>CM046855.1:49760388-50360388 GCA_025617745.1 Heliocidaris erythrogramma | reverse complement strand
GAAATATAAGAAGATACAATAAAATTGGAAAAGTATTAATATGTTGGTCTATAATAAAGCTTCTTCAAGTGAAAATTAATTATTTACATGTAATTAAATCAATGCTAATGAGACATGTACGCCATTCAGGAGATGTGGAAGGGGCAAAGACAGCATTTTCCTTTGGTAAATAATAGACAAATAATTAATGAACGAATATAGGCCCTAACCCTATTGTAAATGTTCAACAAAAAGGAAAACAAAGTGGGGGGGGGGGTGCAACAATTTGGACTTTCTCTCTCTCTCTCTTTTCGCACAGACACTCATTTAAGTTACACAAACAAATGCATTTAAGAATAATTTTTAAGTTTTGTAACTCCAGAAATTAGACTTAAGAAGAGTCAACAGAAAATGAATATTGAATTATTGATTATAACTAATTACAAAACTTACCGCAGCTGGCTTAGCCTAGGCTTAACACAAGTCATTAGCCTCAGATGTTTTCTTACCACTTCTATTTTCTCAAATTGCAAGCTGCATCCATACATTAATGGATTGCACAAACAAGATAATAAGTCTATTCATTTATTCTAAAAACTATCTCGTCAAAGTAGCAACTAATATTTAAATGATTAATGGTCAGTCTGAATCTGGCAAATATTGACAAATGCAAGAAATAAAACTTTAAAATGAAATAGAACACTTATCAAAGTGTAAGTAGTACTACTACCTAATTTATGCTGTCAAGAGAAATAATTAAAACGGTGCTCAATTTTCCACCTGCAATTAAATTGTCCAAAGAAAGAAAGAGTCCTCAACAACATGTTTAGACAGTAAATAACCGTCTGTTATGGGGAAATCTTTAATATTTCTGACATTTCTCAACCTTCCCCATAGACAGACGGTACGACCGTGTATCACCAACAAGGTGGACGATCAGCCGACCTGAGCCTTAGGTCGCGTTGCCGTTACGTATACATACTGCACGAGTACGCCACTGAATATATGCTACACACACAAACACACAGAGAACCACTTCCGGTTCCGGATATGATCGTCCACACACTACGCGATATGTGATCATTCAGTCTCTATGTACGGAGGTCTAGTGAAGCCAGACGAAGTCTCAGCGGAACAACCGACGATACAGAGAGACTGAAGCTTTTCGTCAACAACATGTTATGCAGTTTTTAACCCTTTTCAACAACAACAACAAAGTCAAAAGAACACGAAGGAACCCAAATTCCAAACTCAGTCCAATAATATAGTCAGACCGAAAATTCTGTCTCTCGTTCATTATTATTACAAAATATTAGCCTCTTAAATAAAATCTTATTATCTTGAAGAAAGACTTGAGACTTGAGACTTGAGTGAATAGCCGACCCTGTCAAGATAATAATAAATTAATAGAGGCTAATGAACGAGAGACAGAATTTTCGGTCTAAGTCCATAGGCCTACTACTACTGGTAGTGGTAACAATTAAACTAAAACTTGAACTTCAAGTTCAGTAAAACAGATCATGGCTAAGTAATGTCATGAATGTAGGCCTACTATGGCAATTATGCGTTTTGACTTGTCCTGCCTCCTGCCTGGTGAGTCCTGCTCCTGGCTTAACCGTTTTTAATTTAAAATTTTAATTTAAGCTTAATTTACCTCTTTATGACAGTCCAGTAGCTGCTGAATGATACCATTACATTCTTCAGTGTGTAGATGTGGTGATAGATCTGGATGCATATTTTGGTACTTCCTGTAAATATGTACAATAAAACAAATAAGCAGGATGATTCACGATAACTTGCTACAACTGCAACAGTACAAACAATAATTAATGGTAGGCTAAAATAACATGAAAAACTACGTTTGGGACCATGTCACAAACTCTCTATTACACAAGTGCAAAGTTAGACTTAATCTCGAGGATTTTTGTAAATAATATTCACTTAAAAGGCGTATAAAAACGAAATAAATAAAAAAAAATAATATTAAAATATATTATTACTACTTATTTATCTTTTAATTTTTATTTAATAGCACGAAATTATCTCTCTTTTATTAATTAGTTCTTTATATTAGTAAGACTACTGTTATAATAATCTACATTCACCGCCATTCCTACACGTGCATTGCAATAGGATTGGCTAAAAGGGTTGCAAAATGGCTTTTGAACAGGCACAAGCTACAGTTTCGTCGATGTTACATGGTATAAATAGGTAAGCTTCACGTGATTTGTTTCTTAATTTCTAAGTTCATTCTTAGAAAATGATATATTGTTAAGAAAAACAACTCCAGCTGCAGCTCAAATCCTCATCCTGCCATTGCATGCCATTGCCATTGCCATGCCCATGGGCATGGCATTGCCTAGACCGAAAGCTTCAGTCTCTGTTCGTCGGGTGTTCCACTGGACTACGTCTTGCTTCACTACACCTCCTTACATAGACTGAACTCGGTCTCTCACTCTGTACCAGGGACTAAGGACGAATTTTCATTTTCCATTAAATACATTATTTTATTAAAATAAACAACTCAGAATGAGAACAACGGTAATATAATATGCTTGAATAAATTTCTTACCCCAAATTCCTCGTCTGGTACACGAATCTGATCATTTGAAGCATGGAAGTTGCACGTCAGTAGCGAGTCGCTGACAGCCATTCTTGGTTATAATCACATGACCCGGAAGTAGGCCTAGTCGGAAGCGTATAGAGATTGTGTAGTAAAACGCAACGAATACTCAGTCAGTCAGTGCGAAGGGAGTTCAAACCAGAGTAAGTCCGAAATTTTGTTAATTATCTGTATATTTTGGGGGGTTTTTTGTGATGTATTGAAATATGAGAACCCTAGCACCATCTATGTGAAATTTTAGAGAAAGGGGATGGCTTATAGGGATGGAAAATCAGATCCCCCCTTTTGGGGGGATATGCTCATAGGCCATGTATTGTAAGATCTCCTTATCTACCGTGAAGGTTGGGTAGCCGTCTGTGTAGGAGGAGAAGGTAAAAATAAGAAAATGTTAAAGACTCCTCCGAAACAGACGGTTTTCAGCTGTCTAGGCATTGCCTTACTTCCATTGACTTGTTGTGCATTGCTGTTTATTAGGTGATCTGTCGTAGTCGACAGATCACCTCTTATATTCGTCAGAATTTTCTTTCTTTATTTATTTATTATTTATTTATTTATTTTTATTTTCTGGCACTTTCTTGTTGCAACGAAATCTCAAAAACTTTCCGGTCAATTTTCATGACATTTCCGTCAGTCATCAGGTCATATAAGGGCAAGCTCCAAAATCTTTTTCAAGATCATCAGGTCATCATGACGTCATCCAGACGCCATTTTGTGAAATCACATTATCGTTCATATCTTCATAACAAGTCATCAAAAATGAACCATATTTGACACACATGAACTTCAGGTCAAGGGTCAACATAAAATGTCATCAAAATCCGCGCACGCATCATAACGCGCACGTACGCGCGCGTCAAAATTAAGAAATGCTCAAAATCACTTTTTAATCAAATTAGAGTACGGTTCAGGACATTTTAAGCATTTTAAAATTTTCCGTCCGTGCGCGTCCGTGTGCGCGTTATGCGCGCGCGCAGCGCGTACATAACATGAAAACGCCGTTTTTTCGCATGGCTTGTCTTCCTGACACTATTCTTGACAATTTCCAACTATTTACAGTCTTTCTCGACCTACCATAATGCCACACGCGTGCGTGAAACTTTCAAATTCGTGCGCGCGTCAATGGGCATTCTAATGTAAAAAGTGGTAAAAACATGCCTATCTAAAATCCACCATAGCTCGTCAGAATGCACGGAAACCTCCCAATTTCTTTACATATTCTGAAAGCCTGAGAGTTGTAGATTTGAATTCATGCAGAATTTTTGCCGATCTCACGTTCTGACGTCATCCTATTTGCATATGAACTAAAAAAAATGATTTTGAAAAAATGACGTCATCATTTTTGTATTCATTTGATAATATTTCAGTAATAAGTGGTTGATTTTCTTCCAAATTTCGATATGTTATAGCTGAGACAATTCTCTACAAGATCAGTCACCACGGTTCTTCATTTTGATGACGTCATCACAGTGAAATTTTCAATTAAAAACGACATGTCAGAATTTCCCCTATTTGCGTGTTATGTCTATGGAAGATGATTTTTTTTCGAATCATGAATCTACATGACATCGTTCTCTGAGAAGTATCTCAGTTATTTTTGGTCTATTTCCTTCCAGATTTTAATATGTTGTAGCCTGATAAATACTCTTTCTATGAGGGTTCGGTTTTTTCAATCTGATGTCGGGATCATTGCCAATTTTAAACTACAAAATGTGATTTGAGAATCCCGTTTTTCGTTTACGTGTTATCTCTATGGGAAATATTTTGGTATATTGGTCAAAGCACTTGACTCCCATTCCGGTGACCCAGGTTCGATCCCCGGTGGGTCCATAATTTTTTATTTTTTTTTGCTTCTTTTTGCCTGTCATTTTACCATCCTCTTCGACTATTATAACATAAACAATCACAAACCATGCAATAAACTGCCTTATTTTCCGTGTTATATCTATTAGAAAGTAGTGTGCAGTAGTTTGTGTACAACCCTACGGAAATTGTGATTCCCTGTCGTGTATTAGAGCTATGGGGTTTATCTCCCAAGCATCCTGCAATATCAAATAGTCCTATTTGACATCACAATATCTCAGAATTCGTTTAGTCAATTATCTTCAAATTTTTGTCAGTCATCAGTCCTAATAAGGTCAAGTTCCCGCATCTTTTTCAAGGTCATCAGATTATTGTGACGTCATCCAGGCGCCATTTTGTAAAGATCAACTTATGATCGTATCTTCTTCACGAAATGTCATCTCTCTTTCATATTTGGCATGGCTAAGGTCAATGTCACTTCAGTCATGGTCATCACCATTATCATTATCATCATCATTATTATCATCAACATCAATATCATCATCACTGAGATGATATTCATGATGATGATGATTATCATCAGCATCATTATCATCACCATCAATCATCATCATTATCACCATCATAATCATCATTATCATCGTCATTATATTATCATCATTATCATCATTATCATCACCATCATCATCGTCATGATGATATTCGTGATGATGATGATGATTATCAACATCATTATCATCATCACTGTCATGATATCCACGAATCATCCAAAATTCATGTTCACACACTCTATGCCCCATTGAAACAAAGGGGGCGCTATTTCACTAAAATAGGTAGTAGAGCCTACGAATTGAAAATGCTAGAAAAAGGCTGAAATCATAAAAATTGCGAATAGATTCATTATAATTACCGATATCAACGTCATGTTTCACATTATCATTTTGTCATTCGTCTTCGTCAAAAATATGAAGATCAAAAGACAGATCACCTAATTCGTCTTCAGTGACGAATTCAATGTCTAGTTGGATATTGCTTTTGAATTGTTTTGTACATCATTACATGATGTAGGTCTTTTGCCTAGTATTGGCATCGCCAATTGCATTGCAAACTCCCATTGTTAGCCTATTTCTAGACTAAAGGAATGCTGGCTATTATAGCTAATATGCCCAGTATTAATCCTCAAATTGGCAAGAATCCTACCTAGGATATCCAAAAAACAGCAGAACAGAGGTATAGATAGGATGGAGCGGAGGTATATAGTGCAGCAAGATCAGAGTCGCTGTCAATTGCTCGTGGTCTACATGTAGTCATGGTAGTGGTAAAGGCGTCTGGTCAGACTGTCAGAGTATTCTCTTTCTACACTGCACTCGCGTTTAAGGTCACGGGTTCGAATCCCGCTCTTTCTTGCTGATAATTTTTTCACTTATGAATCGATAACGATAGTGTTTATTCCGTTATAAATAACTGAATGTCAACAATGAAAACCAAGAAACTTGTTCAGGCGGATTTAATGGCGGCTGGGCATAATAACGACTTTGGCCGGAATGCTAATGCTAATGCTATAGTAATAGCAATGCTTCAAAGCCTTTATTAAAATTAAGGTCTCTGTGGCCTTGTTTGCCTTTCTCAAATTAAAAATACTGTTTCCCTTGCTTTATACATTATTAGTATTACACATGTATATTTTTGTACTCATATATTTATGTTATACTTGTAAAGCCTAATGTTACTGTTGTTGTTGATACTATTGTTGAAAGAAAGTGTTAATGCTATTGTTTTGTTACTTATTGTTGGAAGAAAGACAAATGAAAAATAAACTTGACACTTGAAACTTTCATGTAAGTTGTAACGCAAACAAACTCTGACCGACTAAGATTAACTAAGCGTATGTGTCTGTGACTGCTGTGAAACAGTGAACATGGACTGGTGAAAGAGTTACTGAAATTTGAATGACTGTGCTTGTGAATTGTTAAGACTTCATAATTGTGCATGTTTTCAGAATTGAGAGATCTAAAATCTAAACTTTGTTGAAAATCAAAGGAGCGTAGACTACAGACAACTGCTGACAATGGCCGATGTAGCCCTACAGGAATATTTTCACTGAATTTCACATTTCATTGTTATTTTCACATTATAAACATGTTGAATATTTTCATGTTGCTGATCACATTGATCATAAAATAAACAACAACTTAAAAAAAAAAGGAGAAGAAAATATTGGACTGGAGCAAAACCTTTGCTCTTGTCTTACCTATTTTATATCATTTTTTTTTTTAAATTTAAACTTCTCAAGCCTACAAGCCAACAAGCAAAGTATGAAATGATTATAAGGAAAAAATAACTAAATGCAAGTTTATCATGTCCCGTCTTTATTTTTTTTACAACTAGTCTTTTGTTTTCCTTAGGCATTATTACCAGGGTTGGCACTTTTTTTCGTTAATCTGATTTAGACACATCAATAACAAAAAAATTGATATAAATGACATAAATTTTTTTTCAAAAGAAGTTTTATTTGCATTGTTCAGTTAACTTCTGTGCATTCGTGTTTGAGTTTGCAAATTTCTACTTGATTGCTCTTAAAATCGCTTACTCCTTTCTTTAGAGTGTAATATGTAGAATATAAAATGGCAATATCACTTAACAGAAATAATATCTGAAGCCAATGTTTTGCAAAAAGAAACTGGTATTAAACCCCCAGACAGATTTCAGAGCAAAATATTTTGGGGAGTGGTTCCTTTTAATACCTCCCTTCAAAATGATTACAAATCGTAATCTATAATTACTTTTGCTCTTCTTTTACAAATGTCTTGGTCTTTTTTCTAACTAATTTTGTAATTATCTGATGTTATGCCTAGGTACAATCCAGAGAATCTGGCTCTTCTGGAGAAATATGTGGAAATCCAAGTGAGAGAAAACCAATATGATCTGGAGGCAAACCTGGCCATTCTGAAGCTGTAAGTATCAACTTAGACCGAAATTTTCTGTCTCTCGTTCGCTAGCCTCTTATTTGGATAGGGTCGGCCCTTCACTTAGAGACAGAAACGCTCCATTCACTCGCCTTTGCAAACTCACTGTCTGCCGAGAGACAGTAGGCATGTCGTTGTTAAAATGTGGATTTTACGAGTTTTAAAAATATTTGTGTAAATTAAATAGATTAGGCCTAGGCTCTATACTTAAACGAACATGTTCAACTTACCAATTTGACTGTTATTCCTTTTAATGCTCCTTTTTCAGGTAATTCAGGGTCCAAGGTTTTCTCTGTTTGAAAATCTTCCAGCCGTATTCAAACTGTATAGTGTGTAAGTCAATGTGTATTCGGTTTGCACAGGCGAGTGAATGGAGCGTTTCTGTCTCTAAGTGAAGAGCTAACGAACGAGAGACAGAATTTTCGGTCTAGTATCAACTGTGATAAATGTTGGTATAAAAGATGTCATACATGTACATGTACATGTAAACCTTCTTATTATGACGGTATTTTGAAACACACACATTGGAAATTGGAAATAAATGGCATAGAAATCATTAGATCAGTAAAGATCAGCGGTAATGTAATAATTGTTACGATTCAGAACAAGGAGAAATTAAATGGATACCTTTGAGAAATTTTGCATGTGGACTCTTCTTCAACTGGAAATCTGAACTTGATACAATTACCCCACATAATGTCTTTGATGTTTTGTAAATATGAATGTTTATCAAATTGTATATCGAATTGTATTCGCGCAAAGCGCGAAAGCTCTGACGTTTTATAGCAAATTTGAGAGAAAGATACAGCTCGTAGCAACCTTTTTTAGGCAGAAAATTATTTTGACGTCAGGACTGCTTTTCAGTTATTTGGACGTAATACTGCACTGTAACAGGGATGGGTGCAGGGAGGGGGGTCCCCCTTCCCGCGCAAAGCGCGATAGCTCTGACGTTTTAGCAAATTTGAGAGAAAGATAACAACTTGTGGCAAACAATTTTTTAGGCGGAAAGTTATAGTTCGACGCCCCGACCACTTTTCAATTACTTGGACGCAATATTGCACTGTATGTAACAGGGGTGGATGCAGGGGGGTGGATGCAGGGAGGGGGAGATTCCCCCCTTCCCGCGTGAGGCGCATAAGCTCTGATGTTTTAGCACCTTTTTCTTAGGCGGAATGTCAGTTTGACGCCCTGCTGGCTGCATTATTTGGACGTCCGAACTGCTTTTCTATTACTTGGACGCAACATTTCACTGTATGTAACAGGGGTGAGTGCAGGGATGGGGAGTGTTCCCTTTCCCGCGCAAAGCGCGAAAGCTCGAAAGCTCTGACATTTTAGCATCTTTTTCTGAGGCAGAATGTTTGTTTGATGCCCTGGCTGCATTATATGGACGTAATACTGCACTGTATGTAATAGGGGTGGGCGATAGGCGATAGCTCTGATGTTTTCGTTAGCACCTTTTTTTTCTTAGGCGGAATGAATAGTTTGATGCCCTGGCTGCTTTTCAGTCACTTTGGATGCAATACTGCACTGTATGTAACAGGGGTGGGTGCAGGGAGGGGGGAGTTTCCCCCTTCCTACGCGAAGCGCGATAGCTCTGACGTTTTCGCAAATTTTAAGAGAAAGATAACGGCTGTAGCGCCTTTCAAGGTCTCTTTCTCTCACTCCCCCTCTTTTTTGCTCTCGCTATTTAAAAAAAAAATATTTTAGTGGCTGAATAGGGGGGGCCATGGCCCCCTTTGACCACCCCTGCCTACGCGAGTGAGTATAATAATGTTACATGAATACATACATACATAAAAAAGTACTTATCTACATGAAATGAATATACAGTTAACAACAAAATTATTCATACCCCTTGGAAAATTCTAGTTTTTTGCATTTTTCCTAAAAATGAATGGTTAACTGAATTTAATTGCACATCACTTGAATACATTTAGTTATCATCTGCAAATGAATGCTGTTTCTGGTTTCACCTCATTTGCATAACAATAGAAAAGGTGAATTATCCAAACTGGGTGATGTTCAAAATTATTCATACCCTTGGTGATCTATTGACTTTGTCAATCAGTATGAATCCAGTCTTTGTGATTAATGCTCGTAACACTTTCTTCACACTGTCACAATGCTTCTAGAGGTCTCTACTGAGATATCAGGCCAATACCTGGTCTCCAATGGCCCAATCTCCTTGAGGATGTTGTCCACACACGCCATCACCTGGTCTTCAGGGGATTCGATGGATTTAAAACAGATTTTGTGTTTGCAGGTGGTGTGGTTTTTAGACGTCATGAGGACAGGAATATGATATTGATATTTGTGTTAATATTCATTACATTTTAATGACAATTCTGTATCTAAGTTGAAACAAAGCACTCTGCCAGGAGAGACTTCCCTAGAGGCATTCACTGTTGCACTGTCAAGGCAAGATATTTCCTGATACTTTTGTTCCATTATTATTAAGAATGTTTAGGGAGGCCATGGTAGTTGTCTAAAGGTTGGATGGTGCCAATTTTATCAGTTTATTCAGTTACACTGATTGACACATTTTTGATATGGACACCTGCAAGTGGGTACTCTAGTGAAGCTTAAAATACTGACCTTTATGTTCCAGTGCACTGTCAAAGTGGTAGCATTTAGTGCACTGCAACTGGTAACATGGAGGGCATATGGTATAAATTTGGTTTACATTCATTTTGATATCAAGGATTGTAGCTTTCATACCAAAGATACAAAGAATATACCATATGAAGATTGATATACAGTAACAGTCAATGTGGGATGTGTATGGTACTCAAAGGTTACATACTATTATTCATGGTGACCTGACGTTAGAGTCATGAAATGACTTTAATATCACCAACATGGCCTTCCTGAGCACTCTGATCAAGAATGGGGCCAATGAATAAAGGTGAACCCTCCCACAGGCAGTGCAAAAGGGAAGGGCTCTTCAGGAATGGTGCTTTGCTTCATAAGTAGATACAGAATTTTCATTAAAATGCATGGAATAAATGACCGAAAATTTCAATATCATAGTCCTGTCCTCATGACGTCGATAACTGCATCACCTGTAGGACACGAAATCTAATGAACTCCCTGAAGGTCAGATGAAGGCATGTGTTGACACATCCTCAAGGAGATTGAGCCATTGGAGAACAAGTACTGGCCTGATATCCCAGCAGAGACCCCTCCGGAAGCCATGTGACGGTGTATTGAAATAAAGTGAATTACAAGCATTAATCACAAGCATCGGATTCATACTGATTGACAAAGTCAATAAATCACCAAGGGTATGAATAATTTTGAACATCGCCCAGTTTGGATAACTCACCTTTTCTATTGTTATGCAAATGAGGTGAAACCGGAAACGGCATTCATTTGCAGATGATAACTAAATGTATTCAACTGATGTGCAAGTAACTTCATTTAACCATTCATTTTTAGGAAAAATGCAAAAAACTAGAATTTTCCAAGGGGTATGAGCAATTTTGTTAACTGTAAATGGATTTACAATACTATGTATTCATGTGTGTAGATCAATGAATAATCGAGTAAGTGATTACATTCTCTCTTACACTTCCCTGATTTAACTGAATGTCATACAGTTGCACTATTTATACTCAGATCAGAAGTTGCTAATTGTATCCCCCGGCAGAATGCTGGAGGATACTTTGGATTCAGCAGCATTACGCCGCCGCCACCACCACCGCCGCGTCATATTCTTGTGTGCGCTCTAACCACATTCCTCGACGGATTTCTTTCAAAATTTGTATGGAGGTGTATCTTGGTATAATCTACACACATAATTTCTGGTGATGCTCCCTCCAGTGTTCCGTATTTTATTGGGTCAAAGGTCATATTTTGATAGATTTCTTGTGTGCACTCTTGCGTGCTCTGGCGGGCTCTGGCGGTCACATTTCTCAACGGATATTATCTTGGGATAATCTAGAAGTCTATAGTTCTTGGTTATGCTGCCACCATTGTCCCGTCTTTTATAGGGACAAAGGTCATAATACTTTGGAGGATGGCGTGAGTGCACTGTGCAGGCCACATTTCTCTATGGATTTCTTTCAAATTTTGTATGGAGATGTATCTTGGTGCAATCTACACATTTACTTCTTGGTGATGCTGCCCTCATTGTTCCGTCCTTTATAGGGTCAAAGGTCATTTGTCCATTTTGTGCGCTCTTCTGCATTTCTTGACGGATATCTTTCAAATTTTGTATGGATGTGTATCTTGGTCAAATTTACACATCTTTAGTTTTTGGTGATGCTGCCACCAGTGTTCCGCTTTTTATAGGGTCAAATGTCATATTTTGGTTGCTGTCTTGCATGCACTCTGGCGGTCACATTTGTCGACTGATTTATTCAGATTTTGTATGGAGGTCCAT
Source organism: Heliocidaris erythrogramma (assembly GCA_025617745.1). Lineage (NCBI taxonomy): Eukaryota > Metazoa > Echinodermata > Echinoidea > Camarodonta > Echinometridae > Heliocidaris > Heliocidaris erythrogramma. The sequence goes on along the minus strand of CM046855.1, from coordinate 50,348,636 downwards.
TATAAATTACTCTAGACCTCTACAGTTTTTGGTGATGCTGCCCCCAGTGTTTCGTCTTTTATAGGGTCAAAGGTCATATTTTAGTGGATATCTTGTGTGCGCTCTGCAGGTCACATTTCTTGACAGATTTCTTTCAAATTTTCTCTAGAGATGCATTATACTCTAATCTACACACATTGAGCGGGTTTCTACTGGACACCTCGCATCACCGCGTATTTCTTCCCTCGCATCACCCTGTATTTTTTAATGGTTTAACCACAACTTAGCGTGTTTCTATTGACAGAGCATTTGCGAGGTGATACGAGGTAACACCGCGAAGGGAGCAATTGAGCGGTGAATCCGGAAGTCTTGCAAATTTCGATTTGACCTGTAGGTCATGTACTTGTCACGCGCGCTGAACTGTGGGAATGTTTTGATCAGGTAACAAAACTAATATGGTGCGAATGAATACGAGACGTGAACTGAATATTCTGTTAGCATTTCCGTTGTCCAGCAAACACTCTTGCCGGAATCAGTCATGATTTCACGAAAAAATACTAAAATATTATGGAAGAAAACGAGGTACTGCTGTACTAAATACTACGGCGCTGGGCATGCATGTGACGATATCTGAATAAAGCGCGCGTGGTTCGTGACCTCCAATGCGAGACTTCCGGTACAACCCGTAAATCGTAACACAAACTGTTTCTACTGAGAGAGAACACCTCGTATCACCTCGCATCGACTACCTCAAAAGGTGGACAACGGCTTGACGACGGCTTACCTCGCATCACCGCGCATCACCCGCTACCCGATCTGTTTCTACTGAGAGAGAACACCTTGCATCACCGCGAATCACCTCGCATCACCGCGTATCACCCTGTATTTTGGCTCTCAGTAGAAACACACTCATTGTTTTGGTGATGCTGCTCCGAGTGTTGACAATAGTCCAGGCCACTGGTGGCAATCTCTATGCCATCCTTTTGTTTGAGGGAGGGGAGGGGGAGGTTCTTTGTCCTTCCTTCGAACAAAAGGATGACGCAAAAACGCTGCCAGTGCCGGGGGATACATTTGCATTGCGCAGCAATGGACATAAATTTCTAGTTGGAACTAGAAGTTAGCACAAGTGCTAGTCGAGCCTAGTTCCATTCTTTTGGCAAGATGCTTGCTTTGTTATTTTTCTTTATATCAACGTTTCAAATCTAATTTTGGTTGCGATGAAAATGTATTAGTATTAATTAGGTTTACATAAAAGTAGCAGGGTGAAATTTGGAAAGAGATTGATTACTGTTTTTGATCCTCCTTATTCGCAGGTATCAGCTGAATCCAGCACACTTCAAAATGCAGATAGCTGCTCTCATCTTCCTCAAAGCCATGACCAACCTTCCACATACAGACATCATCCTCTGCAAATGCCTCCTAGACAATGATGTTGTATCCTTTTTTCAAAAATAATCTGTAGTCCTAGTAGCAAAAAACTGAAATTAGACTTTGAGTGGCATACAAGGGTATATTGCGTGAGCTAATGAGTCGGCACGACAAGTGATATTTTAAAAAGCGAGTGTAATACACCATTGTGTCCCATGAAAGGAAAGCCATGCAATATTATTGTTATTGTTAATTGTATGAAACCTATAACCTCACTGTTCACCTGATTCTTTTGCTGATGCTTTAAACCCTGTAGAAAATTACTTTCTTTAGGGAAATGAAGAAAGCAATATGTTGCAGGTTTTGTGTTATCCCTATAAAGTTTATTTTGCAACAATTTTTTTTTTTGCATTGGGGTTGTATCATGATAAGCATAAAGTATATTTGGAAAAACATCAATATATTAAAAATTTTGAAAGAAGACTTCTGATATCATATTCCTTAGACTCTACAGATAAAAATACCTTTTTCCAAGATCTAAAAGTGACAAAACTCATTGTAATGCAAATACCAAAACTTTCATAGTGTTGTTGTTATGTTTGTTTCCATCATTTTTTCCTGAATACCCCATTTTTAGCAACAAGAGGAACCACTTGCATCCATTTGCTATTTTGCAGGATTATTAGAAACTTGTCACTTCAAAGACTTCTGGGTAAGTTTCAAAATTGTTCTCTTCACTCAGTGTGATTTCCAAAATAAATTTAGTTTCCAGTACTGTCTCCAGTTTGTGATTTCCATTTTGAAGGATATTATATGATGTAGTATTGTTCAGCTACTGTTTTATTCCAGTATAGTTTTTGATGCCAGAATGTTGCTTTCTAGCAGTGGTAGATCATAAGTCTGGTCATTTATCAACATGCTTTTACCATCCATTCTATTAACTGTATGTTGTGGATGGAGTTTGTTTTTTTCTTTTTAATTCATTGTTTTAAAAAAAAGTAGTTTTGATATGAAAGAGTATTTGTTTTTGTCTGCAACTACAAGTATCCTTAAATGAAATGAAAAGATCCATTCAAATTTCCTTGCCACACCTTTTTTATTACAAGTTTCTATCTACAATGATTAATGTCCCTCAACAGATTGAGTATGACGCCAGGCCAACAGCATTACAGAATGTTGCTGGATTTCACAATGCCATCCGAAAATGTAAGTATGTACTTTTGAGTATTGAAAAAATTTCATAAATTGATTATATCGGTCAGCATTCTGGATTGGTTCCCTTCTTCTTGTGTGTGGAACATTTGTGAGTGCATGTGGTCAGATGAAATATTAGAATGGTTTCTATTTTATTTTCATGGACATCTTTTATCAAGGCAGAGTTTTCATTATATTTTCATTTTTAATTGAACATTGGAAGTGTCTAGGTATAGTTAGTCATTAATTTACTTATGAAGGAAAAATAGATGCATTTTTTTTTTTGGGGGGGGGGGGGGGGTGGGGGCAGAAGCATTGATAATGTGTGAAGACCAGATTGAAATGTTTGTGAACTAAAAAATCACATTGTAGGCCTCGTTATTAGGATTATGGACGAGTTTTTACTGGGTAAAAGAAAAGCATTCACCGTTTGATTGATATTGCTATCGGTGACATCTAATTCATGTTTCACAAATGCAATCAGTTATATGGATAGAGTCCGCTTCGCACACATCAGTTGGTGCTGTGTCCGACGAGCCACAGGGAAGCATTGGGGTCAAGAAGAATCCATATTATTTTACTACAGAAGTGAACTTGTCTAATCAGCTGAAATGAACAGAGTAAAACTCAAGTTATTCTTTTTCTTGAGTGGATTGGGTTAAAATCATATCTATAACCAGCTATTTTGTGATGAAATTTTCTTCAATTTTGAACTATGTTATTACATGTGCAGTCATCTGCCACGTCATCAACAGCACCTACCAGACGATTGAGAAGGTACAACTGGGAGAGCTTTTGGGAGTCACTGATGACACCGAACTCAAGAGATGGATGGCCAACTACGACTGGAAGGAGCTCGAAGGAGGGAAGGTCTTCATTTCCAACCAGGAAGAGAGTGTCAAGACAAAGAATATCACAGAGAAGATCGGCTTTGATAGTAAGTTGAATGAGCATTGCTGCTGGTTTTGCCAAATGAACTGAATAAGAGGGAATTTGGTAGATGATTATTTATTTAATGATTAAAAGAGAGCTATTTGCCATTGGAATACTGACAAATTAGGAGGCTTCTTTTTTTGTCATATGAATCAGTGAAGGAAAATTTCTTACCACAAAATCAAGAGGGATCACACAAAATATATTGTTACAAGCAAATTTTGGTCTAATTGGATTACAGTTAAATATAGAATGATGGGTCAGAGTTATACTTAATACTTTTTAAAACTTTATTACAATAGAATTTTACTACATGTAGGTAGGAAGATTTCATTCTCTGGTTAATCGGGGCTTTACATTCACCTCTATTTTCACATGTCTGGATCAAAATGTGAGGGGCTTTAGGTACCAGGCTCCTGTAAAAAAAAAAATCAGTTCTTTGGGGTCTGGAGTGAACTTTGGGGATCCATGTGTATGGGACTCCTCATAGTATCAAGCCCTATGTTCAAAGTATTTGGCTCTTGTATCTTTTGTGAAGTCTTTCATACCTCAGACTTGCAATACAGTTTACATTTTGAAATCAGTGACATTTTCACAGATTTTACTTTGACGTGTAGTAGATCCATTAGCAACAAGCTGAATATACAGATCTTTTAAATGTGACCCTCCACCACAAAACAACCAATAAGTCGCAATGGGGTTTTTCGAGTAAACGGGTGAAAAAGATGGTTTGGGGTGGAAATTTTGATTTTTAAGTTTTTTGCATTTTATGAAAGTTCATTTATTAATCTACCGTCTGACAAAATTTCAGGATAAAATACCATGTTGAAATATGTTTTTGCTCTCATTCAAAATGACCATGTTTTCATGGACATTCAAACTTTGTGTGTCAACTTGCTGGGATTTTACTTCACATCGATTTTCTGGTGAAGCTTAACAACTATGCACTGTCTGATATTCAAAATCTACAGAAACAAAGAAATATATCTATTTTGAAGGAATGGAAAGTTTCAACCCATTCCAATTAGTACTTCATAGTGTATGCTAGGGAGTTTGACTCAACCTTTTGTGTGACAAATAATAGGACACAGATTAGGCACTCTTAAATGGTCACTCTTCTTTAAAGCCCGTTTTCTATGTTGTTTTGGTCATTAGCCTGTCTGACACATTGACATTCTCATTTTAATTCAGTAAATTCACAAGGGTTTGCACAGTCCATACAAGACAAGTTATGCATAGTATATCATTTTAAAGCTTAGAATGTAAGCTTTTAAACTGTTGAAAATTTAAAAACCCAAATTTCCGACTTATTGGTTGTTTTGTGGTGGAGGGTCACAAATTATTTTAGTGGTCATTTTGCTTTTGGAAGTTTTACTAATAAGCTCTGATTATTATTTAAGTTCTTTCATTTTTTTTTTAATTGTCAATTTATTTACAGATGTGGCAACCGTGATGAAGATATCCCAGTGACATGGATGTGAATAGCAACATGAACAGTTCATGAACTTTCCGAATACATGAGACTGGAAAAAGCAGTGAAATGTATTGTAAATGACACACATTGTAAAACTATGGAGTCAAGTTCTCAGGATTCATGACCTTGATGTGACCTTCTCCACAGTGCCATGTGTTCAAGCTACAGTGGATAGGCATCTGCTTTTCAACCTCATCTTGGAATTCCTCTTTTTTTCTTCATTATTATATTATGTTATACCTTTTGTTTCTGTATGATATCATGTTACAGTGAAGTAGGTCATTTCAAATCAACATTTAACTTACATAGAAGTGTAAATAATTTCAGGTTACAGTTCTCTCTGTCAATAAAAGAACAGTTTGACTGTACAATGTGCTGAAGATACAAATATTGCCTGCCTTGGTGGTTTAATCTATTGCCCCAAGGTGATATAATAACTGTACAATATCCTCAGACGAATTCAGAGTCGAGGGTTGTAATCATCTGAAAATCTTGTTGGGCTTTAGTTTAACTGTGACCAGAAGAAGCATGGTCAATATTTGTTATATGTACACGTCGTTAAAATAATAGGCAAATTTTATCAGTCAAAAATGCATTATATTTTCAAGAGTGTTTGCCAGTCAGTCTGTGTGGTAAACACCTGTTACTGTGCCTATACAATGTTAACATGGGTGTATGAAATATATTTACTACAGAGCTTTTATCACTGGCTCATGTGTCGTGATAAGCCAGTTTGTAATTACAATTTGCACATGTGCAGATAAAGTTTATTTATACCTAGTACAATTGACCTTTATACGGTGTCATTTTGTACGCACCACAATGCAGTCACCAAGTATGATTTTACATGTTAAACAAGTAGCGCGTCCACCCAAAAAACATGTGCGTGCGCGTGCAAATTGGAGTCATTTCAGGGTCATTTGTACAATGTACTCATTACGAACTGGCTTATTGAATTCTTGCTATGTCAACCATAGCTGTTACCTTAAACGTCTTGACTGAGCAACATTCCTGCACACTGCATAGACCATTTACCCACTGTAATGTGCAGGCCATGTACAAACATTAAATGAGTCAAAGTAATGAGAAAATACACTTTTTTTATGATCCTCATTTGGATATCAACAAAGTCGTGGTAACCTCATTATTACCAGTACTGTACACAGGCTTGTATATCACAATAAAAACTAATAATGCAACAAATGTTTGCACGTACATTTACAAACATATTTATTATAAGACAAAACAAACCTTGCAAACATTTTTTAAAGTTCTTTAATTTCAAAATAAACTGCAAGTTCAGATAAATATCACAAAATAATAACTTTAAATATATATACAAGAACTATGGTATTACATACAGTATTTTGTGGAAAATAATGGCTTTTAAGTCAATTTTTAATGCTAATCATTCATTCTCTGCATTTTCCCCAAGCTTCAGCTAAGAGTGCAGACCAAAAGAACTTAAGTGAAATTGATTACTGAAGTTGGTTCAAGTACATGACCTATTGTGCATTCTAATTATTCTAAGAATATTCTAAGAATGGAGGATGAAAATTTTATACCCAGTGCTGTATCCAAAACAACTGATCTCCAATTCTAATCGAGTATGTTTGTCAGCAGAATTCATTCCACATTAATCCTTTGTGAATAGAGAAATGGGACGTAATTCTCCTTTATTAGGACAGTGCATTGTAAGGAAAGCCCTAGTTTTACTTCATGTATGCAATTATTACTTTACTGGTCACATATGTGTATATTCTAAGTTCTAACCATTCATAACTTAAAATATCACTGCAGGGTATATTAAAACAATCACGTACAGAATTGTCAGATTATGAATCTGTGTACATGTTCTATCAACTAGTTCATTATCCCCCCCCTGCCTTTCCGAATTATACTGAGAGTAAATCAATAAATTTGTACAGAATTTTGGTCTGTATACCTCTAAAAAAAAAGGATAATTCTACAGATGTTTTCATTTATACTGTAATATCCAGTTTGAAAGTGTATATGTACATGTATCTTGTTTCAGAGGTTCTGCTGAAGCACAAATGCAGCATGCAATAGTAACACAGAACATTAGCAGAATATGAAAATGATTTCTTGAAAGAGTCACAGAAAATTTGGAAGGATTAAAAATGCTGTAATTTGTCTAAAACGTTCAGGTATTATATGATATATGAGTCTAATGTGATACATCATACTTTTGATACAGATACATGGATAGTTTACATGTAATATTTCAACTTCCTAAAACAATTTGGCAGTGTTCAAAACCTTTGGTTATAGTGAAACTTAAAATGCTCTTTTCAAAGTAAATTTTAAGTTAATATGAATACAAGTGTACCAACTCTGCAGACTTCAAGGATACACAATTTATACATTGTAATATAATTCAACTTCAAGTTAACCACATTCACTCATAACATAAAACCCTGTACATAGTAATTTGCAAGTTACATGCTACCTTATAATTTCAAATGTTTTGAAAGTAAGCTCATCTACATTTTTCTCATTGGAGAACACTGCCTTATCGATCCTTGATTTTGGGCTCCCTTTATTTTTCAGCCAACTTTTCCTACAAGGAACAAGAGAAAATAGAAAGGAGTGAGAAACAATATCAGTTTTATAATAAAGCAATTTTACACATAAACCTATAGGAGAGCATCTTTAGACTTAAAACTCACAATTACCAATATTTGCAAGTACATGTACAGATTAACTCTGCATAACTCGAACTTTCCCTAGGTCGAATCAATTTTTTTTTTTACCAAACTATGCAAAACATGTATTATTTAGATTTCCTAAGTCAACTTTTGTATAAGTCGAACTATTTTTTGCTGCCCCAACATATTCGCCTCGTGCAAAGTTAACTGTATACTTACATTAAATTTTGCAATCTTTTGGTCACAGCCTTTAGAGTATCTAAAGAAATTACGTAAATGATACTTGGATATATTTCCTTGTGTGGTCGATAGTCATTCACAACTCTTCAATTATTCATTTATTTATTCATTTAATTTTCTTGGATGGGGTGGGGTGGTGGAACACATCTTCACACTTCTGCAAAATAAAGGTTTCTTTGTCTTTCAGTACTCACATCATTCTGATTTTCTCCTCTGGACCTTGTGCTTGTCCAATGACTGTTCCTTTGCTGGTGTTCTGTACCCATCCTGTTAGGGCCAATTCCTTTGCTTTTCTCCTTGTATCCTGATTGATATGGAATTCAAAGGGTCCATATTTAGATTTACCTAAACAATCCCTGCTGCAGTGTATGGCTAAAAAAAAATTCAATGGAAATGAAATTTCACTAGCTTTTTTTCCCAATATGATTTGATAATTGAGTCTGTTGTAAAGAAAGTATAAAGCAACATGAAATGGATCCAGACTGGTAAGTTGAGAAACATTTTGTGGGAAGACTTTTTCATAATGAGGCTTAGAGAAAACTAAAATGGGGGTGGAAACAGAAAATTACATACCGGTACATGTAAATTATTTTAATTTATACACACTAATAGCCTCAGAGTTAGAACATTGATACAATATTTGAATATATAGTCTCTTTGTAAATTATTAAAGTGAACATGAGTAACATATTAACATGCCATTTTGGAATGCAAATATGAGAAATTTCACCTTCCAGAAAAGATAAGCTTAGCAGCAAATTTAATGCTCAGAATACCTCTAAAAGGAATCTTCTGAAATCCAATTCCAGAATCCTGATGTAAAAATGTAATGATTCACTAATTCCTCTTATTCAACTCTAAAATACAGAAAGCCACTCATGTAGGATCAAATATAACACAGAATTGAAGTCACAGTTAACTTACCCTTCTGAAGAACACACCTGCAAGTACAAGAAAAAATAATTACAAAATAGTGAATAGGTTCATTTCCCTCTTTTCATCAGAAAGGTTATTTCTTCTCCAATTTCTTTCAAACTTTCAAACAAATGATCTTATTATAACCAAGGTTGGATTGCCCTTTAACTTTTAAGCTATTCTATAACATACTACTTGTATTGGGTTATCACAATTGCAGATTTATGAAGTGAACGACTTATAATGAGTAACTTGAAGCATTGCACTTAATTACAGATAAAATTTTATATAGATTCCCAGTCTATTCACAATATTGATAGACACTAACAACAGACACCAATTTCATAACCATTATGACTTTGTCCAGACTTTAATTTTATTATCATAAAAAATGCTAGTTCACTGCTAGATAAGTAATTAACAGTAAACAGTCATCAGTCTGAATTCATCCACCCATCTAACTTATCAATATCAGGATAGCCCGCCTTGCGGCTGCGCCAGTGGCCAAGGCAAGCAAGGGATGCACCACTCACACTTATGCGAGGCAGGGGCCTGTTTCTCAAAACCGTCATACATGTATGTCTAAGTTCTTGACTAAGTCAGCGCTAGTTCGCTAGCTGTCCGCTAAGTGTTTCACGAAACTATCTTTAGCGAAGATCAATGACAACTAGCGAGATAAGGACTTATGACGCCTCTGACCCCGTCATATCTTTTTAGTCGACGTGCAGTGCCATCACATGTCATTTATTGGGTAGATTATGGTCGGCAAAAAGGGACATACTTTTACAACTCCTTCAAAATCTTTCTACACATGTTTATATTATGAAATTTATGATGAAGATCAGCAGCGTTTCAATTCAAGGGTTGTCTCCACTTGGACTATAGTGAATCAACACTCTTTCCACATTCGAATAGCAAAATACACAACAAAACAATTTGACCTTTCTCCAATCTTCTATTTTCTTTTATTTCCTAATTCATTCAATTTTTTTTAATTTCAAATATTTGCAGTTGAGTTACATTTAGCTTTTAAAATATATAGCGTAATTGCAACCAAGGCTGTGTGTCGGCTCCTATTCTCGCTGATACTCCTATAAATATAATGAAATGTCTAGCTAGTAGTAAGCTCTTTGTGAAAGAGTTTAGGAAGATCCAGGGGTCTCGGAACGATTTTGTTACTGGGGGTGGCCGGGGTGCTGTGTCTCTTTTTAAGTCCAAAAATCTCTAACAAAAAAAAAAAAAAAAAAAAAAAAAGGTCCTCAGCGTTTTTGCAGGGGGTGCTGTCCACCCCCTGATTTTTTACAGGAGGTGCTGTAGCACCCCCGCATCCCCGGCTCCCAGGCCCATGGGAAGATCAAAGACATGATAAACGTCTCCGTAGTTGGGCGGATAAACTAAAGACTTTAAAGTAAAGACTAAAGTCAAAGAGTAAAGTTATGAGACTGTATTGTCGTTGGTTTCGAGAATCAGTCCTCTGAGGCTCATTTCATCAAGCGTTTTGTCAGTGATTTTTACTGACAAATTTGCTCTCAGCCAATCAGATGCAAGGATTTCAGTAGCTTACAACAGTTGTCGGTAAAAATCACTGACAAAACGCTTGATGAAACGCTCCCCAGGTTGTCGTGGATGATATCAATTCTAATCCTGCTTCTATTAAATATGGCGTACCTCAGGGCTCTGTACTTGGCCCCTTGCTATTCCTAATTTATATCAATGATATAGTATGCTCGTCAAAATTATTCGCTTATTCATTATTTGCAGATGATACAAGTCTAATCATGGCAGGTCAAGAGGCTGAGGATGTAGTACTTATTGCAAATGAAGAAATTAAAAAGCTTTATATTTGGTTCTGTTGTAATAAATTATTCTTAAATGTCCAAAAGACCAAGTGCGTTATGTTCCGGTCAAGAGGTAAAAAGCTTCCAGACGGATTACCCTTTATTAATGTTGGAGGCCATGAAGTTGCTCTTAGTGAAAATGTTCAATTCTTAGGTTTAATTATTGATGAGAATTTATCATGGAAATGCCATTTAAGTAGTGTCCACACAAAATTATCCAGAAGTGCTGGGGTGATTTTTAGATTAAAATTCATTCTACCAGAAAGAGTATTAATAACACTATATAATACCTTATTTTTACCTTATGTGACATACTGTAATGTTGCCTGGGGGCATACTTTTAAATCTTATCTTGACAAGCTAAGAGCATTGCAGAAAAGGGTTATACGGTCTATCACCAATTCTCAATTTAGGCAACCAAGTTTTCCATTGTTTCTTAAATTGAAAATGCTACCATTGGATGAACTTGTAACTTTTAATTGCTTATTGTTCATGTTTAAGCTCCAATCAATGCCTCATGAATGTACATTAAAAGATTTATTCCAGCAGAACTCACAATTTCATGATTATAATACACGTCGAAGGAACCATATCCATCAGCCCTTTGCAAGAACAAATGTCACTCTGACTTCTTTCCATATATCCTGTATTAAGGAGTGGAACAACTTACCTATTATATTAGGAACTCTACAACTCTCTCCATGTTTAAAAGGTTATCTGAATTGTATTTATTTGATAGATTAGGGTGAATTTCCCTAATTTTGTATAATCAATGCATAAACAAATTTTGCCTATGTGACCTACTGTGTGTCTGGGTGTGTGTGTGTGGGGTGTGTGTGTTTGTGGGTGAGTAGTCATTGTATTATGTTATGCTCAGTTTAGATTAGTCTTCATACCATATAGTATGGCTAGAGTGCCCAAGTCTGCGCAGTGCCCATGTCTGCGCACACGCGTAACTGCGCGATTCTAATAAAACAAAACACACAACGAACACAAACTTTTCATCTTTATCATAGCGATAAGTATTCATGCAAAAACGAGTCATAATAATGAAAAAATGTCAGATTTCAAACCTTTTATTCACAAGCCTCAAAATGTTGTCTTTCACGTCAAAACTCCCGAACTGCGTGTAAAATGAATGAGTGCGCAGACATGGGGCACCATTGTTTTTGCAATGTTGAAATGACACGGCCACCGTTTCTTGTGAAAATGGCATTGTTCTTGCTCTAATTTTGATGAGATTTTTTGCAGACTTACTCTTTAGAATATCAGGAATAATATGCAATTAAGCTTAGAGGAATATTGAAGAAATTCTTGTTCATTTTCAGGTCAAAAACTTAGGTGCGCAGACATGGGGCTCCCCATCATATATATGTTGTTTGTACTAAATAATTGTAGGCTATTTGGTGTTGTTATTAATTTAAGTATTCTGATTTCTGTATTATCTTGCCATAATTAAAGGGGCCCCACCTACAAGCGTTGCTTCTCATGGGTTCCTAAAACCTCTCAATCAAATAACGATGTCATTTATACCATTGTTCCATATTGTATTCTCATTTATTTGATTTGTTTGGTTTTGAATAAATCTGAATCTGAATCTGAATCAAGCTTCGTCCCTGCCCGCCCCTTCGGCAAGCTGCCAATGCTTCTTCGCCAATCTGAGCTGTGCAGCAGCAGGCAAGGCACTGACTAAGTTACTCGTCTTCTAACTCTTTTTCTCTTGACCAACTTGTGTAGATAATTTCAATAAATGTGAAGGCATTATTTTATGACACTTTGTTCTTTAGTGTTAATAGCTTTACCTTGGACTTTCCCAAATACCTCGAAATCTATTGACCTCCAAACAATCTGTCTCGCTGAAGCAGACGCTCCTGTCGCCATGTTTACAATCTCCAAATATTTCCACCCTCGTTCATTTCCACTAGATAATAAAACTAAATTTACCAATTAAAAAAACAAAACTAACAAATTTTAATGCAAAAATAAAATACTTGAACACATCTCACAATTACTCAAATAAACACAAATTTTGATAATTTGAGAAAAACTATTTTAAACTTCATAAATTAAGTAACCACTTGTAGTAGTTCAATCCATTTCGTACACGAGGGAGATTGGCATGGATAGTCATTTTTATATTTTATGCGCAATAAGGCTAAAATTATGAAAATGAAGTGAAGAAGACATTCGAAGTTTTACCTGCTTAGAAAAGGACAAATATTAGAGAACGAACTCCGATTTAGTGAAGTACCGATACATTATCTTTTCAACATAACATAAGAAAATCTATTATAAAATACCTGCGTATTAAAATCGACGAGTCATGACGTGTGGGAGAAACATGTCGGACCTGTGAATTAGCAATTCATCGTAAAACATTACTCGACTTGTGTGACTTATGACTTTTCGGAGCCCTTGCAATCAAACGTCGTAATTCACCATGGACGATCAAGACGGGAAGGATTCCCGCTACCAGAAAGAATTAATCTACAACAAACTATTGCCGTACTCTTCAGAATTTGAGGAAGAATCGAAGAGACATCTGACCCAAATCAAAACCAATTTGTCGCTCGCCGTGCAGCTTCGTGAACTTCGCCCTGGTGTGCTGTTTTGGACCGGGAAGTTTTCGGCGTAAGTTGACCTTCTCGCCCGCTAAGACTTTCAGGCCTCTGGCACTGCTGCTTGTAAATTACACAAACCAAAACAAAACAAGCAAGGGGGCAGATTACACATGCACAGCTTGACATACAATTCATTGCACTATTGTTTTAAGTATTAAATTTCATACTGATATCGAAAATGTCTTGAAATTGAATTAAAATAATTTCCACTGGTAGTGTTTTTAGTATTTTACATGTTTTGTTCTACTATCAGAATCGTGCAAAAATTTTCAGTTGTTCATAGACAAAAAGGTCACATTATGATTAACTTAGTTTAAGCGTATCATGGCATCTATTCTAGGGCGCGTCTTGCAAATCAACGCATGGGACTACGCGTAGAATGCCTAGCAACGTTGAGAACAGCCAAAATAGAGCAGGATGAGGAATAAAAATGTAGCCAGGCCTAAATATCAATTTGTTAATTTTTCATATTTTCATTAATAAAATAATCTCTTTTCATAAATTGCCATTGACTTATGCGTTATGTGCAGGGGTTGGTAATAAGACACACTTCTCCCTCTATGCGTACGGTAAAATGAGATGACTATTTTGGCGTCATTTCTACAAGAACGCGCAAGTATTATCGCTCGTCAGTACCTGGATCTTGTTCCCCAGTATTTGGGCCTAGTAGTAGTCTGATGAATTTTCATTACGTTTCATGAAGAATCTTTCCCGTAGTCGTTGGAAACATCATTAAGAGGTCGGTATTATGTAAAGGCATCATACTCTGCAGACATGGGCATACATGTATGATCTAGATGTAGGTGTAACCATAGACAATTTTTTATTTAGCTTTTTTAAGAGACTTTAAAGTAGAACGTTAATGATTTTAAATATTGGCTTAATACTTATTATTGCATAGATGGCATAAATTAAACAAGGTTATCCAAATTCAACGCTTGGAAACATTTGAAGTAATGATTATTATCAATTATAAAACGGTAAAATACAGCCCCCGATATAGCAGCTGAAGAGCTCCTCGAACGCTGCTGAGATATGTGACGACACACCCTGGACCAGTCCTGTCTAAGCAGACGATGTCCCATAACATCTTACACATTTTTCAGAGCCTATTTTGTCATCTCCTCTTCACTTATTTCTCTTCCTTCACTAGCGTCAGTCTTAATGTTAGTCTGTTGCCTCACTCTTAACTTCGTGTATGGTATTATTTTGATGAAAAATGCAGCGTTAAAAAAATAAAGGAATCAGTCACTTGTAAACAAAATAAGACGCCATTGTATTTTCAGCTGCTTGCACCGGGCATGTTCGGGGTTTCAAGAGGGAACGAATACCATCCTGCTATTATTCGGAGGGCTTTTCAATTTGAAAGTGGGGTTTATTTCATTGATCATTGACCCTTCTCCTATGTATTTACAATCAAACGGTTTTAGCTATCAGAATCAGTTTCACTTTCCCTTTATAATGGTGTGAAATAAGGTCATGTTTAAATACACCAAACTCTTTATAATTTGATAAATAATTGCATTGGAATTACGTTCATTCATTATAGGACGTCGTCTGCTTAAGCAGGATCGATCCCGAGTGTGACGACATCAAAACATCGCTATATTTCTGGCGAATCCTCGGATATTCCAGATGCTGAGAAGAGCTTTTATTTGTGTTGTTTTTATAATCACCAGATACGCAGTTGACATAAAACTTATACGATTGCCATCTGTAAGCTTCCCAGTTTCTAGTGATACATTAATTGCCATATTTGTGATTTTCTTTGAATATCTACTTTAAAAAAAATTCTAGTTCTAGATCTCGTTCTCCATGGCCATAGTACATGAAGGTTCTTGACCTGATTTTTTTGAAATAATGGAGTGTCATGTCATCTGATATTTTAAATTTTATATTGGGTCAATTTGAAGACAAGTTTTCTTCATTTGTGTATGCACATGAAAGACTAAAAGACAAGGTAGAATTGCATTACATTAATAATTTGTTATCTCATTGTCTAGATGTTCTCATATTTTTCTTTTTTTCATTCCCAAACAAAAATGACAAATAACAAAAAAGAAAGGGGTAGTGACAAGAAACTAGATATAAATTTTACTTGGCCTTCTAGTTTCTAGTTTTAGTGAGGGGGTGGAGCAGGGCACATTATACTTTGCACATTCGGACAGGCTACTGGAATTTGTTGCTCATCTGATATTTATTTGACATGAATTTTGTAAGTGTTTTCAATACATTAATGAAATATTAGTAATATCTTAAATAAGTTAAGGTAGTAATCTCCCCTAAAAGCAAGGTTATTTCTAGGTTTAGGAAAGGTAAGTAAATTGAGATCTTGTGACTCTTTTCGTTTGCAAGATGACATCAATTGACAAAGCATTTGAATGTACATGTAGATTACTTTTACATATGTTGATCTTTGCATTTTTCTTCCCAGATATATCCGCTATTATGGCAGAAAATTCAGCAAGGAAGAACATGTGGCCTTCATCAAGCTCTATCTTGAGCTTATCAACATTCCAGACCTGGAATTCAAGATCATGTCAGAGTTTGCCAGAATTCTAAACATACTTCTGAAGTAAGTTATTATTCTCTCTCTATTTAATAGCCTACTGGGTTATTTTTTGAGGGGGATCTGGTCCTTGAATATAAAAAATATGTGGACCCATCTCCCTCTCATCTTGCTCTATTAATTCCAGATAATAGTAGTTACTGAAATTTTACATTCAACTTGGAACAAATGGTTCCATGATATACTAGTAGGCTTAAAAAAATAAAAATGATCAATTTATTGATTTGTGATATATGTTTTCCTTCATGTGCTCTGTGCTGATTTAATTTTCTATTATGTATTAGTGTAAAGAGAACTAACCTGTTTCTCCAAGATCTTAGAAAATCTCCTTAAAATTGAAATTGTCATTGTAATATGTCTTAGGACATTAGCCAGAGTTAATGTTTTAAAGGTACATGTACTTTTAAAAAGCAATATGCATACACCACACAAGACTTGCCAATAGTACAACAATACACCCGATGGTGGACTGTACTTTACGAGAAGAAGAGCAAGAAGAACTTTCCAAAAAAAAATTGAATATATTATATTGAAAATGATCCAGAAATTTATTTCGAATACTTGGTTATTGTGTTTTTTTTTACTTCCATTTGAAATATTCTTCCATCATGTACAATGACATTGCAAGCTTACTGCAGGAAGTCATTTTGATTCACGTATTTGGAGCCCCCTCCCCCCTCTATCAACACTTCTGCATTTGGTGACATCTTGCATTGTCTACAACCATCTTTAAACTATAAAAAAAAATCATGACTTTGAATGCTTGTTTACATTGTAGAAATGTATGATGAATGGTATATTCTAGTGAGATGAGAAGGCAAAATTCAATATCGCCATTTTGAATTGATATTGACTATGAATAATTTTCATTGACCTTTTGGTTATATTCAAATGAGAATGCAAAATTGAACATCGCCATTTTGAATTGATATTGACTTTGACAATTAGAAGTTATTAATAACCTTTTGGTCATATTCCAGTGAGGCATTATTGAATATCGCCATTCTGACTTGATATTGACTATTCTTTATCAATATTTGATTGATATTTATATAATGACTATTTTTTATCAATGGAATTTTTTTGTATATATCAGTGAGGAGGCAAAATTGAATGTCACCATTTTGAATTGATATGGAGTTTATTTATTATCTGAAGTTATTGATAACCTTTTGGTCATATTCCAGTGAGAAGGCATTATTGAAAATCGCCATTTTGAATTTATGTTGATTTTTGTTTTTTGTTGTGTTAAGCCTCATGAGCTTATAGCACTGCACTTTATATCTTCTGAGTTTAATATATTATTAAACCATATCAGACATCTGAGCAATGCACTTTTCACATTTTATTGTTCGGCTTTGACAAGCCAACAAAATTGCGGCCCAATAAATTGTCTATTGCCCGGTTTCTAAAGTCAGTGGGATTTTGCGTGTTAGATAACAGGCAATTAAACTGTACTTTTTACAATATTTTTGAGTTTGCTCTAGATGTCAGATGCTGTTGATAATAATGATATGGACTGGCTACTTTTGGGAGATACAACATTAATTGCCCTCACTAGAATCGCATTGCCCTCTTCTTCAACTCGGGCACTACAATTCTAGTTCAGGCACTAAATGTTATATCCCCCTCAAGCCTAGTCCATTATTACCCACGCTGATAAAATCGGCAGGGTTATGTAAAGGGCTCCGTATGTTTGTTTGTTTGTTTGTGTACAAGATAACTAGAGAACGGGTGAACGGATTTGCACCAAATTTTCAGGGAATGTTCGGATAGTGACAGGAAAGAATCTATTAGATTTTGGTGATGATCGGTTGACGCCTGCAAATTCTGTGTAACCTTGTAGTTTTGACCCATAGTTAGTATAGTATTGCAACTACTCTGTAGCGCCGCCTTATTACTAAGGCATGGGTCTGCCGCCCTTGACGGCCTTTCTAGTATATTATGAGTTTATTATGAGTATATTATTATTACCTTACAAGGCATTTTAGCTGCAAATTAAAATGCTGTATTTTGCACGCTACTCCAAATCTTTTACCGTATGGGGCAATATTTTCCATATTGCCCTCTTCTGGGTTTTCCCCCATAGACTATTGTAATAAAAAAGAGGGCAACATTTTGCCATATTATATGAAAGTGCATACACATAGTATTGTGTACGTGTTTAAGTGTACAAAGGCTTTAACAATGGATACATGTATGTGCAGTAACAATTTACATGTACGTCACAATTGCGTGGCCCAGATTACACACCAGTATGAATAACCTGAAACCAGAGACACTGACATTCAAACAGACTTGTTTGTAAGTGCTATAATATAGGCATATACATGTACATGATATAGATAATAATCATCATATTGGCTGGCTGTACTTTCAGTGAATATCGAAAATATTGCCCATAAAGAACCATATTGCCATCGTCTTCAACTAGGGGCAATATGATTCTGTTGCGGGTGATGATGTATTCTGATATCCCTCAAGGCCAGTGACCAATATTATACTGGTATAAATATATATATGAAATCAGAATTTCCTGAGTACTGTGTGTGTAATTGGGTTTTTACAGACGTGTATCAATCAGATATGATTATTTACGTCTGGGACCGACCTTTAACGTCACCATCCGAAAGACGTGACTCAGTCTCGAACCTGGGTCCGCTGAATCAGTTTATAACTTCCACTGGTAGCTGGATTACAGGCGCACGCCACAACGCCCAGTACTGCATGAGGGAATTTTTAATTAAATTTGGAAGTGATATTGTATAGAACAGTGGTATGCATGTGATAAAAATGAGGGTATTTGCAATTACATGCCTTGCTTCTACTCAATCCATTCTTGATTATACAGATTTTCTTCTGGTGTCTGAAGAACACAAATAAGACAATGCAAAACTATTGTTTGAGGATGCAATTTGAAGCATGGATGCATGCTTTCCTATTGGCAAAAATGAAATTTAAGTGCACGTCCCTGCACTGTAACAATATTATTGAATGTCACATGATCACAAGTTATACAATATGGGCTTACAAACATATCCTATTTTTGTAGATACAGGTAGATACAGGTGTATATACAACTAACCACCTCCAATATTTTGACAAACATGTACATGATGGTTATTTGATACAAATGTAAGTTATACTGTAGATTACAGGGAAATAGCTACTGGTATATGAAACAAAAATGGGCAGTTGATAGGAGTTATAACTATTGACTGATTCGCCATACTTAGGTAAATACACATATATTATTTTTAGATTGTAAGATTCTGAAGAATTATGATTTACATGTACACACATTTTTCAAACTATATCATCTATGTTTTCATATAATAGAATTGTGTTGCATGATATATTCAATACGGTAATTATTTTATTGCTAATAATACTATAATTAGAATCAACAAGAAACACTGATAAATTATACATCCCCTTAATACTGGTAATACAGTTACAGCTTCTCAAGAAAAGTTTGAAGTTTATATAATGGAACGGTTGTGTTGTGTGGAGCAATATGCCATTAGAATTTCAAACATTGTCCTGCACTGCAATTTTTAAAAAGAAAATACAAAACTTACCTCTTGAACTATCAATCCCCTTAGATACCAAACTTGAGTACTATTTTGTGTAATTTTATGTTATTTGTTTATTTTTGCTTCTTGTATTGTTATTTATGATTTATGCCAGTAATTATGCCAATACACGGGGTAGCCTTGACAGGTTAATGGTCTTTGCTACCACCTCATATCCACATCATCATTTATATTCATAAACACTTAAATTTACATCTAGTCGATTCTGTTGTGACCACAAAAAATAGTTTGACTTACATGTATGTAAAATTCGACTTAGGAAATGTAAATAATAAAATAACACATATTTTGCATTGTTTGGTCAAAAAAATAGAATTGATTTAGGGAAAGTTCGACTTATGTGACTTCGAGCTATGCAAGGTTAACTGTGTATTCATTTTCTCTTGTATCATTTGTTTTTCATGTTCTTGTTTTGTTTATCCCTTTGTTACACTGTATGTTGCTTATCTCTGATTGTATACATGTATTGTTTTAAAGAGCTTTGACATAAAATGAATTGAATGATTGATGTATATGTAATATATTATTTTGCATATCTTGAAGAAATAATGAATTGTCTTCTTAGAATGTGTTAATATACCAAATCAATTTTACTGTATTAAAAAAAAAAAAAATCAATAAATTAATGCATCCCTCTGCCTCCAGGAAGCGAAATCTGCTGTCACGGGATGACCTGCTTATACCCTGGCGACCCCTCTACAAGATTGTTGAGAGAATCATGTACTCGGCATATGAACCATTAGGCTTAGAATGGTACCCACAGTAAGTTTCCCATCTCATTTGGTTCGTCTGTTAACTGTACGACCAGTCTTTCATGATTTATGAATTACCGGTATCTAAAAGTCTGCTGTTGGTATACTAATCTGGGTAGTAAAAGCAACATACTCCCCCATTGTGTCTAATAGACCTGTTTACTATTTATGCGTACTTCTCGAACTAAAGTTTCTTGTGACAACTAAAGAGCTTCCCAAATGTTTGCCTGACATAGTAACAATACATGCAAAAATGAATTCCATCCATAGAAGTTCTGTTATGCATAGCAGATGAATTAAATAGTAACCAGGGCATCGTTTCACAAAACTGTCATAAGTACAAGTTTGCCGACAACTCATTTAAACATGTGTTGATTGTAATACACGATTTTCAGTGGGATGTCAGTGAACTTGTACTTGTGACACTATGAACACGACAAAAGAGAGCGGACAAAATATACAGCTCCTCATTGTTCTGGTAGACAAAAGAACATCCCTTCATTACTATTATGTAAAATAAGTAGGACAGGTGAATATACATGTGACACCTGTTCTACATATTTTTACATAATAGCAATGAAGGGATGTTCTTTTGTCAACCAGAGCAATTGTGGAAGGTACAATGAGGAGCTGTATATTTTGTCTGATTCTTTGTTCGCCATGTTCATAGTGTGACAGTTTCATTAAATGATGTCCAGGTGGTCTGGAAAGAAACATGCATAAATTAAGATGTATATTAGTAAATAAGTATCTTCTTCTAGATTGCAATAAGCACATAATCTTATCCATTGGACATGAAAGTATTGTATTTAGGAATGGAGAGAATGTGCATCAACTTTTTTTTTTGTATGTGATATTCCAAGATTTGATTCAATTTCTATTTTCCCATTGTTAAATAATGTACGTATTGTTTACGTATATTTTTCAGAATGATTGCATAGGCGTCGGTGATTTGCGAGGGGCTTTACTAACTATGTGGAAGCAATTTTCAATGTGGTTCATTTCAGATACAGTGTAATGTATCATGTACCTGCTAAAAACTCAGTCTGTTGCAAATGTGTTCTTACCTGCTTTCTCTCTCTCTCACTCTCTCTCTGTGTAATCAGTACCCTGGAAAATCGACTGAAGGCCCTCATTCGAATGTCTCGACCGTAAGTGTTTCCGTGGAAGACTTTCCTTCATCATAAATACCCATGAATATCCATTATTATACCTCCTTAATCAGTGACGGTTATGTTTACATTATGAGCTTGGGTATGTTTGTGGAAAGCTATACTGATTCAATCGAGGGATAGGCACATGTATATGAAAGGTGAAAGTTTACCACTTTAAAACTTTAGAATCAGACAAGTAGTCGACTAGACTTAGTTCAAATATAAAGTGGGTTTGTACATATCGTAATGCTATATTATGGGTCAAAGTTGTGTTAGAGACATTTTTGTCCAGAATTTTGTTACACATTGATATAACCTCAAAATCATAGAAGAATTTTGTGTTTTTTAACCAAACTAATGGGTCAATTTGGCAACATAAGTTTCTAAAATTCTATAAGACTCGTAGCTTCATGAGGTATTGACAACATCGGATCTCTGTTTATTTCTTCACATTGACAGATATTTCTCAGTAGACAGTACTAGAGAAATGCTAGAGGAATGGCGCCCTCTCTTATGTCCGTTTGACGAGACCATGGCCAAGGGTGTCCACTACATGGAGTGCTTTCTTCCAACCTTGCTTCCACCAGAACAACATCAATATGGCTTTAAGTGAGTACATTGTTTCAGGCTATCAAAGGCACAAGCCTCTTTGATTTGGTTGAATTGTTGTCATGGTAAACCAGGTAATAACTCTTGTCTTATTCATAATAATGTTACTAATTCATTTGCAATAGACAAGTTCAGAGTTAGCGTGTGACCAAGTGACCCAAAATATGCACAGACTGTTTGAACTTGCGCAAACTGTAAACCCAAACTGGCTTAGTTCCACTCCCTTTATTCATAAGAGAGTATTACGGCCAGTCAATATTTTACAGGTGTGCGCAGAATATGCCAATCTGTCCACGATTTATTCTTTTACTACAGTTCATGCAGTTATTCATCCGAGTAGAGAGACGAAATATGGATGCTATGCTTTGCTCAAGGATATGCGCTATACCAGATCATGAACTTTGACCTTAGCACCTGTGAAAAAATATTCGTGGGGGATGTTTTAACCATAGGATTTGTACTCATTCAGGCAGATAGCTAATTCAGTTGCTTTATCCTGCAGGTTATGGCTGGATGAAATGATCAGTATATGGAACCATTCACAAAACTCACCGCACATAGAATCAGTAAGTATGGTGAAAACCCATTGTACCGTGATAATAATAAAAGAAAAACGTTACATGCAGTGATGCACTTAATCATTTGTTATATTTAGGTGACTGTAATGCTAAACAAAATTGCAAAGATTAATTGAGAAAGATATTTGAATTTGCAACAGTTGAACACTGAGTGTACTTACAATGCTTTTTTTCAAAATTTCTTTTCAATGTTCATTAAGCATATGATATAACTTCATTTTGAACAAACTTTCCAATATCTTTCTGTAAAAGGAAGAAAGTCCAGCTGGTTGGGTGAATAAAAGGAGTTTAATGTGCACTGTAGTTAAATAATAAAGTTCCCATACCCTGTAACCATAGATACATGTTTTGCTTCAAAGTCTGAACCATCCCATTATAGCTGTGTTGAATATTTCATCATTCCATTCCCCTGGTATTATGCTCAACAACCTTGTGCCTACGTCACATTTCAACTTTTTTATTGTTTACTATTGTATCATGTATTTTCTTTACAGGCACTAGTAGACTTGTTTTCTAGATTAGCATCTGAGAATATAGGGTACATCGATTGGGATCCATATATACCAAAGGTGAGTTGAAAATGTTTAATTGCGTTATGCAAGTATTTATTTGCTACATACAACATGGACAAATCTAGAGAAAATGGATAAGTTGTGTCAGATTGCAAGGAGGACATAATAAAGAGTTCATGGCATATCACAAGGCAAGAGCAAGGCAAGAGCAAAACAGATGGGCATTTCCATGGGAAGGTGGACATGACTATGATTTACCCATATGTTGAAATTAAAGAAACAAAAAGAATTACATCAATTGGTTGAATATTTTCCGACATACAGCTACAAACATTGGAGAGATTTTTAGTTGTCCAAACTGCTAAAATTTATGTGCTTAACTTTGTTTGTATTTCCGCAATGGATAAATATCGCTAACACTTCTATTAATGCAAACTGGGTCTACTCCAGTCCCTGAGAGGAGATTTCTACACTACCTTCCAAAATGTTCCAGCATCACATAAAAGTTACCCACTTGAGCCATGTAACGCGAGTTACCAAAACAATAATTGTTCTACATGTAGATGTCTTCATTTTACTATCTGCAAAATTGTGCATCTGTAAAAATACTTAAAACAAGATACAGTGCCAACAGAATAGTTGTATGCCATCAATTTGTGCCAGGCTTTTTGAATGGACATAATGTAACGCGAGTTACCGATATATATGCTTTCTGCATTTTACCAGTTCATTATTTCTCAAGCTTTATATTGTTAATGTATAAGTCATAACCTCCTATCAATTCAAGGTAGGAAAAGTTTTATCAAGATTGTCTAGTATGAGGAGACTTTGCCAAAAGACGCTCTCATAGAATTGACTGTGTCCTTTTTTTGTAAAACGAGTTACCAAAATTAAATGATTCAAGAATCTCAATATGTTTGTCTTTTGTTTTTCTTTTTTGATATGATTACCGGTAGATGATCTATGTCTACCCTACCCATGTTGGAAAAAGTAACTTGTAGATCATAACAATTACAAAGATATGGGCACATTATCCAGTAAATGTACCCATTATTTGTAACGCGAGTTACCGTGGAATTGCCCAGATATTGGTTAGAAAATCGTGTTTAAATGATACTTCATACACTTTGAAAATCATCTGGTTGCTTTTACGTTTTGAAGAGGCAGAATATTTAGTGTTTAAGATTATGCTAACATTTTAAGTACTGTGCTGTGGTTTACTGGATTTGTTATCAGATTTATGTACAAACCAGTTCAGTAGCAATCTATTTTTTGGTTACATTTCACATGTACGGGTATCAGAATATTTCATGCTTTAACCCCTACCATGCCGTGGGCGGAAAATCACGCCCAAAATTTTGAGTGTTCATCATTTTGTTTAGGCTCAGAATGGCTTGAAAATTCTTCCTCATACAGAAACCTGTGCCATCAGTATAATGTTTATTCTTAAAAAATGCAATATAACTTTGCCCAGCTTGCTCGAGAGAAAACTCTTTGATGAAAGTTAATATTTAACTCTTGAAAATTCATTTTTGACATTTGCTCAAAAGTCTGGTGGCATGGAAGGGGCTAAGATCATTCTATATCCATTACTGTGTTGTGGTCTATATAGAATGTGTCCCAAAATTATTAACAGGTCCAAGTCAAACTGAACAAATTCAATGGTAATGTATTTCAATTACCAATGTCTCTTTTGTTCACAGATATTCACATGTTTCTTGAGAGGCCTTAGTCTACCCGTTGGTTCTAAGAGGCTTCAGGTAGCTCGGAATGGGAAGGGCTTTGATGTCGGTCCTCTTGCAACCTGGATTGTATCAATGTTGGTAAGGGCAAACATATGTTTGTGTTACATCAGTTACAAATGGCATGCATTTAGAGGATTTGAAAATATTGTTACTTTCCGTGTCTAACTGATGATTTCCAGGTATAGGCTTATATACAAACACATCATAATCCGATTATAACGGAAATGGTTACAGACATTTGTACGAACTGATTAGATTTTTGGGCGAGTAGATCAAAGGTCAGAGAGGTCTATTTCCATGAAATTTCAGGTTTTGAACATTGTCACAATATTTCAAGTAAAATCTGAGCCATGAACTTTAAACTTGGTACTAGTGTCAATCTCCGTATTGAGACAAAGTGATGAGATTTTGATTGAATTTACATGTTGTTTGATTTTGCAGGGTCACACAACAACTTGTCAAGAGCACTTACAAAAGTTCTTTGTAGCCACAGATTCCTACTTCCATCCATCCAATACTGGGAAATACTCTGTAAGTATATTCTGTGTTACTACATGTACCTAACTTCATCTTTTACTAGAAGAGTTAATAGTGAAGAATAAACCATAGAGAGTGAAGGAGAGAAGAAAAAAAGAAGAAGAAAGATCTATGAAAAACAACTAAACATCAGATTGTCCATTTATGGAGAGCAACAATTGCAGTAAATAAGTCTGTCTAAGAAGTAAATTGTCTTTGTAAACTGCATACATCTGGACCCCGTTTCATAAAACTTGTCATCACTATTACAAGTTGCAATAGCTGTTATAAGCTACTGAAATCCTTGCATCTGATTGGCTGAGAGCAAATTTGTCATAGAAATATGGCAGTTGTTTACTGATAACAAGTTTTATGAAATGGGGACCTGAATATGTGTATTAGTCTATTTTATTTATCAACAAAAGCTTCATTGGGTCTAAACTTTACTTGCCAAAACTACTTTAAAAAGTGTCTGCAAAATGTAATAATATAATATATATAAATATAATATAATAAAATATAATAGCTGTCTATGGGATGTAAAGAGTACTGTGTCTGTCGTACACATGCGTGCTGTAGTAAAAGAGATTTAAAAGAAGTAGGTAAATGTAAATGTATGGGAAAGTAAGGAATGAATTTTTAAAGTGAGAAGCACAAAAAAAGGAACATCATTTATGTTCGATAAGTAAGTGAGGTCAGTGACCCGTTTTGATAATTGCATCTCCCTAGTATGTTGATAAATGTTTTTGATTCTTGTGTGGGTTTCTTTTTAGTTATATCTGCTTTACAATGTAGAAAAATATTTTAAGTTCTTGTGTTTTCACTCAATTTCTTTCTTCTCTACTGTATAGATAAATGTTTTTAATTCTTGTGTTTTCACTTGATTTATTCCTGCTTCTCTAGTTCAGCCTACAGAGGATGCTTGGTCAGCTAGCTAGTGAATTTGTCAAGAGATTGCACAGGTGAATAATGATGATGATGATGATTTGTTTACACTTGACTGCTAAGAAAGCAAGAAGAAGCTTGGAAATAAGCAGTCAGGGGGGCATATGACTTTATTGCTCGATATGATCCATAATTTACCTGTGAAATCGATCACCTAACAAGAAAAATATCCAAACTCCATTCATACTTAAAAATCACCTTTGACAACCTGAAATCTGGTTAGAGACTTGCCTGATGGAGTAACAATCAATGTATGCAAGGTAGACTCCTTTGCAGATATGCTGTCATACAAAAGAGTTTGTCAGAAGAAATGTCCGTAACTTGGAGTACATTAGTAAGGTGGTCTACTGGGTGATTCTGTTCTTCAAACATGATTCCCAGTTATCTTGGAAAATCATGGAAAACCTGGAAAAAGAGTTGCCTTTTCTCCAGTCAGGGAATTCTAGAAAAATCCCTCCAGTTATTGAAAAATCAGGGAATTTCATGGGCCTCAATAGAAATCAGTCTCTTATATTTTGTCTATCGCGTCCAAACAGCGTATCTGCTTGATAATTGGCTGTGGTGACTCTTTAGTGTGTAAAATATCTCCTTTAATGATCCTGAAATTTTAAAAGTCCATCAGGGAAAAATCAGGGGATAATCAGGGAATTTTTTTTAACCCATGAAATACTGGAAACCCTGTTCAAAGTTGATTAATGTGACCTCTTTGTTCTTCAGAGAGAGGTATAAGAAGCCATCATGGCAGCACCAGATTCCTGAGAGCCACAAGCTGAAGGATGAAGACGTCACGGCTTTCGTTGAGAGCATCAAGGCTCCTGTATTCCTAGCTATGTACAGTAAGATGGGTCACAGGGACGCAGCTTCAACCCTGCACAACCTGGCCTTGTTGAGACCAGAGCTGGTCATACCGACACTGCTGGAAAAGTGAGATATATTACATCCTACCTTTTCTACCTGGTATAGATCTAAATGATATGCTTCTTCCCCTCCATGTTGTCCATTTCCTCTCCCTGTTGGTCTGTTCTATTATTATGCCTCCGCCCACCGAAGGTGGGTGCCGGAGGCATTATGTTTTCGGGTTGTCCGTGCGTCCGTCCGTGCGTCCGTCCGTGCGTCCGTCCGTGCGTCCGTGCGTCCGTCCGTGCGTCCGTCCGTCCCACTTCTCGTTACCGCGATATCTGAAGAATCATTTGAGGTAGGAACCTCAAACTTGGTACTAGTATGTATCCCCATACGAAGATGAACTGATTAGATTTTGGGGTAAGTAGGTCAAAGGTCAGAGGTCACAGAGGTCAATTTACATGAAATTACATAAGAATTCTTGGTTTTTAGCACCGTTACCACGATATCTCAAGAACTATCTGAGGTGAGAACTTCAAACTTGGTACCAGTATGTATCCCCATAGAAAGATGAACTGATTAGATTTTGGGGTAAGTAGGTCAAAGGTCAGAGGTCACAGAGGTCAATTTACCTGAAATTACATAAAAATTCTTGGTTTTTAGCACCGTTACCACGGTATCTCAAGAACTGTTTGAGGTAAGAACTTCAAACTTGGTACTAGTATGTATCCCCATAGAAAGAGGAAGTGATTAGATTTTGGGGTAGGTAGGTCAAAGTTCAAAGGTCACAGAGGTCAATTTACATGAAATTACATGGAATTAGTGGTTTTTACCACCGTTACCGCGATATCTCAAGAACTATCTGAGGTGAGAACTTCAAACTTGGTACCAGTATGCATACCCATAGAAAGATGAACTGATTAGATTTTGGGTTAAGTAGGTCAAAGGTCAGAGGTCACAGAGGTCAATTTACATGAAATTACATAAGAATTCTTGGTTTTTAGCACCGTTACCACGATATCTCAAGAACTATCTGAGGTGAGAACTTCAAACTTGGTACCAGTATGTATCCCCATAGAAAGATGAACTGATTAGATTTTGGGGTAAGTAGGTCAAAGGTCAGAGGTCACAGAGGTCAATTTACATGAAATTACATAAACATTATTTGGTTTTTAGCACCGTTACCACGGTATCTCAAGAACTGTTTGAGGTAAGAACTTCAAACTTGGTACTAGTATGTATCCCCATAGAAAGAGGAAGTGATTAGATTTTGGGGTAGGTAGGTCAAAGTTCAAAGGTCACAGAGGTCAATTTACATGAAATTACATGGAATTAGTGGTTTTTACCACCGTTACCGCGATATCTCAAGAACTATCTGAGGTGAGAACTTCAAACTTGGTACCAGTATGCATACCCATAGAAAGATGAACTGATTAGATTTTGGGTTAAGTAGGTCAAAGGTCAGAGGTCACAGAGGTCAATTTACATAAAATTACATGAAATTGCTGGTTTTTAGCCTTGTTATCAAATATTTCTAGTTTTATATGAAAATGAAATGAAATGAATTTTTCTGTCTCCTGTGCATTTTAAGTGAAAAGATTTGTCATTTGGTTGGACCAATCCTTTTTAGAGTGTACATGTATGCCATACATTTCCAATCTGGTGATGGCGGAGGCATAAATTCCGACCGCGCGCGGTCGAATATTCATCTAGTTACTTCTGATTCTCTTTCTTTCATACTTTTAATCTCTTTTTTTCCATTTTTCTGTCATTCTCTCGAATCTTGCTCTCTATGTCCGCCCCCCCCCCCCCCCCCCCCCCCCCTGTCTCATGCATTCCTCTGTCAGTACCCCTTTCACTTTATTTTCTGTCTTTCTCTGTCTTTCTTTTCATTCACCTGTGCCTCTTTCTTTGTTCCTTCTGCATCCAGTATCTGCAGCTTCTTTTCTCTTCTTCTTCACCAGCAATTCTCTTGTTGTCTTTATCTCTTTCTATCTCTGTTTATGCCGTTATGTGTTGAAAGTATCTGTGCTTCTTCCCAGGAAAGATTTCCACAAATAATGCATGAATATAAAGGATCAATTTGATTGAGTGTTAAGTTCTTGTTCTTGTCTCGATATATGAATTTTGCTTGTGACATTAAGAAGACAACAAAATAGATTTTCAGGTGCATACATCTACATAGTAGCTCTGTGCTAAGACAAATTATTTTTCTGCTTTCAAAAACTTTTAGGCCATATCCAACAAGAAGCATTACAGCATCACTAAGTATGTACTGCAAGTATATATCCACATTTTCTTTCATTTCTGTTCACAGGACCTACAAGGCCCTAGACACCCTGACAGAGCCCCACCAGCTGATCGCTACAGTGAGCTGTGTGGTGTCTGTATCCTGCACCATGCTCAAAGGGGGCAAGTGGTTCCCTGATGGCCCCAACCACCTACTACCTCTCCTCCATGCAATGCTGCCTGGTATTGATCCCAACGATTTTGCCAAATGTATGGTAGGTAGTCCCGCTTTGTCACGATCAGTTCCAAGAGGTTAAGCTCAGAGCAAAATATACCATGTTGCAAAGGGATACATGTTAGTCTAAACTTGTAAATTTCTGTATTGTGCGACCTACCTGTAGCACTATGTTTTGCTAAAACCTGCGTTTGGTTGTATCCAAGAGATTATGTAGATGGTAGTTCTTGTGTCGGCATTTTCAAATGACAATCATTTGGACGAGGTTGTGAAATCCGACTCATTTAGAAGCAACTATGCTTATGATCGTAAAATTTTCATACTCATTTGTGGATGCCAGTGATTCATTTGTTGATGTACAAGTGGAAGTATTCTTTTCATAGGAGGACACACAATCTATGGATAATCGCAGCCCATCTGAGTAATCTTAAAGTGCATTATATTTATTGTATAAAATCAGGGATCATTTGAGAATGTGCTTATTATGAATGAGTCTTTTAGAAATGATGTTCATCACAAACATCCTGCATTGTTACAAAACCAGGTTACACTGCAAGCAATCTCTACCTTCACCGTCATGGTACCCATAGTAGACTGCTCTGAAGCCCCGCTGGTTCGAGACGATATCACAGAACAAGAGAGGGAGCTCTGCTCAGCTACAGCAACCTTTGAAGATTTTGTTCTTCTTTTCATGGACAGGTATCATGTTTTTCTAGAATATCATTTACAGACAAGTTGTAGCTTGAGAGGGGAAATTTATTAGTCATCTATTTTCAGACATTTATTTCCATTCTAACTCATTTGTTGATGACTGGATAAAATGGAAAAGATTTTTTATGGAAAGAGAAAGGCAGATATTGACAGAAAAAGGGAAAGAGAGAGAGACAGAGGAAAACAGACAGACATATATTAAAGGAATCTGTCTTTATGGAAGGATAATACCGAGATGGACAGAAAAAGGGACAGAGAGAGAGAGATAGAGACAGAGATAAGACAGATATGAAAAGAATCAAAAGAGAAACTGAGATGTTAATATTCTTGGAGGTGTTTAATGAATACTGGCTGTGATAACTGCAATGTATTTATACTTGCCTGTGCTGCCTATGATACATGTGATTTTCACATTCATATTAATGACCATCTCTATACGCATACTGAATTCAACCATCACGCATTTTCCATCTGTTTGTAGATGTTTCAATCTGATTGAGGCATGTTCCATTGAGCACACACGCAGCCAGGACAATGACCAAGAGAAGGTCAATCATCAAGAAGCTATGGTAGATGTGGGATTGTCTTCAACATTCAGTACCATCTGCTCCCAGAGCTCACCTCAGATATACAAGGTCAGGAACAAGGTCATAATTCATTGTTCAAGGTCACAGACAGTGTCATAATTCATTGTACAGGGTCACAGACAATGTAATCTATTTTACAAGGTCAGGGACAATTTCATAATCTATTTTACAAGGTCACAGGCAACATCATGATCTATTTATTTTACAAGGTCACAGGCAACATCATGATCTATTTTACAAGGTCACAGACAATGTCATGCTATATTGCACAAGTTCAGGAATAATGTTGTGATTTATTGTACAAAATCAGGGACGATGTTGTGATTTATTGTACAAAATCAGGGACGATGTTGTGATTTATTGTTTAAGACAGACATGTCTTACATGATGCAGATACAACTTTAAAACAACTACACTGTGAGGAAATTTTCTGAACTAAATTCTCCCGAACCCAACTGAACACTTTCCGAACTCTAGAAGACCATTCTCCGAGCAATGCTGAATGAGATAGTGTCTCAGCAGTGTACAGTGATGTGATCCTAGTGGTTGTTTTTCTTTTTACAGGCAGCTGTTGATCGGTTATTCCGCTATGTGTCATCCTCTATCCTAGAGACTAAGGTGTCTGGTAAAATCATTGCCAACATGTGCAGAGCAGCTGCTAAGGTATGTATCAAGCCTTGCTCTCATAGAAATTTAGATCACTCTTTGTGGTATAAATAATAGAAATTTAGATAGGTGTTTGTTTGTTCCATATCCTAGGTGGATCCCAAGTACATTGTACCCGTAACATCTTAGATACAGATTGAACAATAGCAAAAGACTGCAGCAGACATAAGGGGGCTTTCTTCATTATACAAGTATGGTAACCTACACATAGTAGACTGGAATCCTAATATTGCGCTCTGTTATATATCATCCTAGATGGATCCCAAGTAAACTCTCTTCAAGTTTGTGCCTCACTGTAGCCATATAATCTTAGATGAGGAAGGAATAAATCCCATCAGGTACCTACTTACTACACCTGGGTCAAATGTGGCCAATGTCATGTCGTGGCAGTATGGTAACCTGGACTCGATTTATTATTGCTGCCTGTTTCATATTTCTTAGGTGGATCCCAAGTA
Source organism: Heliocidaris erythrogramma (assembly GCA_025617745.1). Classification (NCBI taxonomy): domain Eukaryota; kingdom Metazoa; phylum Echinodermata; class Echinoidea; order Camarodonta; family Echinometridae; genus Heliocidaris; species Heliocidaris erythrogramma. The sequence goes on along the minus strand of CM046855.1, from coordinate 50,316,706 downwards.
CACTCTCTCCAAGTTTGTGCCTCACTGTAGCCAGAAGATCCTGGATGCCTTTACCTCAGAAGAGGTCCAGCTTGAAGAAGAGTTGGACAAGGAGATTCTCTTCAACCTCCAAGTTCTCTCAGAAGTGAGTCCCTTTGATGCATCCCTATTCATGTCATTCTCATTTCTACTTCCATTTTATTTCATTTCATTTCAACTCATTTTCACTTTATTTCATTTTCTCTCATTTTCGATGTATCTTTCTTTCTATCCCTCTCTTTATCTACTCCCCATCTCTCTCTCTCTATCTCTATCTCTCTCTCTCTCTCTCTCTCTCTCTCCTGTGCTCATGGATATATTTTGATTTATTTTGTCACCTCATGTTATATCACTGCATATATTTTGAAATTATATTATTTTCTTTCTTCGGAGGGCATCTTTGTTTGCCAGAGTCATGGATATGTAGATAACACAAAGCTTATGAATAATGGCTCGGTTGGTGCTTCTAGAAAATGAAGAAAAAAAAATTGTTACTGATTTGGAGTATTTTTCAACACTTAATTATGATACTAGAACAGTTGAAATATTATCTATTCCATTATTCCAACTGGGCTTTTTAGAGCAAATTTTCATTGGTCTTTCCCCCATATTTAAGATGTCGGCCATAGGTCTGATTGACGCGACATTTTACACACATATTGACAAAGCATCTAAAGAGTACTGCATTATTTTATCCAAATTCTTTATTATTTTAGTGATTGCTTTACTGATTACTGATTTGATTGGTGCTTCCTTGCAGGTTATACGAGTACCTAGTGAGGCTGTCCTGGTCTACAAGGACACCCTCAATGACGTCCTGAAGGCCACCCTTCATGCGACCTCCAAGAAAGGCTACGAGCTGTCCTGTCAGCTACTCAAGCATTGGCTGCGAGCGATGTGCCTCACATATCCCAGAGAGTACTGTAGTATAGCAGAGGGCTTTGATAGACCACTCACAGAGTACCTGCCTATCAGGGTAAGACCTATAGGTTAATATATTCATCTTTATTATAGAAGACATTTATTGTCTTTCATTCTGTTAGCTACATGTAAATACGAAAAAAAAGCAATTGAAGTAGTCCTATGTCTCTGATGAAATTAAAATCACCCAATTTTTGCATGTGAATGTATTTATGAACAGTTGCTCCCGTAAGAGTCTTAAGTCCAATCTGTGCAATGCTATAATATGCCCATCTTACCATTTTTTGTATTTTTGAAATGGCACTAAGATGGAGTTATTAGTATTTAATACCTGTTAAGTCCTTGCAAGAATATGTACCTGATGATGACCACAATGGTGATGACTAAGACGGTGAGAAGGGTGATAATGATAATAATGATGCTGAGGAGGAAGAGATGGAGGAAGAGAGGGAGCAGGAGGAAAATACTTGTGGTTTAAGATTATGATAAAGATGAGGAGAAGGAGGGAGAAGAAGAGAAGGAAGAGGAGGAGATGGAAAATACTTGTAGTTGAAGATTTTGACAGTGATGATGATGATAATGAATGTGAAGACAATGGTGATTATAATGTTGATGATGATGAAGATGATGATAATGGTGATGATGATGATGAAGATGATGATGATAATGGTGATAATGAAGATGATGATGATGATGATGATGATGATGGTGACGATGATAATGGTGATGATGATAATGGTGATGATGATGGTGATGATAATTATGATGATCATGAAATTGACATCAATTGATGATTACAGTGATGACAATGATTAACAATATTACTGGTAGTGACAATTGGTTATTAATCTTTATTTGGTAGGACTGGGCAAAGTCAGGTGACATACACAACCTTGGTGTGAAGTGGCATACACCCTCTGATGATGGTGCAGCATGTGTCAAAGAGCTCTTAGATATCTTCTTCAAGCCCGAGATAGAGAAACTCCAGAACTATATCAAGGGAGAGGCTATAAGCAGGTATAGAGGAAAAACAAGGAATTATTTGTTACTCTTCCTATTTCATGCTTTTTATATCAATTATCACTTCATTCCATAAAGTACAGGGGAGCGTTTCATCAAGCATTTTGTCAGTGATTTTTACCGACAACTGTTATAAGCTACTGAAATCCTTGCATCTGATTGGCTGAGAGCAAATTTGTCAGTAGAAATCACTGAAAAAACGCTTGATGAAATGCTCCCCAGAAATGTTGAATTCGGTAAGAAGTTTACTTATTGGTCAAAAGATCTACTTATATATTTCTGTTTAGATATTAGATAGTATCAGGTTTAATGTGACAGATGTTGATAATTTAGAATCATGAAACAAGAACGATAAAAATTGAATTTGCAAAATATGACCTATAAAATTCATGATAGGAAATAGGGATTAAAATCAATTCGTCATTTTCATGTATTGACATGTTTACTACAGGATTCTCTCATTACCTTAAGGAATACCCGGTTCCTGTAGTCTATGACTTAAAGTTCGATTATCATGACTTGAAATGAAAAATAAAAAATAGAATAATATGTTAGCTTGTTAAGCAAAAGCTTTATAAAAAATCCCTACTGTCTTTCGTGAATGATCTTACAACAGTACATACCTATTTAGCAGAAGTAACAAGTGGTATTCATTCCTTATTTTTTTCAGGGAGAAGCTACTACAGAGCCTCACCATCTTGTTCAATGTCCTGACAGGGGCAGGGGCTCTCATGCCAAAATGGGAGAAGCCCTCCATACCAGAGCTGTGAGTACCCTTTTGGAGGACACCCCTATTTGTTTCTGAGGCTTCTCTTTTATTGCTTGGATAACACTGCTATTAATCCCTTAACCCTAATAGAGCCGGGTTATTTAGACCCATCTCACAGCCGGGGGGGGGGGGGGGGGGCTGATTCCGCCCCCCTAAGATCTCGGCCGTCTACCGCGCATTCGCAACGAAAATCGGCACACACGTCGCCAACCACGTAATCTACAAAACTGTATAGTCAATTTCTCCGAAAAATGTCACAACTAATTAATTATGCTAATTTATATATAAAATTAATGGTTTGCTCTAATTAATTAAATAAAGCCCCAAAACTGCTAATTTTTTGTATAGAGACTCTTTGTCAGATTCTGATCAAATAAACCAAAAAAAAATTTGGTAAAATCCTTTTTTTCTTATGTATTTTATTGTTTTTTAAATTTCTTATGTATTTCTTTGTTTTTCGACTTTTTGTTTTTTATTGTTTTTTCCATGGAATTCGTCGGCGACACTATTTTAATCATAAACAACATAAAATTAATTGTTTTTAAACAGTGAAAGTAAAAATAATGAAACATTTATGAATTTTAGCTGGAAACACAATTTGCATTGGATTTGTACACGAAATCACGTTTTTGAGCAATTTTGGGTCTGACATGCACTTACGAAATGTTGCGTAACTCCGGAACCGCACGCGTGGACATCACAAATTTGGTCTCAAAAGTTGCGCAAGACTTGAAAGAAAAAAGTAGTGAAGCGGCGTGGTGACTGCTTTTCGCGATGCGAACATATTACGCGAAACGTCGAGGGGGGGGTGGGGGCCTATTAGGGTTAAGGCTCGTTCAAACATGAAGCAGTAAACTGCCCATTCATTTAACCCTTTCAGGACAGGAATTATTTAAGGGCTAAATTGATCATATTTTGTTCTTCAAATTGGCAACAAAACGTTTTTCTTTTAATGCTACATGGTTCTAATAAGATGTAATGTCTTCGAAAATAAACATGGTTAGGAACTTTGTCGAAAATTTGAAAAATTGCAAATTTTTTACAAACATTGATTTTGAACCTCTCAATGTGTTGCCAATTTAAAGATTTTAAGGCTTATTCTCCTCATTAAAATTCCTATACAATACAATATGGTCATGCAACAAAAAGGGACACATTGTGTGGAGAAATATTTGCTCTTTCTACTTATGCATCTGATATATTTTTGAGGACTCTGAATCAAAAGTTATTGAGCCAACCACAAAATGTGGTCAATTGTCTCAAAAGGGTTAAGGCTCCTCCGAACATGAAGCAGTAGTAAAAACCTGCAGTATTTTTTTAGTTGGTTTACCGCGGCATATGGGAACGAGCCTTTAGGAGTTTTTTTGGTGTGATTGTTAGGTCAAAGGTCAAAAGTCATAAAGGTCGATTTCCATGTAATTATAACTTTTATTCTTGTTTTTACGATATTTCAAGACCAATTTGAGCCGTTAACTTCACTGAATTTAGGTGGAGGCATATTGGGGATGCGGTTGCAATCATCATGGAAAAAAAAAATTTCTGCTGGGCCCCAAAATTTTTGCCTCACACCTAACCTTCCTAATCTCTGTAATTACTGCTTCACATCTTGTTTATTTTCAACATTTTTGTATTGATTAATTCATGATAAATCATCTCTTTCTTCATGTGAAAAATTTAAACAGCACATTATACCTTCTACTGGGCCCACGCGTTTTTTGCATTCTACCTGATCTTCATTATCTCTGTAATTACTTCTTCACATACTGCCATTTTCAGTAAATGGACCTGGTACAATTGCAACTCTCACTGTTATGGTTATGTCATTACTCTGATTTTTTTTTCTCTCGTCAAAGCATGCTGAATGTACCTTATCATGTTTACTTATCCTGTGTATGGTACCCTACTTTTCTTTAATAAAGAAATGATTTCAACAAATATTGTCATACAGGAGTACAAGTCAGGTTGCCATGCACACTCTGGATAGGACGCTAGGATCAAGCGACAAGCAGAAGATGTTTGAAGGCATCAGGGAAGAACTCGCCCAGGTGATGCATGACCTCCTTCATCATCTCCTAGCAACGGGGGAGGATGACACAAAATCCATCATACTTATTATCAACGTGAGTTCAGTAACAACATCTCTTTTTTTTCTTTCAAAATTCAGATTCATTATTTCATCATCGTATAAAACCTTTAAGGCAAGTCCAAGCCATTTTGCGCAATATGTACCAACCACATATAAGATTTTAGTACATCTGATTATTGTGTCAAGTTAATAGCCCTAACAGAACTTATATGAGACCAAATATGAAGTAAAATGACAGATTTGATGTCAGTTTATGTCAAAAAAACCACAATACCAGATAACCAGTATGGGGCACCAAATTACCAAATATCTTCGACTTGCCCTTGTACAAATGAAACGACAAAGAAAACAGAAAATACCCAAAAGCTACATGCTTGAAAGCTGTAGCTCCTGTACTCTTGTAACCTCTATTTCCATAATTAATGTTGCAAACACTGATTAAAATCACTCATGCGTTGCCAAAACAGCAATGTGCACCATATTTACTTGTAGCATTAGAGGTAATGTTGAAGAAATTAAGTTTAGAGTACACTCATGAACAAAAGCTGTTTTTTTCTCATCCCACACCTTGCTATATACATAGTAGTCAAAGGAGTGTTACTGAAGGATGATGAATTGTAAATGAGTCTTTTGCTGGCCCATACTGTCAAACCAGACATGTTTGCGACATTAAACTTGAACGACAGCCATTTTCACAACAAGAAACTTTCGCAATTTGCACAAATTCTTTGTTACTGTCATTTATGCTTCAGTGGATTTGCATCATGAAACTTTTGCAAATTTGAACCTCTCGTGAAATTCGCGAAGATTAAATGCGCGCGAAAGATTCTGGTTTTCCAGTAGTCAACTAGGAAGCGACCCTCAGCCTAAGCATTCACAATGTGTTTGTTTTGCTTGCAGATCTACAACGCTTTGATGTGGTACAGGGGCGCAGACAAGAAGGACTTTGATAGCCGATGGAAAGGTTTCCTTATCATCAAGAAAGCCATGGAGGACAGGGTAAGCTTGAGCATGATCAGAAAAATGCTAATCAGGATGATAGGATTCAAACTATTGAACGTCAAGGGAATAAACTTTTATGCCAAGGTATTCCAACAAACCCTAGCGCAGGATGTGATGCATGGATGATGTGGTCTTTGAATTATGAAAAGTTGGTAATGGCTATTAAAGTTTTAACAATGTGTTCTTGGCTTGAAGGAATTTCTTTAATGCTTTTAAGAAACGAAGGGGCAGCCCAGCTGAAGCTAGTGTACTAGTTCCCAAAGCTCGTAAGGCCTTCAATGTGATATGCTCTATGCAAAAGTAGACTTTTACTATTAAAATGGCTAGAACATTCTCGTTAATGTATGATGTTAATATTGGCTCACAGTATAATTCTCCTATCCACCATGCACCATATAACCATGACATAAACAATATTAATATGTTGTCATGAGGTTCAATAGCCATAATACATGACATTATATATGTGACTGTTGCTGATTAAGGTTGTTACTCTCTTTTATCGTTTCTTTTCCACAGTTACATGGGAAGAAGAGGCATCTACGAGCTCTGTTGATAGATCGGGTGTACCTCCAGCATGAGATGAGGATGTTGGTCCAAGCCAAGCATGTTTACACTGAGCTCGATAAACAGATCCATGGGGACCTGTTCACACTGTCTACTAGCAGGTACAGTGAGGTAAGAACTCACCCCACCACAGGGCTCACAGCAAGCAGTTGCCCAGGTGTTATTGACTACCGAAAATCCTGCCATGTAACCTAAAATTCCTGTTTTTGTGCTAAGGGTGGCTACTAAATTTTTATTTTTTTTGACTGTTAATTGTTACTGATATGATTTTATGCAGTTCATTGTAAATGACCGCCAAAATTTGACTTTGGCAACCTAATCTAATGTGTAGAATGTGTAGAATGCCCAACATAGAATGACAACACAAATGCAACTTTAAGCGAGAGCCCTGAACATACAATGATGTAAGCATCTTTGGGATGAGATATAGATTAACTGGGGTTTGTTGTATGGTCCAAACCTTTGTTTTGAAGAGCATGTTAGGCCTGTTCACATTGACAGGTATCTGGATGTAAGAATCAGATGAGATTCAGACAAATTTCAGGGTAATTTATCTGCACTCTTTAGGTTTAGATGAATTCATGGAGATCTGTTTGCACTTGCCACCAGTAGGTACGTTTAGGAAAGAATTGACAGCTGACATTTTGATAAGCTTAGGTGCAGTATGTTTATAGATGTTGTACTATGGGAACATAACATGTTATAAGTGTTTTACTGGCTACAGCAAGGACAACAAGGAAAGATTTGTTTTTATACATAAGATGTCGATAAATTTGGATTGGGTGTATTCCATACGTGTTGACAGATCCATGAGTTCCGAATTGTTAGATGAGATGATGGTCATCTATTTTGTTGTGAATCTTTGATCTTACCTTCTTAATCATCTTGCTCTGTTTATCTTTATTATGAACCCAGGTGCGTAAGAAGGCCCAGCTCTTGCTGTTCAAGATGATGGATCACTTTGTGTCATCGGTGAAGCTAATCATTCCTAAGGTCCTAATCAACCTCAAGTCAGACCCAGACATTTCACATCACCAGTTCAAGGTAAAACTTAAGTCATTCTTTCAGAAATATGTTTGTCCAAAAGTTTGTTTTCTCCCAAATTTAGAAATATAGAAATATTAAATATTAACAAGGACCTCGTTGTCTCCCAATTTTTTTGCCCCAGACCCCACTATAAAAAGTTCATTTGGAGCTCTGAATTAGAGATTAGGAACTAAAAATTTGATTTTGGTAGTTTCTTGATAATTCTTTGTAAACTTAGTGTGGAACAGAAGAGTGTTAAAACTGACAGTATTATCATCTTGTCTGTGTCACAGGGAGCACTCTACGTACTATCTGGCTACAACATGAACAGCACCTGGGCATGCTTGCCATACTGGTCACTCCTGAAGGATATATGGTTAGGACTGGTCAATGCCGGTCACTCTGAGAAGCCATCCATCATGAAGATCTTAGGTCAGATCATGATGAAGATCAATAAGGTCTTTGACACGTCAGCTATCACTGTCAAGGTTTGCAATCCACATTTTTTTTTCCCTCCTCGTAAAATTCAATTTCAAAATGTTGTGAGACAATATGTTGCAAGAGCCATGTGTGCCTGGCAGAGATGAATACAAGAAGGCCATAATCCTCATCAGAGGGATTGAAATAGACAACAAAATGATTGAAAGTAAAGATTAAAGATGATGCATTGTTGAAGATGAAAAAGGAGACTGTGATAGATGCTGTAGGGAAGCATGCTGACCTGACTTAGTTATGTGCTCGTGAAGGAAAAAGGCAATGGAAATGCCAAAAAAAAAAAAGAATTTAAGAAAAGGAATATCTTTGACTTTTGTTAAGAACTGTTTTGAGTTACATGTAATTATTTGTTCTTAGGGTGGATCAGCTTCTGATTAATCTAATTACATGTAGTTTGACCAATTTTTGAGTGAAAAGCATACCCACATCCACAATTACAGAAATTACCAATTCTTTAAATAGCAGTATATTAATTTGATACCTTAATCATCTTGTCAGGTTACAGACAGTGCTAGGAGCAGGGCCAGTGACTTGATGCAGGGTATGAACACCAGCATCACACCTGAACAAGAGTCTACATCCATTCAGAGGTTACAGGAACGCAACCAAAGCAATCTGAGGTGAGAATCGGCAAAAGGAATGAGAATGGTATAGCAAACAGAGAAGCAGCAAATGAGTATTTATCAGTGAACTATGGACCAACAACTGGAAAATACCAGAAAATTTGGCAATGCAGTTCATGAATTTTAACTACAAGTTATGCACCAGTACGTGAACAATAAATTGAAAGGAATACACAAATGAACAAATTTCATCTTATATTTCACAAGTTATATTAAAAAGTGTCAGCGGGGAACTTAGTTTCTTGGTTGAGTGTATTTTTTCCACTGCAGGAATGATCTATATTATCCAACAAATTAATGTTGTCTTGTTAACGTATTATTGACGTGATTATGAATCAATACATAATCTTTTTATATTGCGTCTCCTTTTTATATAGAGTGTATAATGAGCTGGTAACAGAACTGGTGGATCTAATAGAGCAAGGCACATTGTAAGTATCTCATTCAAATTACAGAGACAAGAAAAAAAATGAGATGATTCTACCAGAGAGTAACCATTTGTTGAAAAAAAATGAACGATTTGTGTAAATGAAACACTAATGACGATGATAAAGTCTGTTAGAATATGGTTTTCATTGTCAAAGTCTGCTTCATTTATGAATTATGGTTCCAAAGAGTAGATTACATATATACAAACAAAATTCTTTTATTTTTGGATTTAATATGGTTTGGTTAATGACAGTTACTTTTTTTCCTCCTGTGGTTGCTAGACGATGGAAGTTTGCCCAGATGGCTGCTAGCCTACTCCGTCTCCAGCTCCGGGAAGACACTCCACCCCCAGTCCCTGCTGTAAGGCTCTTCACATCCCTCCTTGTTCATGACACACTTCACTTAAGAAAGGTAAACGGAGTGCTTGAAATTGGGGCGACCCTGCTTTTGTTGATATAATCATGCTCAAAGAATAATGTTTGGAGGAGATGGAAAGAGATGGGAAATAAGATAGAGAGAGTAAAACAAAGATTTAGAGGAGAGAAAAAGAGATAAGATAAACCTTATCTGCTATGGAGATATTTTTGGTGATTTGACAATTCCATATTTCTTTCATCTGATGTTGATTCAGTTGCTTATGTGTTAAGTGAAGTAGTATGCACGAGTTGGCAACTCAATATGAAGGGATTACTGGAATGTTCTCATGGGCAACAGCATGGATAGTGCGATACAAGAAGCCAATAGTAATAACAATATACCATATTTATATAGTGCATATCGCAATATGTCCCTGTAATAAATCCGCTGTAATAAATAGGAAGAAGGAAAAGAGAATAGAGAAGCTTGAGGAGAGTGAGGTACATGTATGCTCAACATACTTCCTCTAGTTACCAGTTAACACTGGAAAATTTTTCTAAAAAGAAAATATTTTAAGACCTGTTGTAAAGTTGTCAACGGTATCACAATACCATTGTACATGGTAGATCAGATCAAGGTCTACATGGATTTCTTTCATCCAATCATTGAGCATCCATTATCTCTTTAATTCTACATCCTCAGCTTGCCATTTCAGCCATGGGTGCAATACTGAAACAGCTAAAGCGTCCCCACAATAAGGTAGCCTTGGACCCCTACGCCGCCGCCGGGTGCCCCGCGCCTCCTGCCGATGCCCTACCCAACCCAGGGGAGCGAGTGGACAACAAGTGGACCCAGTACCAGTGTGACAGGTTACCCACCACTCAGGAGAAGTGGGACCAGTGTGTCTTCGTTGAGAAGACTCACTGGGGCTACTACAACTGGCCCAAGTAAGTTGCTGCTTGACGCGTCAGCCAAAAAGGGGATGTTGCTCTTGTAAAAGGTCATGTGACAGGATGAAGTCAGTGATCTTTGGGGGGGATGTGGGAGGTGTGGGGGATGAATTTCTTCATGTGCATCTGTTGATACAGAATATGTAAAATGTATTTCCAAATACAAAATCATGTCTACATGTATTGAATATTTATATGAAATACAAATATGTATGAAATTTCATTGGTATATTATAATTGTATTTTTAGCTGTTCATCAAATTTCATCATTTCTTGTGACTTTGTGGCTGCAATCTCACCAACAAAGTGTGGGAAGCTACAAGGATTGTGTCATATATGACTGTATCTATAATTAACCGTCTTTGCTGCAGGAACATGCAAATCTACGCCCCGTTTGATGAACAGCCCAAGCTAGACCGGAGCAGAGAGGAGCTGTCAGAGGTAGAACAAATCATCTATGATCACTTCAGCAATGCAGAGTTTGTAGAGAAACTTGTACGCTACCTCTCTCTCGAAGACAAGAAAGGAAGAGACAAGTTTGATAACAAGAAATACATGATCTTCAAGGTAAAGAAATTTATATTGTTTTATTTTCATGTTTTATTTGTTTATATACCATGCAATTGCAAACAGTAGCCATGTAGATATCAACAGTTAATTGTTGACTGATGGTCACATCAGTAGTCTTTGTAAAGGAGATTCAAAAAGAGGACAATCAAATTGATTCACCGTTGCTCAAATGATATGAAACATCTGTTTTCAGTCTCTGTTTGCATTACAAGAGATAGCATGTTCTATTTGCAGGTGTGTTTTAGCTGCGAGTGCTGGTGGCCCTCCCTGGAGCACCCTGGGTTAACGTTTTCACAACAGTCCACTCTTGTAATGAGAATAGAGTCTTAGTTTTCCAGTGGATTAATGAGATGTTACAATATGTATCACTGTTTTTCCATTTCTCAGGGACTGTTCCGTGACTTCGGGGACACCTTCCTGCCAGTCTTCCAGCCCCACATAGAAAGGTTGTCCAAGGATTCCCAGGAGAGTAGTCAGCGCAGTATGATGGAGATGATGTCTGGTGTTATAAGAGGCAGCAAGCACTGGGGCTTTCAAAAGGTATACTTTCTTTGTAAAATAGCGCCACATCTTTTGATGATTTTACAGCTGTATACAACGTAAACCTGACAAAATTTTGATGTTGCTTTGACAAAGAAAAAACATGATTTTTACATTTTGAAATTTAAAATGGGCTCATGAATTATAAAATGTCATGGAACAAAAGCTTGTTTGAATAAATTTGATGTCTGTAAACTTGATGGCACTGTAAGGGTTAAACTATGTGAGAAAAGGCTCGCCATACCCCTCTTTCCAACAGAATTCTTTAAGCTGATAGTCTATGGTAGTTATGGAGCAATTACATGCTTAGACAGGTACATCTATTACATCTATGTACGTTACAATTGGAATTGAATGTTGCTCACATTTAATTGATTTACATATATACGATGATGTATTAAACATTGATTTTACAGGGATACATAACCCTTTTTTCCCCTATTGTACACCTAGTTGATTGATTATTTGAATATGAAGTTTTCTTTTATTCAAGGTTTGATCTATGTGTTAACATGAATTGAGAATGGTGAACTAACTTTTGCTTCAGTAACATTTGGTCTGTATTTTGTAAAAGATTTAGCTATAGGCTACGGGTTGCTCTTAGTTTTAGGATTAGGGTCAGGGTGGCCTCCAGTGTTGTATCCAGGGTTGCAGTTAAGAATTCAACTATTGTTAAAAATTGATCGCGATGCAATGAATGAAGGGCCAAACTGAATTTTAAGAAAAAACAGAGATGTTCTAAAAATAAGGTTAATAAATAATTCAATTTGTCTTCCCCCCCCCCAACACCACTACAATTTGTATTTTCCAGACAAAGAACCTGTGGGAGACAGTGTTGCTTCCTGCGCTGAAGACATCATTGTCCTTAGTAACAGCAGAGACCATCATCGATTGGGGTATGTGTATGGCTACGTCATGTGAGAGTAGAGACCCTCGCAAACTCCATTGGCTCTTTGAATGGCTCACCCAGCAACCAATCAGCGAAGACGAGGAAAGGGGATCTTTCCTAGATTCAAGGTAAACTAAGAGGAATAAGGAGGTGTTGTGGTTTAACTTTCATAGCTGCCAACTACTTGTATTATTGAGGAACAATTATAAAGATTCGACCTCAAACTGATGTCGTGGACCTTAAGATTCCTCTCTCTTTCTGTGTCTCTGTAATAAATAATTATTATCATAATGTGCTTGTTATAGATAGCATACTTTGATTATTACTCAACTTACTCAGCAACTTTGATTATTAGTCAATATTTTACAAGGTCTCAGAGGTCCATTTCCATTGATGTTCTTGTAGAAGTTGTATTAATTTTGTCCAGACTTTTCTGGATACTTGCATGAATAAGTAAGATTTACAGATATACTAAGTTTTCATAAGACATATTTTCCTTGTATCTGACCCTCTCTCCTCCCCCTCTCTCTCTCTTATCCCCTTTATTTTTTCAGTCGTCTGTTCATCCTACAAGGTGGTTTGTTCCAGCAGGAGTGGAGAGTACCAGGTCTTCATCATAGACTACTAGGCTACATACGACAGCATCTTACCCACAGCTACAAGAACGTCAGGGACAAAATTGGCAGGTAAAGCTCTGTTCAGACGCGACATGGTAAACCGTATTTAAAAAAAAAACGCTACAGCAAAACTGTGCATGTTAAACGAATGGCAGGAGGTAATATGTTGTAAGGGTTAAAAGAACATAGTGTACACAACAATGACCCCTATGCGTACCTACTGATTTGTACAGGGTAATTGTATACATTAGGAACTAGATAGTTTGGGAACAGGTAGTTCATTGTACAGTTAGTATGTTTGGGGGAGCACAGTATAGGGAGATGTTGCCCAGTTAGTCTTTTGTCCAGAAACACCAGTCACAGCTACTTCCTTAACTCTTACTGTGCCAAGGGTTTTAGCTCTCTTCAAAATTTTACCAAACTGTGATCAATACTTACTTTTCATATGTCTCCACTGCATTAACCTATCTATTATTTCACAAAATATTGTGTACAGAACTTGTAGGAAGTTTATTACCATTTCTTATGATACCAAACATTATTACTTTACCCAACTTTATGCATAAGAATTATTGAAAATTACATTTGAGTTTCTTTTTTGTCCATAATTGTTGGTTTCTCATTTGTTTACTATTGTTTACTGTTGAAATCCTTTTAAAAATCTGCAATTTTCTCTGAAAATTTTTATGGTAGCATATAATTATAATCATATATTTAGAATGCTTGATTTATGCTAAAAATGTTGATATACATTGACCACCATATACCTTTCCTGTGGTCGAGCAATTGGTGAATGAAAATGACGAGTCCATCTGTCACATATACGTGCCCTCCAATGGAGGCCAATTTTCCCCTCTCATCACCAGCTTCCTTGTAATGATCTTCATGTACGACAACGCCTGGTCGCGGGAGAACAAGACGGCCTCCCCACACCGTCAGGAGTTCTTAGAGTGCATCCTGCCCCAGATGGCTCCTCTAGCTAACATTGATGTCTGGGGAGCTATCCAAGTCTCTGAGGAAGAGAGGGCAGAGGATGATGAGAGGAAAAAGGTCATAAGGTTATGTAAGACAGGTGAGTTACCTGAATCATTGTGTTACTGCCAGAAGGGCGGAAGAGCATAAACACAGGGATTTCAGTATTAGGAGCTTGATAAGTTTAATTACCTGCTGTGTGTCCCTATGGACGTTTTTTTCTTTCAGGCAAAAACTCTTTGTTGTGTCATTCTCATGTCTATATATAGATCTAAGATGTATGCATGTATAAATCATGTAGCAACAGAATAGGAAGAGACTTTTCTTTTATGGCAGTTTTCCATCTGCCATCAAATATTGAGAACCTAATATTTTTATGCCTCCGCCCACCGAAGGTGGGTGCCGGAGGCATTATGTTTTCGGGTTGTCCGTCCGTCCGTCCGTCCGTCCGTCCGTCCGTCCGTGTGTCCGTCCGTCCGTCCGTCCCACTTCTCGTTACCGCGATATCTGAAGAATCATTTGAGGTAGGAACCTCAAACTTGGTACTAGTATATATCCCCATACGAAGATGAACTGATTAGATTTTGGGGTAAGTAGGTCAAAGGTCAGAGGTCACAGAGGTCAATTTACATGAAATTACATGAAATTCTTGGTTTTTAGCACCGTTACCGCGATATCTCAAGAACTGTTTGAGGTAAGAACTTCAAACTTGGTACTAGTATGTTTCCCTATACGAAGATGAACTGATTAGATTTTGGGGTAAGGAGGTCAAAGGTCAGAGGTCACAGAGGTCAATTTACATGAAATTACATGGAATTACTGGTTTTTAGCACCGTTACCGCGATATCTCAAGAACTATCTGAGGTGAGAACTTCAAACTTGGTACCAGTATGTATCCCCATAGAAAGATGAACTGATTAGATTTTGGGGTAAGGAGGTCAAAGGTCAGAGGTCACAGAGGTCAATTTACATGAAATTACATGAAATTCTTGGTTTTTAGCACCGTTACCGCGATATCTCAAGAACTGTTTGAGGTGAGAACTTCAAACTTGGTACCAGTATGTATCCTCATAGAACGAGGAACTGATTAGATTTTGGGGTAGGTAGGTCAAAGGTCAGAGGTCACAGAGGTCAATTTACATGAAATTACATGAAATTACTGGTTTTTAGCCTCGTTATTAAATATTTCTAGAAGAGTTTGAGCCATCAACTGAATATAGTATGGCCATTAGAGAGGTGAGTTTCTCTGCATTATGTAGTTACCAGTATTGTTTTAGAAGATAGTTTGTAAGGTGTAATGCGTGCACTTTTGGGGTGTCATAAGTAACTGAGGCTACAAGAGTTCATCATTCATAGGATGGTCAGTAGAGAAGTGGGTTAATTTAGTCATTTGGGGGACTATCAGAAAAAGGAAAATCTTGTCATATAATTTTAAAAATACAGGAATGAAACAGTGCTATGAAGTAGGACAGAGAGAATCATCTATATTAATCTCATTATCAATGGTCAGTATTGTGTTTATTTATTATGCCTCCGCCCACCGTAGGTGGTGCCGGAGGCATTATGTTTTCGGGTTGTCCGTCCGTCTGTCCGTACGTCCGTCCGTCCCCTTTCGTTCTCGTGATAACTTACAAACCGTTCGGCGGATCAGCTTGTAACTTGGCTCATGTATGCATATAGGAGGGACGATGAACTGATTAGATTTTGGGGGCTCAAGGTCAAAGGTCAAAGGTCATAGAGGTCATTATATACATAAAAATGGTTCATTCTTGTGATAACTTAGGAACCGTTTGGTGGATAAGCATCTAACTTGGCCCATGTATGCATATGGGTGGGACGATGAAGTGATTAGATTTTTGGGTTTCAAGGTCAAAGGTCATAGAGGTCATTATATACATAAAATGGTTATTTCTCGCAATAACTGAAGAACTGTAGAACTGTTTCACAGATCAGCTTCTAACCTGGCCCATGTTTGCATATGGGAGGGACGATGAACTGGTTAGGTTTTGGGGTCTCAAGGTCAAAGGTTAGAGGTGCCATTATGTACATAAAAATGGTTCGTTCTCGCAATAACTTCAGAACTGTTTGACAGATCAACCTCTAACTTGGCCCATGCATGCATATGTGAGGGACAATGAACTGATTAGATTTTAGGGTCTAAAGGTCAAATTTTTTTATTTGAAAATGAAATTAAATAAATTTTTGTCTCCTGTGCATTTTAAGTGAAAAGATTTGTAATTTTGTTGGACCAATCCTTTTTAGAGTGTACATGTATGCCATACATTACCAATCTGGTGATGGCGGAGGCATAAATTCCGAGCGCGCGCGGTCGAATATTCATCTAGTTTACACTGATTTACTTCTTTTTTTTAACACTGATATACTATTCTACATATTTTGATTGATGAAATGTCTTTGTGAACTTTTTGGTGAAGTTTAATTAATTGATTAGCAGTTGCTTAAAGTGATGGGACCCAGACTGCATCATTCCCTCCAAATATATTTTCTGTTGAATAAATGAATGTTTTTCTTTCATCACAATTTCTCTCCCCAGTCATGAAGTGGATTATAGGCAGCCTAGGGAACCTCGTTTC
Source organism: Heliocidaris erythrogramma (assembly GCA_025617745.1). NCBI lineage: Eukaryota > Metazoa > Echinodermata > Echinoidea > Camarodonta > Echinometridae > Heliocidaris > Heliocidaris erythrogramma. Next base: position 50,300,261 of record CM046855.1, on the reverse strand, counting down.
ACCTGCACCTCAGGAAATATTTGAGTACCTTCCTTTGGTGAGTGACATGTCTGTGAATTTCCAGCAAGTTACAAATGTTTAGTTTTTGCGGGTTACCTTTCCAAACCTTCAATCAAGTGAAGAATCATTTTTAAAATCAATCATTTTTAAAATCAATCATTTTTAAAACAGTAAAATTAAGGTATACTTTCATGTGTTTCTGGATTTTAAACTTTCACAGTCAGGATTTTAATAGCAGGATATTTTCATGAACAATGTTTCAAGTTTATTTAATTATTGATGCATTGATATATATGTTTCAGTTGGCACCTCTTGAGAGCTGCGAGTCTGATGAAGAGCTGAGGTATGAAGCAGAGATGACATTAGCCTGCCTAGCCCAGACTTTACTTCAACCAGAAACGATACCCCTTTTACTTGGATCTCTTCAACAGGTAAGAATGGTTTCATCCGTGTGTAACCTTCCTCTATCTCTCTCCTTTTTCTTCTGTCGCTCTCTCTCTCTCTCTCTCTTTTCCTCGGTTTCACTTCCTTTATATTCTCACCCTATCTCTATTCTTTTGTCTAATTTTCACCACTATCTTTTTACTCTATCCTCCTTTTTCCTTCTCTCTCTGTCTTGTTCTTCTCTGTCTACCTTCCTTTATCACCCCATTTCTTTGTACCCTAATGTACCATGCTAATTTCCACCACTTTGCTTTCCTCCACCCTCTATTCCTTCTTCTTTTGTTCTCTCTATCTTTCTCTCTAGTGCTGAATTCTGCATATCAGTAGAAATGCCTTTTAATACATGAAGTCATTTGTATTTATTTTCCATTAATTTGTGCACATGTAGATTGGTCAGGGTCAATCCTGGAGAGCCAAGTGTAGTATGCTGGAGTACCTTCAAGTGATGGTCTTCTATAACCTCTTCACCATCAACAGTCTACCCAAGCATATAGAAACCATTGGTCAACTGGTGCTGGACATGCTTAAAGATGACCGCCTGGAGGTAGGCTCAAAGTGGGATGTTGACGATAATAGTGATTGATGATGATGATGATGATGAGAGGGTGGTATGTAGTATAGAGATGGTGGATAATAATGATGATGGAAAAGTTAAGATAGACATGTCAGTGTGGAAATATAATGAATATTGATAGAGGATCCTGAGACTGCATGAGCGCAAAATGTCTGAATGTCAGGTAGTATCATGATTTAATTTGAAATAATATTCATCTGTTATGGGTCACAAATCCACCCAATAATGTTAATGTTCTACCACAAGCAAAAACAGGTATGTACATTGTGAAGGTCGAGCCCATAGGAGATATATCAACTTTAATAATCAAAGAAAAGATTGAAGACCCCAAATTTTGATCTTGAAAGTTCATTTAGGATAATTGTTCGCTATCTTAGTAACAGAAAGGGCTAAAGAAGGCCACAGTAATCTTAACAAATCAATTTATTATATTGCTAGTCCTCTTCTTTACAAGTATTGATGACAAAGACAATGTTGATGATGATGGTAAATAGAACTGAAATGTTTGCAAGAAAATGGGGCAAATGATAAAACATACTTATCCATCTGGCCTTGCAAGGGTCATCTCGGTCAACCCATGACCATGCCTATTAGCAACCATAAAAGCTCTGTTGCCAGTATTTCATGGGACACTGACCCTACCCATCCTATATATCTTATGCAGGTGAGGGAGGTAGCGGGTGCGACGCTGAGCGGTCTGATCCACTGTGGCTTCCTACCCATGGAGAATGGGATGCAGAGCCACTTTGAGAACCTTTGTAAGACCAGACTACCCACCAAGAAAGTAGTCAGTGTGGCTGCACCTGCTGAAGGTAAGGATCGCCTCTCCCGTAGGTTCCGTCTTGTCCTCACCAAGCCAGCTTGCAGTAATTTTAAATCACTAGAATCTAAATGATTGATAGAAAATGATGGAATTAACTATTTTAAGCAAATGTTATGTAAAATTTCATAGCTGTACTTTCTTTGAAATTAGCTGACACCACAAGTAAAAGCAGGTAGCAGATAGTAAATTTGCAAGTACTGTAAACGTGTTATTTTCGTGCGATTAAATTTTCGCGCTGAGTAACCCCGAAACATATTCGCGGGTTCTTAAATTCGCTTTGTGCAATTACATGCTCGCATGTTTACCCACTCCATTTATTAATTTACACACGCAGTCCATTCAAATGCATACATCATGCGCAACTACACACACGCGCTCAAAAATGAATTGGACACACACATTAATGTGCTGAAGCGTGCAATTCAACCCGCATAGGAAATCAGGCTGATATTTTCGCGAGTTCTAGAATTCGCGCCCACAGAAAATAGCACAAAATCCGCGAAAATTAATGTACCGCGAATATTTCTGCATTTACAGTATCCATCAAAATTACCCTTCATAGAACTTTTTAATTTTATCACCAGTGCACAGCTTATGACCCTACATTGTTCAAATTTTTGAAGAAATTTGCATGATAGATGAGATATGACAATTTAAAAAATGTGTATTCTTTGTGAAGGATAGTGCTCTGGCTTTATCCCTCTGTAAACAATTAAAAAAAACTTTTATTCATTGCTCTCTGCAGCCATAGTCCAGCGGCATGCAGGTATCCTGGGTCTGAGTGCATGCGTCCAAGCTTACCCCTATGATGTTCCTGAATGGATGCCTAGGATACTCATGGACCTCACTGATCATCTACATGACCCTCAACCAATCGAGGTATGTCCTCTCAAAACATTGAATCTTGTAATAACAAGAACGGCGTCTTCTACAGCGCCGGTATCTGCCACCTCCGCCGCTCATGGCGCTCGCTCCAAAATATGTATACATAATTCAGTTGAATTCCATGTGTGCACAGCTCGTGGTACTTACAGTTATAGCAAAATGAAATGTTTCCAACAAATAATTGTCTACAATGTTGAATCATTCATGTCATCAAATTGAAGAGATGGGTCTTGAGAGCTGTTTTAAGACTTGTAGGTTGGTCTTAAGCGTAGAACTTAACCCTTTCAAAGACAACCACCCCCTCCCCCACAGTTCTTAAAAATCCCAATAAGGACAGGGCTAGTAGCTCTTTGTTCCATGCATACTAACCCCTATGATGTCCCTAAATGGATTCCTTAGATACTCATGAGTCACACTTAGTCACACTGATCATTTACATGCACATGCCCTTCAACCAATCGAGGTATGTCCAATTAAAAGCACTGAATTCTACAGGTGGGTAATAAGTGCACAACTTTAACCCTGTCCAAAATGACCCCCCCCTCTATTTGTCTTTGGTAATGATGAGGCTTATTTATGTGTGTGGGGTGGTGTTAAGAACAATTACATTCAAAATTGAAAGAATTATTCAACCCCGCAGTTTGGCAACAAAAGACATGATAGCATTTGCCCACCCACCGACCCTCAGAGTGTCAGTATAATGTTCTAAATTTATAAAGTGAATTAACATATCATCTTATACAACATTTCAGAAGATCTCATATGCCACAAGTGTCTTTTAAAAATGTTCATTTTGGTAATATGGGTCATATGATTTCATGTATCATGAATAATTTACATCAAATAAGATCAATGGTTAGGAAGAGGTTCATCATGGTGAAAGATCAAGACGAAAAGTTAATCAGTTGTCTCACGATGTGCAAACGAAAGCTACAACGTTACGACCGCTACTGCTAGTCTTCGTCAGGCAATGAGCCTGATTAGCTGTAGGGTGGAAAACTTTATCAAGTTCACCCTCATAAAACATGCAAAGCCCTGTGTCTTTTATTAGGGGTGACATAAGTACACCAAATGTCAATTATTCAAGAGTGCTCAGGGGCATATCAAATTTGATCAATATGAATATTACAGCCATTGATTAATAATTAGACATTGCCACTAGGCTTTGACCTTGTGACGTCTAGTCACTTTTTCAATACCGTTACTGATCTAGAAAATTCCCTTGTCTTTTCTGTTTATAATAAAAATGATAATAATGGTGAAAACTTATAGAGCGCACGCACCGTCCAAGGATGCTCATGGTGGTAGCCCAGCAACAGCTCTGTTAAGTCCAGATATACTACAAATTTATGTTATATTGGATTATTAGTACTGAATAATATATTTTATATACCGCATGTCTAGATTCTAGGCCTCTGATTGGTCAAATTTGCGGTCATGAAATTAACTACGGACTGCCGGGCGGTACCGTGAAAAATATTGACCGGGCATAGTTCTGCTCGCGCGTACAATGCAATACAATGCGCGTACAATGCAATGCAATGTGCGCTTAGCTATGGCAGTTTAGATACGCGGGCACGCGGCCGGCACCATACATGCATGTACACCGAACGAAATTTGGAAAGAAATATCGATGAGAATTACTTTACGGTACCGTATTTCATCTGTCTTTGAAATGAATTCTGAGCTAAAGAAGGATGTGGTATATAAAACAAATCTTGACTGCTTTGAGGGGCATGGCTAAAACCATGGCCCTCGGTGATCTTCCAATTGTGCTATGCCCTTCGACTGTCGTCTCGGGGAATAGCACAGTTGCGAGCTCACCTCGGGCCATAGTTTTCACCGTGCCCCTCAAAGCAGTCAACATTTGTATAATATATAATATGCTTCATCGATTCTCTATTTCTTCCTGTTTCCCGGATTTCCAAACTTGATCATGCTTCATTTGTTCATCTGTTTCTCCCTTTGTCTGCAGAAAACAGTGCGAAAGACCCTATCCGACTTCCGCAGAACGCACCACGACAACTGGCACGAGCACAAGCAGAGCTTCACCGATGACCAGCTTGTCGTACTCACTGACCTCCTTGTCTCACCCAACTACTACGCATGATGCAGCGTTTGATTCGTTCAATGTTGTCTTTGCCGTTATTTGTAAGACTGTTGAATCTGGAGCAACCTATGGTGAAGGCATCTCCCAGTGCTTACCTACTGTATGATTTTGTTTATTTGTCTAGCATAGATAGATTATATTCAATGATTCTATGCTAGTGTGATATCATATGCGTACATCAGATATCTATGCTGTTATAAAGATGTGTGTATGCACCTGTTCTGTGATAGAATGGGATAACAGCCATATATTGTCAGTGGTTCTTAACCCCTTGTTATGTTGATATAATGTACTGCCCAAAGACTAGAATTCCTTGTTATTTGCCCACAACATTCATAGTTATTGGCCTATGGGAAATGACTGACTGCACCCTTATCCACGTAGCTGTAAAATCTGGGGCATGAATGTTTGGTCCAAACTCATCAGCTATTTCTCATATTTCTGATATTTTCTAATATGAGGGCATTTTATAGAGTACTCCTTTTCAGGGAACATTTTTCCTGTGATATTCTTCAAAGTTTAAAGAATTAGAAAGCTTCACTTAAATCACTGTTTACTGGAGGTAGAAGCAATAATAATAGACCATTCACTATATGGATTAATAGGTGAATGCAATAGTTCATCAGTGAGGGAAGAAGCATCCATAAATTTACATAGTTTTGTTTCTAGTTTAAGGCATGCATGGGTGGAGATGTAAAGACTCTCGATGGTGTGGAGGTGTCTGGGTTCCTAATTCATTTCGTTAATATTCTGCTACAAGATGTTTATGCATTATTACCGGTTTGCATAGCTGCTAACCTTTCCTATTTTTAGCATTACTGATAACGCTATGCGGGCTACTTTTCGACTCGGGAACAGGGAACAGTGCTGCAAAATGAAACTAAAATGTTTGGGGGAAAAATATATCATTTGACAGAGGGTAGAGCCAACTTGTGAAATGACAGTTAAGAAAGGGATTTTCAATTCAACATAATTTTTAAATATCTATACTCTTATGATAGGCCAGTAGCTATGCAGGTATTAGTCAAATCCATAAAGTACCGGTATGCACTTTCAAGCCCCACTCACAAACTTCATAGTGGCCGGTCATATTTGCTTTAAACATTTTGATTTTGTTAGATTTGTTTTTTATGGTATATTTCCATGGTTTGCAACGATTTCTAATCTGACCATAATTTTACAGGCATGCACCCATTCAACGAAGAAAGTGCAATCTATGTCGTAATTTATATTTCTATGTCGTAATTTATATTTTTATGACAGTTGTTTTGTTTTTTTTTGACCGATGTTGCTCTAGGGTGATGTTCTAGATGTACGACGTACAGACTCTATTTTTGTCTCTTTTACTTGATTTGATTTCAGCACACACTTCTAATGGGAACAGACTTTGTACTCTGTGGGTTAATAGGTCATTGATGCAAATACCTCAAATTTCTAAAGAGACATGTTAGCCTGTATTATAGTTGGTATTTACTCTGTTTTAACCTTTACTTTCTGTGTGTAACTGCATTATGGAGTTGAAATGCCTTTCCAGATCTCTATTTTCTGCATTTGGAGTTTGGCCTATATTTTTTAATTTTTGTTTTGCTATTTAACTTCATGGAATTGGATTAGTATCATTGCAATTATAGGATGCAATACATCTTGTGTACATACATATTTTTGTTACAGTTATGATAATCTCCTCGTTATTGGTAGACTCACCTGTTTAACAAAACTCAACTGATATTTTTGTTGATGAAAATTGCTCAGTGATTAATTCTGTTTTAATCCAAACAATAATTTGTTTATGCTTAAATTCACTTTAATTATGAAAGTCCCAGATTTATTTTAAGAATAGTTTGCTCTCTCTCTCTCCATGTTGGGGTTGTTATGCCACTATGCTATGTTGAAATTATGAGCAGCACATGAAGAGATTTTGTACATTTTAATAATGCTACCCAAGGAAGAAGGATCCATGTCAGTTTTGGAGAATTTTATGTACCCATTATACTCCCTAACTGTTAAGCTAGAGAATCACAATTTTAATTAAAGTGAGTTTTATTAATTTTTATACAGCAGTACATACATCCTTTAATAAGTGATTGGTTCCCTTTAACAGATTTTATTTCAGATTAAGCAGACATACTGGTACGAGTTTATTCCATGTTATTTTAAATGCTATTTTGTAATCTTGTCATTAAATCTCTGTTGGTTTGTTTCAATTTAGGGCATTGCCTCCTGGTTTGTGTACTCTGAACCTTCTCCCCTGCAAAAATATTATGTTCCAGAGAGGTGATAATTTCAGGTGCTAAAATCAGAGATTAGAACATTTAAATACTGACAGATGCAGGGATACAAATTCAAGAAGTTTATTCAGTATTTATAATTATCAACTTACTTATACGTACCATTGTTACATATAAAATACTTAATATCATCTATTGTGAACCAACATAGGTACATCTCTGTCACTGACCTTGGAAATACATTAAATTGAACGGACACAGCTTTTTATGAAGTATTGACAGAAGCTTACACTTGAGTTTTGCATGCTGCCCACAAACTGTGTTTATGGTATGTGGTAGTTATGTTTTATTGTCCATATAAAGAAATTGTCTTGTTTAATGCATTACAAATGGAAATATACATGGAAATATGAATTTACAAAAATGTTCATGTTATAATTACTCTCAAGTGCATTTTTTTTTTCTCAAGCACGGGACATACAAAGCCATTGTCACATTATTTATAAATTAAATTACAAGATAAATTTGGAGGTTATTGTTATTGTTCAAAATTACCTTTCAATATGTGGTGATGGTGTAATGTGTTGATAACTGTAAAACATGCATTGGATGCAATAAAGATGACATATATTGAAATCAAATTTTAGAGCCGATATGTAGTTTTGCGCCTCCCCCCTTTTGTACTTGAGATGTTAGATTAATAGTTAGAATTCTGACATTTGTGGAGCTGAATGTTGTCTAATTTATTTGGAGTAAGTTTTTATATTTAAAACTAAACAAAATTATTATTTCTTAAAACCATGTTTTGAATATTAAATTAGACTTTCACAAGGCCATGACATTGGTTAGCAAAAGGTTTTCAGAAATGGCTGGTGTGATGCAGAATGGTATTGTCATGTTCTGCATAATAGATTTTGTGGCTTTGGTTGTTTTTTTTCTTCAGAAAGTGAAAATCTAATTAAATTCAAGGCATTATTTGAAACAAAAAAATGTAAAAACTCATCTTTCAACTTTACATTGTGCGAGTCTGATTTGAGTTATTACTCATCAGTTGTGTCATATATACCGGTAATATATTTTTTTTTTACACAAATATATCAACTCTTGTGAATCTCTCCCTCTCTTCCACACACTCTTACACACACACACACATATTCTCTTGCTCTGTCTTTATTCTCGAACCACCATCCCCTCTCTCTCTCTTTCTCTCACTGATATTTACTTTCACCATTAGTTTCCTCACTCCAAACCTATCTATACACGATTGTTTTACAAAATCGAATCCTGATGGACAGAACATCATATATTCTTTTGCTGTGGTTGTGCGTTTGTCCAACAAAGCAACGTGTTTCATATTGGTACTTGAGTGGGAAGGAAACAAATTAATGTTAGCTCTCGCGCTCGTGTTTTTTTTTTCTCTCTCTCTCCCCTTCCCTCTTCCAATATTCCACTTGCGTGATTATGGTCAGGTTCATCTAATGAACATAATATTCAAGGTCGAGAGGCAGCATGGATTTGGGAGAAAATTATGACAGAGAAAGGATTCTTGCTGCTATTTTGGTTTAAGAGAAAAACCTGCAAAAGAGTACGCAAATTTTGATGTAAGTGCATGATAATCTTTATAGAAATTCAGGAATTGGTATGAAAGGGAAGATTTTTTAAAGATCTTACTGATTTGATAATACCATTATTCAAAACATTACTTTTTGGCCTTTTCTTTTTAGCTCACCTGAGCCTAAGGCCTAATTTGTCCGTCGTCCGTCGTCCGTTAACTTTTTACATTTTCATCTTCTTCTCCAAAACCCATGATCGGAATTCAACCAAACTTGGTAGGAATCATCCTTAGGGGTAGGGGACCAAAGTTGCTAAAATGGTACATGTGGCCGCCAGGGGGGCCCAGAGGGAGGGCCCCCAATTGTAAAAGCTATGTAAATTTCAAACATCTTCTTCTCCAGAACCAGGCATAGCTCAGACTTGGTATTGTGTATGGAGATACCTCTATAGATTAAGAATGAATGTTGTTCATGAAATTTCTCTGAGTGGCCCTATAGGGGCCCTGTGGGGGTAACATACTGGAGGGGGGGGGGGGGGCGCTGCCAGGCAAAATGTACATGCTGATCTTCTTCTCCAAAACACAATGATCGGAATTCAACCAACTTGGTGGGAATCATCCTTAGATGTAGGAGATTCAAATAATATATGACATTGTAGACCATTGGGGGGGGGGGGGGGGGGGGGAATTATGTTAATTTCTAACATCATCTCATGTACATCCTCCTAGTTGTTTCAATTTCTAACATATCTCCTGGTGGTGCTAGAGAGAACATGCACCAGATGTGAATTGATCCACCTCAGGTGAGCGTCGTGCCCCCTGGGGCTCTTGTTTTTTTTTTACCGTTTACTATTTACTAAAATATAAATCAAAGCGCACATACAAAAAAAAATATGAGCACCCCCTCCATCTCCATATCCTATCCATTCTCATTGAACATAATGAGACGCGATATACATTAATGTTTACTTTCACCATCACTGAGGAACACTGACTCTCATGTTCAACATTCCATGAATTCATGGCTTTCCGCCAGACCTATAGGCGTATAATCCTCATATACACCTCTTCCACGCTCCACGCCACAGCCAAATCTTCATCTTCCCTGGCGAATTTGGGGGCACAACAGGCTCTCCCTTGGCCCATTTTTTTTTTAAATAGCACACCCCCCCCCAAAAAAAAAATAAAAGTGCCCCCTTTTAAAATTAATGAATTTTTTGTTGTTGCTAGTAAGAAAATTCTGGAGTAAAATGGCACCCCAAAGCGTTGATGACCACTCCTTATTCTTTTGTTGTGGTTTGCTTGTCAAATTCTTTTCTGAATTGTGCCCCCATACCAAAGTTTTTGATCGCCTGCCCCCTACCCCCCCCCCAGCCTGCAGCTTACCTGATGATCCTTCTATTAGATATGCACATTTACATATTTTATGTCTCTAATGTTTCAGTAATCGTATGAACATAGCCTTGTATATATGGCTCTTTATCATAAAACCAACATTGAAATGTCAATGTATGAATGCAAGAGGAGCTACATTTGTGCAAAATATATCAAGTTACTGAAGCACTGTCTGTTGCTTACGTTCATGGGTTGGTATAGTCAGGCATGGAACAATAGGATTGTTGGAAAATTGAGCTTTTATCAATAATACAACAAGAGGATGTATGATATTTTAGGTGGTTTTCTCACACACGTTCACTGTATCATTATACCAATGGGCGGCGCCAACTAAAATCTAAATCTACAATATCTGATAACCAAAATGCATAAAGATAAGGGTCAAAATTGTGTCTGGATAGGGTGGGGGGGGGGGGGGGAAGGGGCAGGGTTTTTTTTTCTAAATCATATATGAGCATCTCTCTCTCTCTGTCTCTCTGCCATGGGGGGAGGGGGAGGGGCACGTGCCCCCAGTAGCTATGTCCTCGATGCTGAAAGAGTACCCCAAAATGTTATAATTTTTTCAAGCCTAGCTATAAAAGGGTGGCGATACGAATATTCCAACAGAAATGTACCTTCCCGAGGTCCCCCGGATTGAGTAACGGTTGCCTTCAAAGGCGCCATATACCACTAAGGTGTTTAACATGCACACCCAATCGTAGATCTGACATTTCCAAATCTCACTTCACATAAAAGCGTTATGGCCGTGAGCTAGACGGTGGGGTTCGCCAAAAGGTGTTCAAGGTAGTTTTAATTCTAATGTTAGCTACGTTGTTGCGAGGTTTGACTGCCATCGGTTAGTGGTGATAATTAGAGTGCACGGATGATAATAATGACTGTTCAAAATGGTTAAAGACCTCAGCCTGACCGAATTTTGAAATATACCCTTTATTCATCCACGGGGAGCTATATATTTTCTGAACAAATTGAAACCAACTTCATGAGATTCCGTTTCCTGTGGAATGAGTAACAGCGTCCCGAATGTTGAGCCCCGGTGGTTTTTCTGACGAGGGCCCCGTCTCTGAGGAACGCTACTTTCCGGGGGTGAAAATTTGATGAGGACATATCGTGTAAACGCACTCGGAGCTGTATACATGACATTTCGTCACACGTCTAGCGACCCCCTGCAGTTTCCTCTGTTGTTACGCCATAGGGAGGGGGCGGACCAAAAAAAATTATCTTTTTTATTTTTTATGAATAAACGGAGACGAAAATTTATGAATACCCAGGGTAATTATATTCTTTGTTTACTAAGCTTTACGTCAATATATGGTTGTTTTGGGTCAGGCTGAGGTCTTTAAAGAACAGGGGCGGATAAGAGGATTTTGTATTTTTAAAAAAAGGGAGGTAACGAACACTATAATGGTAGCTATATAGGAGTACAGTGCAAATATGATCAGTGACATTCATCATTTTTAATTTGTTCTAGTAGAGGACACACATACACACACCAACACACACACAGTCTTGTATTGCTTTATTTCCGAGGACAAGTATTGTTCCTCTATTGTTCCTCCGTCCTCGGACAGTCGACGGAATAAAGCACAAATTCATTGTTCGACGTTCGAGGACTATTGTCCGGCTTCCGAGGACCATTGTTGTCATGATTTTTTTTTTGTTCTGTCCGAAAATGTCCTCGGACATACTGCTAAACACACCCACACACACACACACACACACACACACACACGCACGTTTACATGGCTTTACTTCCGAGGACAACTATTGTTCCTCTATTGTTACTCGTCCTCGGACAGTCGACGGAATAAGGCATAAATTCATTGTTCGACGTTCGAGGACTATTGTCCGCCTTCCGAGGACCATTGTTGTCATGATTTTTTTTTTGTTCTCTGTCCGAAAATGTCCTCGGACATAATGCTAAACAAACGCACACACAAACACAAATAATAACCTCTAAACCTCCGCTTCCTTCCCCGAAAAGAAAAAGAAAAGCTTTCGGCACTATCTGTCACGAACATGAATATCAAGCCAAGAATATTTGGGGTGGTTTAAAAATGGAAATGGGGGCATGTGAGGTTTGTTTCCATCCAGCACAAAACTTGGTTGACAACACCCCCCCCCCCCGGCCCCCACCCTCCGATCCAAGACTGATAGATACACGCTTCTACGTGTTACACAAGTCATGTACCATGAATACATGTAGATTGGATAAAAAGTGAGAAAACTGATCGCTACAATGATATGAAATCAATACCCTTACGCTTGTCTATTTTTAGAAGTGGCGGTTTTATTCGTGACAGTAATGTGATTAAACCAGAAGAAAACCTGAGTTAAGTTTGACTTAAAGGTTCCCTTTTATGGAATTACAAAGGAACTTCATTTAATAGACTTTTCTACTGTGAATCCAGATCTGTCAACCATATTACCTGAATTCCATTCATTAATCTGTAAACTTGAAAATAAAAAAATAACTGGGAACGCCCCTAAAAATTTTGGAAAATCGGTCCAGCGATCGATGACGTCATGTGACGTCACACGCAGAACAGAACGCTCGACTCACAAACAAGGTGGATCAGTATCGATGTGTGTGTGTTATAGGCTATTGAACTTCGTGTAGATCCCTAGATCCCTTCGACTTCGTGCCATTTTAGCTTTTTAAAGACAAAATCCTACGTCAACGATGGCATCTTCTTCGGATTTGGAGCATCAAGTCCCAGAAGAAATTGAAGAGGAATTAGGGGCCCGGCCGTATATGTTTGAGCCAGACATGTCGGATTCTGGGCAAGATTCTGATGATGACAGAGACGTCCCTGATTTTAATAACGGAGAGGATATCGACGGGAGACTTGGGAATAACAACTGGTAATTAATTTTTGATAATAAATTACCGATTAAAGTTTAATTCACGCATATCCACGTATTATGAATCTTGTTTACGCTTGCAAATTGCCCGAGAGGCTGAGCTGATACTTCGCTGATCGAGGCAGTGAGCTCGATGTGCGCAGGGGTACACGCCGCGCCGTTTGGTCGTTCGCCTGCTGACCCTGCCTGGGCTTGCGCTTGGGCAGTTTTACTGGTGCATGGGGTGGTAGCGTTTGATTCTAGTAAATTCTAACATTGATATCCAGAAAACTCTTAGCTCTCCTGTTATCTTGCTTGTTTTCTTTGTGCTCCTATACACTAAGTAAGTGTAGGTACCGTTATAGTTGACAATAGATATGATCTTCTTCTTCTTCTCCCTCCGCTTTTGTCGGAGATCAGCAACAGGTATGATGGGGAGCCCTATGTCTAAGTAGGAAAATGACATTTATGTTGTGGGCATTTGTCATATTGGATTATCTTATTAGGGAAGGAAAAAACCTGGGGTGGTATTGTCAAAATCTTTTGTGTAAGTTAAATGATAATTGTCATAACAAATCTAAATTAGGACTACTATGCACTTGTATTCTCATAATTTTTTTTACTGGGGCTTGGATATGACATGCACAAATCTCAACATTATGCAAAGGTGATAGTAGAATTGAACATTTTAAAAATATTTATCATGTATCAGAACTGTTGTTCCATCAGTGTAAATGTTTACACAAAGTTTCATTATTTGAAAGAAAAAATTATACTGAGTACTAATGACTGGCACACATGATCTTTTATTTACTCGGGTCATTCATGACTTGTGATCATCATTATTGTTGCTTCACATCATATTTCGGCTATTATAGCTAATATGCCCAGTAATCCTCAAATTGGTAAGAATCCTACCTAGGATATAAAAAAAAACCCAGCAGAACGGAGGTATAGATAAGATTTGTATGGAACGGAGGTATATAGTCGGTGCAGCAAGAACAGATTCGATGTCAATTGCTCGTGGTCTAGTGGTAAAGGCGTCTGGTCAGACTGTCAGAGTATTCTCTTTCTACACTGCACTTGCGTTTAAGCCAGGTCCCGGGTTCGAATCCCGCTCTTTCTTGCTGATAATTTTTTCAGTTATGAATTGATAACGATAGCGTTTATTCCGTTATGAATAACTGAATTTCAACAATGAACACCAAGAAATTTGACTAATTATTCACTTGTTCAGGCGGATTTAATGGCCGCTGGGCATAATAACCACTTTGGCCCATATTTCTTTTCAAATTGACATTATTTTTTCTACAGATTTTTTTTCTTCTTTCATTTGATTGATTGTTGTATTTATTATTATGTACTTATATATGTTGGTCTAGTTGTTAACTTGATAACGCTTAGATAGCATATACATTTATCATGTACATAACTGTTTATAAGAAATGTTAAAAATGCTAGTACGTCATTTCTATCTTTTCATATTTAATTCCTATACATGGATATCAGTTTCCCTGAAAGTTGGGTTTATTACATGAGGGTGTGCTACACTGTGACAATATGGTAAAATTATATTGCTGTTTTTGGTTCAAGTATCAGAGGAAAAGAGGAGTCTAGGAGGCTTATTTTGAATATTCATTTTCACTGTCAGAAATAAAATTGGAATTAGGTAACTGAGTTCACAGACGCAAAACAATCCAGCTGCAGCTGGTCTGAGTTTCGTCACATCTAAGTATTTGCCCATCAGAGCATTTTTTGTAATTGATGTTGTAAAGATACATGTATCTCAGTTAAAAATGAAAACTCTATTGTTAATGGCATATGAGGTCTGTTATTTTTTATGGCATTTGTTGTTTAATTTGTTAATGAAACACACTTTGGAAGCTAATCAGTTTTGTTTTGTTTTGTTTTGTTTTTTTTTATGGTGGGGGGGGGGGGGGTGGGCATTCTCCTTTATTGAATTTTTGATGTTCAATTCTAAGACAACCATTTCCTGGATACAACATCTATATCAACATTTCTCCAGAAGTAATAATATATTTCAAATCAATTGAATATTTTTGTCATCTCTGGAAGAGCTCAAACAGGTTTACTATGCAAGAAACTAACAATTGAAAAGAAAGGTGTGAGTGCGTGAATGAGATCAAAACCAACAATTGGCAGAATGGAAAAAGAAAAAAAAAGAGAGATAAAAAGTTGAGATGTGTGTAATTGGAGAATATTGGGCAAAAAGAGGGAGAAAGGGAGACAGAAAGCACAAGAGAAGAAATAGTGAAAAAGAGAGGGAATCACTGGGGGAAAAAGGGAGAGATAAAAAAGTTGAGGGAAGATGTGTGAAAGTGGAGAATTTGGGGCATAAAGAGGGAGAAATGGAGGGAAAGCACAAGGGAAGAAATAGAGAGAGAGGGAATCATTGGGGAAAAAAGGAGAGATAAAAAGTTGAGGGAAGATGTGTGTAAGTGGAGAATTTTGGGCATAAAGAGGGAGAAAGGGAGGGAAAGCACAAGAGAAGAAATGGTGAAAGAAAGGGAAAATAGATTTTCTGTCAAATGAACTACATGTATAAGGTAGAGAAGTAGGAATCAACCTGTAACTGTAGTGATGTATACCCCTTTAGTATAACGAGGTCCTTGGGACTATTAAAATTACCTGGTTAAATCCAGAATCTCGTTATATCAGTTAAAAAAAAAAGGAATATAAAGAGTTGAGACCAGAATATTACCTTGTTATATCAGGAATATTGTTGTATCAGACCTCTTTATACTGAGTTTCCACTCTACCATGATAAACATTTTCATCACACCCTCTTTATGGAGAAAGATCTTTTTCTTCATCAAGAACAACAAAAAATTTTTTTTTTAATAGTAAAGACCAATTGAGAGAGGTAAAGCTCAGAGTCGCCAAATTTCGTATTATTGATACATGTATGATCAAACTTGTTTCAGGGACGGCCTCTTCTTGATGCCAAACGCCGCATGCAGCCCCGTGCTATCGACGAAGTCCTCCGCACAAAAAAGTTCTCGGAGCACACAACACTGTGGTCACTCGGCCCCTTCCAATGGGCGCGAGTTAATTTTACTTTTGCGGTCCATTTCCTTCTTATATTTGGGTCTTTAGGGAATAAATGTAGACTGACACCCTCCTTTGTGGTGTTGCTGCAACCTGCAACAACGCAGCGTTGCGGCATACTTCGCTTTAGAGGTGGTTTTCGAGGTGGTATATACAACAGCAAGTTAGTTTGCACATGTGATATATATGCAATATTGTAAACAAGCATCGGCAATGTCGGTTTGTGGCGTCACACATCAATCATGCTCGCGGAACGAGAATTTGGGGTTTAAAAGGGGGCGGAGCTTAGCAGACTGTTTTGGACATGAATACCTGGGGAAAATATTATTTTAAAAATATTTTGATACGTATTTATTGCAAACGGATGTCATTTTTCAATTTAGATGAGTATCATGTACAAAATACCAAGAATTAGAATTTCATAAAAGGGAACCTTTAAAGCCATGCGAAAGTGCCAATGCGCATACGGTTATGGCACGCATTTGCTTAATAAAGGCGAAAAACACTGTTTATCGGCGATAAACATTGTTTTTCGGCGATAAACAATGTTTTTCGATCGAACAACAATGTTTTTCGAGAAAAACTATGTTTATCACTCGATAAACACTGTTTTTCGGTAAAACATTGTTTTTCGAGCGAAAAAACATAGTTTTTCAAGTGATAAACAGAGTTTATCGGTAAAACTATGTTTATCGAGCGAAAAACATTGTTTTTCGGTAAAACTATGTTTATCGGTTGATAAACATAGTTTTACGGTAAAACAATGTTTATCGGGCGAAAAACATGGTTTATCACTCGAAAAACTAAGTTTTTCGAGTGATAAACATAGTTTTACCGAAAAACAATGTTTATCAACCTTGTTTTACGGTAAAACAATGTTTATCGGGAGAAAAACATGGTTTATCACTCGAAAAACTAAGTTTTTCGAGTGATAAACATAGTTTTACCGAAAAACAATGTTTTTCGCTCGATAAACATAGTTTTACCGTAAAACAATGTTTATCGGGAGAAAAACATGGTTTATCACTCGAAAAACTAAGTTTTTCGAGTGATAAACATAGTTTTACCGAAAAACAATGTTTTTCGCTCGATAAACATAGTTTTACCGTAAAACAATGTTTATCGATAAGCAGAGTTATTCGTCCACTTATGGCACGCTATTTGCTCAATAGCCCTGCGCTGCGCCACTTACGACAGTGGACGGATAACTCTGCTTATCGATAAACATTGTTTTACGGTAAAACTATGTTTATCGAGCGAAAAACATTGTTTTTCGGTAAAACTATGTTTATCGGTTGATAAACATAGTTTTACGGTAAAACTTTCGAGTGATAAACCATGTTTTTCTCCCGATAAACATTGTTTTACCGTAAAACAAGGTTGATAAACATTGTTTTTCGGTAAAACTATGTTTATCACTCGAAAAACTTAGTTTTTCGGGTGATAAACCATGTTTTTCGCCCGATAAACATTGTTTTACCGTAAAACTATGTTTATCAACCGATAAACATAGTTTTACCGAAAAACAATGTTTTTCGCTCGATAAACATAGTTTTACCGTAAAACTATGTTTATCACTCGATAAACATAGTTTTACCGATAAACTCTGTTTATCACTTGAAAAACTATGTTTATCGCACGAAAAACAGTGTTTATCGAGTGATAAACATAGTTTTTCTCGAAAAACATAGTTTATCGGTCGATAAACAGTGTTTATCGACGATAAACTATGTTTTTCGCCTTTATTGAGCAAATAGCGTGCCATAAGTGGACGAATAACTCTGCTTATCGATAAACATTGTTTTACGGTAAAACTATGTTTATCGAGCGAAAAACATTGTTTTTCGGTAAAACTATGTTTATCACTCGAAAAACTTAGTTTTTCGAGTGATAAACCATGTTTTTCTCCCGATAAACATTGTTTTACCGTAACACAAGGTTGATAAACATAGTTTTACGGTAAAACAATGTTTATCGGGCGAAAAACATGGTTTATCACTCGAAAAACTAAGCTTTTCGAGTGATAAACATAGTTTTACCGAAAAAACAATGTTTATCAACCTTGTTTTACGGTAAAACAATGTTTATCGGGAGAAAAACATGGTTTATCACTCGAATAACTAAGTTTTTCGAGTGATAAACATAGTTTTACCACAAAACTATGTTTATCAACCTTGTTTTACGGTAAAACAATGTTTTTCGCTCGATAAACATAGTTTTACCGTAAAACAATGTTTATCGATAAGCAGAGTTATTCGTCCACTTATGGCACGCTATTTGCTCAATAAAGGCGAAAAACATAGTTTATCGCCGATAAACACTGTTTATCGACCGATAAACACTGTTTATCGACCGATAAACTATGTTTATCGACCGATAAACTATGTTTATCGACCGATTAACTATGTTTTTCGAGAAAAACTATGTTTATCACTCGATAAACACTGTTTTTCGGTAAAACGTTGTTTTTCGAGCGATAAACATAGTTTTTCAAGTGATAAACAGAGTTTATCGGTAAAACTATGTTTATCGAGCGAAAAACATTGTTTTTCGGTAAAACTATGTTTATCGGTTGATAAACATAGTTTTACGGTAAAACAATGTTTATCGGGCGAAAAACATGGTTTATCACTCGAAAAACTAAGTTTTTCGAGTGATAAACATAGTTTTACCGAAAAACAATGTTTATCAACCTTGTTTTACGATAAAACAATGTTTATCGGGAGAAAAACATGGTTTATCACTCGAAAAACTAAGTTTTTCGAGTGATAAACATAGTTTTACCGAAAAACAATGTTTTTCGCTCGATAAACAAAGTTTTTCCGTAAAACAATGTTTATCGATAAGCAGAGTTATTCGTCCAATTATGGCACGCTATTTGCTCAATAAAGGCGAAAACATAGTTTATCGCCGATAAACACTGTTTATCGCCGATAAACACTGTTTATCGACCGATAAACTATGTTTATCGACCGATAAACTATGTTTTTCGAGAAAAACTATGTTTATCACTCGATAAACACTGTTTTTCGGTAAAACGTTGTTTTTCGAGCGATAAACATAGTTTTTCAAGTGATAAAAAGAGTTTATCGGTAAAACTATGTTTATCGAGCGAAAAACATTGTTTTTCGGTAAAACTATGTTTATCGGTTGATAAACATAGTTTTACGGTAAAACAATGTTTATCGGGCGAAAAACATGGTTTATCAACCTTGTTTTACGGTAAAACAATGTTTATCGGGAGAAAAACATGGTTTATCACTCGAAAAACTAAGTTTTTCGAGTGATAAACATAGTTTTACCGAAAAACAATGTTTTTCGCTCGATAAACATAGTTTTTCCGTAAAACAATGTTTATCGATAAGCAGAGTTATTCGTCCACTTATGGCACGCTATTTGCTCAATAAAGGCGAAAAACATAGTTTATCGCCGATAAACACTGTTTATCGCCGATAAACACTGTTTATCGACCGATAAACTATGTTTTTCGAGAAAAACTATGTTTATCACTCGATAAACACTGTTTTTCGGTAAAACGTTGTTTTTCGAGCGATAAACATAGTTTTTCAAGTGATAAACAGAGTTTATCGGTAAAACTATGTTTATCGAGCGAAAAACATTGTTTTTCGGTAAAACAATGTTTATCGGGCGATAAACATAGTTTTACCGTAAAACAATGTTTATCGATAAGCAGAGTTATTCGTCCACTGTCGTAAGTGGCGCAGCGCAGGGCTCCTGCATAGAGTATACCTATGGATGCACGAGAACCGTTCTTCATCCCTAGCCCTCAGAGCCATCTATTACAGAGTTTGACCAACTGGGCTCCATGTAGGTAGCAATATGGCGCTTGTTGCTTTGTTAGGCAAGCACTAAACAAAGGAATATACGCCATGTTGTGCCCAAATAAACCGAGTTGGCCGAAGTCTGTAATATGGCTCTGTAGATGGTTTTACAAGCCCTCCCCTCCGGTCCCCAAAACAACAACAGCAATAAAAATAACAACATAATATTACAGAGAGTTCATAAAGGAGTCACTGCTATGTTTAATAAATAGCCTGGCAAGTAGCACAACATATTATAACAAGCATATTATTGATACGTATAGGCTATAGGCCAATTATATGATCATGACAAGGGAAATAAAAGAAGCAATAGTAGAGTAACCGGTGCAAAATCTAAGTCTGGTCGCATAACTCCATCCAAAATGACATCGTCATCGTAATTCTGGGTAGTCCACTTCATAATAACAATTGTAATAATAATAATAATAATAACAACAACAATAATATCAATAATAAAAATGATAATACAGATATTACTACTGCTATTAATAATGATAATAATGATAATTATAATAATAACAATAATGGTAATACAAATAATACTAGTAATAATAATAAATGAATAGATACCGTAAACAACCAAAGTCGAAGAAAGATGGCTCGTAACAAGTTAAGGAAGGAGTCTTATTATCATGCTGATATAATTATCATAAAATGAAACCAAAGTATAATCATTATGAAGTAAGGAAATTCATACAATTTATGCAGCATGACAAGATTGAAATCATTGAACGTGTTTATTAACTTTGCATAATATACTAACATTTCTGAAAACAGATGAACATCTTCAATTTTAGAGGTATTCTTATTGATAGCGTTTTTAACAGTTACAACCGCTGACCTGAAGTTTGAAATAACTTTTACAAGCATAACGAATTACAAAACATTAAAAGACATTGAGAGTAAAACAATCCTCATCGTAAAAAATAGAAATAAGGAATTACACATGTAGAAGAAAACATTCTGACCTAAATTAATGGCTTTTATCAACCAGTGCCCCGCCTTATAAGGAGTTGAAGCGATTTATTTGAAACAATCGCAAGTTAAAATCAATCGCAACTGTGTACTTAACATAGGCATAGGCATAGGCGTACGAGAAGGGGGGGGGGGGGGGCTGCAGCCAACCCCAACCCCCGGATTTTGAAAGTGCCGATATTCCGGCAACTCACACCTCATATTCAGGGAGTGAGGTGCCCGAATATCCTCATATTTCAGTCATTATATGCCGAAATATGTTATTTTTATGATTTTTCACAACGGAAAGGCACAATTATTTTTGGTCGCTAGCTTCGCGCGCTCGTAAATTTAAAAAAAGGAAAGTTGCTATCATTTTTTTACAACAAAAAGGCCATAGGTGCAGTACCAGGGATCAAACCCCCAACCTTCGCGTTTCCAGTCAAGCGCTGTAAACCGTTCGACTACGACACCTCCACACACGCACACACACACACAGACACACAGACACACACATAAACACTTATTCGATTCTTCTCTTCTCCTCTCCTCTTTTATAAACCTTCCCAGTTTTGTGTCTCCATTTCATTTTGTTATTCATTGCGGGGGTGGGGGAGGTGCTTTTCGTCGAAAAGAGATCCGCTTTTTGAAGATGGCAATTAAAACCATAATATCCTATCGTGACCCTAAATTTTCCCTTTAACAGTGGCGTAGCTAGAATCTAGCCATTGTGGGAGCACTGGCACCATTGGAGACACAAGTCTTTTGGAATAATCTTAAAGCTAATCTAAGACGTCGCTGATGGAAGAGGGTTGGGGGGGAGGGGTTGCCGGAAGGGGTCCAACCTTCTTCTTTCCTATTCCATTTTCTTTCTTTTTTTTTTCTTCTTATTTTTCGCCATCCGATGAGGGAGGGGTGGGGGTGGGGGCGTGCCCTCCCCCCCCCCCCCCCCCCGTTGCTACACCTCTGCTCCTGATGAATTCGCCTTTTTTTTACCGGAATTATGAACCCTATTTCATTTTTCGGAAATACGAACCCTATTTCATTTTCGGAAATACAAACCCTATTTCATTTTCGGAAATGCGAACCCTACTCTACGCCACTTACGACGGTGAACAAATAACTCTGCTTATCGCTAAACATAGTTTTACGGTAAAACTATGTTTATCACTCGATAAACATAGTTTTACGGTAAAACTATGTTTATCACTCGAAAAACTTAGTTTATCGAGTGATAAACAATGTTTTTCGCTCGATAAACATAGTTTTACCGATAAACTCTGTTTATCACTTGAAAAACTATGTTTATTGCTCGAAAAACAATGTTTTACCGAAAAACAGTGTTTATCGAGTGATAAACATAGTTTTTCTTGAAAAACATTGTTTATCGGTCGAAAAAAACAGTGTTTATCGGTCGATAAACAGTGTTTATCGGTCGATAAACAGTGTTTATCGCCTTTATTGAGCAAATGGCGTGCCATAAGTGGACGAATAACTCTGCTTATCGATAAACATTGTTTTACGGTAAAACTATGTTTATCATGGTAGTTACCATCACTATGAACATGACGAACAAAGAAGCGGACAATTTATGCAGCTCCTCATTGTACCCTTCACAATTGCACTGGTTAACAAAAGAACATCCATTCATTGCTATCCTGTAAAAATATGTAGAACAGGTGTCACATAATAGCAGTGAAGGATGTCCTTTTGTCTACTAGAGCTATTGTGGAGGGTACAATGAGGAGCTGCATAAATTGTCCGCTCTCTTTGTCATCGTGTTCATAGTGCATTGATAGCAGAGTTACCATTAATGGTAAGTTTTATGCAATGGGCCCCAGATCTGATGCGTAATATACAGCACGCAACTAATGGGGTGTTGCAAGAAAGTTGCGATTGATTGCAAGTTGCAACTGATCGGTGTCGACAAATCAAAATCATTGGGCAGACCCTGAACCATTCAGAATGGTTGTTCTAATTTGCTTTACAATTTGCTTGCAACAAAAGTCTCTTAGTGACCCCCCCCCCCCCCCCCCTGGTGTAGAATTATTGGCACGTGTGAATACGCATGATCATAACCTGATGCAATACAAAGCAGGCAATGGTAAGTGGAAGAAATAAGACTATAGTAATAGATCTATTCTAATTCATGTAGGCCGGGTATAAGGGGTATAATAAGGCCTCACTCAGTCCATTCATTCACTTGTCTGTGACACTGAGAAGTGACAGTGTACTGTGTAGGGATTTCCGTGAAGCCGGATGTATATTGTGAATGGAGAATTTGGTAAATTATGCATATAGAATGACCCCCATTTCTTTTTGAAATTCTTCATTGCTGCCATTTAAATTTTATGTACAGGTAGAGAAGGAATGTCTAATATAGCCTTTTAGGAAAACAATTTTCCGACCAAGATGATGTCCACAAAACCAAAGAGTTTAAAGGGAAATTAACCTCAGCGTATGAATTAGCTTATTTTGAATGGTGTAGTATATGCCTCTTATTTGATACATGCAATTTCATGTAAAAACACAGGATATAGATATAAATCACTATTTTCCAGCCAAGTTATCGTCTGCTAGCAATAATAAGGGGGCTGCCATTACTTTATGTGTACACGAACATATTTTTCATCCCAAGTAAAATTTCCTTCATCGTTAACTTGTAATTGATTTTTAGAGGACAAATATATATTAGATAAAGTCACATATTCTGAAATGTAAGTTTAGTTTTATATATTTTTTAAAAGGTCTTAATTTGTTCATAAAAAATATACTTCATAAAAAATATACGTCAAGGACGGAGAATTGACGTCAAGGACGGAGACAATCGTAACAATACCAAAACAAAGCGAGGAATCTGCTTTACAGGATGGCTATTAGAACTCATGGGTCGTCAATTATCTAGGCCCATGGCCAATAACAATCGTAATACAATCAGAACAAAGCGACGTATCTGTTGTAAAGGTAGGCTATTATCAATGCATATGGTACCTAATGATCCGTGTCATGCACAAAATGGCAGCCTCCATGGAAAGACGTAGCAGACAATAGGTGCATCTAGAATATCACGTGGGGTTACTTGTCCTTTAAATACGAAGAGTGCTCAGTGCCGAAATAAAGCACGCGTATATATTGTGGTACATGTCGATCGACCCAGAGGGAAAGGCTATAGTCTTAATCAAGATGTTTTTATTTTTTTACTTTCTTTATTTTTTAAATTCTTTTTCTGGACAGCGCTTTTGCCTTTTGGTAAAGCCCTAACTAAAGGGCATAATCTTGATATTGTCCCTTCAAATACAAACTTATGTCCCAAAACAGATAGGAATCAACTCTAACTGCACCAGGGAGGAGAGGGAGAGAGTTGGGAGGGCGGCCTCGGACTAGATGTCAGTGTATTTTTTTTAAAGTTATTTGCTGTGAAATTTCTATTAATATTTATGTGATGATGGGAGGGGGTCCAAACATGTTCCCTGATATTAAGTTCTATATGGGCAAACACTGCGATATTTGACGGGAATGTCGAGAAAAGTTATTGAAAAATAATTATGTGCTATCTTTATTTTTCTATTAAATCAGAATATTTCATTTGATATGATTTATGGAAGTTATAGGGATTATAGACCTGCAATGTAATTTTATTAGCCTTATTCTTTTTAAATTCAAGACAGAAAAAGGCTTTAATAAAATGAGATTGCGTGCGAGCAATTCCTTATATAAATATAAAGATTACATTAAGAGTGGCGTATCCAAGATTATCCAGGAATGTACATGCCCCTATGTGCCAGCCAAAACAAAATATGACATAATATGAAAGGAAATGTGTACCCCCCCCCCCCCCCGCACAGAAAGAATATAACCAACCAATATAACCAACTTACGGTAAGTTATTTGTAATATCCCGCTGTAGAAATGTGAGACGACAGGCGAAGAAAACAGTATAGGAGCTTGCTCCGAAGCCATCACCAACGCAATAGGGCCTTTACCGATACGAAAAGGGGGATGGCCTCCGTGTTTTGAATTAAATTAACTAGTAACCAACAATATAGCAGCTGATGATATAATTTATTTATTACCAGTCCTATTCTGTCTTTGTAGGAATATCCCATTACTTTTGCCCCCATCTCTCTGTCTCCCCCCTCATTTTTCTCATACTCTCTTTTCTCTCTTACAACAGATCTGTAAAAAATGACTCAAATAGAATTGAGGAAAGAATAATGATCTCTTATTTTTTTAATTTGTGTTTTTATTAGGAAATCAACAAAAATCACAACAATTACAAGTGATTTACATGATTAAAAACAAAATCACTGAGCATGAAAAAAAAAAAAAAACAAAAACCAAGAAAAACAAAATAAAGCAACTGGAACAAAATTTAAACAACTGGACTAATAATATCTGATACCCTACAACCCTCCTTTGACAGCCCTGCATCAATTGTGTGCCCCCACCCTTTTACTACATCCCGCATTCGCCCTTGTCATAGAATGTCAGTGTCAGACTCATATCCCTAACAGTGTTCAGAAGCCCCCCCCCCCCCCCCCCCCCTCACACACACACACTACATTGTCGGTCTCTCGGTACCAAAGACAACCAAACAACGAACAGCAAGCAAAAAAACCTTGATGAACCAAGTTTTGGCAAAATGACATATCATCGGCAAAGCCAACGGCAACGCCGCCACCTCGATCGGGATCGCAGAGGGGTAGACCATGCCCAGATAGTAGGGACTTTTAGAATTGCACGTCCACTTAGTCGACTGATACGCAAGGACATCATTCTACGCCACTGCGCATGCGCCACTCGCCCTCTCCCTGTCCTCCTCCCTGACTTGCAAAATCGAGAACGTGTTCACTTCGTTTTTGCGGTGCTCCGAAATCTTCGACGAGGTTCACGTATATGACGTCATCAGAACAGCTCAACTATTATCACTATGAACACAATGACAAAGAGAGCGGACAAAATATACAGCTCCTCATTGTACCCTCCACAATTGTTCTGGTAGACAAAAGAACATCCCTTCATTACTATTATGTGAAATAAGTAGAACAGGTGAATATGCATGTGACACCTGTTCTACATATTTTTACATAATAGCAATGAAGGGATGTTCTTTTGTCTACCATTGCAATTGTGGAAGGTACAATGAGGAGCTGTATATTTTGTTCGCTTCTTTGTTCGCCATGTTCATAGTGTATGCTCATCCGTTGAGTGTGTACTTCCGGTTGACGTCGACGGTACGTACACGTCGAGTGAAATCTAAAATGATCAGAACTGTAGTCAACATGGGCAGTCGACGACGTTGACATGCGCGAATTAGTCGACTGGGACGAAGTACTAGTCCACTGCTTCTAAAAGTCCCTAGTGCTAGACACCTATCATGTCCATGCACCTATTCCGCTCAGCTATTCCATGCTGCTTGCATGAACATCAGCCATCAGGCTAGGCGTAATGCGGTGATAGAACATTGATTATACGAATTTATGAATTTAACACATTGAATTTTGCCTCTGGTACATTAGAAATATAGTAGTGAACTTGAATTTAGTTAGATTTTCTTCTAACCGGCTATAGGCTGGGTTTGCTTTCGGGCGGACGTACGTCTGCTACATGGTCGTCTGCTAGTGCACGATCTAATTGGATGTCGTCACTCACGTGATCGGTACACGCCCATTTACATTAGGTCATCGATAACAAATTGGAATGCACGTGTAGTATGGCAAATTATTTTTTTTGGTCGAAAGCATGCATATTCCCGGGATTTGTGCGGGGTTTATTGGACTCACCGAGCCTCAATTATATCCTTCCATAGCTTTAAATTTCATGTAAATCACATTTTTCTTAATTTCAAATAAATACTAGGGGAATTAAAATCATTTCAAAACCCCTGTTTTTATGTGTTAACCAATGGGAGCTGGAAGGCCAAAAGCATGCATATTCCCGGGGATTTATGGGGGGTTTATTGGACTCATCGATCCTCAGTTATACCCTTTCAGGGCTTTAAATTTCATGTAAATCACATTTTTCATAATTTCAAATAAATACTAGGGGAATTAAAATCATTTCAAAACCCCCGTTTTCATGTGTTAGTCTATGGGAGCTGGAAGGCCAAAAGCATGCATATTCCCGGGGATTTATGGGGGGTTTACTGGACTCACCAAGCCTTCATTATACCTTATTAGAGCTTCAAATTTCATGCAAATCACATTTTTTACATTTTCAAAGAAAAATTATGGGAATTATAATCACCCTAAAATTCCTTGTTTTTGCGTGTTAACCTATGGCAGGCGAGACGTTTTTGGTTAAAAGCATGCATATTCCCGGGGATTTATGGGGGGTTTACTGGACTCATCAAGCCTTAATTATACCTTTTCAGAGCTTTAAATTTTATGTAAATCACGTTTTTTATATTTTCAAATAAAAATTATGGGAATTATAATCATCCTAAAATTCCTTGTTTTCGCGTGTAAACCTAGGAGAGGAGGGCAGGAGAGACTTTTTTGGGGTAAAAACCATGCATATTCCCGGGGATTTATGCGGGGTCTATTCAACTAGTTGAGCCTTCATTAAGCCTTTTCAGAGTCTCAAATTACATGTAAGCCACATTTGCACTAAATTCAAGGTAATACTAGAGGAACTATAATCATTTTTAAAATCCATGTTTTCACGTGTTAACCCTATGGCAGATGACTCTGTCAAAAAGCAGGCATGATCCAAGGGATTCATATCGATATTATATACACAAAATTTTAGGTATTGCTATGGTAAGGCAAAAAAAGGAGGACCATACTACTGACAGTGAGTGATAATCGATATCGTGCAGCGTACCATATATACACATAATTGTACAATTATGTAATTCACCTATAATACATGTGCATGAATATTTTTTATTTTTTATTTTATTTTTTTTAAGGCTTACAAGATATAAAGCTTACATATTCATAGAAATATTAAGTACATAACATCTGTACTCATTTGTATCACCATTTGTATTACCATCATTATTATTGTTCACCTCTCTTTCTCACATTCCTTTTTTTTTTTTTTTTTTTTTTATTGTATTTTGTTTTGAATATACACATGCATGCACGCATACATAACACGATAAAAAAACTACCCCCGAAAAACGGACCCAAGTACAATTTCAAAGGCCCACATGCAGTGCCCACAAAGACTAGGCTCGGACCAAGCAATACGTGATTGTAATGTTCGCACATTACCAAAGGTGACACACCGCGCTATTGAAAATTGTCCCGAGTCCACTTCCCGAAAGCAGCCCCCACCGTGCCACATAAAAAACAATATATATACACATACATACCTATATAATGCACTTACACCCTACACATATCCCATATGGGATGGCATGAGATGCTACATTAACATGACTTGCGTACAGGCGCGTAAGAAAAAAAAAAGTCATTTGACAGAGGTAGAATGTATATGACATGACATGTATAGACTTCGTTATAAAAGTTCCTGTTCCTCGAATAACTGAGTTACTGATGAACTAGGGGGTGCATAAGCCTGTGGGGGTAGTACAGTTGGCCTTTAGCCACCCGCCACTAATCATCAGCCGCGAAGGAGACTCTCTCCAACCGTTGACCAATGAAAGATTTAGAATCTATACATTAGCCCCAGTATCCGATTTGCAGGATTATAGCTGATAATAAAATATGAGAATTTTCCCGTGTCCGGCTTTTCTTTACTTACTTTTTTTACTTTTTCTTTCCTGATCTTTTCTTTCTTTTTTTTCTTCTTTTTTTCCTTTTTTTTATTAATGTATGTCAATGTTCTATGTATAAAATACAAAGTACGAAAACCTACATCCTCACATGCGCACCTGTAATGCTATAGGCCTTTATATATTCGTCTCGTTCGGAGAACGAAACGTATCAATGCTCTTTGTTTATCGATGTTGTTACTTTTCAGGAGGCCCTGAATTTCTTGAGGCTCTTTCAAATTTGTTTCTGTAAGCAACATTGCTCTTTCAATAATAAAATGTGGACATACAATAAGAAAATGATCAATTGTTTCTGTCTCTTTACAGATATCACATAAACCAGTTGGATGTAGTTTTAAACGAAAAAGGTCAAAGTTAAGCCCAATTATACCAAGACGAAGTCTATGTAGTAAACTTTCACAAAATCTATTAAGATGACATTCATATAAAGAATGGTGAACTCTCGGTTGTATCTGTCTCAAATTGCAGGTTGAAATCTTCCACCGGTTTTGCCATTCCTGTGTATATTTTAATGTGATCAGATTCTTTACTTCATCAAAACTTAATTTGTTCTGGATTTCGATGTTTTTTGTTAATGCCAATTTTGCATGAAAATCTGCTGCTTCGTTTCCACTTATGCCGCAATGGCTAGGTATCCACTCTAAATTGACTTCTTTGCCTTGGTACTTCAGTTTAGTAACTAAAGTCAATATTTCGGTTACGAAAGATATATTTCTTTGGTTCTTTATGGCTAACAAAGCACTTAGTGAGTCACAAAATATTACTGCTCCTACGTAGATATTAATATTTTCTAACCAAGTTAACACAAGTACTATTGCAGCCAATTCTGCTCTAAAAACTGAGGTATGGTTATTTAATCTTTTTGATTGGTGGTAAGACCATGCTGGTACATAGAAAGAAGCAGCAGATATACCTGTATTGGGTACTTTTGACCCATCTGTATATATATGTAGTTGATAAGACCATTTTGTGTTTATTAATTGAAGGCTTTCTTGATATAGATATGCCTGATTTTCTTGTTTACTTAGAATACTACTTAGAAGTTCAACTGATACTCCCGGGGGGATGAAAAACCAAGGTGGAAAATTAGTTTGATTATATGTCTCAATATGATAATCCTTTTCCGTTCTACATCCAAAAGGTTTGTTTATCTTTTGAAGTTTCGTTAGCTCAAGTTGCCAACATGGTTTAATATTATTTACAACTGGGTGGTTTTTATGCATTTCGATTTTTTTGTCTAAAATTATCAGATAACAACTGTCTCCGTAAATCTAGTGGTAGTTCTCCCATTTCAACCTGAAGAGCTTCTAAAGAAGTAAGTGGTAGTGCCCCCGCACATATTCTTAGAGCTTGATATTGAATTGAATCAAGTTGTTTTTTTATGGAGGGGGATGCACTGTCATAGGCTTCACAGCCATAGTCAATTAATGGTCGTATATAAGCTCTATACACCATAATAAGGGATTTTGTGGAGCTTCCCCATGAAGTTCCGGTCAGGTTACGAATGATATTCAGTTTTCTTTTACATCTTGTTGTTACATCTACAATATGTTGCTGCCATGTAAGTTTCTGATCGAAAATCACTCCCAGAAATCGTTTAGAAGTTTGAAAGGCAAGTTCCTTGCCTTTCAATTCTAGTTTGGGATATTGTACTTTGTGCTTCTTGGTAAAATGTAATGGGGTTGATTTATCTTGAGATAGTTGAAAACCCCATTTTCTAAACCAATCACTCAGTATATTTATATATTTCTGCATTTTGCATGTTATAGATTCTAAGTTATTACCCGAAATCCATATTGCACAATCATCGGCATAAATGGATATGGAGATTGACTCTACTGTAGGAATGTCACTTAACATGATGTTAAATAAAATAGGGCTTAGGACACTCCCTTGCGGTAGTCCGTTGTACATTCTATGTGTTTCAGATTTCGTGTTACCTATTTTTACTTGAAACGTTCTATTTTTCAAGTAGTTTTCTAGGAAATTTATTACTTTCCCTGTAATATTATTTTCTAATAATTTATAAATTAGTCCATCTATGTAAAGTCTGTCATATGCCTTCTCAATGTCTAAGAAGAATGCTAGAGTGTATTCCCCATTGTTTATACTCTTTTGAATGTCATTTTCAAGATTGGTAATATTATCTGTTGTGCTTCTTCCTTTACGGAAGCCACTCATAAACGTGGGTAGTACTATGTCTAATATTTCAATGAACCAGTCAAGTCTGTTTTTAATCATACGCTCAAACGTTTTTATGAAGCACGATGTAAGTGCTATAGGTCTGTATGAAGACAGAAAGGTTGGGTCTTTTTTGTATTTTGGAATAGGAATAAGGATTGAGTGTTTTAGCTCTCGGGGTATATCGCCAGTATCCCACATCATGTTCATTATTTTTAGCATAATTTCTTTGGTTGCGTGTGGGAGGTATTTGTATACTTCGTATGGGATTTTATCCTCCCCTGGAGCTGAGGTTTTGCAAGAATTCAGAGCTTTTTCCAGTTCAAAACGTTGATATGGTTCATCAAGAATATTTCCAAAAACATGAGTTCGATCTGTGTTTAAATTCAGATCTTGAATGGTTTCATTTTGACTTGTTGACTGGAAAAATTTACCAAAGGCTTCAGCCTTTTCTTGGTCTTTAATAAGCTCTTTTTCTTCTCCTAATATGATTGGTATTTTGTTTCCTCTCTTTACTTGTATTCCATTCATTTGTTTGATTATCGACCATACAGTGGATTCGGGCATGAAGCGGTTTAATTTAAGGCAGAAATTGTGCCAGTAAGTACGTTCCGCTTGACGAAGCGTCTTTTGTGCTTGAGCTTTTTTCTTTTTAAATGTATTTAATTGTTCTATTGAGATGTGTCTTTTCAATTTATTTCTAGCTTTATTTCTTTCCTTTATTATTTTCGAGCATTCTTTTGTCCACCATGGAATGGGATTATATTTCTTCTTGCTTCTTTTAGGCATTATTTCCTTAATAGCATTTGATAGACGTTGTTTAAAATGTGAAAAGGCCTCTTGTGGATTAGAAGAGGAGATGTCTTTAACTAGTTCTTCACATCTTTTAGAAACTTTAACCCATCCATGTTCTTGAAAGACCAATGTTCTTCACAGTTTTGGCGTTCAACCTCAAATCCCGCGTCTATGGCCCTTTCCATAGACACCTCAGTCTATTTTTATTGGGAAGTGGTCACTTCCAAGTGAGTTATCCAGGACTTCCCATGAACATTTATTTGATATGTCAGGAGAGGTGATGCTAAGGTCCAGGCATGACATCTTTCCAGTAACCGGATCGAGTCTTGTACCTGTTGTGTTGTTGAGGATGACTAGGTTATTTAAAGGGAAATTAACCTCAGCGTATGAATTAGCTTATTTTGAATGGTGTAGTATATGCCTCTTATTTGATACATGCAATTTCATGTAAAAACACAGGATATAGATATAAATCACTATTTTCCAGCCAAGTTATCGTCTGCTAGCAATAATAAGGGGGCTGCCATTACTTTATGTGTACACGAACATATTTTTCATCCCAAGTAAAATTTCCTTCATCGTTAACTTGTAATTGATTTTTAGAGGACAAATATATATTAGATAAAGTCACATATTCTGAAATGTAAGTTTAGTTTTATATATTTTTTAAAAGGTCTTAATTTGTTCATAAAAAATATACTTCATAAAAAATATACGTCAAGGACGGAGAATTGACGTCAAGGACGGAGACAATCGTAACAATACCAAAACAAAGCGAGGAATCTGCTTTACAGGATGGCTATTAGAACTCATGGGTCGTCAATTATCTAGGCCCATGGCCAATAACAATCGTAATACAATCAGAACAAAGCGACGTATCTGTTGTAAAGGTAGGCTATTATCAATGCATATGGTACCTAATGATCCGTGTCATGCACAAAATGGCAGCCTCCATGGAAAGACGTAGCAGACAATAGGTGCATCTAGAATATCACGTGGGGTTACTTGTCCTTTAAACTAATGAAATGCTGGCATTCTACTATACGTCCGTTTGTGTCATTCCTTTCACTACCCCACAAAGTGTTGTGCGAGTTGAAATCACAGAGTATTAAGAATTTATTAGTTTTTACCGATTTGACTAATTTACTAAGAATGTATTCGTCTAATTTCTTACAAGGGTTATAAAAATTTACCACAGATATTTTGGATTGTGAGATATAAAAATCTAGTGATTGGAGTTCAAGCTCTTCATCATAGTGAGGATAATAATAATTAATTGAATTGTGCACGTATATATCACACCCTCCCCTACTATGAGTATTTCTATTTCTGGGAAAACATCTGTATTCGGGGATGTAGAATGTTTTATCATCCGTGAACCAAGTTTCCTGTATACATATAATGTGGTATACTCTATTATTTTGTGAAGATATGTATTTTATTAATTCTTTTCCATGTGTATACATTCCCTGCGCATTCCATTGTAGAATGGTAAGCGCTGATAATATCGCCACTAGGTTACTACCCTTCATTAGTTTTTTCCATTGATCTAAGTTTTATAAGCCTTTCGGCTGCCGCTTTGACTAAAGCTTTGACTTCCTTTTCCGTGGTCCCAATTGTGAAAATGAAAATAAGGTAGGAAATAAAGTCTATTATATATTCGTTATTCGCAGTTGCGAAATAATTTTCTGTACTTCTCAAGTTGTCACCTTCATAGTGTTCTTCTCGGGGCCTATCCGTGGATGGACCAGGCAGTTCAGATGTCTGGACATGCTGGATTGGGACTTTAGAAGGTTGCACGTAATGACGAATTAATTCAGGGTTATTGTTTTCAGTTTGAGGGGTTCTGTTGTTTACCGGATGGGTTTCATTGTTAGGAGGGAGGTTTTTTGATTGGTTAGATTCCGTAGGGTTATTCTCATTATTCTTTTTCTCTTTCTCTGAAAACATTTGCGTGGCTTGTGCGTATGAGATGTTATTTTGGACCTTCAGTTGCTGTATTTTCCTTGCATTTTTGGCCACTATACAACCATTGAAAGCGGCAGAGTGTTTTCCGCCACAGTTAACGCACTTTCGGTCCTCTTTACTTTCACATTCCTCAAAAGCGTGGCTTTCTCCACATCTAACACATCTTATCTTAGATCTGCATTGTGGTATTCCATGACCATAGCGTTGACATTTGAAGCACCTAGCTACACGGGGTATATATTGTTTAACCTGAAAGACCTGAAAGTACATTGTTATTTGATCTGGGAGGGATGGTTTGTTGAAAGATAACAAAACAGAACGCAAGGGTAGCGTTGTATGTGTATCATTTCCATTTGC
This sequence comes from Heliocidaris erythrogramma, assembly GCA_025617745.1. Classification (NCBI taxonomy): domain Eukaryota; kingdom Metazoa; phylum Echinodermata; class Echinoidea; order Camarodonta; family Echinometridae; genus Heliocidaris; species Heliocidaris erythrogramma. The sequence continues at coordinate 50,266,499 of CM046855.1, read as the reverse complement.
TTGTTGGTCCTCATTCCTTACCCTTTTTGTCATTCTCTTAACAAAAGATACACCTTGTATTTTTACCTCGTCCATTATTTCCTTTTCAGTCATTTCAATTGGTACATTAGATATCACTCCTTTAAGTCCCGTCGTTTTTTCCTCTGATTTTACATGGATTGTTCCTATAGTATTCAATTGTAGTATCGCTCTCATTTGTTTTAGGTTTCTACATTTCACAAGAATTGCCTGACCCTGTCTTATAGGCTTAATAAGGTCAACTGGATGTATAGCGGCTGCCTTGATTGCATTAGCTAAAATAACAGGGTTCATGTTCCGAAAGTTCTTATGTTTTTCGATAGGGGAGATTATAATGTCAAAATCTTTTTGTTTACTATTATGTGGCGACGCCATATTAGGATCCGATTCGGGCGATGAGAATTCTTCGGTATGATTTAGATTTTCTACACTAAAGTTACTAGTATTTAGTCTTGGCCTTTTCCCACGTCTTTGTTTTGATCGAGAGTGTGATACCGTAATGAAATCGTCATCGTCCAAATCGGGTCCATGGTCCTCCATGTTTTCTGGCGCCGATGCCGAGGCGGACGCCATCCCACCTATTGGTGTAAACCTAGACCAATGAGGCGAGAAATTGAAATGTGCGGTGGGTGTGCGTTATGTGCTGTGTCAGTTGTTAGTAGTATAGCCCTCAAAAAATTGCCTTACCTTGATCCTTTAAGCCCCTCAGAGGCTCAGTCGTCCTTTGAGACCAAACAAATCCTAATGAAGCTGTAAACCAAGCACAGATCTCCAAGGAAATCAGTATATAAAGGCAGGAAAAGTAAGAAATATAGCAAATTTAGTAAGAGAAACAGAAGCTCGTATCCGTATCCGTCAGACGTTCGCGATCGAAGCTGGGGGGGGGGGGGGGGGGTGATTGTTTTTTGTCTGGCAACCAGTCAGATTTGACTATTTTTGCCATATTAAATTCCGATATTCTATCCAATGGTATATACTTTTATTTTATTTTTTATTTTTTTATTTTTTTTTAATTATTATTATTATTTTTTTTAATACGCTAGGAGATCTATTATACTTGGATTTACAAATTCAAGAGGTCTTTCTCTAATTCCTAAAGAAAGAGAAAAGGAAAGAAAAATGGGAAAGCAAAAGAAAGGAAGAGCTCCAGTCCCGCACCCGTACCGCAGTGCGGGGATACGTCTGTCCCGTTGATGTAGAACATCAACGTCGGTGAAGTCTTGATCTTTCCAGGGGACAAGACGCCTTTAATCCTACCTACGTGGGGAAGACAAGCCCTTGCAGGGTGGAGCTTTAGATGAGAAATGGTAGAAAAGTGGTTAGAAGAGAAAAATATATATATATATTTAGTCTATGTTATATACACAAATTTTTAAATATTGCGATGGTAAGGCAAAAAAAGGAGGACCATACTACTGACAGTGAGTGATAATCGATATCGTGCAGCGTACCATATATACACATAATTGTACAATTACGTAATATTTTTTTTTCTCTCTCTCTTTTTTAAGGCTTACAAGATATAAAGCTTACATATTCATAGAAATATTAAGTACATAACATCTGTACTCATTTGTATCACCATTTATATTACCATCATTATTATTGTTCACCTCTCTTTCTCACATTCCTTTTTTTTTTTTCTTGTATTTTGTTTTGAATATACACATGTATGCACGCATACATAACACGATAAAAAACCACCCCCGAAAAACGGACCCAAGTACAATTTCAAAGGCCCACTGCAGTGCCCACAAAGACTAGGCTCGGACCAAGCAATACGTGATTGTAATGTTCGCACATTACCAAAGGTGACACACCGCGCTATTGAAAATTGTCCCGAGTCCACTTCCCGAAAGCAGCCCCCACCGTGCCACATACAAAAAAATATATATACACATACATACCTATATATGCACTTACACCCTACACAATCATATCCCCATATGGGGTGGCATGAGATGGCCGATTAAGTTATAGTCGATTAAGTTATAGTCTAAATTCAAGGCTTTACAATTTATTACAAGTTTATTACAAGTTTAATCCAAAATAGATTTTGACATTATTTCTTTAAATTAGTTTAAAAACCGCAGTGAATATGGAATATATATTTGAATGAATCAAATCCATGTTGAATTGAATTTTGTAGCTCCATTTTAGACATTTTGAATACGAAACAAATAAAATCTCGCATGTACGTAAGACTAAGCTCAGATCTGTTCACCTTTGTCGACTGAAGATTCGTGTAATGTTTTTGTGTGACAAGCTGTACATCGCATATCATGCACCATCTTCCCATTGCAAAGCTGCTCGTCTTCCCTGCCATTTTCTTCTTTGACGGCCATCGCCATCGCCATCGAGCAGCGAGTATATCAAACACCGTGCACCTCTAGCTCTGGAAGTTTTCACTCACGGCCACTGCACACATGCACACTCGTGCATTGTTTTCTTTCGCTAACATCGCAATCCCGGGCGCATGTGATCAGCTGTTTCTCGCAATGCATATTCATTACGGAGCGGTTACGTATGAATATCAATTAGATGATGTCATACTACATTATCTCGCTCGTTCTGGCAGGGTATTCTGGACGATTTTTTTCGGGGAGTACAGATTAGTGGAGTCGCGCGATCAGCGGCTTTGCGCGGTGAGTGGAGTATGTGAATCAATGGCGTGTGAGTGTGTGGGGGAAGCGGACGATTAAGAATTAAAATCGGCCAGTATCTGGACTACCAGATTAGTCAAAAGCACCCCTTTTTGTTTAAAATCAGCGTTTTTGGACCCCTTAACGCGTTACGCGTTCCACCTTCCACCTGAAAAAAAGACCCCTTTTTACGCGTTTTCTTGGACGCGCATGTGTACACCCATTATATCTGAGTGCCCCCCCCCCCGGACATCCCACCCAGTCCCCCTCTCTTGCATGACAAAACAAAATTGTTATCTTTGATTGAACTCTAAAACGGACATTTTGAATAAGTCTACTAATAATATTATTCGAAAAGATCAGAAATTTTCCGAAGATCTCTATATTATGATTGCGCTCAGACCTAAAAAGTAAAGCGCATGGCTTCATTACCGACAATCTGCGGTAGATGTTGACCTGTCCAAAATTGATCATGACACTGAATGCGCAAGATCCTCACTCTGGGAAGCTGGGCCGCGCCGGGTAAGATCTTGCCCAGTGGTCTGTTTGTTTTGGGTGCGCCAATCCTGGCCGGCTACGATAGCAAAAGTTGCAGGTGCCCTGGATCTAGGCCTACCTTAGAGTTGGACCCTCGCCTTGAAAGATCAACTTAAAATTTGAACGGCAATCTCTTGAATCATGCTGGACCAGATTAAAATGTTCTTTATTATACATGCTGCTACTGAGAGCTGTCTCAATTTATTTTGTGTATACTGTAGTCTGTAGTGACAACCATGACGAGTCACTGAGACGAGAGTGGTACATGTGCGAGTATAATATTATTAATATTATTAATCTCAACAGTAGATCTGTGGCATGCTTTTATTATTACATGTACTATGATCCTAACCTCTAGTTCTCTTTTGATTGCAGAGCTAATGGACCAAATTAGAGAAACACAGGGGGACCAGGACCAGATCATCAAATATCGTGATAGACCCTACCTGGGGCTAGGCCTAGAGGCTGGACTGTAGATTATTGTCATCCACTCACTGCAGGAAACCCAAGTTGAACTGGAAAGGTAGATTGTTTTTTGAAAATGTAGACCTCTAAGCCCACATAATTGGTGTAAATTTCAATTTGGCCATGGCTTAGTCTTAAACAAGTAGCTCTGTAAGATTAGATCTCATTATTGCTTTATTATTAGACTTAGATGTGTATCTGTTTTCTGTAGACCGTGCATAGACGTAGTCTGTGCAGTCAAAATCAAAATTCTAAAGTCCAGTAAATTATTTTGATTATACCCGCTTACCGATTTAGCCATTTTAAAGTTTACCAGATGCCTTGGTCTAGGATCAAATTTGGAATGGAAGATGAAAATATGTACTTCTGTTAAATGATTTACACTTAGATTTACAAATGCAGTGGTGGATTTAGGGGGGGGGGGGGCAATCCCGGCCCGTGCCCCCCTTTAGAATGGAAAACTTTTTTTTGGTTCTTGTTTTGTTTTCTTGCTTGTCAGATATTTATGGAGGGAAACTAGACCCCATACCCCCCCCCCCCCCCCCTCACTGAGCGACATTTGGAGGGCTGACAAGACCAAAAAATATACGGATCTCCCTCCTAGCAGTTTCCCAAAGTTGACAATTCAGCATTTGTGTGTCCTCCCCCACCCTCCCCCTTATACAAAATCCTGGATTTTTTGTTTCCTTTTTTATAATCCAGTCCACAGGCTACAAGAAGTTTATTTATTTTTTGTCCTTTCTTTTTGTTTTTATAATGCAGGTTGTCCAAGGAAGCTCATCAGTTTACATGGCTTGTTAATTGTCAAGTAACGGAGTCATTAAAGATCGAAGTATTTTTATCTTAATCATCATTTAATCTTTAATTATTTTTTTTTTCTAGAGAGATTTATTGCTAATTTACATAATGGCAAATACATATATTCTAAATGTCATGAATGCTATTTCTGAGCTGGAAAATTGAAAGTCAAGGGTGGGTCAAAAGAAAGGAGCTAACATACTATTCAAAGGGGAAACAAACATTTTTTTCAATTTTTTTTATTCATTTATTCTTTTTCTTTTTTTCTTTTTTTTTTTTGGCGGGGGGGGGGGGGGGAGGAGTTCAGGGCTTTTGTAGGTCAACATGTCCATGTACACATAATTACAAAGATTGTAGTTGGTATGATTGGCCCATTTGAAACATGATTATGAGAAAGTGATTAACCTTGAGCCTAATTCTAAATTCTTTTCACACTTCAAAAAATACTTAATAAAAACCTTCTAAGCTAGGCCCAGTCAGTTATCATGTCACCTCAGACTAATGCTGTAATATAAATTCGAAATATAACCAATAAATTTTCAAAATCAAATAATTTTCCTTTTGATTCCAATGTAATTTAGAAAAAGAGAAATTGTGGCATGACTATATTATGAAAAAATGATTTTAGTTCATCATCTTTAATGCAACTTGTGTTTATGATTGTATGCATAAGTAATGGATTAATCAACCTTAAGTGATAATCCCTTTCATCAGCTCCTTGAAGCTATCCTGTGATAGCAATGATTTCTTTTCTTGAAACACAAATGGTTTTATAATCTGTAATTTGTTCCTTTCTATCATCTTTGCAATAATTGTGCAATCAATCTGGGGCATGTTTCTAGGCAAACGAATCAGGCGCTCGGGAGTTTCAGCCCACGCCGAAATTTTCAAAACTACCAATACATGTATTTGGACAAACATTGCCTCATATCATTTTGGGCAGTAAGGTGGTCTCTTTGTACTTTTATGTCTTATGTATTCTGATGATAATTTGAAGGGATGTACATGGATATACATTATAATCCACCTATATATCGGATGTCACTAGATAGATTTAAACTTGTTTGCTTACAAAATGAAATAAAATAGCAATGGTACGCTGCCCCCCTCACCTGCCCCATGATTTGTTGTCCATGAACCATATGTTATAATCTGTATATTGTATTTCAAGAGAGCATTTATTTATTTATTTATTTATTTCTGATATTTATACAGGGTGGCTCATATCACCAATTTGGTGGTCTTCCATGAGGCTCTGTTTGGTAACAATAAAACAAATAACATCAACAATAATCAATATATATAAATACACAAGCATAAACACGTATAATACACATTAATCGGTATCCTCATTAGTTAAGTAATCATTCAGTAATATTCATTGACTATTTACAAGAATTTTCGAATCGAATTTTAAATTAAGGATTATTAGCATTGTAAACTGTGAAATAATCAAATTAAAATATGGATGATAACCACACATCAAAATGAGGGGAAAATAATTAACAACACATATACCAAAGAAGTTGCTATGCATAATATCCCCATATAGTTCACAGCTTACATCTCCTCTGCATATAACAGAGCTTTTAGAGTGTATTTGAAACTGTTTAAAGTAGGGAACATTTTGATAGAAGTTTCAAGTTGGTTCCATACTGCAATTCCAGATATTAGGGGACTATGTTTGTATGTGTCCGTCCTAAATTTAGGTACACGCAATGTATCTCTTACAGCATGTCTTGTGCTGTGATCATGTAGAGAGCTGACATGTTGTAAATCTTTATATTAGTATTCTGGTGCCACGCCATGCATTGCTTTATACATCATCACTGCACGTCCAAACTGGAAACGTGTCTGAATAGGCATCCAACCTAACCGACTAAACATATCTTTTGAGGATACATCGAATCCTTCTCCCAACACTATACGGGCAGCCCGTTTCTGAACCTTTTGTAGTTTAATAGTTTGTCTTTGAAATCTTTCGGACCAAACAGAGGAACAATAATCAAAATGAGGAAGGACGATGGAATTATATAGAAGTTTCAGAGACCTGGTTGGAACATAACTTTTTGCTCGCTTAATTACACTAATATTTTTTTGAGCAGTCTTAATAACTTTTTCCACATGTTCCGTCCATCGCAACTCCTCATCGATCATGACACCTAGACACTTGGCAACTTTAACTCTTTTCAGACAACTGCCGTTTAGTTGATCGTGAATTGATCGTGGTCCAATAAGCATCACATTTGTCTTATCAGCATTAAGAACTAGACGTTTTTTTGTTACCCACGAAAAAACATTTTCTAAACCTTTTGTTAGCTTTCGCTCTACTTCTGCAACACTTCTTCCGTTAACTGTTAGAGTGGTGTCGTCGGCATACATATCAACAATACCTTCATCAATACATTTTGGTAAGCTATTAATGTAGATAGAAAAAAGAAGTGGCCCAAGAATTGAACCTTGTGGGACACCCATCACAATTTTTGAGGAACTTGAAGTGGTCCCTTTAAAACAAACCGTCTGTTCTCGGTTAGACAGATATGATACAAACCACTGAACACTCCTATCAGAACAGCCAATGGCTTTCAGTTTATGTAACAGAATATCGTGATCAACAGTGTCAAATGCTTTCCTCAAATCAATGAAAGCAACACCTGTTAATTCATTGTTATCAAAATTCAATGACCATTGGTTAACTAATTTCATAAGAGCTGTTACAGTAGAGTGAAGGGGACGAAAACCTGATTGGTTAGCACACAATATTTCATATTTGTCGAGAAAATCACAAAGTTGGAAATGCACAGGTTTTTCTAGAATCTTGCTTACTACGGATAATATCAATATTGGTCTGTAATTACTGGGAGTGGACATATCACCAGCCTTGTAAATTGGAATAACTCTCGCTTTTTTCAAGATTTTAGGCACTTGTCCTGTTGCAATTGACTTATTGATAAGGCACGTTAAAGAGTCAACAATGACATATTTCGCCATTTTCAAAAGACGGCAACTTATTCCATCATCACCTGTTGCTTTATCGTTACTCATGTTTTCAATTTCTTTTAAAACAAATGCGTTCGTGACTTGATGTAGCTCAAACTTTTCCTCGGTATTAGCTAGCTCATTTTCTTCTAGAATGATTTCAGCGTGTTTTGGGATATCACGCGTAATATTTTGAGCACAAGTAACAAAATATTCATTAAATGTTTGAGCAATACCTTTGTCATCAGTAATTTTGGTCCCATTCACGTCTAGGCTGCTGGGTAAGACGTGATTGGATTTAGGAATAATGTGCTTGATACTCTGCCACATTTTTTTGCTATTCCCTTTACTCATATCTATCTGAGAACTGTGATAATTTCTTTTTTCTTTTTTCAGAAGATAATTCACTTTGTTCTTCAGTTCTTTGTACCTAGCCCATGATGTGTCACCACCTTTCTTAAGCGCCACATCATGGGCATGATCTCTTTCACGCATTGTTTCAATTATATCGTCATTAATCCAAGGGCACGCATTATTTTGTATTCTTTTTTCACATAACGGCATATGTTTATCAACAACATGCATAAATAATTTATGCCACCAGTCTCAGAAAACAACTCGGGATTAGTGACAAAAATCAAGTCAATGATTGAGTATGTATTTTGAGTTATACGGGTAGGCATGTCAACCAATTGCTTAAGACCATATAACTCAAATAGGAATTGTAATTTTTCTGCATTTGTATCTCTTTTATCACTGATAAAATTACAGTTAAAATCTCCCAAAATAGCACAACTAATATTTTCAGACATTACTTTTGCAAGGCATGTATCAAGTTTCTCAAAATAATCTATCGTCGAATTCGGTGGCCTATAAATTGAACCTACCAATATAGGAGGTTTGTGGGGATGACAGAGCTCCAGCCACAAAAAATCTAAGTCATTACTGTTTAAATCATGCCTTTGCTTGAAATCATACTTATTGGATACGTACATAGCAACGCCACCGCCATGTCTGTTTCGGTCTTTACGAAGCAATCCAAAGCCATCTATGTTTAGTTCAGAGTCAGGTATTGATGTGTCACACAGTGTTTCATTCAAACATACTATATCAAAAGGCTCATTTTTAAGTAAGATAACTTTTATGTTGATAAATGAGTTATTTTAATAAACATTATTTCACACTGAGAAATTTGTATTTGTTGTTTTCCCCCATAATTTTGTAAAAGATGTGTCGATGATGATGATGATGCAGGCACAATATGGCATGTGTTCTGAAGTGTTATGGTGGATTGGTATAAATACAGCCTTATGCAACCTTGAATAACTGGATGATAGACTAAATTGTGTGGGTTTCTGTTGATGGACTCATTTTACAAGAACATGAAGAAAAAAGGAGAAGGGGGAAAAAAAAATCAGATTTTTGAGGTTTGTTGCTGTTTAGATGTTTTGTTTTGTTTTTGTTTTTTGTTTCGTGCGTTTGTTTTGTTTTGTTTTGTTGTTTGTTTGTTATTTTTTTTTTTTTTTTTTTTTTGGGGGGGGGGTTTTCCCCACAACCTTTATGAAACTATTCCTTTATCAATAAAGAAAATGAAAATATATGAAATTTTCTGTATAGAGCAATTGGGAGGGAAGTGCGCAAGATACGTCACGGAGTTGCCAATTTGTGTTTGATTGATTACAACTTCAAAACTTCATAACTTTCTTATTTCTTGACAGATTTTGCTCACATTTAAGATTTTCAAAAGAGAAATCCACATGTACATGTACATGCATGCAAAGCAAACAAAGAATATTAATAAATTTCAATCAATTTGATTGTAAGCCAAATTTAATTCAAAAAGTTTTTCACTGAACTACTTTGATATTTGTTGTTGGTGTTGACATATCATATACTGTAAAAGTGTGGGGGTGGGGGCTTGCCAAAACTGTCCATACAATGTATAGGTGGTAATCCTACACAGATACTAATCCCTGTGTACACAAGCAAGGAAAATATTTACAATTAGATATATGCAATATGTAAAAATTTAAGGTCGGTTTGGTCAAAATTTATACCACAGGTACCTAAGCATGACTAATATTTCCATAAATTCCTGTTCAGTGATGGATACAGGCAAAATATCCACTAATTGTATGATGAATTCCACCGAGGACAAAATGCAATTTAACACAAATCATATCAATTAGTAGCTTTACTCTTAGTAATTTGTACTTCTCTTATTTTATTCATTTTCTTTAACAATCACCCTTTATAGGAAGCACAAAAATTAAAGAAACAGATCAATGAATGTGTAAGAAAAATCTGATAAAAAATAAAGTTAAGAATTTTTGAATTTGTAATCAATCAAACACAAATTGGCAACTGTTTGATGTATCTTGCAAGCTCCTACAAAAAAATTATGAATTTCCATTTTCTCTAAATAAAATGTTTAATCATACATGGACCCTAGATATCATCATTGCAAATATGTTTTTTCCCCACAACCTTTATGAAACTATTCCTTTATCAATAAAGAAAATGAAAATATATGAAATTTTCTGTATAGAGTAATTGGGAGGGAAGCTCGCAAGATACGTCACGGAGTTGCCAATTTGTGTTTGATTGATTACAACTTCAAAACTTTCAAAACATAACTTTCTTATTTCTTGACAGATTTTGCTCACATTTAAGATTTTCAAAAGAGAAATCCACATGTACATGTATGTAAAGGAAATAATGGCAAATTAAGAATATTAATGAATTTCAATCAATTTGAGTGTAAGCCAAATTTAATTCAAAAAGTTTTTCACTGAGCTACTTTGATATTTGTTGTTGGTGTTGACATCTCATATACTCTAAAAGTGTAAATTTCACGCAATTAATTTTTCGTGCTCGGTCAAGTACCGGTAAGGTGAATTTCAGATGTTTTTTATTATGCCGACGTGCTAGGCTCATGGGCAAAAGAATACATTATAAACAAAAATATTTGTGTGTTTTTATTTTCTCGCAGATTTCATGCCACGCAAAATGCGCAAAAATTTCCACACCGCAAAATATTCCACGTTTACAGTATACTGAATAATAAATACTTAAGTTTAGATTAGCCTATACGGTATATAGAGGGGGTATGAAATTTCAACTGTTGTGGCCATTGCTAAGTTCAAGGTCTCCTTGTCCAGATTGTTTTTTAGTTTACATACATTCAACTCGTTGAATAATATTGAATGGCCTTGGGTGGGATACAAGGGTATATCGCACTAGTATGTATGAGCATATTTCATGATGCAGCAGCAGCCAGTGCATGGTGGTACATATGGGGTCATGGGAAGCACATTTTCTCTTTGTACTTCAGTTTTATTTGAGATCTGCAAGGCACAAGGAAAGCGTTCAATGAAAGAAAATTCAATATCGAAGGAGGGCTTCTTCTTCTTCTTCTTCTTCTTCTTTTAGGTGGTCTGTCATTTATGACAGACCTCCTTTTATTTTTGTCAGAATTTTCTTTCTTTATTTCTTTATTTCTTCTTTTTATAACAAATTCTTGTGGCCACCAAATCTCAAAATCGGCCAGGTCAATATCATCGAGTTTCATGTCATGTATGAGGTTATTCATGGACATGGTCCATTAAGCTTTTGGAGGTCATCAGGTCATCATCAAGACGCCATTTTGTCAATTTACAAGATCGATTACATCTTCATAATTGCCGTTCTTTTATGCATACGACGAACGATCGAACACCACAGCTGCTCGCTGTTGTTGAGTTTAAATGCTAAAGTTGAGGCGAGTCTTTATTTACAAAAGGTGGGACAATTTAACAATGCCAATTTCAACACAACATTGCCGTGAAACTGAACATAAAAAGGTACAAAAATACAATAGAATAATACGTACAGTACTGTGCAAATGCCAAATAGTAAATACAAATTTAGAGTTGTTACAAAAATTTAAACAAAAGAGTTGCCAAAGAGGTGGAATAATATTGTGCATTCCCCAAAATGTAAAATGACAAGAGTCAAGCACTACTGGACATTAAATATACCGTATTATCTAAACATTTGACTTGATTAATTCTTTAAGATTGTATCTCGAATGAACATTAGTATATAAAAGGTATCTGTACAATAATACTGAGATTGTTTAATTAAGTAAGAATCAAGGCTCATTCAAGAATTTGGACTGAATTAAAGTTTGCCTTCTATGTGTAATATTTACTACATGTATGAATAATGGAATCCCATAGGTGTAAACAGAATGCACTCTTGTCAGTAATAAATCGGCAATCAAAAGCAATTATTCTAAAATCTGCTGAATATCAGTAAAATTACTCGTATGAAATAAACATATTCACATAACAATCATAATAATAATCTTGACATAAAAAATACTTCAAAACTGTGCATAGAATACTAAAATGTCATTTATCTGAATCTGGCGTTCGATTGGCGTTCGAGTAAATGTGTGTACTATGTGAGATTGAATGCTAATATCGAACGCCAAACTTTACGAAGAAGTTTAAAACGAGAATCCTTCTTTATCATAATAATTAAATAAGACATGCAATATCAGAAAAATAATTCTAGATATATCTCTAGTTATTCTTACCTCGTTGGCTGGACATTATAGCCGAAAAAGCAGTAAAAATATAACAATCACGGAGACGATCGAATGGTGATCGCTCTCGTGCGTCGACGAAGTGGCGAATGCGAGCGTTTCTTAAATGTTACTGCGCTCACTGAAAATTATAGTTCGCATGAATAATAAAGATTTACTTTGACAACCAACGAGATAGGTTTAACTATGTAAGAAATGTTTAAGGATCATAAAGATAACATTAATTCAATTATCTGAAATATTCAAATGCATATTCATAATTTACAGGCCTGAATGTGATGGACTATGTTTCCTTGCGCGGATGAATAAGCTGTCACGAGGCACGCGGGGCATGCGCAGACTGATCAAAGGTTATGTAATTTGAGGAAACAAAGGGGGATCTTGGCTCTTACGGGAGTATCATGCCCAAAAGGGGGGGGGGGGGCGTCCCGAAAATGTCACAAAATACGAACAAATAAAATAATACAAAGCGATACATTAAAGGTTCACTAAATTAGAGAGAAAATGGGTGCTCTTTCCATGTATTTTTGCCTTCTAATCACGAATCTGCCAATCGTTTGTCCAAATTATGTCTCGTTTTGGCGAAAAAGGGGGAAAAGTAGAGGTTTTGGGACCGTTCCTTGAAACTTGTGAGCTGATTGGCTAACCCCCAAGTGACGTATGAAGAGTAAGAGGCACAAGATCTGCAGGCTGCAGCATATGATATTGTACACAGAATGCGGTATTTGACCCCTCTGTTCAACGGACAATTTATGAAAAAAGGAAATTAATCAATATAATCTTAGGAGTGAATAATCATTAGCAATATATTTTCTGCAAGATCAGAAAACGCTTAAATGCCCAAATATACAGCTCTTGTTTTGTTTTTTTTAGCTTTTCTTTTGAACAATGTTCTCATCCATCTGAGCTTGCCGAACGAAATTAGTTTTGCATTGGTCTTAAACGCGTGCACAGCCGTTTTATGCGTCTGTATGTACAATGTCCTACACATCTTTAGTACGGCAGTGACTATGTTCCCCTCGTACATAGCGACTGGTGAACGCTTTTGTTTTGTTTATTTCACTTACGGTTTTTTTTTACTTCGCTTTACATAGTACGGTAGTACTGACTTAGATTTTGGCTGAATTCGAGTAACTTATATAGAGAGAGGAAAAGTGCCCGCGATCCGAGTTGGAGGACTTTTCTGAGCCATGCAGATACGAACTCTGATTTATCAGATAACAGTAAATTATTTCAAAGGAAATCAAACTTTTTGAAAGCTTTGGTAAATAGGTCTGGAAATGTCGAAGAATCCAGATTAAGTGAAGCAATTTTATGCTCATTTACTGGTAAATTGTTACTGTTGCCCTAACTAATGTACTTAATATATTTTGCCTCTAAATTGATTTATTTAAGAAACTTGGGCCCATTCATTGCTAAATTTCTCTTAAATCTCATTCCAAGTCCTAAGTCTCTCTCTCTCTCTCTCTTTGTACTGTATATTATAATTGAAATACTCATTCCACTCATAGACCCTTGCCTATGTGGGACTGTGTCCAACAACAACAAAATTGCTCTAAAGAAGATTAAATTTTCTTAAATTTGCTAGATTACCTGATTCAGGGACTCTTCAACTCTTACTTTGCCACAAATGTAGGGATTCAGACTTGAAAGTGAAATTTTAAATAATTATTTTCCTCTCCTGTATGAATGATCTAGCCTGGAAAAAGGCCCGCTGATACACATAAAAGCTATTGAAGCATATTCACCCGTGAAAACCAGTCTGGAGTACAAGCTTAAATTCAGATAAGCTTGTACATGTATAAGTGTACTCATTCTTAGTTCTCAATCTGTCATTATCATGCACATTATAATCACAACCACAATCAAATACAAGAAATATACTGAGAAAAACAATATTTTTATTGCTCACAAAAAATACTGTACAAGAACAATTTAATGATTAACTACAAATCCAGTTATACCCATAAATATGAATTATATACAAATAAAACTAAAATGTACAATAAATGTTTCCATGTGCATTATTCACTAGTAAAACGATGTTGCAAAACCGGAATTTTTTTATCCCCTTTGACCAAATGCCCGAAACTGGAAATTTTTATCCGCTTTGACCCAGTGCCCGAAACTGGAAATTTTTATCCGCTTTGACCTAATACCCCAAACAGTAAATTTTTATCCGCTTTGATCAAATGCCCAAAACTGGAAATATTTATCTGCTTTGACCGAATGCCCCAAATCGGAAATTTTTATCCGCTTTGTCCCAATGCCCAAAACTGGATATTTTTATCCCCTTTGACCTAATGCCCCAAACTGGAAATTTTTATCCGCTTTGACCTAATACTGGAAATATTTATCCGCTTTGACCAATGCCCAAAAATGGAAATATTTATCCCCTTTGACCTAATGCCCCAAACTGGAAATATTTATCTGCTTTGACCGAATGCCCCAAATCGGAAATTTTTATCTGCTTTGTCCCAATGCCCAAAACTGGATATTTTTATCCCTTTGACCTAATGCCCCAAACTGGAAATTTTTATCCGCTTTGACCCAATTCTGGAAATTTTTATCCGCTTTGACCCAATGCCCATAACTGGAAATTTTTATCCGCTTTGACCTAATGCCCAAAACTGGATATTTTTATCCCCTTTGACCTAATGCCCCAAACTGGAAATTTTTATCCGCTTTGACCGAATGCCCAAAACCAGAAATTTTTATCCGCTTTGTCCCAATGCCCAACACTGGATATTTTTATCCCCTTTGACCTAATGCCCCAAACTGGAAATTTTTATCCGCTTTGACCTAATACTGGAAATATTTATCCGCTTTGACCAATGCCCCAAACTGGAAATTTTTATCCGCCTTGACCTAATGCGCCAAACTGGAAATATTTATCTGCTTTGACCGAATGCCCAAAACCGAAAATTTTTTTATCCGCTTTGACCTAATGCCCAAAACCAGAAATTTTCATCCGCTTTGACCTAATGCCCAAAACCGGAAATTTTTATCTGCTTTGACCAAATGCCCAAAACCGGAAATTTTTATCCGCTTTCACCCAATGCCCAAAACCGGAAATTTTTATCCGCTTTGACCAAATGCCCAAACTGGAAAATTTTATCCGCTTTGACCAAATGCCCAAAACCGGAAATTTTTTTTATCAGCTTTGACAAAATGCCAAATCAAGCTTCATTTATTATTTACAAAATTAAATTTATAAGTGCATTTATATACAAATGATTCCACTTGTGTATGCCTATATAGCAATACCTTGTCACCCAAAACCGGAAATTTTTATCCAGATAAAAATTTCCAGTTTGGGGCATTAGGTCACAGGAGATACAAATATCCGGTTTGCCGCATTTGGTCAAGTTTTATGCGCCTAGACCAAATGCCCCAAATAGTTTATTTTTATCCCATATTTTCAACATTCTATATAATAAGGCTCTGGTTTTGTACAAAATTATGTCCCCAAGAGGGTTAAAATTAAATTATGTTTACACATTTCAAACATGGATTTTGCTAATTTTGGAGCTTAATCTATCTCCATATTTAATGGACAGACATGAACATTATGAGCTTTACAATTATACTCCACAATATAGCATAACTGTGATATTAAACTGATTTGTTACAAATTATATCAATGATATATAATATTCATTTAGAATGTGCTTCAGAGATTATTCATGGAAAATTTTGAGTTTCTATCTTAAAAAATATAGATTTTACATCACTTGAAACTGAAAAATAGCCCTAAATTTGGGGTTTGACAACTAAAAGTTTTGATTTCATATGGTAGAATGTCCCTGATAGCAGAAAGTGGTAAAAATTACGTGATATTTACGTCGTGGTTTTCGTCTTTTTTACGTCCTGTAATTACGTCAATAAGACGACAACTTGCACCAACGCAAGACGTCAAGAGGACGTCTTATTTTGACGTCATCTGTACACTGCAAAAACTGAAGTGCTGAGCACTTTTTGAGGGCATGCATAGGGACTGCACTCAGAGTGCTATTGAATGCACACAGTGTGCTATTTCAGCACTTTCACGGGAGCTGGACAGGCTCCTTAAACTGCTAAACATTCACAAAAAAAATGATTTGGGCGAGCTTCGAACCAGGGTCCGCTGATCGAGAATTGCTGGCATTACCGCTAGACTAACTCACATTGTACGATTTAGAGCAGATCATATTGTTACATAGTGAATTTACGACACCACATAGTTCATGTTATCTATTTGACTCCCATGACTAAACTGGATTGCAAGAAGCATTTGTTAGTCCATCGGTAACGTCAGCGCCTCCCAATCAGCGGAACCTGGTTCGAGGCTCGCCACGGTCACATTTTTTTTTTTGCTGGTAAATTAGCACACTACAAGTGCTATAAACAGCATTTCAGGTGCAGTCACTATACATGCCCCTAAAAGTAGCACTTTAGTTTTTACGGTATACAAGACGTAGAGATGACGTCAAAATAAGACGTCCTCTTGACGTCTTGCGTTGGTGTAAGTTGTCGTCTTATTGACGTAATTACAGGACGTAAAAAAGACGAAAACCCCGACGTAAATATCACGTAATTTTTAACACTTTCTGCTATCAGGGAAGAGGAATGAAGACGTAGAGATGACGTCAAAATAAGACGTTCTCTTGACGTCTTGCGTTGGTGCAAGTTGTCGTCTTATTGACGTAATTACAGGACGTAAAAAAGACGAAAACCACGACGTAAATATCACGTCATTTTTTAACACTTTCTGCTATCAGGGGTACTTTCCTGGGGTCAAACTTATTTTATGTAAACAAGTGATGATATAAGATAGATACATTAAAAAAAATTTGGGAACGGGTGCATCATCTGACGATTTCCATTTGTAACACCCCTGACGTTTTATCAGACCCCGAAGGCAAAGAAGCTCGAGTGGCAAGGGGAAATTCGACCATATTATATGTTTGAACCCCTCGCAGAATATGGTGAAGGGCCGTGGGTCAGTAACTCCAGGGAGCTCCAACGCGTTGGAGCTCCCTGGAGTTACGGGTGAAGTAGACCGGAAATTCTGTCTCTCGTTCGTTAGCTCGTCTTAGCTAACGAACGAGAGACAGAATTTTCGGTCTACGGGTGAAGCTGCTGCAGCTGCTGTCGTTGAAAAACAGATTGGAAGACTTGACTCCAAGTCTGATCGTTGGAATAGCTGAATCTTTTAGCTAGCTTATCCTTCTCTTCATGCCAAATTCGGAATACAGGCCAGGATCCTCAAAATCATCTTCGGCAAAGTGATCGCTGTAGATTGTAGGCCTACTCCACTCACTTGGCCGGCCCTTGCCACTCTGCCCGCGTGAGCTTTACCTTTGCGACCCACAATTTCCGTAGATTTTCATCTTTAGGAAAAAGATGTAGGCTTACACCCCCTTACATCATCTTTAGGGGTCTTGCTACAGCCCGCAACTATACACCGATTCGGCATAATTGATGAAACTGTGTCCTCAAATCAACGTTATTGTGAGCAATTAAACACGAAAATATGCAATGCAAATGGTCGATGCGGTGAGATGTATATACATGTAATGCTCTAGCTCACTCGGCACCGTACCGGGCTGGGCCTGCCAGGCCTGCGGGCATACACGGTATACAGGTGGGTGGAATATTTTCCTTTACTTTTCGTACGTCACAGATCACGATGTCGCTTCGATGTTTTTTTTAGGGGCGGGGCTTATGACTCTGTAAATCAGCAAAAATGTACTTTTCAAATGATTATGAAATACGACTGAATGCATAAAAAAGTGTGTGATAGATATTTTTTGGCTCCTGATGACTCCTTCCTACGAAAAATGGGCAATTAATTTTTTATTTTAGTAACCCTTTAATGTATTTCATCCCGCCATCGTCAGATCTGTCTTCATTAGCCATCGTCAGGACTTCATCTTAGCACGACCATTTTTGGTGAGTAGGAATTTCTTAGTGCTTAGTCCTCCACTCGAAATTCTCCTACATTGGTGACCCCGACGTGATACGATGGATACCACGGACGATGGCGCTTCTACCGCCAACACATCGCCGGCACCAGCGGTTACGGCAGTTAGCCTGAAGCTACCCCCTTCTGGCCAAACGACCCAGCCCTTTGGTTTGCGCAGGTCGAGGCGCAATTTACTACTCGCGGCATTACTACGCAGCCAACACGTTCCGCCTACGTTATTTCGTCGTTGCAGCCTGAAATAAGCTTAAGGCGGAGCTTATTAAGCGTACCACAGTTTCAGAGCAGAGACGATTACACCAACTGCTAACGGCTGAAGAGTTGGGAGATCGGAAGCCGACCCAACTTTTCCGTCGAATGAGACAGCTGCTCGGCGATGCATCGTTGGAAGAAAGCATCCTCAAAACTCTTTTTCTACAGAGACTGCCAAATAACGTTCAGCAGATCCTCGCGTCAACATCTACCGAGGTTACTATTGAGCAGGTCGCTGATTTTGGAAGTAGCTGCACCGCTATCTGTCGCGACATTGGCACCCAAGACACCCTCCTTCCCCACCCCGTCAGCTGCTCTCCCACCAGCCGCTACCAGCCCTCCCGCGGATCCAGTGGCGAGTCTCACGGCACAGGTCGCGATGTTGACGACACAGGTGTGTGCGCTGTCCTCACTTTTGGATGAGCGGGGACGTCAACGGTCTAGAGGCAGCAACCGCAGCCATGACGGGTCGCGCAGTGGTTCACGGAAGCGTGGTGATTCACAACAACGCCACGCCGGCGGCGAGTGTTGGTACCACTGGAGGTTCGGCGACGAAGCTCAACATTGCCGATCGCCCTGTTCCCGGCGCAAACACACTCAGTCGGGCCCTTCGACACAGCAGGGAAACGGCCAAGCCGGAAACTAGCGACGACAAGTTCCTCTGGCAATGACACTACCAGTCGTCTATTTTACATTACGGACAGACAACATCGCACCCGTTTTCTTGTTGACACCGGAGCCCAGGTTAGTGTACTTCCTCCTACAACTGCTGATCTGAAGAATTCTTCGCCTACTTTCCGCCTACAGGCAGTGAATGAGTCTGTTATCACTACTTACGGAGAACGCTCACTAACTCTGAATTTCGGCCTTCGTCGAACGTTTAGATGGATTTTCATCATCGCCGATGTTCCGACACCCATCATCGGGGCAGATTTCCTGCACCAGTTTGGCTTGCTAGTGGATGTCAAACACCACAAGCTCATTGACTCCACTACAAACCTGTCTGTCAATGGAGTTCGCGCCCACGACTCACCCTCCATCGTGAGCCCGATGTTTTTTCGTCCTGAGGGTTCTAGGTATGATACTATCGTTAAACAGTATCCGATCACTCGCCCTACCTATGATCCGAAGGCCGTGAAACATTCGGTAACTCACCACATCATTACTCGTGGACCGCCCGCAGCTGCCAGACCACGCCGATTAGCGGCAGAGCGTTTTAACGTCGCCAAAGCCGAGTTCGAGCACATGTTGGAGTTGGGCATCATTCAACCCTCCAGTAGTAACTGGTCATCTCCACTCCATATGGTGCCGAAAAAGACTGGAGACTGGAGACCGTGCGGTGACTATCGTGCTCTTAATGCAAAAACAGTTCCAGACCAGTATCCAATCCCACACTTGCACGATTTCACCTCTCAACTGCAAGGCAAGCAGGTGTTCACAAAGATTGATTCCGGTGCATCCCGATGACATACCAAAGACTGCCATTACTACACCTTTTGGGATGTTCGAGTTCACACGAATGCCTTTTGGACTACGGAACGCAGCGCAGACGTTTCAACGCTTTATAGACGAGGTAACTCGCGGCCTACCTTTCGTTTTCGCCTACATCGACGATGTTCTCATTGCTAGTGAAACAACCGAGGAGCACGAACGTCATCTCCACGCTCTTTTCACACGGTTAACCGAATACGGTGTGGTCATCAACCCGGCCAAGTGCGTGTTTGGTGTGAGCGAGTTAGATTTCCTCGGACACCACGGCATCAGTCCACTGCCGGAGAAGGTGAGAGTCATTCGTGATTTTCCGCGCCCTACGTCAGTCAAGCAGCTCCGCCGATTCCTTGGGGTTGTCAACTTTTATCGGCGTTTCATCCCGAGTGCAGCCGCAATGCTAACACCACTCACCGATGCATTGCGTGACCATCCCAAACGCGGCAACAAACCAATCACATAGACATCTGAGTGCGAGAGTTCATTCACCAGTGTGAAAGAGGCCATTGCTGGCGCTGCCATGTTAGCACATCCTTCTTCCAGTCTACCTACCAGTCTTATGGTAGACGCCTCGGACACGGCTGTAGGGGGCGTTTTACAGCAGTGTGTACACGGTGAATGGTATCCCATCGCCTTCTTTTCTCAGAAGTTGATCGAGCCTGCTGAGACTCGATACAGCGCTTTCCGTCGCGAACTACTAGCAGCCTATTTAGCGGTGCGACATTTTCGATACCTGCTAGAAGGACGCACTTTCTCCCTTTTCACGGACCATAAGCCGCTCACGTACGCTTTTCAAGCCAAGCCAGACAGGCACTCTCCTCGTGAAGTACGTCATTTGGACTACATTTCTCAGTTTACCACTGACATACGCCATATCAGTGGTAGCAGCAACACTGTAGCCGACGCACTTTCACGGATTCATGTCGACGCACTGCATACTTCCTCCGTCGTCAATCTACAGCAGCTAGCTGGGGATCAAGAAGAAGACGACGAGTGGACTGCGGTTCGACAGCTACCATCCCTGTCATTCAAACGTTTCCCACTGCCCGATGGTGCAGGTGAGATTTGGTGCGACGTATCTACAGGAGTCCAGCGTCCCTATGTACCCCTGTCACAACGTAGAAAAGTTTTCCACACTCTACATGACCTGTCTCACCCAGGAATTCGAGCCACACAGAAGCTCATTTCGTCACGTTTTGTGTGGCCGAGTATGAACCGAGATGTACGCCAGTGGGCTAGATCATGCGAGGCTTGTCAAAAAGCCAAGGTACATCGCCATGTAAAAGCTCCACTGGGCACTTATACCACACCGGACGCTCGCTTTCAACATGTCCACATCGACATTGTTGGACCCCTCTGCCCGTCGAGGGGATACCAATATCTACTCACTTGTGTGGATCGATTCAGTAGATGGGCAGATGCTATTCCGATTAGTGACATTACGGCCGAAACTGTTGCCAGGGACTTTTTACACCACTGGGTAGCGAGGCACGGTGTACCATCTATGAATACTATTTTTTTTCTTCATAATAATACTTGTGCAGTGGGGAAGTATGCAAAAAGAGAAAAACAGGGTGGGTGTAGATTACATTTTTAAGCACCACCTACGGCGAAAGGGGAAATTCAGGAGCAAATACCATGTAAAAGTAAAGATGGCCTTTGATTGTTATCGAGATTCGTTTTGGAAAGTTCTCCGGAAGGAGCAAATAGTTAATGAGTTTGACAAAACGTAAACGTGGAATGATTGTTTATCATTAAAGTGGCCATTTCAACGATTTCATTGTGTAAATGCATTTTAGGCAAATTTTACCAGTTTTTCATGTTGTTAAAGCCTGTGAAAGTATAAGTCCTTACGCACAGGATACATGTTTCTGTATAACGAGTGTACGTGACCTCTGCCATTGATTATGAGTGGTTGCAAACTTGCAATTGCAACACAGTATGTGTCGTGCATAAAGGGTTTATTCATGTAAACAAGATCTAAGATGGAACATGATTTAATTAGTTAGCATATGTTTTAGTAACTTGCAAGAGCTGAAAAGAGGTCAATTACCATATAAACAGTGTGTAGGGCGGGAGTGAGAGAGAGAGTACTAAGAGAGAGGTAGATAAATAATAATAATAATAATAATAATAATACATGTGACTTGTATAGCGCACTTTTCCATCCTGATTAGATGCTCAAGGCGCAAATTATTACCCCGGTCATTGGATTCTGGCACACCCGCACACAGTGTATGCACATTCTCCACTCCCTGGGGAGCATTCCAGCCAGTCGCCTGTAAGCGCACACATGCTAAGCAAAGGACATTACCTTTCGCCATCCTCCCGGGTACCCATTTAACACCTGGGTGGAGAGTGGCAAATGTAGATTAACGTCTTGCCAAAGGACGCTAGTGCTGCGGTGGGATTCGAACCCCGGACCTCGTGGTTCACAGTCCGGGGACTTATCCACTGATCCACAACACCCCTACATAAAGAGAGGATGCGGATTGAGTGAGAGAAAGAAAAGAGGCCAGGGGCCCCTTTCACAGATCCACAAGTCTAACTTCTTGGATAATACATAGAAACGTCTGTTGTAAAATCAACACGCATTTCTATGGGATGTCCACAAACCTAGACTTATGACGGTTTTGTGAAACGGGCCCCTGAGAGAAATAATAAGATAATGGGGAGTAAGACAGAGATAAGGAGAGTGGGGTATCACACATGTTTCACTCTTTCACACCTCTTCTTCTGCAATTACACTGGCTTCCAGTCCACCATCGCATCCAATTTAAGATCCTGCTGATGGTGTACAAAGCCTTAAATGGTACTGCCCCGTCCTACATATCAAATATCATCAATGAATATACCCCTACCAGAAACCTTCGATCCACGGACATGAACCTCTTCCAGACTCCCAAGGTTCGGACTAAATTCTACGGGGACCGGGCTTTCAGCACCGCTGCGCCGACACTTTGGAACTCTCTTCCTTTCCAGCTCCGGGATGCACCATCTGTTAACAATTTCAAGAAATCTCTGAAGACATACATGTTTACCTTAATGAAGTAATTTTAGTTATGGTTATTGAAATGTTAAGATAATTTCTGAATACATCTATCATGTTGTTCTAATTATTGTCATTACATTAATTTCAATTCTGATATCACTATATGATTATTGTACCTTATATGTTTATAAATTATGTTTACTTTCTTAAGCACATAGACAATTTCGTATGTTGCACTACATGTATATAAACATCTTATATATTATTATTTAAAAAAATGTTTCTTCCTTTCGCTCTTACCCATCTATCTCCCTATCTCTCTACTCATCTCTAATATCTATCTCAATCACTCTCTTTTATCCCTCTTTTATCACACTCTTGTATCCCTCTCCTTCTTTCTCTCTACTGCTCTCTGTGATGTACTACTACTCTCTCTAGCTTTCACACACTAGTTCTCATGTATACTATCTCCCTTCTCTCTTCCCCTCTGTCTCTACTATTGTCAAAGATCTACATGTATCTCATTCTCTAGCACTATCTCCCCATCTTTTCTTATATCCCTCTCCTTCTTTCTCTCTACTACTCTCTGTGATTTAACCATAGAGATACATACTATATTAGGCTAAAGTGCGCACTCGCAATTGGCGCGTACGCAAAGGCTCTGTGACCGCATGGAGCATGGTCCGCCATTATTATGTCGGGCAACAGTTGGACTGAACTGCGCGCATACGTGGGGAATCCCCACTCCGTCTTCCCACATAATAATGCCTAAAAGTAAAATCGGGTGTCTGTCCTACGCCCTGATTTCTCAAGACACTACGTGTAAATGGATTACAGAGAGCTAGTTAAAATGCATTTTGAGTTAACTCTCCATATACTGTCAAACTGGTAATGGAAAGATCTTGGTTATTAGTGCGTAATTCAAGACATTGCCCCAAATTTTCATGACTAGAATTCGAACTTTACCTCTCTCTTCGATCCTGGGGGCAGTTTCACGAAAGCGTCATAACTCCAGTACGGCGACAACTCATGCGCTATCCCTAAACTTGTCCGCGAGGTGTTTCACAACACCGTCTTTGCCAAGATGAGCGACAAGCTCGCCGACAAGAGAGTTGTCGCTGCTCTGGAGTTGTCTTATCTTTTTTATTCGTTGGAAAGCGCCTCCACAGTTCATTAGTGGCGATTCTATGAGATGCGAAAGGTGTAGTTTCAAGTAATAATTAATTCTTAGCTCATCGTTTACTCGTATGTACACTAGTTAAGGTTCGATCTAAACCTTTTTTCAAAAATCACTTTTAAATATATTTTGATCAGTTACGAGGGTGGGGCATGATTAGTATCATTTAAACATTCACTGCAGTCTCTCTCTGCTTCTCTTCCCCTATTCCCCTTTCTGTTTATCTTTTCCATTCCTTTCAGCTCTTAGCTTTACTCAGTCTTTCATACATCTCTGCCCACCCAACGGCATCCTCTTATTCTTCTTTTTCAGCTTACTCTCTCCCCTCTCCACCCCCTCCCCCTCCCCTCTCTCTCTCCCTCCCTCCCTCTCTTTCAGGTTCTCGAGTCTCCCCTCTCTCTCTTCCTCTCTTCATGCACCTCTTTAATTTTCGTGTATAAATAAATGAAATGCTATAAAATAGAATTTGAAAGATTCCATTCATTGTCTTTATACAAAACTAAATATTCAACAAAAGATTTTACTCGTTGTATCAGAAAGATTCCAAACTTTAACCTTTTTGCGCTATGATAATTCAATTTTGTTCTTTTACCGGTATATTCTTTTATGTATTTAATTTATCATTTCGTTCATGCACTCATTTGTTAATTCCTTCAAAAATTTACTCATTCACACTGGTTCATTCGTTCAGTATTATTTGCATCTAAAATTAAATGATGAAACAACAATATAGTCAATGAAACATAATGCATAATGATTAAATAAAGAAATACTGAACATTTCAAAGAGGAATTTCCCAAGTCTCGTTTTAGGTGTCTACTTTTAAGTACTGTTTTCGTAATGATTCTACGGAGCCCCTAAGGGGACATAAAATGACACGAGTTTTTTTTTTATCTCGGGGCCCCGACTTATTATCTCGGGGCCCCGACTTTTTAACTCGGGGCCCCGACTTATTAACTGGGGGCCCCGACTTATTATCTCAACAACCACCCTCAAGGAAAAGTACCCCAAATTGGACTTAACATCACATTGAACAAGATTGTGCTCGTTCGCTACGCTCGCTCGCCAAAATAGAATAAATATGGCCCAAAGTCTCCAAAACGGGGCTTCTTGACGCTCAAATACTGCCCTCTCTTGTCAGTGGCGCAAATCCTGACAGAAAAAAATACGCATCTGGGGGTAATTGTCCTAGAGGGTGGTTGTCCTAGGGGGTGGTTGTCTGGGGGGTAGTTGTCCTGGGGGTAGTTGTCCTAGGGGGTAGTTCTCCTAGGGGGTAGTTGTCTGGGGGTAGTTATCCGGGGGGTAGTTGTCCAGGGGGTGGTTGTCCAGGGGGTGGTTGTCCGGGGGTAGTTGTCCTAGAGGGTGGTTGTCCTAGGGGGTAGTTGTCTGGGGGGTAGTTATCCGGGGGGTACTTGTCCTAGGGGGTAGTTGTCCTAGAGGGTGGTTATCCTAGGGGTGGTTATCCGGGGGGTGGTTGTCCAGGGGGTAGGAGTCCTAGAACCGACTTAGGCAAGCATGGCGCGGTAAAACAGCATGGGGATTGTTGATACGGCTGGTAGTGTATGCATAATGTACGGAGCCCCGTACATATGCATGGTATCGTATGGAGATAATTAAGTCGGGGCCCCGAGATAATAAGTCGGGGCCCCGAGTTAATAAGTCGGGGCCCCGAGTTAATAAGTCGGGGCCCCGAGATAAAAAAAAAAAAAAAAATTTGCTAAAGGCCATATTTATTCTATTTTGGCGAGCGAGCGTAGCGAACGAGCACAATCTTGTTCAATGTGATGTTAAGTCCAATTTGGGGTACTTTTCCTTGAGGGTGGTTGTTGAGATAATAAGTCGGGGCCCCGAGATAAAAAAAAAAAACTTGTGTCATTTTATGTCCCCTTAGGGGCTCCGTATGAAATTGCCCCCAGATCGCTTATTTTTGCTGTGATGCAGGGACCGCGGAACATAGACAAATTAAAACTTATAGACGGAAAGGTAGCACCTGCGGATTTCCCTCATTTGCATATAAGCTGTAGCGTCACCATTCAGGCTAAGCGTATTCGGCCCTGATACGGCCACCCCCATATGGTAACATTTCATTTTCCCGAAGCCCCTGATACCAAGAAAATATCGAAAAGTATCGAGAAACACCTGAACTTTGAACTTTATTTCTTTCGACCCCTTCCGGAGTATGAGAAATATAACATATTTACAATATTGTACAACATAGAATGATTACAAAATGGCAGTTTTCATACACATGAGATGTGATAGTATTACTACGTATACTTAAGAACAATATAAGAACAAGAAACAAAACAAAAGTATCTAAAGAGGTAACAGCATATCTTAGAAGATAAATTATCTACTAAACTTCTGTAATATCGCTTTAACAAACTTGGCAAGTTTAGACAACAATTTCATGTCTTTAGTATTAAATAACTCGTACATTTTCAAAGTATTTGGACGAGTAATGTATTTCTTTGGTATAGAGACTTTTCGTTCCTCAATAAAGTACTCACACTGAAAAATATATTGAATGCATTATTCATTTTTGTTTTGCATACTCCGATTTATCGAACTTTGATTGGACCGGACCTTATGAATATGAATGTGATTGAAAAGGAACGATTTGACCTCTTTTCGTCACTTCCACTGCAGTCAGAGCGCCACGCGTATGCTAATGAGCTGAATCCGCGATATTTATTCAGAATCCCGTTTGTGCTGGAAGCTCGAAAATTGGTTCTCGTATATCACGTGATTTCACGAGAGGTTGTCACCTGCGCGTATTCGACTTCGTATTCCATACCGACGGGAAGCCAAGATGGCAGAATGTTACCGTAAGTAAAGTTTAAGATTATACCATTGTTTTGGTATGAAATATGACATGTTTCTGTAAAAATTCGGGCCTGAAATAGTGCCCAGGAATTACTCCTTATTTTGTTACGATTTAGAATTGATCTTGCATCACAAAGTTCGCTTTGGTTTCCTGACCGTCCTCAGAAACCGTGGCATTTTTTAGAAGATACTTAATACATGTTCATCTTTTTATTTCATTGCAGACCGTGATCATTGTCATATGATCTGAGCATGCACAAAGAGACCACGTTCTTATCTATGATCACGGTGCAACGATATTGGATCAACGCCTGAGCCACATTGAAAGACTGACAATGCCTGTCGTATCCTGCCCCATCCCTGGTTGTCACTACGCCACTCCTGACCATGATGCTGCTATTGTAGCTGCATTCATCACCACCCACAGCGCAATACACACCTCTGGACAAGTTGCCAAGGTTGAAAAGGTAAAACGTCCAATTACTGCTGCTGGGTCCAGTGAGGAATGGGCCTACTTCAAGTCGAGATGGTCAGACTACGTCGAAGCCACAAAGGTATCGGGCAAAGACAGAGTTGTACAACTACTGGAATGTTGCGATGAGCCCTTACGAAAGGACCTCACACGGTCGGCTGGTGGTAGCCTCACAAACAAATCTGAAGATGAGGTACTAGCAGCCATCAAAAAACTTGCAGTGCGTGAGGAGAATACAATGGTTGCCAGGGTCACACTACACAATATGCGTCAGGATCGGGACGAGACGGTACGCAGCTTTGGGGCTCGCCTACGTGGTCAGGCAGACATATGCAAATTCCTCATGAAATGTCCTGGCTGCAACGCTGATGTCAACTACACCGACGCCATGATGCGAGATGGGCTCACTCGAGGTATCACTGACCCTGAAATCCAACTCGATCTCCTTGGTGACAAGAACCAGAACATAACCCTTGAGGAGGTCTTCCAGTTCATTGAAGCCAAAGAGGCTGGCAAACGTTCAGCATCCTCACTCCTCGATTCACAGTCTGTGGATGCCACGAGCAGCATGTACAGGAAAGCCAAACAGACAAACCTGAAAGAGAAACAGGACCTGTGCACGTACTGCGGCAAGAAGGGCCATGGTAAAACTGCCCCAGCCAGAATCCGCAAAGCCCAGTGCCCAGCATATGGCCACAAGTGTGGACACTGTGATAAATATCACCACATGGAAGCTGTATGCCGCGGAAAAGACAAGCCCAAGCACTCCAGACCCAGTGCTAATGAAGGTGCCATTTTTGATGCCTTATGCACCATCCACGATGTGGAACGACTTCATGGTGGCCTACCCATCCCAATTGACCATCATGTATACGACAACCTGTCCAAAACATGGCTGAAGAAAAGGTCTGCTTCTCAACCCTTCGTTGATTTGAACATCAAAATCGTGCCTGATGACTACAAGGCACTCGGTTACAGCCTACCTTACACCACAGTAACTCGCTCTGTCCCTGCCATGGCAGACACTGGGTGCCAAAGCTGCCTTGTGGGAATAAAGGTCATTCGCCACCTCGGTTTGCATCAAAAGGACCTCATCCCGGTCACCATGAGAATGCACACTGCCACCAAAGGAGGAATTAGAATTCTTGGGGCCACTATAGTTCGCATCTCAGGCAAAGATGCCCAGGGTCGAGTTGTTGAGACCAGGCAGATGACCTACGTTACCGACAGATCTGAAAAATTCTTCCTTAGCAAGGAGGCCTGTAGTCCGGGTTATAATTGAGCGAGGTGCCACCTGGAGAGGTAGAAATTCTCATGTGGTTTTTCTAGACCAGTTTTTCATGCTGAACAAGAATATGTGAGGTAAACAGGCTGTATCCTGAACCTTTTCCCGTGAGGGCGCTTTTTTCAAAATGGCCGCCAAAAATTCATATAAAGTGACTATGTGGTATAAATAAATAACAATGGCGCTTGTTTAACCACTTTTTGCATTCGTTTTTATTACAGTTATTCCCAAAGAAGCTACGATTGTATTCCAGACTCTAAAAAGCGGTATAAAATGAGGGCGCTCTTCAAAATGGCCGCCAAAATCATAGATAAAGTGTATATATTTGTTAATAAACATTTAAGAGGCCGCGAATTGGGCATATTTTGCATTTATTGTGATGAGAGTTATTCACAAAGTATCTACATGTGTACCATACATTTTATAAAGAGTTAAAAAGGTGAGGGCGCTCCTCAAAATGGCCGCCAATAATCCTATACAATGGGTGTGGTCCTGTGTGTGTTAAAAACATCAATGAGGTACAATTACCTTTTTGCATTGGTTTTGATAAAGCTTTTCAAAATAATCTGTATTTGGGACAAATAATCTATTCTGAGGTTTAAGAAAATTGCCTCCCACCCAAAAAACCCCCCGAGCACATCAAGCAGAAAATACAGCATCTTTGCGAGCCTTTTCCAGTGCTGAACCTGAGGGGGATACATGCAAGCAAGCACGACCATCACACATCCTCTCATCTGAGGTGAAGGTGCAGAAGCTAGTTGATGTCATGACCACCGAGTACATAAACCCATTTGATCACAGATTAGATAAAGATCAAATATACAACCTGAGCTCTGGAACACCGGTCAACAAGGACATTGCTGATGGAATATTGCAAGTTCTTCCAAACGGCAGGTCAGCACATGAAACATTTGTAAAGGACAGGCTCAAGACAGGAGAAGACAGTGAAGTTTCATGACCCTATCAAGCGCAACAAGCTCACTCTGTTCTCAAATAGTGGGAAGAAAGCTCAACTGCAGGCACATGGAAAGGTCAGAGTAATTGAAGCTAATCGAGATGTATTGGGAAAGCTTCTTGCCACTTCCACAAAGCACGGCAGAATTGTGGACTTCAAAAAAGCACTAGACCTATCCACTAACCCCTGTCCCACTAATCTGGGGAATGCCGATGGGACAAGACGAACGACTCAGAAAAGTGTCCTGATGGATATTCTTGTTGAGAACAATTCAAGGGACACTATGGAACCTAAGAGTATTCTGCCAGCAAAAGAACACACTATTGCTTACGTCGTTGACCTGATGGCCCTTATCAGAACTTTCACATCGTATCCTGATACATATGAAGGTCTCGCCAGAAAAATCTTCACCAGCATCCCCACAGGGTACAAGCGAATAGATATCGTTGCCGACTCATACTTGCCACAGAGTATCAAGACCGCCGAACGAAACAAGAGAGGAATGGCCCCCAAGGTCATCGTAAGCTCGACGCAGTCCAAGCTGCCACGGGACTTTAACAAATTTCTCTCTAACGGCGAGAACAAGACTAGAATGATCAAGCTCGTTCGTGGTGTGTTGATAGAACAGAAAGAAAGCATCTTTAGTTACAAGAATGCATTCTCTGTATGAGGAAAAGTGTGACGGTGTCTACTTTTCCTCATACAGAGAATGTATTCTTGTAACTAAAGATGATGTCTTGGTTCCAGATCTTAGCAGTAGTCAGGAAGAAACAGACACAAAGGTGGTTTTGCATGCAGACCACGCCCTGAGGAGACACGATGAAGGGATAGCAATAATAAGGTCACACTCTGGAGACACAGACATCGCTATCATTGCACTATCCCATTATAACGAGAATGGGGACAGAATCATCCTTGACTCAAACACTTTAAGCTCAGTGACATTGATCTGACAGCATTTCAGAAGTCATGCCTTGCCGGTTTTCATGCCTTTACAGGCAATGACTATAACTCTGCCTTTTCCGCAAGGGCAAAAGGATGTGTTGGAAGTTGTTGGAGACCAAGCCCAGGTTTGTTGAAACGTTCTGTCTTGGAGGAGCCTCAGACCTCCTCCCATTGCAGGTGTCCCAGGACCTTGACGAATACATATCTCTGCGGTACGGGATAAAGACCAAGAACGTCAATGAAGCAAGTATGCCATCTTCGACCGAAAGTTGACGAGGGAGCAAAAAGTAACAGATATAGCATTGCTACCACCCTGTCGTCAAACACTGCAGCTTCATAAACTCAGAGCGCATTTCATAGCTAGAGAATGGCGTTCAGCAGGCATCGAAGATTATTAAGGCACAGATGCTTGTGACAATGGCTGGAATGAAGAAATGGAGCCGAAGTGGATGGAGACAATGATGCCTGAAGATGTGCAGGAACTATTCATTGACAATGAGTGCGAGGACTTTTCAGAATGCAGTGATCTGAGCGACTGTGAAGATTAATGATACAACATTGTCAGTGATTCGTCTCACCAGGAAACATTGTAAGGACAATTCAGTATAAAACCTTACTCTTTTGATCATCAAACACACTGCTCTGCGATTCTAGTGGCCGTTGTGAAAAAGCTCCCTCAGGAATCTGTCAAACATCTTTTCAGTGATCATATAGAAACAACTTATCAAAAACCTAATTCGCCGTACATACGCTTATTTTGCTTTGTAATGCTTATTTAAAGCATAATTTAGATTGGATTTTTGGGGCCATTTTGTAGAGCGCCCTCCTTTTTCACCTTCATATACATTATTTTGTCACACATGTAGATTCTTTTCAAATAACTTTATTCAAAACTAATGCAAAAGGGGGTCAAATATGATCATTAATGTTTCTTTTTGTTAACTTACACAGGCTCATACCCTTTACATGGGATGTTAGCGGCCATTTTGAGGAGCGCCCTCACCTTTTAAACTCTTTATAAAATGTATGGTACACATGTAGATACTTTGTGCATAACTCTCATCACAATAAATGCAAAATATGCCCAATTCGCGGCCTCTTAAATGTTTATTAACAAATAAATATACTTTTTATCTATAATTTTGGCGGCCATTTTGAAGAGCGCCCTCACTTTATACCGCCTTTTTAGATTCTGGAATACAATCGTAGCTTGTTTGGGAATAACTGTAATAAAAACGAATGCAAAAAGTGGTTAAACATGCGCCATTGTTATTTATTTAACCTACATAGTCACCTTTTATGAATTTTTGGCGGCCATTTTGAAAAAAGCGCCCTCACAGGAAAAGGTTCAGGATACAGCCTGTTTACCTCATATATTCTTGTTCAGCGTGAAAAACTGGTCTAGAAAAACCACATGAGAATTTCTACCTCTCCAGGTGGCACCTCGCTCAATTATAACCCGGACTCCCTAACAAAAATTTTCTGTGGTATACCACAAAACGTTACCACAGGATATACCATAGGATATACCATAGGAAAATTCCTGTGGTTTTTTGGGACATTTACCACATAGAAGTACCACACATAAATACCACACGGGATTACCACATAGAAAATACCACAAGAAAAATACCCATGGAATTCACCTGTGGATCTTGTGGTATTTTGGGACGTATACCACAGAACCCCGGGCCCATTACCACATTTTAAATACACAAAAACAATACCACAAAGCAATACCGCATGCCAGTACCACACAGCAATACATGTGGTATTTTGGGACATATACCACACAAATCACGTCAATACCACACACCTGTACCACACAGCAGTACCACATGGCTGTACCACATGGCTGTACCACACAGCAGTACCACATGGCTGTACCACACAGCAATACATGTGGTATTTTGGGACATATACCACACAAATCACGTCAATACCACATGGCTGTACCACATAGCAGTACCACATGGCTGTACCACATAGCAGTACCACATGGCTGTACCACATGGCTGTACCACATGGCTGTACCACACAGCAGTACCACATGGCTGTACCACACAGCAATACATGTGGTATTTTGGGACATATACCACACAAATCACGTCAATACCACATGGCTGTACCACATAGCAGTACCACATGGCTGTACCACATAGCAGTACCACATAGCTGTACCACACAGCAATACCACATAGCAGTACCACATGGCTGTACCACATGGCTGTACCACACAGCAGTACCACATGGCTGTACCACACAGCAGTACCACATGGCTGTACCACACAGCAGTACCACATAGCTGTACCACATAGCAATTCCTGTGGTATACCATAGGGCAATACCACAGATGTTTACCACATACCGCATAGCAGTACCGCAAACCAGTACCACACAGATGTACCACACAGCAATACCTGAGTTCATCTTTGGACATAGGCCAATACCACAGAGAAGTACCACACAAAAATACCATACTGAATATGAGAGTACCACACAGCTATACTCTCATATGGTATTACTATGTGGTACTCCCTTGTGGTATTGCTTTGCGGTACTCCTCTGTAGTATTGCTGTGTGGTACTTCTCTGTGGTATTTCTGTAGTATTACCCTGTGGTATTGCTCTGTAGTTTCCCCTGTGGTATTACTGTGTGGTACTCATCTGTGGTATTACTGTGTGGTACTCATCTGTGGTATTGCTGTGTGGTACTCGTCTGTGGTATTGCTGTGAGGTACTCCTGTGGTACTGCTATTTGGTATTCCCCTGTGGTATAGCTGTATGGTACTCCACTGTGGTATAGCTGTGTGGTACTCCGCTGAGTAAAGCTCTGTGGTACTCCTATGTGGTATTGCTGTGTGGAAGTCTTGTGCCGGTGTCAATATGTGATACTCTGTGGTATCGCTCTGTCATACTACTGTGTGGGTTTTCTGTTTGGTACTGATCCATGCTACTGGTGTGCGGTTTTGCCAAGTACAGTGCCTGTCACAATTCTTCTTCTACCTGTTAACCTGCAAAAGCTTATCACAATAGGATCACAGTGGGATCACCGGACCATATCTATTTAATTCAGCGCTTGCAGGTTAACAGGTAGAAGAATTGTGACTTGCACTGTATTACCACATTCACAAAATAATTCACCATCAAGCATGATCCCATCAGAATACTACAGACCAACACGTTTTACTACATATAATGAAAGTGGAAATTGCAAGTTAAGGGAACAAATTCCTTCACTTTTAATAAAAGGAAATATACATATATAAACTGCTACGTGTATACTGATATTTAAACTCTGCACAACTTGTAAGTCCCTCAAGCATTTGCAGATATTCTCTCTCTTTAAAAAAAGAAATAGGAAAAGTATATAAACTTTGCTGGTAATCTGATATACACTTACAAATTCTTGAGGAACTTATAAGTTTCATTTAAGATAGATATATAATAAAAACATGTCGCCATGCAATAAATACAGAGTGTACCTGAATAAATATTTGTGTGGTACACACTCTCAAGGTAAAAGGCAGGTAAAGTATTGAAGTAAAATTGACCCGTAACTGTAAAGAAATTAACTTTGAAACACTAGTAACATATGATTCAAATCCCTGAACAGATACTACATGGAAAAAAGGGAGGCAGTATTGAGTTAATTCAGGAATGAGAAAAAAAGCTCCAAGAATGAATGTAGCACTAAAACCTGAATTCAGAAGACATTGAAGTTCAACATTTGTTGAGGAGCTCCCCTTTTGGCATCTTACACCTACAAGTCCTCTGCAAATTTTCCAATTTGGAGGCCAGTTCCAGGCTCCCATGTTACAGTTTGATTTAATGATTATATTGAGAGTTGAATAGTACAGTTCATGAATACCGCCATAATACTTTTGAAACATTCTTTTTTTTTTCTGTCCGAAAAGATGCACAAGACTTGAATGAAATAAGTCATGAGTACAAAACTCTCTAGCTAGCATGTGTGAAGAACATTCTTCAAAAGCTCATTGTACCAAGAATTCTTGGTACAATGAGCTTATGAAGAGACCATTGTGAATTTTGAAGAGCGACAGTTTCCTTTGATGTGTGCTCACTCATAAACTTGGTCAAATAAAATGTTCTTCACACACGCTCACTAGAGAGTTGAGGGACATTGCAAAATTTTGTTACTGGTCATTTCTCAGTTAAAAATGCTACTTTCATGAGGACAGCAGTTACATTCCTATGAATGGACATGACTATAATCTAAAAAATACACAACTAACACATATATGAAATATTGTCTCTTGTTTAGAAGAACACAGTTTTCCTCTTGATTACAATTTTGAAAGAATGCACAAGTGGCTAATTGTTAAGTATAACAAGTACAAGTATAACATGTACATTATCAGTCTCCTCTTCTCATGATCAAGGATACTGCAGGGCTCTGAGTAAGAGTAAAGTCTTCAATAGTATTTCTGTTTTTTAAATGTCACCTACATTATTGTTTCAGTTTCATGTTCAAAAGTGAGGATTTCCCAAAGATATTCCCCTATTCTTATGATACATGTATTTTCATAACTATGCAAATTTCATACATTGCCCCAACAGAAGAATACATTTTTAAAATCATTTTTGTAATCTGACTTCCAAGTCCACTTTTTTGAGGAGACAAGTAAAATGTAAATTAAAAGAGGCTTGTCAAATAGATAAGACATTTACATTATGACTTGATATTATCTCAGAAATTTAAAGTGTACTTATAAAGACTAGCAAATGATAAGTTAATCTTATATGAATGATTCTAAACATGTACGTACGAGTCACACATGCTGCTACATATAAGTACTCCTCTGAGCCCAAGCACGGTACCACGTGCCCACAGATCCACTCTTACTAACGCAGCTAAGACATGCTCGCCGAATTCCTCACGTACCTACATGTACATGTAGGTAGTCCACTGCCTGGACTGTTCGCTTGTAATATTCTACGTACGTTTAGAAAATTATACACCCTCAACGTCAAAACGTAGACAGTCCATTCGTATATCATATCGACCCTCGCAAACGACGGGTGTGAATTTGTGGGGATCGCGCGAGTAGTGAGGAGTCGCTGTGTGGTATGGAGCAGAGGGAGAGGGCGAATAAAAAGAAAGGGGGAAAAAAAAAAAACGTACAGAACCTGGACTAACATGTAGGCAGAACGCTTCGCTCAGGTCCAATCCCTTAGACATAAGCTTGATCCTGCCGAGCCTCAGACTGAACAAAATGCCATCTTTCCTGCCATGCAGATAAAAGAAAATGAACAATTAAAAAAGAAAGTGTCAATTTAATTTACACAATGGCAGAAGAAAAAAGAATGCATCGTCTTCCCATTTCCAAATATCATTATCAAAGTTGTAATAAAATGTTTTTGTTCATATCTACATATTTAAATCATTCTTTTTATTTAATTTCACAACATTCTTGCAAGAAAACATCAAAATATTTTCAGAAAATGTCTTCCTGAGCAACTATTGCAAAGTACATTTTATTAGATCCTCCGGATTCGTCATTAAATTTGATACATCTAACAAAATGTACGCACCGAATGATCAGATGCAACTCCCCCACCCCCCCCCCCCCCCCCCCCTGCCGGCCATGCAGCCTCTACATAATGTTTGAATAATTTTGGCTCTTTTCAGGGACACTATAGGTCTATCTACTCATAAAATAACGTAGCATCGCTTATTTGATTTATGAAACATGCATGCAGAAAGTTGATACCCACCATAGGACAAAAACAACGAATATATGTATATGAATAGGTGGAACTACAAGCTTAACTGTCTTAAGTACTTAAACCTTCATTCATTACTCTCACTCATCAACTGTCGAGTGATGCTCAGTACAAAAATACCCATCAAGAAAGTGAATAATATTAAATGAATTGCTATTACTTCATAAAATACATTGCCATTGCTCACCTTTGAAATGAAGTTTATAACCCAGAAATCTTGTAGGCACATGTTCTGCCTTTCACTTGCAATCACTGGCTGTTGTAGATCATTTGAATCTCTAGCTAGCTGCGCATGCCCGAACTGCATGCATGCAAAGACCGCGTTAATGTAACGGCTGGCATATTGCCAAATATGTCTGCCATAGTGTCTGCCATAGAGTTATACACAGAACTCAACTCTATGGTGTGTACCGGTGTACCAATACATGTGTGTGTCTGTGTGTGTGCAGTTGCTTGTGCAGTCTATTAGATTCAGACCATTTTGCAATGAAATGTAATATGTTGGTAATCAATAGGCCTACGCGTCGCGATGGTATTGATGCTTAATAGCACTTTAATTTGGGGCCCGTAACATAAAGAGATAACTCAATCTTACGATTGATCAATCGTAAGTCTATGGCAAACCATGTACTAAAGAGTTACAATTGATTGTAAGATTTATTGTATCTTTATAAATGTTACAGGCCCCTGATATTAAACATACTGAAGTGTTCAGAATTCACTTACTGATTGAAATAATTCAATGTGTTTCGAGCTATTCATTCTGAGGCGTCTTCTGAGGGTATGAAAAATTTCATAGGAAATACCACAAAGAAAAACTATACCACAAATTACCATTCAGCGGTGCTGTGTTATTTATATAGTACAGTGGTATGAAAAATACCATAGGAAATACCACAAAGAAAAACTATAGCACAAAAATACCATACGGCAGTGCTATGGTATATATATAGTACAGTGTAATACCACAGGGATGAAAAGGCCCACACAGATTCCTGTGGTACTGCAGATGTGATCGCCTGTGGTAGTCATGTGGTAAAAGAAATACCACAGGAAATACTACAAAGAAAAATGTACCACAGAAATATCATACAACAGTACGTGCTGTGTTATTTATGTGGTACAGTGTACCCGGCTGTAAAAGATACCACATAAATCATAAATAACACAGCACTGTCGTATGATATTTCTGTGGTACATTTTCTTTGTAGTATTTCCTGTGGTATTTCTTTTACCACATGGCTACCACAGGCGATCACATCTGCAGTATACCAGAGGAATCTGTGGTATTACACTGTACTATATATATACCATACAGCGGTGCTGTGTTATTTTTATAGTACAGTGGTATGAAAAATACCATAGGAAATACCACAAAGAAAAACTATAGCACAAAAATACCATACGGCAGTGCTATGGTATATATACACTAAAGGAAAAAAGAAACTTATAAAAGTTCAAGAGATCACCAAATTAAATTCTCTGCATGGAAATGTACCAAATTTGGATATAATGTTGATTCAATGCATGGCTTTAAATGACAGTCAATAACAAAAAGTTTTCTTCAATGCCACAAAAGAAATGTGCACTGAAGCAAAGGACTCTCTAATCCCCAAGTCACAAAGACAAACTGCAGCCTTGTACACCATATGCATGTCAATGAATGAAACAAAAGAATTTCAAAAGGGATTTGCACCCCTCGAGCAAGAGGATATTGATGTTCTGCCATGGTGCGCCCGTTCACCAGACCTTTCCCCAATTGAACATCTCTGGGAAGAGCTTGGTCGACGTGTGTCAAGGCGTGACAATCAACCCATCAATAGGGAGACGCTCATTGCAGCACTGCAAGAGGAATGGAACAATGTTCCCCAGGCTACCATCGCGAATCTGATCGGAAGCATGCGAAGACGGTGTACAGCTTGCCAGCAAGCTAGAGGTGGACATACTGGCTATTAATCTGTTTGGATATGAACTTGCAAATCCCTTTTGAAATTCTTTTGTTTCATTCATTGACATGCATATGGTGTACAAGGCTGCAGTTTGTCTTTGTGACTTGGGGATTAGAGAGTCCTTTGCTTCAGTGCACATTTCTTTTGTGGCATTGAAGAAAACTTTTTGTTATTAACTGTCATTTAAAGCCATGCATTGAATCAACATTATATCCAAATTTGGTACATTTCCATGCAGAGAATTTAATTTGGTGATCTCTTGAACTTTTATAAGTTTCTTTTTTCCTTTAGTGTATATAGTACAGTGTAATACCACAGGGATGAAAAGGCCCACACAGATTCCTGTGGTACTGCAGATGTGATCGCCTGTGGTAGTCATGTGGTAAAATACTACAAAGAAAAATGTACCACAGAAATATCATACAACAGTACGTGCTGTGTTATTTATGTGGTACAGTGTACACGGCTGTAAAAGATACCACATAAATCATAAATAACACAGCACTGTGGTATTACACTCTACTATATATATACCATACAGCGGTGCTGTGTTATTTATATAGTACAGTGGTATGAAAAATACCATAGGAAATACCACAAAGAAAAACTATAGCACAAAAATACCATACAGCAGTGCTGTGGTATATATATAGTACAGTGTAATACCACAGGGATGAAAAGGCCCACACAGATTCCTGTGGTACTGTAGATGTGATCGCCTGTGGTAGTCATGTGGTAAAAGAAATACCACAGGAAATACTACAAAGAAAAATGTACCACAGAAATATCATACAACAGTACGTGCTGTGTTATTTATGTGGTACAGTGTACACGGCTGTAAAAGATACCACATAAATCATAAATAACACAGCACTGTCGTATGATATTTCTGTGGTACATTTTTCTTTGTAGTATTTCCTGTGGTATTTCTTTTACCACATGGCTACCACAGGCGATCACATCTGCAGTATACCACAGGAATCTGTGTGGGCCTTTTCATCCCTGTGGTATTTTTAGGTCCAAGTATGTACCACAGGCTACTCCTCTGCAGCACCACAGGAATCTGTATGGTATCTCTTACAGCCTTGTCACACTGTACAACAGTACAGCACTGTTGTATGATATTTCTGAGGTAAATTTTCTTTGTAGTATTTCCTGTGGGTAAATGGGTACCACATGGGTACCTCAGGCGACACATACCACAGGAATCTGTGTGGGCCTTTTCATCCCTGTGGTATTTTTAGTTCCAAGTATGTACCACAGGCTCTACTCCTCTGCAGTACCACATGAATCTGTGTGGGCCTTTTCATCCCTGT
Source organism: Heliocidaris erythrogramma (assembly GCA_025617745.1). Lineage (NCBI taxonomy): Eukaryota > Metazoa > Echinodermata > Echinoidea > Camarodonta > Echinometridae > Heliocidaris > Heliocidaris erythrogramma. The sequence goes on along the minus strand of CM046855.1, from coordinate 50,227,100 downwards.
GGTATTTTTAGTTCCAAGTATGTACCACAGGCTATACTCCTCTGCAGTACCACAGGAATCTGTGTGGGCCTTTTCATCCCTGTGGTATTTTCTGTGGTATTACACTGTACTATATAAATACCACAGCACTGCTGTATGGTATTTTTGTGGCATAGTTTTTCTTTGTGGTATTTCTTATGGTATTTGTCATACCACATGGGTACCACAAGCTACATCTCTGCAGTACCACATGCTTATGTGTGGTACCTCTTCATCCCTGTGGTATTTTTAGTTCCAAGTATGTACCACAGGCTACTCCTCTGCAGTACCACAGGAATCTGTGTGGGCCTTTTTATCCCTGTGGTATTTTCTGTGGTAGTACACTGTACTATATAAATACCACAGCACTGCTGTATGGTATTTTTGTGGTATAGTTTTTCTTTGTGGTATTTCTTATGGTATTTTTCATACCACATGGGTACCACAGGCTACACCTCTGCAGTACCACATGCTTATGTGTGGTACCTCTTCATCCCTGTGGTATTTTCTGTGGTATTATAAAGTACCATAGAAATACCACAGGAATACCACAGGATATTTTTGTAAGGGCTACTTGGGATCATCCCAGACAGCTTCCCTATGTTGGGTGCAACACGCCAACCGGACACAGCAGCTGCCCTGCAGGAGACCTCTGAGAAGGCTTGTGACTGTCCACAGCGTCAGCATCCTCCACCACCTCCCAAGGACTTGCCATTTTCTGCAACTGAAGCGAATCGTTCAAGGCTGCAGCAATACCTCTTGGACTATTACAAATCAAGCACATTCAACACATGTGAGCACCAGCCCATGCCCCTCATGGACAGCCCTCCTATCAAGCTGATGGTGGACCCTGACGCTGAACCAGTTGTGCATCACACGCCAGTACCTGTTCCTCTCCACTCCAGTCCCGATTGGTGAGCCTGTTACCTGGTGCCACAGGATGGTCGTTTGTGCAAAGAAAAACGGCAACCCACGGCGAACTGTTGACTTCCAAGCCCTGAATGCCCACGCCACACGGGAAACACATCATACGCCATCGCCCTTCCACCAAGCTCGGTCAGTCCCCCATGGACAGAAGAAGACAGTCTTTGATGCATGGAATGGTTATCACAGTGTGCCCATCTGCAAAGAGGACCGTCATTTGACCACATTCATTACACCTTGGGGTAGATACCGCTACAAAACGGCCCCACAAGGATACATTGCCTCAGGTGACGGGTACACAAGGCGTTATGACGAGATCGTGTCAGACATCCCAAACAAGACAAAATGCGTGGATGACGTCCTCCTTTGGTCAGACACACTGGAAGACAGCTTCTTCCAGGCCGTCAACTGGCTTGATACTTGTGGCCGGCATGGGGTCACCCTCAACCCTGACAAATTCGTATTCGGTGCTGATGTTGTGGAATTTGCTGGCTTTGAGATAACTTCTGACAGTGTTCGCCCGTGCCAGAAATACCTGCAGGCAATTCTGGACTTCATTTTTCATTTTTCTTTATTTAAAATTCAGATGAATGCCAAAATAATGCAAATAAGCTTTCGAATCCCGCTGGTTCCAATTTTTTCTGACTTGTGATTTTCATTACAGATCGAGCATACCATCTTTAACACTGGGAGTAAAAGCCTAAAAATTTGTTTACAAAACTTTATTTCATTTATTAATTTCTTTATCTATTTATTTAAAGATCACATTACAAGAAAATCACAAATATGGCAATTAATGTATCACTAGAAACTGGGAAGCTTACAGATGGCAATCGTATAGTTTTATGTCAACTGCGTATCTGATGATTATAAAAACAACATGAGTACAAGCTCTTCTAAGCATCTGGAATATCCGAGGATTCGCCAGAAATATAGCGATGTTTTGATGTCGTCACACTAGGGATCGATCCTGCTTAAGCAGACGACGTCCTATAATGAATGAACGTAATTGCAATGCAATTATTTATCAAATTATAAAAAGTTTGGTATATTTAAACATGACCTTATTTCACACCATTCTAAAAGGGAAAGTGAAACTGATTCTGATAACTAAAACCGTTTGATTGTAAATACACAGGAGAAGGGTCAATGACCAATGAAATAAACCCCATTTTCAAATTGAAAAGCCCTCCGAATAATAGCATGGATGGCATTCGTTCCCTCTTGAAACGCCGAACATGCCCCGGTGCAAGCAGCTGAAAATACAATGGCATCTTATTTTGTTTACAAGTGACTGATTCCTTTATTTTTTTAACGCTGCATTTTTCATCAAAATAATACCATACACGAAGTTAAGAGTGAGGCAACAGACTAACATTAAGACTGACGCTAGTCAAGTAAGAGAAATAAGTGAAGAGGAGATGACAAAACAGGCACTGACAAATGTATAAGATGTTATGGGACATCGTCTGCTTAGACAGGACTGGCGTGGTCACACATCTCAGCAGCGTTCGAGGAGCTCTTCAGCTGCTATATCGGGGATGTATTTTACCGTTTTATAATTGATAATAATCATTATTTCAAATGTTTCCAAGCGTTGAATTTGGATAACCTTGTTTAATTTATGCCATCTATGCAATAAAAAGTATTAAGCCAATATTTACTTTGATGGAATTTTCTTGTAATGTGATCTTTAAATACATACTTTTCGGTTTAAAATGTCAAAATAAGCTTTGTTCCACAGATTCAACCAACCAAACCATTCATATCCATCCGTCAAGCATGCCACTCGTGCATTAACCTATCAAGTCATATTCTTTCAAGCCTTCAGCACATTTTTTGTTGATTTCATAAAATTTTCTATATGGGTCTGTTCACAAAATTGGGCACCTTTTGAGGCATTTTTTCTTTAATCCCCTGTAATTCGATGAAAAAGTTTAGTTAGAATTTTCTTACTTGGCCATTCTATCTCTGGTGAAAATAAAAAGCATCTGAGAATCATAAACATGTTGTTCCACAATGTATTTTGGAAATAATTATGAAAAACCAGCGTGTGGATGTAACCGGACATTGTGTCCGTGTTACATCCGCAAAGTCTCATTTTGAGACATAACGGCACATCCTTCATGCTCTTGATGATAAGTATTTGCCTGGTTACTTTAGGCTCTCTATTTAATTCAATTCAATGCAACAACAACTGCAATGAGAGTATGGGTGCTAGACTAGCACCCATTCAAAAACCGGGTGGCATGTTTAAAGAGAAGAAGGGAACAGGATTACAAAGAAGACACAGCGGCCTTCAAGGTAGCTGACGCAAAAATTGCCTCACCTGCAGGGACATCCCTAAGGTAGCAATAAATGAAGGAATTGGGCGAACGCCAATAGGCAGCCTTCAAAATATCATTAAGCGTCACACCTTGAAACAGAGCCCAAGAAAGCTGACACTACGAGTGTCATGAGCATGGGGCTTACTATGTGACAAGAGGGCCTCTGTGCCGGCGGCCCGAATAACCTCGACAATCCATCTAGAAATGGAAACAAGAGAAGCAGGAGAAAATGGCTCTCGAGTGATCTTGAACAACTGATCATCATTACGACAAGACTTAGTCTTATCAATATACCATTTGAGAGCTCTAACAGGACACCAAACCTTGTCCTCACGCACTGACGAAAAGTCAGATAGCGGACAAAGAAAAATCTCAACAGGGCCAGAAGAAGCCATCTGATTCTTGGCAATGAAAGAAGCTTAGGAATCAATTTAACGCCTTTTCTCTCCCAACAAACATGGCCAGGAGTAAGACAGAGGGCATGAAGGGTACTTCATGAATGGCGCCGATCGCAGACCGGTAGCCTCGGATAGTAGAGATGGACCTCCCTTTGTCAAACAGCGAGATTAGAAAATCCGCGATTGAACCAATAGGAGCCTTAGACGGGGTTTGATTGATTGAATTGATTAATAAAAGACTGAAAGACGGGAATTATAAATTTCCCTAGTAGAGACACTACGACTGGACATTAAAAAGTCAGCGGCCCTTTCAGAGAGACCCGACTATCTTGCAGATTCCCGACAGGGGCCAAGCAGTCAAATGAAAGGACGCCGGACTGTGGTGAAAAATCCCTGAGAGGGGTTGCGACATCAGATCAGCTCTGAGCGGAAAGAGGAACGGTTGAGCCACCAGAAGGCTCACTAGCTCCGGGAACCAAATCCTCCTGGGCCAAAAGGGAGCTATTACAAGCACCCGAGCCCAATCTTCCTTGATCTTCTGCAAGACTCGCAGGATCAGCTGGAAGGGAGGAAAGGCAAACCCTCGAAGATTCTCCCAACTGAGAGAGAAAACATCCAGAGCCCAAGCCTCCCGGTCGCGAACACGGGAGCAGTACTTCGGAAGCTGGTGGTTCAGAGCTGACGCAAACAGGCCCACTGGACAGGCAACTGCAAATGCGGGAAAAGACCTCTGGATGGAGCTTCCATTCTGATGGAAGACACCTGCCCCGGGATAGAAAATCCGCAATGAGGTTTTCCTGACCGGGGATGAAAGAGGCAATGGGCATGATCGCCATGTGACGACACCACCTCCACAGCTGCGCTGCTAAGGCATTCAGGGTGGCAGAACGAGTGCCTCCCTGCCGATTGATATAAGCCACCACTGTGACATTGTCCATGAGGATCAGAACCGAACGACTGAGAAGTCGACTTCTGAAGTGAAGCAGGGTTAAGAAGACTGCCATGAATTCCAGGACATTGATATGGGGTAGAGTCCCGAGATGAGACCAATCCCCCGAAACCGTGCTGCCGTTGCAATGTCCGCCCCACCCCAGCCGAGAGGCGTCCGTCGAAAACGAGATCGACGGAAGGGGGGTACGGAAGGACTTGCCTCGCGCGCGAAACCTAAGACCTGAAGCCACTGTCTGGCCCTGACCTATCTGGCCAGAATGAGCTTGCGAGCCGCAGAGACAATAGTCAGAATCCTGTCTCGACTGGGCCGAGCTAATTGATTCCAAATGTCTAACACAGCCCCCAGAAAAACCGGGCTGCGAGTAGGAACCAACTCTGACTTTTCCCAATTTATTAGGAAACCCAAGTCTTGAGTAAGTTAGACGAGCAAACAAGCCTCGTCTAACAATGCCGATTCAGAAACCGAAGCTTGAGAAGCCACATCCAAAACTGGTTCCGCTTGAATTGATCAGGACAATGGTCCACGAACAAAAGCCGAAACAGGCGGACACTCCCATGGACCACTATAGGTCTCCTCACCCAGCGGAGCCCCGAGGGGTGGGGGTACAGGAGGCACGAGAGATCCCGTCTCAGACAATGAAGAATCAAGCACAAAAGGCTGATTAGTCTCAAAGTCAGAGAGGGACAGAAGCAGGGGTTGTGGTATCTGGTAAGAGGGACCAACCCTGTCGTTGGGCAAAAACCCGCATCATGCTGAGCATCTCAGATTGAGAAGGGTCAGACAGACTTCGGGCGGTTCTCCGAAACAACTTCGGAAACACGAACCAAACCCTCAACAGAGGGATGCCCGCCTCCCTCCAGGGGAGAAGTGCGCTGAGGGTATGTACCCAAAGTCGCGCACAGACTACCCATACTGGCTGAGCAAGAAGATGCTACAGCCATGGGCCGGGCGCCTCATGCGCCCGTGGGCGACAATAGGAGAGCACTAGTAGTCGCGCACTCAGGTGACTGCACCTGTTGCTCCGTAGAGCGCCCATAATTGTTGGCTCGAGTCTTCCCATCAGCTGGCAAAGCAACAGCCCGGGTAGCACTCGTTCCCCCATACGGCATCAGCCGGGGGCTATTCAATAGCCAGGTGCGAGGGCAGACTGGGACGAGGTCCCAGTATTCGCCCACCGACTACTAATAGTATGTGAACTCACTATTGTTCCGCCCGTGGGCGACAATAGGAGAGCACTAGTAGTCGCGCACTCAGGTGACTGCACCTGTTGCTCCGTAGAGCGCCCATAATTGTTGGCTCGAGTCTTCCCATCAGCTGGCAAAGCAACAGCCCGGGTAGCACTCGTTCCCCCATACGGCATCAGCTGGGGGCTATTCAATAGCCAGGTGCGAGGGCAGACTGGGACGAGGTCCCAGTATTCGCCCACCGACTACTAATAGTATGTGAACTCACTATTGTTCCGCCCGTGGGCGACAATAGGAGAGCACTAGTAGTCGCGCACTCAGGTGACTGCACCTGTTGCTCCGTAGAGCGCCCATAATTGTTGGCTCGAGTCTTCCCATCAGCTGGCAATATAGACAGCCCGGGTAGTACTCGCTCCCCCACTTGGCATCGGCCAGGGGCTAGGGTTTGGGAACCCATGCAGACCAACATGGGCGGTGCCCGTGAGCTGCCCTGCAGTAGTGGCACACGTTCCCTAGCGGATTTATGCGAGTCATCGCTACTGTGCAGGAAACAGACGTCCCCTCTTCTGGTCTGAGCGACCGGGGGATTGGATTTGTGATATCCAAACCACTAGAGCTTGACGCCACCCACATCAGCAAGCAATGGTCATATTGACCATTAGGATCATATACATGTGTGTATACTGGGTATTGGGGATACAGATGTAATTTTGTTTGAAATGGAGGTTTTTGTGGGCAAACTGATACTTAAGTATCACTCTTTAGATTTTACGTTATAAGTTCGTTAAGATACAAAATGTAGAAAGTTATAAAAACTTACATTTACAGCCTTGTTTTTCGTACTTGTTACCCACACCTCCATACGGATGACGACTGCTCTCAATATGTTGCGCACTAGTGAGGCCGCTCTACATGGTTACGCACCATAGATACGTACGCAGAATGTTACGCACACAAGCTATTCTACGAAGACCTGAAAGGGCCAAACTGACGACGTAAAAAAATAAAAAATATTACGTACGTACGTAGTAATTATTACGTACGTACGTAATATTTTTTATTTTTTTACGTCGTCAGTTTGGCCCTTTCAGGTCTTCGTAGGAGATCGACGAACCGATCGCGCCGGTACCACTACGAGCGCTGAGGGCTCCCTTCATCATAATCGTGAAAAATACAAACTGGATGCTGACGGGACAGTCTCGATAGGAGTTATCGACAAAAAGTACCCAAAATTTCAGGAAACCCTCTTCAAAGGTCACAAAACAAACTGGTAAGTTTTAATCATCTATTATTCAACATAAGTATTTAGATTTAAGTAAACTGCAATATATGAGTTTCACTTAAATATAGCCAAAAATGCACAGTGATGCAGTTTAGGTATGGGATGTGTGTTGGCTGCATTCCTACACAGTCGGCAATGGCGTGTACCTATGAGTGACGACACCCACCCCGAGCTCAACTAACGCCACCCGCCCCGAAGCCGCATGCTCCGAGGCTGGCAAACCCTGGAGGGAAACACCACTGGGCAACTTACCTGCAGCCCTCCTCCCTCCCCCATGTACGAAAGTACTCGGGAGAGTTCTGGAAGGCCGAGTCGTCTTGCTAGACTACTCTTCGGAAGAAGCAGGTCTCAGCCACTCACGGGTACATTACTGTAAAATAGTTGGTATTTTCTGTCGCATGTACTAAAGGTATGGGGGAAAAATAAGATAAATATTTTAAATACTTGCTTTCAAATTCAGCCCTTAAAAATCTCACTCCTACCTCAAATGGCCGTTAGGAAGAAATTTTGATATTTTCAGCAAAATCCAAAGTCAAAATCTTGTCCAAAACCGGAGAAATCCCCGCCGATTTGTTTCGCGATCGCGTGTTGTTTACAAACTGCCGATGTCTTAGACTAAAATCGGCCAATATAATTTTTGTCCACGAAGAAACTCGGGATCGCAAGCGCACATCGATCTTTACGATCGCGCACACAGAAAATCGGAACTTTTCCGTGTACGTCATATGGACCGAATTTTTGAGGACAAAACTCTTTTGGGGAGATGTCAGCGCCCGCGGCGACCAGGAAATGTACACAATGACTCCGATAGCTCGTTTCGCGAGAATCAACAGTAAATTACGGATTTCATTTTTGGAAATATCTTTTCCAACATTGGTGAGTTGAATTTATTGTATTTCTTGGATATTTTGGGGTCGGTTTTTGAAAATTAAATGCCGATTTTGAGTGAATATTGGTGACTTTTGTGCAGTGGTGTTTTAAAAAGATGAGGTGTATGACTAGCCAGGATTAGCTTCGTGAATGTAGAAAAAAAAAAAATGGCTATACGCCTTCTACACACGAAGCTAGGCGTTATTACCCAGCAATCACATTCCGCACGGGGTAGTACGACATGAAAAATGCCCTGAAATCACACTTTTCTGATAGTTTCCGCGACCCACAGACCCTTCCCCACAGCGTTTCCTCCTAGGGAAACGTTTGTAATGACAATTATTTTTTGATTGACTCTAATTTTGGAAATATATCCATAAAAAGATGATAAAAATTACAGAAAACTCACCAGCGTTTGCGTATCCATGCCTCCGAGGTCATGCAGATCAAAATGGCGGCACGATCGCCGTAATCGAAATCATGAAAACTATTAGGCGCCGTTTGTAAATTTATTATTTAGCTCAATTATTTACATATAATTCACTATTTAGCTCTTTTCTACGATTATTATACGATAAAATGACATAAAGGATACAATGTTTTATAAATAATGAATTTTGCAATTTCCATTCTTTTTAAATAATTGTGGGATAGTGAAAATTTTGCAATGATATTTTTTTTTTATACAGTGTACTCCATGTTCAATCAATAAACCCCATACAAGTCTACGGGACATCTTGGCTATCCTGTCCTTTGTTTGTGTGGGAACTAACCAGTCAACCTCACCACCCCCCCCCCCCCCCCATACGACAATTTGCGTCAGGAGTGGGATACACCGCTGGATACACCGCTGGATACACCGCTGGATACACCGCTGGGTACACCACAGGGTACACCACAGAGTGCAGTGCAACGCTGGATACACCGCAGATGACAACGCTGGGTGACGACGGGATCTGCTGATGACGAGTTCTACCATTGACTGACAGAAGAAAACCTCCAATCAATTGGGTTAATGTGAACTAATTTGTTAGTATACAGGAACTGAGTTTGAATATGTAGTTTAAATTATGTATCATTGCTTTTGTAGATCATACTTTGTACATAGCCATTTTTCCCCCTGATTGACCAGCAGGTGGCCTTGTTGTAAGATAATGACTGAGACAGGTGAAGCTTCTGGAGGAGTAGGGGCCTCTGGTCTTCAGGATATGATTGCCGCCCTTACTGGAGCATTCAAGAGTTTATCATCACCACGAGCTGTACCGCCCATCAAGTTGGGGAAGTTTAGTGGCTTACCATGTAAGGCAGGAGAACCCACATTATTAGAGTGGTTAGATGAATTTGATAACTATTGTAAGCACTACAGACTAGAAGCCGATGAGAAGATCCAGTCTCTTTTAGCACACCTTGCTGGTCCAGCCAAAGAAGAGGCATTGTGTCAAGATGCTTCAGTGCGAGCAAGTTTTCAGCTATTGCAACAAGCCTTGAAGAACCGATTTGCCCCGCAAGAGACAGTTCAAGCTTTAAGTGGAGAGCTACATGCTACAGTACAGCGAGCAGGGGAATCATTGGCAGAGTTTAGCAGCGCTTTATTACGGTTGTATGATCGGATGGAGAAAGTAGCATCAACAGAGGAGAGGGATGCTTTGGTGAAGTTGCGCAATAACACCTTGAAAGAGCGTTTTATCAGAGGAGTGAGGGATAGAGCTGTTCAAAGAGATCTACGCCGAATTACTGTGGGGAATCCATCGTTGACTCTCATCGACATGAGGAAGGAAGTACTTGAACTGTATCAAGACTATGAAGAGGAAACGAAACAAGCCAAAGTTCGTGAAGTTCAAGTAAACTCAATAAGGACTGAACGACTTGAAGACCTCTCATTCACTCAAATGAAGGATGAACTTGCCCAAATGCGGGAGATCCTTAAAGAAGTGGTAAGCACAATGCAGCATATGCAACGTCCTCCCAAATCCCAAGCCAGGAAGTCAATCAGCTGTTACAACTGTGGGAAGAAGGGCCACCTAAAGGCAGATTGTGAATCTCCACCTTTGTGCTATAAATGTAAGAAACATGGCCACTTTCAAAGGAATTGTCCAGAAATGAAGTCTCAACCTTCTCAGAGCGAACCAAACCAAGATGGTCAGGTTGATGTCAGAAGTATTCAGTATGCTGAAAAAGGTGATGTGCCTGTACAACTGATGGCTCCAAGTCCACTACCTATATCGAGATTTGTGGTGTTTCGGTAGGATGTGTTCTGGATACTGGAGCAGAAGCAAGTCTAATCCCAGCAGATCTGTATCATAATAAGTTAGAGCAGGTAATTGGTCCAGTGGATGGGGATGGTTCTGGAATAAAGGTAATTGGGATTGGTAGAAATGATGTCCCAGTTCTTGGATATATCTATACTCCAGTGATAGTAGGAGGTAAAACCGCAGATGTTGGGTTTCTCATCGTCCGGGAGAATTCAAAGACCAATCGTAAGAATAATTTCCCTATCATCCTTGGTTGTAATGCTCTACACAAGATATTTCAAGATGGTGGCATGCCCAAGGACAGTACTTGGAACTTGATACAGGATGCTCTGCAGGCAGGTGTTGAAGAACGAAACACTACAGATGAGAAGGGAGTCACATCACTTCTCCACACCAAGGAGGATGAAGTTATGCCTCCACTGACCGTGAGAAGAGTCCTGTGTGAAGTAGACAGTAGGACAATGAAACTGGGAACTAATGTTGTAGTGGAAAAGACATCTGCTAATTCACTTTCTGGCATAGAAGTCTATGATGGTTGTACTAGAGTGGAAGGACAGGAGCTTGAAGTTCTAGTAGCTAACCGATCAATGGAGCGGAAATTGTTGGTTCAGGGGACAGTTCTTGCTACAGCCACAGAAACAAAGGAGAAGGAAGAGGTAGTCATAATAGAAAATGATGGCGTCATAGAAGTTGGAGTTGTAGATGTGCACTCAGAGTTAGGGCCAAAAGAAACGTTGAAGGAAGTAAGCCCACTCAAGAGTCCTCTCAAACCTGTAAATGAAGAATACACTTGTATAGATGGGACTAAGCTCCAACTACCAAATGGAGTGAAATTTGATCACATCCCCAAACGTGATGCGGATACTTTGGCAAGAGTTGTACATGATCATCGAGAAGCATTTGCAGAGAATGAAATGGATCTTGGACTATGTGATGTCATTCCACATGCCATTCACACGACAGACGGACCTCCAATACGACTGCCCTATCGTCGCATACCACCAGCACAGGTGCCTGAAATGAAGGAGTTATTGCAGGAGATGTTGGATAAGCACATCATTCAACGTTCGAAGAGCCCATATGCGAGCCCAGTTGTGCCTGTGCGGAAGAAGGACGGTTCACTCAGAGTGTGTATCGATTACAGGTTGTTGAATAAGAGGACGGTTTGGGATTCATTCCCATTACCCCGTATTGAAGAAACTCTTGAAGCTTTGGGAGGAGCAAGGTATTTTTCGTCCTTAGATCTTGCAAATGGCTATTTTCAAATAGCAATGGAGAAAAGATCTGTACCCAAGACAGCATTTCGAGTACCATGGGGGTTATTTGAATTTCTCCGCATGCCCCAAGGACTAGTGAATAGTCCAAGCACGTTCCAGAGAGTGATGGAGCTTGTTTTTGGAGATATGAATCAGACCAAACTCATTATCTACCTCGATGATATATTGATCTTCTCGTCCTCCATCGAAGAGCATGTTACCACCCTGGAAGAAGTATTCCGTAGATTGAAAGAGTATGGACTGAAGCTAAAAGGAAAAAAATGTCACTTCCTGCAAGAAGAGATCAACCATCTTGGTCACGTTGTCACTTCTAAAGGGATTACTGTTGATCCAGCTAAGATCGAGAAGATAGTCAACTGGCCGAGACCTAACTCTCCAGAGGAGTTAAGATCATTTCTGGGATTGGCGTCTTATTACAGACGATTTGTACCAGGATTTTCCACCATGGTTGCACCTCTGCATGCAATGGTTGGAGGAGTTCAATCCAAGAAATCACGAAGGTATCCATCACGACCAACATCGCAAGCTTTCAAGTGGACTGAAGAGGCTGAGAAGTCATTTTGTGATGTAAAGAAGATGCTAACAACTGCCCCTGTACTTAATTACCCACAGTTTGGGAAAGATTTTGTTGTAGATGTCGATGCATCCTTAAAGGGAATCGGAGCGTGTCTTTCTCAACGGGATGACGAGGGAAGATTGCACCCAATAGCATATGCTAGTAGAGGGCTCAGACAGGCTGAGAGGAAGTATCCAGATTATTCTAGTTTTAAACTAGAACTTCTAGGATTGAAATGGGCTATTGCAGATAAGTTCAAGGAGTATCTTATGGGAAGCAAGACCGAAGTACGAACTGATCACAATCCACTCACCCACTTAAATACTGCAAAGTTGGGTGCAACGGAACAACGTTGGGTGGCACAGCTGGCACCATTTGATCTGAAGATAACCTATATGCCTGGACGAAAAAATCGATGTGCAGATGCTTTAAGTCGACGTGCTAATGATGAGAGCAATAATGTCAACAATGAAGTCAGTGTAGGGGATGTTTTGCAAGGCTCAGCAATGCCTGCAGAAATCATTCCCGACTCTAAGAAAAGATGTGAACCATCTGAGAATGACAAATCAGAAGGAATGTGTGTGTTCCCATCCTACACTCTACAGCAGTTGTCAGATCTGCAACAGACAGATGAAGTCTTAGGTAGAATATGGGAATATTGGAGGAGAGATTGGAAATTAGGATGCCCATTAATTGGTGAGGAGACATCAGCAGTTAGGAGCTATTTGCATTTATGGGATCAGTTAGTGGAGAAAAATGGGGTGCTCTATCGCCATGCAGTAATGCAGGGTGATGATGTCAATCAACTCCTAGTACCAAAGAAGATTCAGAAGACTATCCTAGAAGCAGTGCATGATAACTGGGGACATCAGGGTATAACGAGATCACTAGCCTTACTCCAGAGTAGATGTTTTGGCCAGGACAGAATCAGGATGTGAGGAAACATATCCAAAAATGTCTCAACTGCAATATGGCAAAGCCCCCATCACCAAACATCCGGACACCAATGAGACATTTATTAGCGTTTAAGCCGTTAGAGATATTGGCCATCGATTATTTGAAGATTGACCGTGGTCAGGGAGGATATGAAGACATTCTTGTCATGACAGACGTCTATACAAAGTATTCTCAGGCTGTAGCGTGCAAGGACCAGACTGCTAAGACAGCAGCGAGGGTATTACGAGATAATTGGTTTGCTCATTATGGCATTCCAAAACGCATACACTCTGACCAGGGACGTCATTTTGAGAACAATCTCATTAGAGAACTATGTCTGTTATATGGAATTGAGAAGTCAAAAACTAGTCCTTATCATCCTGAAGGAAATGGCCAAGCAGAGCGCTTTAATAGCACATTATGTACAATGATCAGGACATTGGAGCCTGAAGAGAGAAAGAAGTGGCCAGGGATGTTGATGCACCTGTTATTCATATATAACAGCACCCCACACAGAGCGACTGGTCATTCGCCTTATAGGCTTATGTTTGGTCGAGAGCCAATAATACCAGTTGACCAACTTTTGAGACAAGCATCATGTGATTGGGACCAGGATTTTGTGAAAGAGCAAGCTGAAGCGATTGAACGAACAGAACGAATCGTCAAATGCAACTTGGAAAGAGCAGCCAAGGCTAACAAGAGAAAACATGATTCCAAAAGACTGGCCAAAGAAATTGCAGTAGGAGAACACGTTCTTTTGCGTCAGATGGCATTTGACGGAAGACACAAGCTCAAAGACAAATATTACAGAGATGAATATGTGGTAGTTGGGGTCAATGAAGGAAAAGATGTTTATACAATCAGACCTATTCATGGTGGAGAAGAGAAAAGAGTGAATAGAAAGCTTCTGATTGTGAGCCCAAGGGATGAACATGTCAAAGGAAAACTTCCTGAATTTTGGCCAGATCCAGATGATGAACTTGCTAGCATGACAAATGATGAACAGAATGACGATGACGATCATGATGACGATCAGGATGACGACAATGATGATGAGGAATACCCATTTTTGGTATTTCCTGAACCCCATGTAAGAGAACCTACACTGAGGACTGAACCAGCAGCTATACAACAAATCGGAGGGATAGCTCAACCTAGACGATCAGCAAGAATTAAAAAGGGAACTCATAGTAATCCCAATAGATTACCAAGGTCAGCTATCAGATAAGATGTTATAAGAGGATTATGAATTTATTACTACAAATTCATCATTTAAAGCTACCATGATGATGGTAAATTCCATAGATTTTTAGGAATTTTACATATTTCACATTTCACATAATTGAGGTCAAATATTGTTTTGTCAGGATGGGTTGTGGGATAGTGAAAATTTTGCAATGATATTTTTTTTTTATACAGTGTACTCCATGTTCAATCAATAAACCCCATACAAGTCTACGGGACATCTTGGCTATCCTGTCCTTTGTTTGTGTGGGAACTAACCAGTCAACCTCACCACCACCCCCCCCCCCCCCCCATACGACATAATGATTTTACAATATTCATCATATATAAATAATGAATTTTGAAGTTTTCATTATTTATAAATAATGATTTCACAAATTCATTATATATCAAATATTATGGAAATTGCAAAATTCATTATTTATAAAACATTGTATCCTTTATGTCATTTTATCGTATAATAATCGTAGAAAAGAGCTAAATAGTGAATTATATGTAAATAATGCTGCAATAAAACAGACAATAAAGTATACCAAAATATGAAATAATTTAAAAGAGTGCAGGTAATAATAAATTTGGGGATACGCACAAATTTCAGACAAAAACATAGTCTTATTTCTTCCACTTACCATATTGCCTGCTTTGTATTGCATCAGGTTAATAGGTTGCAGATCGAATGTAGATTAGACCTCGGCCTTTAGGTCATTATAAATGCAAAAGTTGTAACGTTAAATTAGTTGAATGATCGATCGACTCGAGCTCGGTATGAAAATAGGGGCGGAGCTTAATGCTATGATAACAAGGCGGCCAATCAGCGACCTTCTTATATCCCGTACTTGACAGAGAAAGCATTGCATCCGCGAAATGAATTTCGTTACAACGAAAATCCATTTCGTATGGTACGAAATGTATTTCGCGTACGGAATTGCGTTAGGTACCACACAAAATGGATTTCGTTCAACGAAAGCCATTTCGTATGGTACGAAATGTATTTCGTGTACGGAATTGCGTTAGGTACCACACAAAATGGATTTCGTTGTGGAAATGTATTTCGTGTACGGAATTCTTGTCGGATCACCTTCAAATTTCGCATGGAGGTGCATTATGGTAATGTAGTGGCCAAACATATTTTGATGAATATTTCGTCATAGTTTTGTGTATTTTCATCGGTCTGCCATTTACAAGGTTAGCAGACGACCTACATGTACTTTCCTTTGTTTACGCGTGTGTGTACATAACAACCTCCTTGACCTATTTTTCAACTTCCACGCGCATCAAAGTATAACATTTACATCGCTACCAACATTCTTGCTACATTCTTCACGCTACTCCAATCAGAGCTCATCTTTTCGTTTAACCAATCGGATTTCCGTATTATTACACCACGCGCACTCGCTCAGCCAATGAGATTTATTGTGGGCGTGATTACCAACTTTCACGAGCTCTTCGAGATCATTTTATCATCACTTTCTTCTAGGACACAGTTGCGATAAGACCGTGTCGCGTTTTATAGGAGATAGTCAATTTTACACACATACCTACCCATTCACTTGGATTTATATTCAGGATATTGTATTGTGACGTTATTTTCTTCGTTAGCGATTCTTCATTACTTTCATTTTCGCTGGGATCATTTCATTTGGATTTATAATTTTGTGAACATAAATAACTTGTGAATAGACTAGCTAGCCTATACTATTCGCGTTCGGAATCAGTCACTGCTCCGTGGAATCTCCACCATCACTTCAGGACCTTCATCATTAATTGTAAGTAGAAGCAACTCAATATTTTCAGTTACTCTACATTGGTGACCCACGATTTTCGCGCACCTTCGATTTCATCAGGAGCGAGCGGGATAAATCGGACATGAAGGAAGGAGACGGTGAGCCGTCGCCGATAGCGGCTGCTGACCCCGCCACCGGAGCCGGCGTCGACGCGGGCGGAGCAGCGGTCGGTGGGCTTCTCAAGTTGCCCCCCTTTTGGGCTAGCGATCCCGCCATCTGGTTCGCTCAAGTTGAAGCCATCTTTGACACCAAGAGGATTTACAAGGAGAAGACTAGGTTCTCTTATGTCATCTCATCCCTTCAGCCTGAGGTGGCGATGGAGATCAGGGACCTTATTGTCACTCCCCCGGCGGATAACCCCTATTCCAAGCTGAAAACTGAGCTCATTCGCCGCATGTCGGTTTCGGAACAGAAGCGGCTAGACAAGCTACTAATCGGTGAGGAACTCGGGGATCGCACGCCTTCACAGCTCCTCCGTAGGATGCAGCAACACCTCGGGGATAAGGAGCTGGAGTCGAGCATGCTGAAACATCTTTTCATGCAGCGGCTCCCCATGAACGTGCAACTCATCCTTGCATCGAACAGCCAGACAATGGACATCAACGATGTGGCTGCCCTCGCCGACCGCATCGTGGAGGTAGCGTCGCCACCCTCCGTCGCTGGCGTGGAAACGCAGCCGCCGCATCCACCCCAGCACACACACCAGCAGCCGCGGGCCTCGCACGTGTGTGCGGCGGGCGCCGCCGATGCGATGCAGCGCCACACCGCACAGGTCGTCCAGCTCACGGCGCAGGTTCAGGCTCTCACTGCCAGGACGGATGACGGTCAACGCCAGCGGGGCCGCGGTCGCAGTTCATCGCATTCCCGTAAGCCCAGCCGTAGCCCGAGTCGCCAGCGGCATGCAAACAGCGAGTGCTGGTACCACTGGAGTTTCGGCGATAAAGCTAAGAGGTGCACCTCTCCTTGTTCCTGGCGTGGCAATCACCCTTCCTCGTCGGGAAACCAGCCAGCCGGCAACTAGCGGCGACGAGTACAGCCGGCGGGCAGCCTATTAGTCGCTTGTTTTATGTCACTGACAAACTTTCCGGTAGTCGTTTTCTCGTCGATTCAGGTGCAGAAGTTAGCATTATACCACCCACCACTTCGGACAAATATAGTGGTTCCAGGGCTTCTGTCACATTGCAAGCTGTGAATCAATCACCCATCACTACTTATGGGGAGCGTTATCACTCTGGACTTCGGTTTACGCCGGACATTTCGATGGGTTTTCATTATTGCTAATATCAGTAAGCCCATCATTGGCGCAGATTTTTTGGATCACTTTCACCTGCTAGTGGACGTTAAGCATCGCAAGCTTCTTGATGCTACCACGAGTTTGAGTGTCCATGGAATTTGTGTGCGTTCAGATTCACCCCCCACCACTCCAGTGATTTCACGTTTGGATAGCGGTTCGCCATATGATGCTATTCTCCTACAGTTTCCTGAGATAACGCGTCCAGATCACAACCACGCAGCTGTGAAGCATTCTGTTACACATCACATCACCACGCGTGGTCCGCCAGTCGCAGCTCGCCCTCGCCGTCTCGCTGAGGAACGTTTCAACATTGCCAAGCGGGAGTTTGAACACATGTTGGATTTAGGCATCATAAGGCAGTCCAGCAGCAATTGGTCTTCACCTCTTCACATGGTGCCTAAGAAGACGCCGGGTGACTGGAGGCCTTGTGGGGACTATAGAGCTCTCAATGCACGGACTGTGCCTGATCGTTACCCCATTCCTCATCTGCATGACTTCACTTCTCGACTTGAAGGTAAGCACGTTTTCAGCAAAGTAGATTTGGTTCGGGCTTATCACCAGATACCTGTCCACCCAGATGACGTGCACAAAACGGCCATCACTACCCCTTTCGGACTTTTTGAGTTTGTTCGGATGCCGTTCGGCCTACGAAACGCTGCCCAGAGCTTCCAGCGTTTCATGGACGAGGTTACCAGAGGTCTTCCTTTCGTCTATACTTATATTGACGATCTGCTGGTTGCTAGTGAAACGCCTGAGGAGCATGAGCACCATCTTCGCGCCCTGTTCACACGCCTCTCGGAGTACGGTGTTGTCATCAATCCCAGGAAGTGCGTCTTTGGTGTGAGCAGCCTCGATTTTCTCGGCCACCATGTTGATGAGCACGGTATACGCCCTCTCGACGACAAAGTCAAGGAAATTCGTGAATTTCCTCGCCCTACTTCAGTCAGACAGCTTCGCAGGTTTCTGGGACTGGTTAACTTCTACCGACGTTTCATCCCAAAGGCCGCCGATATTCTCACTCCATTGACTGATGCGTTAAGGGATATACCGCAACGGTCCGCGAAACCCATTGCCTGGACGGATGAACGAGCTGCAGCTTTTACTAGCGTTAAGCAAGGCCTTGCTGATGCAGCCATGTTAGTTCACCCTTCCTCCCATCTTCCCACTAGCCTCATGGTGGATGCTTCAGACTCGGCAGTAGGGGGCGTCCTTCAACAACAGTCGGACGGGATTTGGAGGCCCATAGCCTTTTTCTCGCAACGCTTGAAACCGCCAGAGACGCGGTACAGCACGTTTGGTAGGGAGCTACTTGCAGCTTACCTAGGTATACGGCATTTTCGCTATTTGTTGGAAGGACGTGCGTTCACACTCTACACTGACCACAAACCTTTAACGTATGCTCTCTGTTCCAAGCCAGACAAGCACTCCCCTCGCGAAATAAGACATCTGGACTACATTTCACAGTTCACTTCTGATATTCAACATGTAAAAGGAGTGGACAACACTGTAGCCGATGCTCTCTCTCGCCTACATGTAGATGCACTGGATCGGCATACTCCCTCCACTGTCGATTTCCATCAACTCGCCATCGATCAAGAGGATGACGAGGACTGGGACGACGTTCGCCAATCGCCCTCTCTCTCGTTCAAGCGTGTTCCATTGCCAGCGGATGACGGCTATATTTGGAGCGATGACTCTACTGGACATCAACGCCCTTTTGTCCCACGGAAACATCGTCGCATGATATTTCGTGCACTTCACGACATGTCTCACCCTGGTATAAGGGCCACACAGAAACTCATCACTGACAGATTCGTTTGGCCTGGGATCAATCGTGATGTCAGAGGCTGGACTCGCACTTGCCTCGAGTGCCAGAAGTGTAAAGTGCACAGACACAACAAAGCACCAATGGGAACGTTCACACTACCAGACGCACGATTTTCGCACGTCCACATTGACATTGTTGGGCCCCTTCCTCCTTCTGAAGGTAACAGCTATCTTTTGACATGTGTTGATCGCTATTCGAGATGGCCAGAAGCAATACCGATCCCGGATATTACTGCCGAGACGGTTGCAAGGACTTTTGTGGCCAGATGGGTAGCGATATTTGGTGCGCCAACCACGATCACCACCGATCGAGGACGACAATTTGAGTCATCACTTTTCAATGAACTCACAAACTTGCTGGGGACGAATCGCATACGCACAACTTCGTACCACCCTGCTTCAAACGGCTTAGTTGAACGCCTGCACCGTCAACTTAAGGCAGCCATCAAGACTCATCACAACACTCGATGGACAGAAGTATTACCGCTGGTCTTACTTGGCATCCGCACAGCAATCAAGACGGATATCCGATGTTCCTGTGCTGAGTTGGTTTTTGGTATGGCACTAAAGTTGCCAGCCCAATTTGTTGCACCAACGAAGCCCTACGACTTCATCGACCCTGCGAACTATGTTCACCGTTTGAAGCAACTCATGCAGGATTTGAGCCCCACCCCCACCCGTAAACAGCAACCTGCCTCACGGATACACCCGGAATTGCACGCATCTAGCCATGTGTTTCTCCGTCATGACGCCGTGAGCAGACCTTTGCAACCGCCCTACCGAGGCCCTTTTGCAGTGATACGCCGCAATGACAAGTTTTTCACCATTGACGTGAATGGTAAGCATGAGAATGTCAGTGTGGATCGCATCAAGCCTGCATTTTTGGAAGATCACCTAAATCGTACTGAGCCATCATCATCATCGAAAGCCACGATCGCGCCGCCGTCACCCGCTAACGACCGCCCAGAGGTTCAACGGACTCGATCGGGTCGCCATGTTAGGTGGCCGGCCAAATACGTGGACTATTATGATATTGGATGACGGGACTCACATTCTACATTTTGGATCTTCATTTATATTTCCAATCCCTTGTAAGGATTTATCTTCATTGTGTCTTGAGCTGTTTTCTTCTACATTAACTTTTGGATGCTGTATATACTTGACACTGTTATTGTTCATCGATTGTTGCTACGTTCCATTTCGCAACCCTCTAGGGAGGGGGTAGATGTAGTGGCCAAACATATTTTGATGAATATTTCGTCATAGTTTTGTGTATTTTCATCGGTCTGCCATTTACAAGGTTAGCAGACGACCTACATGTACTTTCCTTTGTTTACGCGTGTGTGTACATAACAACCTCCTTGACCTATTTTTCAACTTCCACGCGCATCAAAGTATAACATTTACATCGCTACCAACATTCTTGCTACATTCTTCACGCTACTCCAATCAGAGCTCATCTTTTCGTTTAACCAATCGGATTTCCGTATTATTACACCACGCGCACTCGCTCAGCCAATGAGATTTATTGTGGGCGTGATTACCAACTTTCACGAGCTCTTCGAGATCATTTTATCATCACTTTCTTCTAGGACACAGTTGCGATAAGACCGTGTCGCGTTTTATAGGAGATAGTCAATTTTACACACATACCTACCCATTCACTTGGATTTATATTCAGGATATTGTATTGTGACGTTATTTTCTTCGTTAGCGATTCTTCATTACTTTCATTTTCGCTGGGATCATTTCATTTGGATTTATAATTTGTGAACATAAATAACTTGTGAATAGCCTTAGTTATTCGCGTTCGGAATCAGTCACTGCTCCGTGGAATCTCCACCATCGCTTCAGGACCTTCATCATTAATTGTAAGTAGAAGCAACTCAATATTTTCAGTTACTCTACAGTAAGATGAAGACGCCTAATCACTATGAAAACAATGACAAAGAGAGCGGACAAAATATACAGCTCCTCATTGTGCCCTCCACAATTACTCTGGTAGACAAAAGAACATCCCTTCATTACTATTATGTGAAATAAGTAGAACAGGTGAATATGCATGTGACACCTGCTCTACATATTTTTACATAATAGCAATCTTCACATGTGATTTTTTTTAAAAGGAGTTCTGTTCATATCGTATTACAAGAAGTGGTTTTCTTTGCTATTGAACCTTTAAAGACATATTAATGATGATAAAATATCTGCTCATAGAACTTTTAAGCTAAATATTTATGACAGAGACGATTTTGAAAGTGTTGCATAATAGCAATTTCCAGTGTATTTCCGATAGGCTTATAGAATCCAAATAAGCAAGCTAAAACTTCAAATTGAAATTAAATAATTTTCGATCATCCCAGACCATAAAAAAAAAGCTCTAGTCGTCAATTAGCTGCTTCCGCAATGACGTTTCATGTTCCCAAATTGTATGCTTTCGCTTATTTTAGAGGAAATATTTTTTTTTTATGTTGCACACTTTCCAATTCGTATGACAGTATATTTTGTGACATCTGAGTATGAAAATAACAAAAAATATATAAGTAGTGTATTAATGATGCTGGAATTTTCTTGAAGGGCAAAATAGACATTAGGCCACTTATTGCTAAAAAAATGTTTCTATAAAATTTCTCAAACTTGTAAAAATGAAATGTTGTTTCAGTGTTTCTGAAAATAATGTTGCAAATGATGCCAGACAATGCTTGTTCCAACTTACAGGACAAGAAGGTCTTTTGGAGGAAAATATTAAGAGAATAAAAATGAATAGTAACAATGATAAAAATTTCCATAAAGAATTAGGGGAATGAATATTCTGTCTAAATCTCGTCCTTATTCTTCCATAAATTCCACTCAAACACTTTTAATGCACAATGAAATACGCTATATCAAGTACTGTGCGACGTTTTTGCGTGCAAATTGCAGTAGACGATATTCAATCGCAACAAAAGCGAGGTATCGATTCATATAAAAAAAATTGCTGCATAGATACTTTGTCGAGAGTACTAGAGAAAGAGAGAGAGAAAGAGAGAGAGAAAGAGAGAGAGATTTGGGAGTTGGAGAATAAAGACAGAGCAAGAGTATGTGTATGTGTTTTTTTTGAAAAAAAAAAGTGTGCGTGTGTGAGAGAGAAAAATAGAGAGAGATTCACAAGAGTTTGATGTATTCATGTATTCATGTAAAAAAAATATATATGACACAACTGATGAGTAATAAATTAAATCAGACTCAGGTTCGCACAATGGGAAGTTGAAAGATGAGTTTTTATATATTTTTGTGTCAAATAATGCCTTGAATTTCTTCATTAGATTTTCGCTTTCTGAAGAAAATAAAGCCACAAAATCTGTATGCAGAACATGACAATACCATTCTGCATCACACCAGCCATTTCTGAAAAACTTTTGCTACCCAATGTCATGGCCTTGAAAAGTGAAAGTCTAATTTGATATTCAAAACATGGTTTTAAGAAATAATAATTTTGTTTAGTTTTAAATACAAAAACTTTCTCCAATTAAATAAGACAACATTCAGCTCTACAAATGTCAGAATTGTAACTATTAAAGTAGAACTTTAATGATTTTAAATATTGGCTTAATACTTATTATTGCATAGATGGCATAAATTAAATAAGGTTATCCAAATTCAACGCTTGGAAACATTTGAAGTAATGATTATTATCAATTATAAAACGGTAAAATACAGCCCCCGATATAGCAGCTGAAGAGCTCCTCGAACGCTGCTGAGATATGTGACGACACACCATGGACCAGTCCTGTCTAAGCAGACGATGTCCCATAACATCTTACACATTTTTCAGAGCCTATTTTGTCATCTCCTCTTCACTTATTTCTCTTCCTTCACTAGCGTCAGTCTTAATGTTAGTCTGTTGCCTCACTCTTAACTTCGTGTATGGTATTATTTTGATGAAAAATGCAGCGTTAAAAAAATAAAGGAATCAGTCACTTGTAAACAAAATAAGACGCCATTGTATTTTCAGCTGCTTGCACCGGGGCATGTTCGGCGTTTCAAGAGGGAGCGAATACCAATTTGAAAGTGGGGTTTATTTCATTGATCATTGACCCTTCTCCTGTGTATTTACAATCAAACGGTTTTAGCTATCAGAATCAGTTTCACTTTCCCTTTATAATGGTGTGAAATAAGGTCATGTTTAAATACACCAAACTCTTTATAATTTCATAAATAATTGCATTGCAATTACGTTCATTCATTATAGGACGTCGTCTGCTTAAGCAGGATCGATCCCGAGTGTGACGACATCAAAACATCGCTATATTTCTGGCGAATCCTCGGATATTCCAGATGCTGAGAAGAGCTTTTATTTGTAAGGTCATGCCAAAAATTCATTTTCAAGTTCATGACGTCATCATGACGTCATCCAGGCGCCATTTTGTGAAATCACATTATCATTCATATCTTCATAACGAGTCATCAAAAATGAACCATATTAAACACACATGAACTTCATGTCAAGGGTCAACATAAAATGTCATCAAAATCCGCGTACGCATCATGACGCGCACGTACGCGCGCGTCAAAATTTAAAAATGCTCCAAATCACTGTTTAAATCAAATTAGAGTACGGTTCAGGACATTTTAAGCATTTCAAAAATTTCCGTCCGTGCGCGTCCGCGCGCGCGTCATGCGCGCGCGCAGCGCGTACATAACGTAAAACGCCGTTTTTTCGCATGGTTTGTCTTCCTGACACTATTCTTGACAATTCCCAACTATTTACAGTCTCTATCGACCTTCCATAATGCCACACTCGCGCGTCAAACTTTAAAATTCGTGCGCGCGTCAATGGGCATTCTAATGTAAAAAGTGGTAAAAACATGCCTATCTAGAAATCGCCATAGCTCCTCAGAATGGACGGAAACCCCCCAATTTCTTTACATATTCTGAAAGCCTGTGAGTTGTAGATTTGAATTCATGCAGAATTGTGGCTTATCTCATGTTCTGACGTCATCATATTTGCATATGAACTCAAAAAAATGATTTTGAAAAAATGACGTCATCATTTTTTATTCATTTGATAATCATTCAGTAACAGTGGTCAATTTTCTTCCAAATTTTGATATGTATAACTGACACAATTATCTACAAGATCAGTGTTCACCATTTTTCATTTTGATGACGTCATCACAGTGAAATTTTCAATTAAAGATGCCATGTCAGAATTTTCCCCTATTCGCGTGTTATGTCTATGGAAGATGATTTTTTTTCGAATCATGAATGTACATGACATTGTTCTCTGAGCAGTATCTCAGTTATTTTTCGTCTATTTCCTTCCAGATTTAATATGTTGTAGCCGGATTAATACTCTTTCTATGAGGGTTTCGGTTTTTTCAATCTGATGTCGGGATCATTGTCAATTTTAAACTACAAAATTTGATTTGAGAATCCCGTTTTTCGTTTACGTGTTATCTCTATGGGAAATATTTTGTATATTGGTCAAAGCACTTGACTCCCACGCCGGTGACCCAGGTTCGATCCCCGGGCAATAATTTTTTTTTTTTTTTTTGCTTCTTTTGCCTGTCATTTTACCATCCTCTTCGACTATTATAACATAAACAATCACAAACCATGTAATAAAATGCCTTATTTTCCGTGTTATATCTATTAGGAAGTAGTGTGCAGTAGTTTGTTCATTATACCATCATCATAATCATTACTATTATCATCATCACATCATCATCATTATATTATCATGATTATCATCACCACCATCATCATTATCATCATCATCATCATCATCATCATCAT
This sequence comes from Heliocidaris erythrogramma, assembly GCA_025617745.1. NCBI lineage: Eukaryota > Metazoa > Echinodermata > Echinoidea > Camarodonta > Echinometridae > Heliocidaris > Heliocidaris erythrogramma. The sequence continues at coordinate 50,202,196 of CM046855.1, read as the reverse complement.
CATCATGATTATCATCATCATTATATTATCATGATTATCATCGCCACCATCACCATCACGATCATCATCATCATCATCATGATTATCATCATCATAAATCATCATCATGATTATCATCACCACCATCATCGTCATCATTATGATTATCATCACCATCAATCATAATCATGATTATCATCATCACATCATTATATTATCATGAGGACAGATCACCTAATTCGTCTTCAGTGACGAATTAAATTTCTAGTTTGTGTTGTTTTTATAATCATCAGATACGCAGTTGACATAAAACTTATACGATTGCCATCTGTAAGCTTCCCAGTTTCTAGTGATACATTAATTGCCATATTTGTGATTTTCTTTGAATAGCTACTTTAATCTAACATCTCAAGTACAAAGGGGGGGGGGGGGGGGGCAAAACTACACTATCGGCTCTAAGATTTGATTTCAATATATGTCATTTTTATTGCATCCAATGCATGTTTTACAGTTATCAACACATTACACCATCACCACATATTTGAAAGGTAAGTTTGAACAATAACAACCTCCAAATTTATCTTGTAATTTCATTTATAATAATGGACAATGGCTTTGTACGTAAAATTTAAATTCTTGTCCCCATGCTTGAGGAAAAAAAAAAAGCACTTGAGAATAATTATAACATCAACATTTTGTCAATTCATACTTCCATGTATATTTCCATTTGTAATGCATTAAACAAGACAATTTCCTATATGGACAATAAAACATAACTACCACATACCATAACACAGTTTGTGGGCAACACGCAAAACTCACGTGTAAGCTCCTGTCAATACTTCATAACAAGAGCCCCAGGGGGCACGACGCTCACCTGAGGTGGATCAATTCACATCTGTGCATGTTCTCTCTAGCACATGAACAACTTTCATTCTTCATCTATAGAGGTATCTCTATACACAATACCAAGTCTGAGCTTCCTACCAAGTTCGGTTAAATTCCAATCATGGGTTTTGGAGAAGAAGCTGAAAATGTAAAAAGTTTATGGATGGCAGACAACTTGCCCCCCCCCCCCCCCTCCAGTATGTTACCCCAAAAGACCCCCTATATGCCACCCAGAAAAAATCTCCTACACAATACCAAGTATGAGCTATTCCTGTTCTGGAGAAGATGTTTGAAATTTACATAGCTTTTACACTTGGGGGCCCTCCCCCTGGGCCCCCCTGGGGCCACATGTACCATTTTAGCACCTTTGGATCCCCTACCCCTAAGGATGATTCCTACCAAGTTTGGTTGAATTCCGATCATGTGTTTTGGAGAAGATCAGAATGTACATTTTGCCTGGCAGCGCCCCCCCCCTCCAGTATGTTACCCCCACAGGGCCCCTATAGGGCCACTCAGAGAAATTTCATGAACAACATTCATTCTTCATCTATAGAGGTATCTCCATACAAAATACCAAGTCTGAGCTATGCCTGGTTCTGGAGAAGAAGATGTTTGAAATTTACATAGCTTTTACAATTGGGGGCCCTCCCCCTGGGCCCCTGGGCCACATGTACCATTTTAGCAACTTTGGGTCCCCTACCCCTAAGGATGATTCCTACCAAGTTGGTTGAATCCGATCATGGGTTTTGGAGAAGGAGATGAAAATGTAAAAAGTTAACGGACGACGCACGACGGACGACGGACAAATTTCCATCGCAATAGCTCACTCGAGCCATAGGCTCAGGTGAGCTAAAAAGCTGTGTCCGTTCAATTTAATGTATTTCCAAGGTCAGTGACAGAGATGTAGCCTACCTATGTTGGTTCACAATAGATGATATACAGTATTTTAAATGTAACAATGGTACGTATAAGTAGGTTGATAATTATAAATACTGAATAAAAAACTTCTTGAAATAGTATCCCTGCATCTGTCAGTATTTAAATGTTCTAATCTCTGATTTTAGCACCTGAAATTATCACCTCTCTGGAACATAATATTTTTGCACGGGAGAAGGTTCAGAGTACACGAACCAGGAGGCAATGCCCTAAATTGAAACAAACCAAAAGAGATTTAATGACAAGATTACAAATTAGCATTAAAAAAATAACATGGAATAAACTCGTACCAGTATGTCTGCTTAATCTGAAATAAAATCTATTAAAGGGAACCAATCACCTATGTATGTAGGCCTACTGCTGTATAAAAATTAATAAAACTCACTTTACTTAAAATTGTGATTCTATAGCTTAACAGTTAGGGAGTATAATGGTACATAAAATTCTCCAAAAAAGGATGTAAGGTACTGCTGTATAAAATTCTCTAAAAGGATGTATGTACTGCTGTATAAAAATTAATAATAAAACTAATAAAATGAATAAATAATAAAATAAAACTCACTTTACTTAAAATTGTGATTCTATAGCTTAACAGTTAGGGGTATAATGGGTACATAAAATTCTCCACAACTGACATGCAACCCTACTTGGGTAGCATTATTAAAATGTACAATATCTCTTCATGTCCTCATAATATGAACATAGCATAGTGGCATAACAACCCCAACATGGAGAGAGAGAAAGTGCAAACTATTCTTAAAATAAATCGGGACTTTCATAATTAAAGTGAATTTAAGCATAAACAAATTATGTTTGGATTAAAACAGAATTAATCACTGAGCTATTGTCATCAACAAAAAGTATCAGTTGGGTGTTGTTAAATAGGTTCTTCTCAACTCTGTTAATATGAGTCTACCAATAATGAGGACATTATCATTATAACAGTAACAAAAACACAAGATGTATTGCATCCTATAATTGCAATCATACTAATCCAATTCCATGAAGTTAAATAGCAAAACAAAAAATAAAAAAATATAGGCCAAACTCCAAATGCAGAAAATAGAGATCTGGAAAGGCATTTCAACTCCGCAATGCAGTTATACATGGAAAGTAAAGTAAAGGGTAAAACAGAGTAAATAACAACTATAATACAGCCTAACGTGTCTCTTTAGATTGTCTACTGAAATTCGAGGTATTTGCATCAATGACCTATTAACCCACATAATACAAAGTCTGTTCCCATTAGAATTGTGTCTGAAATCAAATCAAATAAAAGATACAAAAATAGAGTCCGTACGTCGTACATGTTGAACATCACGCTAGAGCAACATCGGTCAAAAAAAACACATAACTGTCATAAAAATATAAATTACGACATAGATTGCACTTTCTTTGTTGAATGGGTGCATTCTGTAAAATTATGGTCATATTAGATATCATTGCAAACCATGGAAATATACCATAAAAAACAAATCTAACAAAATCAAAATGTTTATTAAAAGCAAATATGACCGGCCACTATGAAGTTTGTGAGTGGGGCTTGAAAGTGCATACCGGTACTTTATGGATTTGACTATGACCTTATAAAAGAGGTAATGCCTGCATAGCTACTGGCCTATCATAAGAGTATAGATATTTAAAAATTATGTTGAATTGAAAATTCCTTTCTTAACTGTCATTTCACAATTTGTGAAACCCTGCCCTCTTTCAAATGATATATTCCCCGAGTCGAAAAGTAGCCCGCATAGCGTTTATCAGTAATGGTAAAAATAGGAAGGTTATCAGCTATGCAAACTGGTTATAATGCATAAACATCTTGTAGCAGAATATTAAACGAAAATGAATTAGGAACCCAGACACCTCCAAGCCATGCATGCCTTAAACTAGAAACAAAACGTAAACAAAACAAAATGTAAATTTATGGCTGCTTCTTCCCTCACTGATGAAATATTGCATTCACCTATTAATTCATATAGTGAATGGTCTATGATGATGCTTCTACCTCCAGTAAACAGTGATTTAAGAAGTGGCAGTTCTGGTAAAGTTGAAAAATAATTTTGAAGCTTTTTAATTCTTTAAACTTTGAAGAATATCACAGAAGAAATGTTCCCTGAAAAGGAGTACTCTACAAGATGCCCTCATATTAGAAAATATCAGAAATATGAGAAATAGCTCATAAAGTTTTGGACCAAACATTCATGCCACAGCTTTTACAAGTACATGGATAAGGTGCAGTCAGTCATTATGAATGTTGTGGGCAAATAACAAGGAATTCTAGTCTTTGGGCAGTACATTATATCAACATAACAAGGGGTTAATAACCACTGACAATATACGGCTGTTATCCCATTCTATCACAGAACAGTAAAATCAGAACTGATTTTATTATTTGCTAGATAAATCTATGTACCTACCTACCTATTTTGCTAGTCTTCCGACTACGCAAGCCATTCGAGTAATTAAAGTCACGACAGTGCATATACCCCCCCCCCCCCCCTAGGATCACACCTTCCTCTGTGCACGTAGGCATGACGCGCGCACACAATCCTCCTCTTTACGAGCAGCCTCAGACAAACTTTGACATGTTGCTAGGCAAGGAGTGGGGTAGGAGGGTGGACATAGGTAGGTACATAGATTTATCTAGCAAATAATAAAATCAGTTCTGATTTTACTGATTTACTACAATAAATCAATGTACCTACCTATTTTGCTAGACCACAACAGGTTCAATTGGGGGCATGTCCCAAGAGGAAGGTCAAGAAGAACCCAAGGATGACGCTGCAGCTTGCAACGTCTTGTTAGAAAAAGACTCTTCAACTGTCAGAACATCTTTTAAATAAAAAGAAGGAAGGACGTGGAGGAGCGCCAGTAGGCTGCCCTCATAATGTCCACTAGGGGCACCCCTTGGAAAAGAGCCCAAGAGGCACTGATGCCCCTGGTATCGTGAGCACGGAGCTTCCCATCACTCAATAGGGCCTCTGGCCCAGCTGCCTGGATCGCTTCGACTATCCATCTAGAAATGGATTCTCTGGAAGCGGGGGAAAAGGGCTCTCGAGTGATGACAAAAAGCTGATCACTCTTACGAAGATTCTTAGTCCCTTTAAATACCATTTCAAGCCCTCACCGGACACCAGACCTTATCCTCCTGCACCGAGGAATGGTCCGACAGCGGTCTAAGAAAAATCTCAACTGGTCCAGAGGAAGCAGTCTGATTTTTGGCAATAAAAGAGGGCTTTGGTATAAGTCGCACACCATGGTTCTCCCAACGGATGTGACCCGGTGTGATACACAGAGCATGAAGAGTACTCCTCCTCTGTGCAGAAGCAATAGCAACTAAAAACAGCGTCTTGACCGTTAATTGGTGAAGGGACGCTTTACCCAACGGTTCAAAAGGTGGCTTCGCAAGCACGTCAAGGACCTTGGGTAGACTCCAAGAAGGAGTCAGGCTACGAGTTGATGGACGCTGCAAAAAGAAGGAGCGAGTCAACCTAGCCAAAAGAGGGAGTTGGAGACTCCCGAACCATCAGCAAAACCAACGTGGACGGCGGCAATAGCCGAACGATAGCCACGTATGGTTGAAATCGATCTACCCTTATCGAAAAGGGAGATCAAAAAATCGGCAATAACACCAATAGGGGCTTCACGTGGCGAGACACCCTGATTCTCGCACCAAGAAAAGAAGGCCCCTAGACGAGAGTTGTAGAGATCTCTAGTGGAGTCTCTATGGCTTCTCATTACAAACTGGGAGGCCCTCTCGGAGAGCCCCGAGTTTCTGGCGTCTTCCCCAACAACGGCCAGGCAGTCAAGTGGAGGACCGCTGGGCGTTGATGAACAATCCCCGAGAGGGGTTGAATTATCAAATCCTCCCTGAGAGGAAGGGGAAACGGCTGGCCGGCCAGGAGACTCAGCGGGTCTGGAAACCAATGTCTCGCTGGCCAATGTGGGGCTATCTCGATCTCCAGAGGACCCCACACCTCTTGGAGAAGAGCAAACACCTCCGGATGAAGAGTCCACTCTGACGGGAGGCATTTGCCCCGAGACAGAAAATCCACGATCAGATTGTCCTGACCGGGAATGTAGGAGGCTACCGGAATAATGTTCATAGACCGGCACCACCTCCACAACTGGGCAGCTAAGGTGTTTAGATAGCCGCAGTAACAGGCATAACTGATCCAACAGGAGGGACTCTGAGTTTGCAACTAGGAGCCAATCGTCTAGATAGACGAACAATTGGAGGCCGCGAAACGCGGCTAGGGCCGACACTATTCGGGTAAAGACTCGAGGGGCCGGCCTCAGCCCGAAGGGCAGGGCACGAAATCGAAACGTTTCGCCCTGGAACACGAATCCCAGCAAATTTCTCGACAGAGAGTGAATGGGAATGTGAAGGTACGCGTCTTTGAGATCGAGGGAGATCGCAAGGTCGTCCTGCTTGATAAGGGCAGAAAAGACGCCAAGGTCTCCATGCGAAAATGCACTGGCGGTATAAACCTGTTGATCCTTTTCATGTTTAGAATCATATGTAAACTTCCCGAGCACTTGGGAATGACAAAAATTGGGGAGAGACAGATGAGGATGATCTCTCACCCTTTCTACGGCGCCCTTTCCCAGCAGCGTGGCGATCTCTGAGATGTGCTGCTGGAAAAGGGCGGACATTGCACTCCCAGTGTGGAGAGCGCCAACTTGCGGCGTTGATGTGTAATGTCAATCGCCGCTGAGAGCTGAGGCCACTGAAGTCCAGCTAACAAAAGCAGGAGTTCATCCAACGAATTGGAGTCCCCCTCGGTCACATTCAGTTCAACTGATCTGGCCCGAAGACGTAACAGTGAACCCAAGTACGCCGAAAGTCTTAAGCCCGACCTGACTTTGGTTTCAAAGTTCACTAGGGGCTTCTCGGCGGATCTATAGGACTGAGACTTGAAATTGATATTCAAACGTTGTCCCATACCAAAAATTTCCTTGGCTTAAAAGAAGCCCTGGGTATCCTCCGCATAGCAAGACAAGGCTGGGGGTCGAAGCCGGCCTGAGATTCTGAAACAGACGGGGTAGAAACCTGCGAGACAGAATCAAATTCGGGAGAAATAGTCCGGTGGGGAAAATCCCATGGGGGTGGATATGCCCACGGACCAGTGACAGACTCCTCCCCCGGCGGGGGAGGAGTCTGTCACCGCATTCGGACAAAATTGTCCCAGGTTCTCATGAATATCGGAGACCGGGAGAACACCGGGGTCTGACTCGGGAACATCCTCCATCACAGTGACAACTGACTGGGGAGAACCCGTCTCAGTAGCCGGCAGCGTCGGGGGATTAGTATCCCAACCTTGCTGCTCAGCAAAGAGTCTCATTAATCTGAGCAACTCAGATTGAGAGTCGGGGGGAAGAGAGGGCTGAGCCTTCTGAGCCGACTTGGGTTTAAACTTCTTAGCGGGGGTGTGAGCCACCGTAATAGAAGACCGTTTAGAAGCACCGGAAGTGTTTGGCTGCAGTATAGAACCCTCACTATCAAAATTGTCCTGGCCGGGCTCCCCAGTGGGAGAAGCAATTCGGCCGCAACTCTAGGGACTGTGCTTCCCCGACCAGAGCCCCGATTCGCATTGACTGCCGGGGGTGGACGGGCTGCTGCATTGCAGCACTGCTGGAAATAGCACCTGGAGCACTGACGTTGGTCAGTGGCTGGCGGGAACCAGCAGTCTTCCGCTGTGAGAGCCTGCTCGAGAAGGAGGTCTTCTTAGCGGGATGCGGATTTACGATACCGGCTGTAATTCCCCCAGACACACCGACGGTGGTCGGATGTCGGGGGAAGCCAGTAACACTGGGTGAAATCTCGCTAGGCACCCCGACGGTGGTCAGGGGTCGGCAAGACCCAGTAACATCATTAGCTGACCGCTTAGCGGTCTTACCAGTTAATGCCCCCTCCAGGCTCCCGACGGTGGTCGGGGGTCGAGAGGACCCGGTAATACTAGCTACCGCCCCCCCCCCCCCAAACTGCAGACGCGGTGGTCGTGAGTTGGAGGGAGCTAGAATTGCTAATAACGGGTGTTCGGTCCGAAAACTTATGAACACCTAACTTACCTATTAAGCCTGTCTTGCTCGACGCTCCCGGTACAAAAGTACCAGGGCGAGCGGACAGACTGACGCCCTTACCTCCCCTGACCATCGTGTTTGACTCACTGGTAGGCGAGCGAAACCGAGGTCTCCAACACACTCACTGGGCTGACGCCCTTATAAGTGAGAGTAGTGGAAGGGAGGGAAGAAGAATTGGAAGAATTGTAAAATCAGCACTGGTCTTCTTATTTACTATATAAATCTATATACCTACCTATTATGCCAGTAGTCTTGACTACGGGACCCCTTCGAGAATTTAACACAAATGAGTCACAATATTGTGCGCACCCCCCGTAATCCTATTGTCCCCTTCGCCACTCACGCGCGTCAACATGCCACGGCCATCTTCCTCTTTTGCGAGCAACCAAGTAGAAACATGTTGCGTGCAAGGTGAGGGGAAGGAGGGAGGGTCATAGGTAGGTATATAGATTTATATAGTAAATAAGAAAATCAGTGCTGATTTTACAAATTTACTGCAATAAATCATATATACCTACGTATTATGCCAGACCAGCGCCAACTCAAAGACCGGGAGGCATGTTTCAAGCAGAAGGGAATAGGATTACACCGAAGATTACAAAGTCATGGCGGCCTTCAAGGTGGCTGACGCAAACATAGCCTCACCTGCGGGAACATCACTAAGGTAGCAAGAAATGAAGGAATTGGGCGAACGCCAATAAGCAGCCTTCAAAATATCATCAAGCGCCACACCTTGAAACAGAGCCCAAGAAGTGCTGACACTACGAGTGTCATGAGCACGAGGCTTACTGTCGGATAAAAGAGCCTCTGTGCCAGCAGCCCTAATAGCCTCGACGATCCATCTAGAAATGGAATCAAGAGAAGCAGGAGAAAAAGGCTCTCTAGTGATCAGGAACAACTGATCATCCTTACGATAAGACTTAGTCTTATCAATATACCATTTGAGAGCCCTAACAGGACACCAAACTTTGTCCTCGCGCACTGACGAAAACCCAGAAAGCGGACAAAGAAAAATCTCAACAGGGCCAGAGGCAGCTGTCTGATTCTTGGCAATAAAAGAAGCCTTAGGAATCAATCTAACGCCTTTTCTCTCCCAGCGAACATGACCAGGAGTAAGGCAGAGAGCATGAAGAGTACTGCGCCTCTGCCCAGAGGCAATTAATAGCTACCAAAAAGAGCGTCTTAACCGTAAGATGATGAAGCGAAGCTTCACCTAACGGTTCGAAAGGAGGTTTCGCCAAGGCCTCCAGGACCTTAGGCAGACTCCAAGACGGCACTAACCTAGAACAAGGAGGTCGTTTCAGAAAGAACGACCGAATCAAACCACTTAACAGCGGGGAATTGGAAATCCCCGAACCATCTGAGAAACCCGAATGAATGGCCCCGATCGCCGAACGGTAGCCTCGGATAGTAGAGATAGATCTCCCTTTGTCAAATAACGAGATTAAGAAATCCGCAATTGAACCAATAGGAGCCTTAGAAGGGGTTTGATTTCTCTCTTTACACCAAAGGAAAAAGACCGAGAGACGGGAATTGTAAATTTCCCTAGTAGAAACCCTACGACTGGACATTAAAAAGTCCGCGGCTCTATCAGAGAGACCCGACTGTCTTGCAGATTCCCTGACCAAGCAGTCAAATGAAGGGACTCCGGACTGTGGTGAAGAATCCCCGAGAGGGGCTGCAACACCAGATCCGCTCTTAGCGGGAGAAGGAACGGTTGAGCCCTTAGGAGGCTCATTAGCTCCGGAAACCAATTCCTCCTGGGCCAAAAGGGAGCTATCACAATCACCCGAGCCCGATCTTCCCTGATTTTCCGCAAGACTCGCGGAATCAGTTGGAAGGGAGGAAAGGCGAATCCTTGAAGGTTCTCCCAGCTGAGGGAGAAAGCATCGAGAGCCCATGCTCCCTGATCGCGAACACGGGAGCAATACTTCGGCAGCTGGTGATTTAGCACCGACACAAATAGATCCACTTCCAGTGGACCTAGGCAACTGCAAAAGACCTCCAGATGGAGCATCCATTCTGATGGAAGACACCTGCCCCGAGACAGAAAATCCGCAATGAGGTTTTCCCGACCGGGGATGAAAGAGGCCACGGGTGTGATCGCCATGCGACGACACCACCTCCACAGCTGAGCTGCTAGGGCATTCAGGGCAGCCGAACGAGTGCCTCCCTGCCGATTGATATATGCCGCCACAGTGACATTGTCCGTGAGGATCAGAACCGAACGACTGAGAAGTCGACTTCTGAAATGGAGCAGGGTCAACAGAACTGCCATAAACTCCAGGACATTGATATGGGGAAGAGTCCCAAGATGAGACCAATCCCCCGCAACCGTGCTGCCGTTGCAGTGTCCTCCCCACCCCAACCGAGAGGCGTCCGTCGAAACCGAGATCGACGGGAGAGGGGTACTGAAGGACCTGCCTCGCGCGAGAAACTCCTCGCTCGTCCAACAAGAGAGAAGAGACTTGATCCTTACTGGTACTGGAATCCAGACCAAAAGAGAGTCTTTTCCCGGCTTGAAAAACCTGAGGAGATGTCTCTGAAAAGGTCTCATGAGGAGCCGGCAGTCCTCTAGAACATTGACTAGACTGGCTAGATAACCTAGAAACTGAAGCCACTGTCTGGCCTTGACCCTTCTGGCCAGCAAGAGCTTGCGAGCCGCAGAGACAATGGTGAGAATCCTGTCTCGACTGGGCCGAGCCAACTGATTCCGTATGTCTAACACCGCCCCCAGAAAAACTGGGCTGCGAGTAGGAACTAACTCTGACTTTTCCCAATTTATTAGGAAACCTAAGTCTTGAGTAAGAGTGACGAGCAAACGAGTCTCGTCCAACAAACGATCGCGCGACTCCGCAAGAAGAAGCCAATCGTCCAGGTAACAAAATAACCGAAGGCCGCGTCGCCTCAGAGAGGCCGCCAGCACAGCTACAACTTGAGTAAAAACCCGAGGGGCCGGGCGCAGCCCGAAGGGAAGAGCGCATAAGTCTCTGAGAAGAAGGAGAACCCCAGAGGATCGTGCGAAGCGCGATGAATGGGAATGTGAAAATACGCGTCCTTGAGATCTGTCGAGACCGCGTAGTCCTTCCTCTTGATCAACGGAAGAATGGAGGCGAGAGTCTCCATCCGAAAATGTACTGGAGGAATGAATTTGTTTATTCTTTTCAGGTTCAGTATCAAACGAAGTTTTCCCGAGCGCTTGGGAATAACAAAAATTGGAGAAAGGGAAAGAGACGGCCTGTCTCTTACCCTTTCTATAGCCCTCTTTTCCAACAGAGACTCGATCTCCTTTGAAGCATGAGATCGAGCCAGGGCAGACATGGGAGGTGACCGAATTCTTATAGCCCCTCCGGGGAGCGAAGCGGAAAGATCTATGAAGAATCCGTCTCGCACGACGGAGAGAACAAACGCGTCCCCGAAGATGGCCTCCCAAGCGGGGAGAAAGGAATGAAGTCGGCCACCTACCATGACTGGAAGAACAAACGCTCGGGGAAGAACATCAAAACCTAGGCTTGGCCTTATGCGAAGCCGTCGCCTTACGAGAACCTCTCGAATAGCCCCTGCCACGACCCCCTCTCCCGCGAGAAGGAGCTGGCTGCGGCTTAGAAGGCGGGACCCCAGACACACGACTGTGTTGACCCGAAGCGGGACCAGCAGGCCTCCGCCGGACAGGGGCCCGCGTCAACTTAGAGTGAGTGTGAAACTGCTTAGTCATATCCGAGATCTGCTTTCGCGCATCGATCTCTCTCTGAAAAACCGTAGCGAATTTACCACCGAAAAGCGAAGGACCCTGAGACGGGACATCTCGGAGAAGTTGAGCAATGCCCGACTCTCTAACACCCAGTGCCGAAAGAGCCAGGGTCCTGCGACGGAACGTAACCGAAGCAGCTGCAGTGGAAAGCTGCGACCACTGCAAACAAAAAAGAGTATGCAGTAAGTCATCAATAACCAGCTTGTCACCATCAGTAACGTTCAACTCCTCCGCCCTGGACCTAAGGTCGGAGAGAAACCCTTGAAAAGCCGCCAAACGCATACCTGCCCTAACCTGGTTTTCAACATTAAACCAAAGCTTATCCTCCGTCTTATAAGCAACGGAGGTTAGCGGATTAGTCGCCTGCAAGCGACGACCAACTTCTAAAATCTCCGGAGAAAGAGTCTTAGCTTTGAAAAAGCTGTCTTGATCCTGAGAACCGAAGGCAAAGGCCTTACCCTTAACCGAAACAGGGCGCTTAACCAACAGCGCAGCCTCAATGCGGTCATACTCCACCTTGAAATCCTCCTCGAGAGAAATACCCTCGGAGGAATCCTGCTGCCTGAACCAACGCGAAGTCGAACCCTGCGCGCGGGCTGACTGAAATTCAGGGAGATATTTAGACAACAAAGCAATCGCTTCCACCCCACACAGGGCGAGCGATTGAGGCTCCGCCTGCCCAAGCGATTCAGAAACTGAAGCTTGAGAGGCCGCCTCTAAGTCTGGTTCCACCCGAGTGGAATGAGACAAAGGACCGCTAACAAAGGACGCAGCAGGCGGAGCCTCCCATGGTTCAGCAAAAGTCTCCTAGCCCGGTGGCGCCCCGGGGCTGCGGGAATAGGAGGCACATGCGAACCCGACTCAGACAAAGACGACTCAATCACAAAAGGCTGATTAGTCTCAAAGTCAGACCCCTGAATAGGGACAGAAGCAAGGGTTGAAGTACCCGGTACAAAGGACCAACCCTGATTCTGAGCAAAAGCCCGCATCATGCTGAACATATCAACTTGAGAGGAGCTAGCCGGGTTAGCCAGGCCAGACGGGCAAGAGGCCGGCAAAGCCTTGCCCCTTTTTGCCTTTTTCCTGGCCTTCTTCTTGGCTGGCTCGACAAGAGTCGTAGCCGAAACCCTTTTCTTAGAGCGCTTATTCAGATTCGTTCGGATCCCCGAAGCCGCTTCGGAAACACGAACCGAACCCTCCGCGGAGGGACGCTCACCTCCCTCAAAGGGAGTAGTGCGCTGAGGGTATGAACCCAAAGTCTCGCACAAATTACCCATATTGGCTGAGCGAGAAGATGCGGTAAGCCATGGGTTGGGAGCTAAAAGCACCCAGTGCGGGGGCAGACCGAGATGACTCGGTATGTGCCCGTTGACTACTAAAGGCGTGTGAACCCGCTATTGAACCGCTAGGGAGCGGCAATAGGAGAGCACTAGTAGTCACGCACTCAGGTGAAAACACCTGTTGCTCCGAAGAGCGTCCATAATTGTTAGCTCGAGCATTCCCATCAGCTGGCAATGTAGACAGCCCGGGAAGTACTCGTTCCCCCATATGGCATCGGCCGGGGGCTAGGGTTTGTGAACCCAGACCAACATGGACTAAGCCCGTGGGCTGCCCTGCAGTAGTGGGGCGCGTCTCCCCTAACGGATTTAAGCGAGTGAACGCTACCGTGCGGGAAACAACCGCCCCCTTCTGGTCTTGACGACCGGGGGATTGGATTCGAGATATCCAAACCACTAGAATCTGACGCCACCCACCCCGAAGCATTTTGTACAAAACAAAGTGGATTTCGTACAAGCGGACACTCGGCGCCCCATATTTGAGTGGGGTCCGCTCGCTATTCATGAGGACCGCTATTCATAGAAAACCGCTATTCATCTAACACGCATTATGAATAGCAGTCCTTATGAATAGTTGTATCCCCCATCGTCCCGCCGCGTCCGCCGCAGAGATTTTCTTGTGAAAGCTCTACTGGCTGCAGATTTTGTCGGGTCACCTTCAAATTTCACATGGAGGTGCATTATGGTAAGATGAAGAAGCCTATTGTTTTTGGTGTGGGCGGAGTCATTGTTGCCATGGTAACCATATTTTTTAAAGAAAAGGTAAAGATTTTCTTGTGAGCGCTCTACCGGCTGTAGTTCTTGTCGGATCACCTTCAGATTTCGCATGGAGGTGCATTATGGTAAGATGAAGACGCCTAATCACTATGAACACAATGACAAAGAGAGCGAACAAAATATACAGCTCCTCATTGTACTCTCCACAATTACTCTGGTAGACAAAAGAACATCCCTTCATTACTATTATGTGAAATAAGTAGAACAGGTGAATATGCATGTGACACCTGCTCTACATATTTTTACATAATAGCAATCTTCACATGTGATTTTTTTTTAAGGGGAGTTCTGTTCATATCGTATTACAAGGAGTGGTTTTCTTTGCTATTGAACCTTTAAAGACATATTGATGATAAAATATCTGCTCATAGAACTTTTAAGGCTAAATATTTATGACAGACGATTTTGAAAGTGTTGCATAATAGCAATTTCCAATGTATTTCCGATAGGCTTATAGAATCCAAATAAGCAAGCTAAAACTTCAAATTGAAATTAAATAATTTTCGATCATCCGAGACCCCCCAAAAAAGCTCTAGTCGTCAATTAGCTGCTTCCGCAATGACGTTTCATGTTCCCAAATTCTATGCTTTCGCTTATTTTAGAGGAACTATGTTTTTTTTATGTTGCACACTTTCCAATTCGTATGACAGTATATTTTGTGACATCTGAGTATGAAAATAACAAAAAATATATAAGTAGTGTATTAATGATGCTGGAATTTTCTTGAAGGGCAAAATAGACATTAGGCCACTTATTGCTAAAAAAAATGTTTCTATAAAATTTCTCAAACTTGTAAAAATGAAATGTTGTTTCAGTGTTTCTGAAAATAATGTTGCAAATGATCCCAGACAATGCTTGTTCCAACTTACAGGACAAGAAGGTCTTTTGGAGGAAAATATTAAGAAAATAAAAATGAATAGTAACAATGATAAAAATTTCCTTAAAGAATTAGGGGAATGAATATTCTGTCTAAATCTCGTCCTTATTCTTCCATAAATTCCACTCAAACACTTTTGATGCACAATGAAATACGCTATATCAAGTACTGTGCGACGTTTTTGCGTGCAAATTGCAGTAAAGGATATTCAATCGCAACAAAAGCGAGGTATCGATTCATATAAAAAAAATTGCCGCATAGATACTTTGTCGAGAGTACTAGAGAAAGAGAGAGAGAAAGAAAGAGAGAGATTTGGGAGTTGGAGAATAAAGACAGAGCAAGAGTATGTGTATGTGTTTTTTTGAGAAAAAAAAAAGTGTGCGTGTGTGAGAGAAAAATAGAGAGAGATTCACAAGAGTTTGATGTATTCATTGAAAAAAAATATTATATATGACACAACTGATGAGTAATAAATTAAATCAGACTCAGGTTCGCACAATGGGAAGTTGAAAGACGAGTTTTTACATATTTTTGTTTCAAATAATGCCTTGAATTTCTTCATTAGATTTTCGCTTTTTGAAGAAAATAACAAAGCCACAAAATCTGTATGCAGAACATGACAATACCATTCTGCATCACACCAGCCATTTCTGAAAAACTTTTGCTACCCAATGTCATGGCCTTGAAAAGTGAAAGTCTAATTTGATATTCAAAACATGGTTTTAAGAAAAAATAATTTTGTTTAGTTTTAAATATAAAAACTTTCTCCAAATAAGACAACATTCAGCTCTACAAATGTCAGAATTGTAACTATTAATCTAACATGTAACTAGATTTAGCTCAATTCCAACCTATTTGATACACAGCATATACTAAATAAATACCTGCATTTTCGTGTGTAACAGTTCATGCTCCCTCTTTCATATATTCCACTGTGCTATTGTTGCTGAACATGTATATATTTTCGTATGAAAAAATGCGAAACAAATGTGACCCTCCACCACAAAACGACCAATGAGTCGCAATGGGAGTTTTAGAGTAAACAGCTGAAAAGGGTTGTTTGGGGTGAAAATTTCACTTTTAAGTTGTTGGTATTTTATGAAAGTTAATTCATTAATCTACCATCTGACAAAATTTCGGGTAAAATACCATGCTAAAATATGTTTTTACTCTCGTTCAAAATGACCATTTTTTCCTGGATATCCAAACTTTGTGAGTCAGCTTCCAGGGATCGTACTTGACACCGCTTTTCTGTTATAGCTCAAAAAATATCCACTGTCTGATATTCATAATTTACAGAAAGAAAGAAAGATATCTATTCTAAAGGTATGGAAAGTTTCACTCCAATCAAATGAGTACTTCACAGTGTAGGCTTTGGAGTTTTGACTCAACCTTTTGTGCGACAAACAATAGGACACAGATTAGGCGCTCTTAAATGGTCACTCTTCTTTGGCGCCCGTTTTCTCTATTGTTTTGCCCATTAGCCTGTCTGATACTCTGTCATTCTCATTGTAATTTATAAGGGTTTGCTTAGTCTATACAAAACAAGTTACGTATCATTTTAAAGCTAAGAATCTAAGCTTTCAAACTGTGCTGAAATTTAAAAACCCAAATTTCCGACTTACTGGTCGTTTTGTGGTGGAGGGTCACAAATTATAATCACTTGATACAGATATGGTTTCATATTGCCAAACAGACATAACAATGATCTGCGCATATCAATGCGCCAGATTTGGCCATTTCAAAAACTCTATATATGTAATATATTTTTTATTTTTCTAATTTTTAGGGTATTGTCACTTTGAAACTTAGAAAAAATGATGCTAATAAGTAATAAGCAAATCGCTGCACACTGCAGGTTCC
Organism: Heliocidaris erythrogramma; assembly: GCA_025617745.1. Classification (NCBI taxonomy): domain Eukaryota; kingdom Metazoa; phylum Echinodermata; class Echinoidea; order Camarodonta; family Echinometridae; genus Heliocidaris; species Heliocidaris erythrogramma. Next base: position 50,185,704 of record CM046855.1, on the reverse strand, counting down.
ATTTGTTAACAAGTACATATTTCTAGGTCTGGATTTGGTAACATACCAGAATGTTTATTCCCCACCCATCGTTATGTGTATCAAAAGTTTTCACATTTTCTTGTTTTGTTGTTCAAGCAAAGAAATACGTCGAAACTACATTGCTCTTCTTTATAAAGATATATTCGTTTGAATAATTAACTCTAATCTTTGCATACCAAATGAATAATGATACCCCGTATTAAATGGGAAAACTATTTGTATGCACGGCAGACCGACCTAATTGAAGTATCAATTCTCTGTATTTTACTTATCTGTCATCCAGTTCGAAGTATGGACAGTTTTTTGAGCTAGTCTACTCTTCATGAATTTGTAGTCCCATGCCACTTTTCTTTTTTTTTCCTTTTTTTTTTCAATGTGTTAAAAGTCTACCCTCTACTGGATTTGATAACATACCTGAATGTTTATTCCCCACCCATTGTTTTGTGTATCAAAAGTCTTCACATTTTTCTTGCATTGCTGTTTAAGAAATACGTCGAAACTACATTTCTCTCCTTTATAAAGAACTATTCGTTTGAATAGTTAACTTTAACCTTTGCAAAAAATTTAGTTTGCATACCAAGTGAACAATGATGCCCCATGTTAAATGGGGTTTCAAGTAACAAATTTATTTATCGTGTTGCCCCCTACTGGATTTGGTAACATACCATGTTTATTCCCCATCCAATGTTTTGTGTATCAAAAGTTTTCACATTTTTCTTGTCTTGCTGTTTAAGCAAAGAAATACGTCGAAACTGCATTTCTCTTCTTTATAAAGAACTACTCGTTCGAATAGTTAACTTCAACCTTTGCATACCATATGAATAATGATGCCCCATGTTAAATGGGAAAACTATTTGTATGCATGGCAGACGACCTAACTGAATTATCTATTCTCTGTATTTTTACCTATCACCTCTGTCATACCAAACGAGTACTGATAGACCATTGTGGTTAAGCTGTTCGCGTACTGACAGGGGGTCTATTAAGCAAATCTTTTTGTTTTGCAAATCACCTGTGTCATCAGTAAAATGTGTTTAACTTTAAGTAACTATTCTCCTTATCTTGTTTATTCATACAATACATGAAGTATTTGAGCCTTGAAAGAAATGTACTTGCATTGTTTCATTACACATGCCAGGGTTCAAGCGGTAATATTACTGCAACATCTTTGTTATATTTTGGTTATATACTTAATCCAGTCTTACAGACGAATAATCAAACGTTCATAGAACTCGTCCACTTGGTACTACTATTTATTTATATGCTGAGAGAGTTTTAAGTAACAATTTTCTGTATCTTTTTGATACATGTTACTGATGAATAGCCGTTCATTGTGTAATGCAATATCTATTTGTATGCTGACAGACAGTTTTAGTAAGAATTCTCTTTGTTTTGATTGTTACCTTTATCGTTCTGTGATGCAGTTCGATGTATGGGCAGTTATTTTGGAGCTAGCCTACATGAATTTTTATTCCCATGCCACTTTCTTTTTTATGTGTTAAATGTCTACCCCCAACTGGATTTGGTAATATACCAGAATGTTTATTCCCCACCCATCGGTTTTGTGTATCTAAAGTTTTCACATATTCTTGTTTTGCTGTTCTAGCAAAGAAATATGTCGAAACTGCTACATTTATTATAACCTACCAGGGATCATTCGAAAGTACACCGTCCATTGGGATGGAGACAAGTAATTATCACCTTTTTTGGTCTCGATGAGTGAGAGTGTTAAGACCAAGTTCCAACCTCTTTGTCAAATATTAAATGCTTGACAATGACATGTTATTTTTCTGTTCGAAATCAAAAGGAGTAAGAGGGGAAGAAAAGAAAAAGGCAAAAATACTGTTCAATTTTTTGTAAGGTAATGCCCAATTAATCTTTCTTCCCCGACCCTTTATTTTATTTTGTATGTCAAAGATTACACCCTTGCTCGGGTGCTTTACTCGGGTGGTCGGGCTCTGCTCTGTTGCCCTAAACATTTATTGTAACTGACCAAGATGGGTCCTATTGTATTTTCATTTGTATTGTACATATATATTGAAACTACCCACGCACTTGCACTACATATACACACAAACACACCAACATGCACTTGCAAACGCACCGACATCACGCATGCAGTTGATCATCCTCCAAAAAACCGGCACTTTACATTTTTGTATTAATAAATGGATTCACACGCTTACACTCCCGATATTCTTCTCGACGATATACACGACAGTAAATATGACACTCCCTTGGAATTTAACGATACATTTTCTCATAATCCAAATAATATTTCACTTTTACATATAAACTCGAGAAGTCTGAACAGAAATTTCGAATATTTTGACAACCTTTTACACTCCTTAAATAATTTTGCATTTTCCGTCATTGGAATAAGTGAAACATGGTTACATCAGAATTCTCCAGATATGTTCAGTTTATCTAATTATAAGTTGATTAGGGCAGACCGCAAAGGAAGAAGAGGGGCGGTGTTGCATTTTATATTGCTCAAAACTTAAAATTCAAAATCCGTTCAGATGTTAAACTAACACAAGCGGAATCATTATTTATTGAAATTGACAACTCAAATCTCAAAAATGTCATTATAGGTTTAATTTATAGACCCCCCAACTCTAATTTTGAACTATTCTGTGATGAAATGGATTCATATCTTCATAAAATAGGCGAAGAAAACAAACATATTTTTATGCTTGGTGACTTTAATATCAATTTCCTACCCTCTTTAGTAATTCAACCAATTTTATGCAACTAATGTATTCATATGGCTTCATTTCGACTATTAATAAACCCACCAGAATAAATTCACATTCTTCAACTCAGATTGATAATATTTTTTCCAACGTACATAATAACAAAACCATTGGGGGATATGCTCTGAAGTTTCCGATCACCTACCCATATTTTTAACATGTGAATGCAAACTATGTTGCCCTAAATCATTTGATGAATTTTTATATCGCAAAGAATCCAAACGTAATGTAGAATTACTGAAACAGGATTTACTTTTAGAGGGATGGGCAGATGTCTACAATGTAAATGATGTCAATACCGCATACAAACATTTTAATAACAGATTACAATATTATTATGAAAAGAATATCCCCCTAGGCAAAATTAAAAACAAGCGAAGTAAACCCAGGAATCCTTGGATAACGAAAGGTTTATTGAAGTCAATACAAACACGTAACCGCCTCTATAAATTACACTTACGCAATCCAACTGATACTAAGGGAGACCATCCAAATTCATCGACCATTCAGAATGCATCCGGAATGGGGTCATCAAGCATTCCAGAATGGGTCGGGAATATCCCCATTCTAGTCGCGTTCTCAAATTTCCGGCCGATCGGCGTCTTTTGTGTTGCCGAACAAAGGGGCATTCTGAAAGCATTCTGGAAGCATTCTGGGAGCATTCTGGAAATGTCCCTTTGTTGTCGACGTGGCATGGTCCCAGAATGCGGTGATTAAAAATCATGAACGGGACAGCCAAGGATGCGCAGCGCGATCGAAGGTGCTTCATTTATTGCGATATCGATCATGCCGGCATGATACATGTATAATCTCATTTCAAAGTATTTCCCTTTCTTTGACTGTAAGGCTCGGAAGAATTATTTTTGAAGATTCAAGTTGATGCCATATACTATAGTGAATTCGCTTTATTTATGAATATTGTAAGCGACGGTCACCAGATAAGATACAGCGTCGACCGTTAGATGAAAAAGGAATACGATTTCCAGATTGAACGAAGTGATGATCGCCGGGTGAAAGAATGCGCATTATTTCTTCCGATATTAGGACGCAACAAGTAGCTGATTTTTGTTTTTAATGACATGTATGGATCGCAAGAATTATGCGGAAGTTTAATGGTGAAAGAAATTGAAGCTCATCATATGAAATAAAGTAATGATCGTCAGTTGAAATTAAATTACACTCGCTAGATGATACAGATTTGGACGATTGTCCAATGAAATAATATTAATATTACTACAGTATATGAAATAAAATGACGGCCGATATATATTTTTGTTGCCCTTAAATAAATTCACTGATGAGAATGATCAATACATGGAAAATGCACGATATGATTGATAATATTAACAAATGATAATCAGTTTTGAGCGCCAAATGCGCTTTATATTTCTTCCGATATTAGGACGCAACAAATAGCTGATTTTTGTTTTTAATGACATGTATGGATCGCAAGAATTATGCGGAAGTTTAATGGTGAAAGAAATTGAAGCTCATCATATGAAATAAAGTAATGATCGTCAGATGAAATTAAATTACACTCGCTAGATGATACAGATTTGGACGATTGTCCAATGAAATAATATTAATATTACTACAGTATATGAAATAAAATGACGGCCGATATATATTTTTGTTGCCCTTAAATAAATTCACTGATGAGAAATCAATGATCAATACATGGAAAGTGCACGATATGATTGATAATATTAACAAATGATAATCAGTTTTGAGCGCCAAATGCGCTTTATATTTCTTCCGATATTAGGACGCAACAAATAGCTGATTTTTGTTTTTAATGACATGTATGGATCGCAAGAATTATGCGGAAGTTTAATGGTGAAAGAAATTGAAGCTCATCATATGAAATAAAGTAATGATCGTCAGATGAAATTAAATTACACTCGCTAGATGATACAGATTTGGACGATTGTCCAATGAAATAATATTAATATTACTACAGTATAGACAGATGAAATAAATGACGGCCGATATATATTTTTGTTGCCCTTAAATAAATTCACTGATGAGAATGATCAATATATGGAAAATGCACGATATGATTGATAATATTAACAAATGATAATCAGTTTTGAGCGCCAAATGCGCTTTACATTTCTTCCGATATTAGGACGCAACAAATAGTTGATTTTTGTTTTTAATGACATGTGTGGATCGCAAGAATTATGCGGAAGTTTAAATGGTGAAAGAAATTGAAGCTCATCATATGAAATAAAGTAATGATCGTCAGATGAAATTAAATTACACTCGCTAGATGATACAGATCTGGGCGACTGCCCAAAGAAATTTATATTATTAATATTACTACAGTATAGACAGATGAAATAAATGACGGACGATATATATTTGTGTTGCCCTTAAATAAATTCACTGATGAGAATGATCAATACATGAAAAATGCACGATATGATTGATAATAATTATTAACAAATGATAATCAGTTTTGCGCACCAAATGCGCTTTATTTCTTCCGATATTAAGATGGCAATGCATTTTTAAGGACATGTATGGATCGCAAGAATTATGCGGAAGTTTAATGGTGAAAGAAATTGAAGCTCATCATATGAAATAAAGTAATGATCGTCAGTTGAAATTAAATTACACTCGCTAGATGATACAGATTTGGACGATTGTCCAATGAAATAATATTAATATTACTACAGTATATGAAATAAAATGACGGCCGATATATATTTTTGTTGCCCTTAAATAAATTCACTGATGAGAATGATCAATACATGGAAAATGCACGATATGATTGATAATATTAACAAATGATAATCAGTTTTGAGCGCCAAATGCGCTTTATATTTCTTCCGATATTAGGACGCAACAAATAGCTGATTTTTGTTTTTAATGACATGTATGGATCGCAAGAATTATGCGGAAGTTTAATGGTGAAAGAAATTGAAGCTCATCATATGAAATAAAGTAATGATCGTCAGTTGAAATTAAATTACACTCGCTAGATGATACAGATTTGGACGATTGTCCAATGAAATAATATTAATATTACTACAGTATATGAAATAAAATGACGGCCGATATATATTTTTGTTGCCCTTAAATAAATTCACTGATGAGAATGATCAATACATGGAAAATGCACGATATGATTGATAATATTAACAAATGATAATCAGTTTTGAGCGCCAAATGCGCTTTATATTTCTTCCGATATTAGGACGCAACAAATAGCTGATTTTTGTTTTTAATGACATGTATGGATCGCAAGAATTATGCGGAAGTTTAATGGTGAAAGAAATTGAAGCTCATCATATGAAATAAAGTAATGATCGTCAGATGAAATTAAATTACACTCGCTAGATGATACAGATTTGGACGATTGTCCAATGAAATAATATTAATATTACTACAGTATAGACAGATGAAATAAATGACGGCCGATATATATTTTTGTTGCCCTTAAATAAATTCACTGATGAGAATGATCAATATATGGAAAATGCACGATATGATTGATAATATTAACAAATGATAATCAGTTTTGAGCGCCAAATGCGCTTTACATTTCTTCCGATATTAGGACGCAACAAATAGTTGATTTTTGTTTTTAATGACATGTGTGGATCGCAAGAATTATGCGGAAGTTTAAATGGTGAAAGAAATTGAAGCTCATCATATGAAATAAAGTAATGATCGTCAGATGAAATTAAATTACACTCGCTAGATGATACAGATCTGGGCGACTGCCCAAAGAAATTTATATTATTAATATTACTACAGTATAGACAGATGAAATAAATGACGGACGATATATATTTGTGTTGCCCTTAAATAAATTCACTGATGAGAATGATCAATACATGAAAAATGCACGATATGATTGATAATAATTATTAACAAATGATAATCAGTTTTGCGCACCAAATGCGCTTTATTTCTTCCGATATTAAGATGGCAATGCATTTTTAAGGACATGTATGGATCGCAAGAATTATTGCGGAAGTTTAACGTATGTATATATTCTGTTGCCCTTAAATAACTACAATGATGAGAATCAGTGAAGTTATGTGTATATAACCTTTTTTCATGTTTATACTATATTTATGGTGACAACCCGTCTATTTATAATGAAACAATGTAAACGAAAGACGCCAGAATAGAGCGGCGACCGCGAGGTGAAAGAGGAGATCACCAGATAAAATAATTGATAGTCCGAAATATGAAATAGAGTTAATTATTTTGAAGGTTCATACTTTTTCCGAATCTTTTATATTTTTAGCACACTGCTTGAGCGTAAGATAGAGGGCAAACACTGTTAGAGCGGAATAGAAACATGGAGAGGAGAGAAATAAAATGGAATCGTGTCAACGTGACAGATAGAAAGAGAATAAAATGACAAATTAAAGAGAAACATCGGAAAAGTTGAATGAAAAGCTGACAGAATAAAAGCCATAAGAAAAGGGTGGTTATTCTTGATAAAACAAAGAATAACATAAGGAAACACGATAGAGTTTTTAGCACCCTTAAAATTGCAAGAGGCATCGGCTATCAACAAATTCCAAAAAAGTAAATGAATTAACTCAACTCATTTTAACGATATTTCTCTCCTTGCTTTTGCATGATCCCCTCTTTCTGAGCTCATTTTACCCTTTTTCTATAGCTCCATCAATCCGTCAATACAACGCGACTTTATGTAACTCCCCCCCCCCCCCCCCCCCCCCCCTCTCTTGACTTTTTACAAATTATTTCGGGGAAAGGCTTGTTTGATCTACCCGCGCGCGCGCATACTATTTATAAATAACCGCAGTGATATCAACAACTTGCCAGACAATGGCTCCCAAGAGTCTCTCAATGTCATTGACCCAGTTAATGATTTATGACCTGCTGTGATTTTTTTTTTTCATGCTAGCCTATGCGATATGCGCCGGGCTTTCTGGCAAGTATACTAATTGCGTTACGTAAACTATGGAGACAATACGGACAATGGGCGAGGGCGTTACCCCAAGCGAGTATCATCGCTGGTGAACTCATCATTATTCATATATGTTTTAAATATCGAATGTGAGAGGAGGGTATGCCATGCATGATTCATAAACTAGCCTTATTTGGTGATCGACCTCCTTTTATTCAACCAATCAAATATTTTCAAGTTCCGATTTTTTCCGTCTTGTACTAATACAAAATTCATAATACGCTACAACGCCCTATTTTGTTGGAGTGGCTTAATATAGTCTGTATGCAAGTATGTAATAATTTACTCCACTGTTGCTGTATCGAAGTTTGTATCCAGTATCACATCTTATTTTTAACTAATCATAATAACGCATTATTCTAGACTACGGTACATTCTTTCCAACTGGGTGTTGTGGTGTATATCTCTTCCTACCCTCAGTGGGTGTAGGTTGGCTAATAAAAATACACTTTATTTTGTGACATATTGCCTGTACATATGTTCATTATTCCCAGTACGTATTCTTTGTATTTTTCTTATGCCAGATATTGCCGTTTTATTTATGATCTCTTCCATGCCCACAGGAGGGGCCGTCAGAAATAAAATCATTGTCAATGTCATTGTACCGCATGCGTACGCCTCTAATCCAGCTATCGTGGAAGTTATACTTATAAACTCAGCCCCGGGACGTTTTGAGGGAAACCACTACTATTCCGTGCGTCTCACAATTTACATGGGCAAATGACAATGTATAGTTGTATCGTAGGGACTATTTTTTCAATCAAAGTATCATATATGTCCTGCCACTTACCTAAACAGACCTTCCGCAGATCAGCTCTTCCTCAGAAATGTATAGAATCAATAAAATGTCACCTTTTTTTCACTCAATTGTAATCCTCCCTCTCGTCTCTCTCGAGCGAGAATTCGAACGTATGTAAAAAAATATACGGACGCGCATGCGTATTGCAAACTATACATCGGCCTCCGAAAAATTTTAGTACAGGATCCGGGAAATTAATAGGCTTTTTATATCATTCTCGTCGAAAAGAAAGACGACAGTTATCCGGACAGTATTGTAATTACCTAAAGCATCTTCAAATGAAGTTATGTCATATTTCATGGTATAATTTTGACATACGAGCTTGGATTTATGAGGCATCCAACCTTTCTAATGACTGCTGATCGCAGCCCGAACGCTACGCGTTCGGGCTGCCGCAGTAAAGCGGACCCAGGTTTGGGCTACTGCCGGCCTTCGCCGATTGCCCGTCTCCATAACGCGATCAGTATACTTCATTACTTGCCAGAAAGCCCGACGCATATCTGACAGACTATTTTCATGCTACTGTAGAAAGAAATTCAGCAGCATATCTCCCCTCCCATCCTCCCACCCCCTCCAAATAAAAGATAAATACGAAGACGATCTCTGTAGCCTAGTCACTGAGTTGAGGGGCACTTGCATCCTTTTTTAGGGGGGGGGGGGGGGGGGGGGGGGGGGTCCTCAGAAAATTTAATGCGAGTGTAGGAAGTCACAGAAAGTGGTAGATGTTTGATTTTTGTTTTGACTTTCCCTTCACTTTCCCTCTTTCCCGGTCGCTAGAGCTATATAATATAAAGATGATAATGAGTGAAATTTTATGATAATTATGATATCAAATGAATCATACAAAAAATTAAAAATGAAAAAATATTCTGCTTGACATTTGTGTTAAGAACTTATTAATATGGCCATTGAATTTCGGCGAAATAATATCACAATATCAAATTCCATTGAAAGAGAAAAGAACCAAACAAATACGAAATCACCCCTCTCAAGAATTGACAAGCTTATTTCACAGACGTATTTTTATGTTTCCATAATTTCATCATTTTCTCTGCATCACTGGAATCACGCGGCAGCAGCCCGAATGCATGCGTATAGTGTTCCAATTCCGGGGCCACCTGTCATCATGACTGTAAACCATTTTCAAACATCGTTGATGAAATTCACAAACACACAAATTTACATCGACACAGAATGATCAAAAGTAATAACATGTTGTGCAAGTTTTGTAAGTCGTTTAAAATATGATACGTCACTGATTTGTTTTCAGAATCATGTTATTTTTCCCCAAAATAATATCAGACGGGTTCGCGTGTTTTTCATTTGCTTTCCGAAGTATGTCCGCGATCACTTCAAAAAGGCATCGATCGATATCGCGGCGCGCGCGGCATGAGAAAGACAGATCAGCGATCGGCCGCGCCGGCTACGCTGGCTGAATAGCTCTTCCTTGCTGTACTGTGAACAATAGCGTGTTCTGGATTGAGTGGCGCATTCTCGGAGCATTCCGGAACATACCCATTCTGACACCATTCTAACACCATTCTGACCCCATTCCGGATGTAATCCTCCATAGCGCGGAGTTAAGTACCGCATTCTAAACGCAGGCCAGAATGGGGATGAGCAAGACAATGGATTTTTAGGGGACCATTCTGGATGCATTCTGAATGGTCGATGAATTTGGATGGTCTCCCTACCTAAAGACATATAAAACTTACCGCAATAAATTAACAAAACTGATCCGAATATCCCGTAAATTACACTTTTCTAATAGATTAAAGAAGGCCAGTTCAAACACTACTGCAACTTGGAAAATCATCAAAGAGGTTATGGGAAGAAAGACAGATTCCCCACCCACGGATAATATCACACTAAATGGTACTAACATACATGATCCTAGTATTTATGCAAATTCATTTAATTCATTTTTCACGAATATCGGCCCTGAACTCGCCAGCAAAATTAATAGCCCTAACCCTCACTTAAGAGTCTCTCTTTCTAAACCCAGCACGTCCCAGCGAAATTGTTAATATTACCCAATCTCTTAACAGCTCAAAATCTTATGGTTTCGATAAAATAAGTATGTCTCTTTTAAAAGAAATAATCCACCCACTTGCAATGCCTTTAACTCACATTTTCAATCACTCGTTATCACAAGGTGTTTTCCCTGATCTATTGAAAATAGCTAAAGTCAATCCAATTTTCAAAAAAGACGATCCGCACGAAATAAGTAATTATCGTCCCATGTATATTACTTACTTCCAAGTATATCCAAAGTCTTAGAAAAAAATCGTTTATAATAGGTTACATACATTTATTAATAAACACAATATACTCAGTTCAAATCAATATGGTTTCAGGAAAAATTACTCAACTGACCTAGCATTAATTCAAATTTATGACAAAATTACAAATGCCATAGCTAACAAAGAACATGTTGTTGGTATATTCTGTGACTTAAGTAAAGCATTCGATACGCTGAATCACGCTATCCTCCTTTCTAAACTCAGTCATTATGGAATTCGGGGTCAACCACTCTTATGGTTTAAAGATTATTTAACAAACAGAAGACAATATGTTACATTCAATGGATATGATTCTGATTCCCTTTTAATTCAATGCGGTGTCCCCCAAGGCTCCATCTTAGGCCCACTACTATTTCGTCTTTATATCAATGATATTATCAAGACATCCTCCGTTCTTTCTTTTGTCTTATTTGCCGACGACACAAATATCTTTTGTTCTCACAAAGACCTTAATTCCTTAACCAATACTTTGAATTATGAAATTAACAAAGTATCAAACTGGTTTAAGTGCAATAAACTTTCTCTTAATATAAAAAAGACTCACTTCATGTATTTCAAACATCATTCTCATAATACAGACACACCAATATATATTAAAATCAATGATATGCCAGTAGAAAAGAAAACTAAGTCCAAATTTTTGGGAGTAATTATAGATGAAACTTTGACTTGGAATGACCATTTACATCACGTAATAATGTGCATTTCTAAAAGCATTGGTATAATTTCCAAGCTAAAGTTTCTTCTACCCTATGCAACCTTATTCCTGTTATATAATACACTAGTTCTCCCGTATATAACATATTGTAACATTGTATGGGCTAATTGTGGTTCGACAAAAATCAATTCTATTTTTAAACTACAAAAGAGAGCAATACGTATTTGTACCGGATCGCATTTCTTAACTCACACTGACCCCTTATTCCATAAACTTAAAACGCTAAAAATTTTGGACTTGAATACTATCCAAGTAGCAGTCATAATGTTCAAGTACATTAATAATCAACTTCCACCATCCTTTAATAACATGTTTAAGTTTAATAGTTCTGTTCATTCCTACCCTACTCGCATTTCTGGAAATTTCCATCTTACGAATCCCAAATTATCAATAACACACAAATCTGTAAGACATTCTGGTCCAGACATTTGGAATAATCTTCCCGATAACATAAAATCTTGTTCAACCATCTACTCCTTAAAAGCTACACTTAAACGAAAGATACTACAATCATACGTGCCCACGCTTTAAATTAGTATTTACTATTTGCACCCGCACATGCAATTGCACTGCACCCACTTGATCACTCAGTTTTACCAAGAGAGTTATGTCGCCTAATCTTTTTTACGAGGCCGCCATCCATTTCCAGCCTAACCGCTCACGATGGCGGTCTCCTGCGTTCTAAATTACCTCTCTAGTTTATTGGAAAAAAATATTTACATAGGTCTATTATATTAATTTTGTTAGTATGTTTTGTCTTATGTTTATTATTGTATACTATTATTGTACATGACTTTTTACTTATGTAAACATTCGATTTATTGTATGTTATTAGAACGCAGAAATAAAAGCAAACAAACAAACATCTCAAGTACAAAGGGGGGGGGGGGGGGGGCAAAACTACATATCGGCTCTAAGATTTGATTTCAATATATGTCATTTTTATTGCATCCAATGCATGTTTTACAGTTATCAACACATTACACCATCACCACATATTGAAAGGTAATTTTGAACAATAACAACCTCCAAATTTATCTTGTAATTTCATTTATAAATAATGGACAATGGCTTTGTACGTAAAATTTAAATTCTTGTCCCATGCTTGAGGAAAAAAAATGCACTTGAGAATAATTATAACATCAACATTTTTGTCAATTCATACTTCCATGTATATTTCCATTTGTAATGCATTAAACAAGACAAATTTCCTTATATGGACAATAAAACATAACTACCACATACCATAACACAGTTTGTGGGCAACACGCGAAACTCACGTGTAAGCTTCTGTCAATACTTCATAAAAAGCTGTGTCTGTTCAATTTAATGTATTTCCAAGGTCAGTGACAGAGATGTACCTATGCACAATAGATGATATACAGTCAAACCTGTCTTAGTGGCCACCTGTCTATAGCGGTCACCTGTCTATAGTGGTAACTTATATTGCCTCCCTGTAGCAAGAAATATGTGCTTTAGAACCTGTCTATAAAGGCCACCTGTCTACAGTGGCCACTTTTTCTGTTTCCCTTGGGTGGCCTTAATAGACGGGTTCGACTGTACAGTATTTTAAATGTAACAATGGTACGTATAAGTAGGTTGATAATTATAAATACTGAATAAAAAACTTCTTGAATTAGTATCCCTGCATCTGTCAGTATTTAAATGTTCTAATCTCTGATTTTAGCACCTGAAATTATCACCTCTCTGGAACATAATATTTTTGCACGGGAGAAGGTTCAGAGTACACGAACCAGGAGGCAATGCCCTAAATTGAAACAAACCAAAAGAGATTTAATGACAAGATTACAAATTAGCATTAAAAAAAATAACATGGAATAAACTCGTACCAGTATGTCTGCTTAATCTGAAATAAAATCTATTAAAGGGAACCAATCACCTATGTATGTACTGCTGTATAAAAATTATCTAAAAAGATGTATGTACTGCTGTATAAAAATTAATAAAACTCACTTTACTTAAAATCGTGATTCTATCGCTTAACAGTTAGGGAGTATAATGGGTACATAAAATTCTCCAAAAAAGGATGTATGTACTGCTGTATAAAAATTCTCTAAAAGGATGTATGTACTGCTGTATAAAAATTAATAAAACTCACTTTACTTAAAATTGTGATTTTATAGCTTAACAGTTAGGGGGTATAATGGGTACATAAAATTCTCCACAACTGACATGCAACCCTACTTGGGTAGCATTATTAAAATGTACAATATCTCTTCATGTCCTCATAATATGAACATAGCATAGTGGCATAACAACCCCAACATGGAGAGAGAGAAAGTGCAAACTATTTTTAAAATAAATCTGGGACTTTCATAATTAAAGTGAATTTAAGCATAAACAAATTATTGTTTGGATTAAAACAGAATTAATCACTAAGCAATTTTCATCAACAAAAAGTATCAGTTGGGTGTTGTTAAATAGGTTCTTCTCAACTCTGTTAATATGAGTCTACCAATAATGAGGACATTATCATTATAACTGTAACAAAAATATGTACGTACACAAGATGTATTGCATCCTATAATTGCAATCATACTAATCCAATTCCATTAAGTTAAATAGCAAAACAAAAAATAAAAAAATATAGGCCAAACTCCAAATGCAGAAAATAGAGATCTGGAAAGGCATTTCAACTCCGCAATGCAGTTATACATGGAAAGTAAAGGTTAAAACAGAGTAAATAACAACTATAATACAGCCTAACGTGTCTCTTTAGATTGTCTACTGAAATTCGAGGTATTTGCATCAATGACTTTTAACCCACATAATACAAAGTCTGTTCCCATTAGAATTGTGTGCTGAAATCAAATCAAATAAAAGAGACAAAAATAGAGTCTGTACGTCGTACATGTTGAACATCACGCAAGAGCAACATCGGTCAAAAAAAAACATAACTGCCATAAAAATATAAATTACGACATAGATTGCACTTTCTTTGTTGAATAGGTGCATGTCTGTACAATTATGGTCATATTAGATATCATTGCAAACCATGGAAATATACCATAAAAAACTAATCTAACAAAATCAAAATGTTTATTAAAAGCAAATATGACCTGCCACTATGAAGTTTGTGAGTGGGGCTTGAAAGTGCATACCGGTACTTTATGGATTTGACTAATACCTGCATAGCTACTGGCCTATCATAAGAGTATAGACATTTAAAAATTATGTTGAATTGAAAATTCCTTTCTTAACTGTCATTTCACAATTTGTGAAACCCTGCCCTCTTTCAAATGATATATTCCCCCCCCCCCCACATTTTAGTTTCATTTTGTAGCACTGCTCCCTGTTCCCCGAGTCGAAAAGTAGCCCGCATAGCGTTATCAGTAATGGTGAAAATAGGAAACGTTAGCAGCTATGCAAACTGGTTATAATGCATAAACATCTTGTAATATTATTTTCTAGATAAATCTATGTACCTACCTATTTTGCTAGTCTTCCGACTACGCAAGCCATTCGAGTAATTAAAGTCACGACAGTGCATATACCCCCCCCCCCCCCCCAGGATCACAGCTTCCTCTGTGCACGTACGCATGACGCGCGCACACAATCCTCCTCTTTACGAGCAGCCTCAGACAAACTTTGACATGTTGCTAGGCTAGGAGTGGGGTAGGAGGGTGGGACATAGGTAGGTACATAGATTTATCTAGCAAATAATAAAATCAGTTCTGATTTTACTGATTTACTACAATAAATCAATGTACCTACCTATTTTGCTAGACCAGCACAGATTCAATTGGGGGGCATGTCCCAAGAGGAAGGTCAACAAGAACCCGAGGATGACGTTGCAGCTTGCAACGTCTTGTTAGAAAAAGACTCTTCAACTGTCAGAACATCTTTTAAATAAAAAGAAGTGAAGGACGTGGAGGAGCGCCAGTAGGCTGCCCTCATAATGTCCACTAGGGGCACCCCTTGGAAAAGAGCCCAAGAGGCACTGATGCCCCTGGTATCGTGAGCACGGGGCTTCCCATCACTCAATAGGGCCTCCGGCCCAGCTGCCTGGATCGCTTCGACTATCCATCTAGAAATGGATTCTCTGGAAGCGGGGGAAAAGGGCTCTCGAGTGATGACAAAAAGCTGATCACTCTTACGAAGAGTCTTAGTCCTATCTAAATACCATTTCAAGGCCCTCACCGGACACCAGACCTTATCCTCCTGCACCGATGAAAAATCTCAACTGGTCCAGAGGAAGCAGTCTGATTTTTGGCAATAAAAGAGGGCTTGGGTATAAGTCGCACACCATGGTTCTCCCAACGGATGTGACCCGGTGTGATACACAGAGCATGAAGAGTACTCCTCCTCTGTGCAGAAGCAATAGCAACTAAAAACAGCGTCTTGACCGTTAAATGGTGAAGGGACGCTTTACCCAACGGTTCAAAAGGTGGCTTCGCAAGCACGTCAAGGACCTTGGGTAGACTCCAAGAAGGAGTCAGGCTACGAGTTGATGGACGCTGCAAAAAGAAGGAGCGAGTCAACCTAGCCAAAAGAGGGGAGTTGGAGACTCCCGAACCATCAGCAAAACCAACGTGGACGGCGGCAATAGCCGAACGATAGCCACGTATGGTTGAAATCGATCTACCCTTATCGAAAAGGGAGATCAAAAAATCGGCAATAACACCAATAGGGGCTTCACGTGGCGAGACACCCTGATTCTCGCACCAAGAAAAGAAGGCCCCTAGACGAGAGTTGTAGAGATCTCTAGTGGAGTCTCTATGGCTTCTCATTACAAACTGGGAGGCCCTCTCGGAGAGCCCCGAGTTTCTGGCGTCTTCCCCAACAACGGCCAGGCAGTCAAGTGGAGGACCGCTGGGCGTTCCCCGAGAGGGGTTGAATTATCAAATCCTCCCCGAGAGGAACGGCTGGCCGGCCATGAGACTCAGCGGGTCTGGAAACCAATGTCTCGCTGGCCAATGGTGGAGGCTAACAGATCGATCTCCAGAGGACCCCACACCTCTTGGAGAAGAGCAAACACCTCCGGATGAAGAGTCCACTCTGACGGGAGGCATTTGCCCCGAGACAGAAAATCCGCGATCAGATTGTCCTGACCGGGAATGTAGGAGGCTACCGGAATAATGATCATAGACCGGCACCACATCCACAACTGGGCAGCTAAGGTGTTTAGATAGCCTAAGTCTTGCGTTAGCCGCAGTAACAGGCATAACTGATCCAACAGGAGGGACTCTTGAGTTTGCAACTAGGAGCCAATCGTCTAGATAGACGAACAATCGGAGGCCGCAAAACGCGGCTAGGGCGACACTATTCGAGTAAAGACTCGAGGGGCCGGCCTCAGCCCGAAGGGTAGGGTACGAAATCGAAACGTTTCGCCCTGGAACACGAATCCCAGCAAATTTCTCGACAGAGAGTGAATGGGAATGTGAAGGTACGCGTCTTTGAGATCGAGGGAGATCGCAAGGTCGTCCTGCTTGATAAGGGCAGAAAAGACGCCAAGGTCTCCATGCGAAAATGCACTGGAGGTATAAACCTGTTGATCCTTTTCATGTTTAGAATCATACGTAAACTTCCCGAGCGCTTGGGAATGACAAAAATTGGGGAGAGACAGATGAGGATGATCTCTCACCCTTTCTACGGCGCCCTTTCCCAGCAGCGTGGCAATCTCTGAGGAGATGTGCTGCTGGAAAAGGGCGGACATTGCACTCCCAGTGTGGAGAGCGCCAACTTGCGGCGTTGATGTGTAATGTCAATCGCCGCTGAGAGCTGAGACCACTGAAGTCCAGTGCAAACTATTTTTAAAATAAATCTGGGACTTTCATAATTAAAGTGAATTTAAGCATAAACAAATTATTGTTTGGATTAAAACAGAATTAATCACTAAGCAATTTTCATCAACAAAAAGTATCAGTTGGGTGTTGTTAAATAGGTTCTTCTCAACTCTGTTAATATGAGTCTACCAATAATGAGGACATTATCATTATAACTGTAACAAAAATATGTACGTACACAAGATGTATTGCATCCTATAATTGCAATCATACTAATCCAATTCCATTAAGTTAAATAGCAAAACAAAAAATAAAAAAATATAGGCCAAACTCCAAATGCAGAAAATAGAGATCTGGAAAGGCATTTCAACTCCGCAATGCAGTTATACATGGAAAGTAAAGGTTAAAACAGAGTAAATAACAACTATAATACAGCCTAACGTGTCTCTTTAGATTGTCTACTGAAATTCGAGGTATTTGCATCAATGACTTTTAACCCACATAATACAAAGTCTGTTCCCATTAGAATTGTGTGCTGAAATCAAATCAAATAAAAGAGACAAAAATAGAGTCTGTACGTCGTACATGTTGAACATCACGCAAGAGCAACATCGGTCAAAAAAAAACATAACTGCCATAAAAATATAAATTACGACATAGATTGCACTTTCTTTGTTGAATAGGTGCATGTCTGTACAATTATGGTCATATTAGATATCATTGCAAACCATGGAAATATACCATAAAAAACTAATCTAACAAAATCAAAATGTTTATTAAAAGCAAATATGACCTGCCACTATGAAGTTTGTGAGTGGGGCTTGAAAGTGCATACCGGTACTTTATGGATTTGACTAATACCTGCATAGCTACTGGCCTATCATAAGAGTATAGACATTTAAAAATTATGTTGAATTGAAAATTCCTTTCTTAACTGTCATTTCACAATTTGTGAAACCCTGCCCTCTTTCAAATGATATATTCCCCCCCCCCCACATTTTAGTTTCATTTTGTAGCACTGCTCCCTGTTCCCCGAGTCGAAAAGTAGCCCGCATAGCGTTATCAGTAATGGTGAAAATAGGAAACGTTAGCAGCTATGCAAACTGGTTATAATGCATAAACATCTTGTAATATTATTTTCTAGATAAATCTATGTACCTACCTATTTTGCTAGTCTTCCGACTACGCAAGCCATTCGAGTAATTAAAGTCACGACAGTGCATATACCCCCCCCCCCCCCCAGGATCACAGCTTCCTCTGTGCACGTACGCATGACGCGCGCACACAATCCTCCTCTTTACGAGCAGCCTCAGACAAACTTTGACATGTTGCTAGGCTAGGAGTGGGGTAGGAGGGTGGGACATAGGTAGGTACATAGATTTATCTAGCAAATAATAAAATCAGTTCTGATTTTACTGATTTACTACAATAAATCAATGTACCTACCTATTTTGCTAGACCAGCACAGATTCAATTGGGGGGCATGTCCCAAGAGGAAGGTCAACAAGAACCCAAGGATGACGTTGCAGCTTGCAACGTCTTGTTAGAAAAAGACTCTTCAACTGTCAGAACATCTTTTAAATAAAAAGAAGTGAAGGACGTGGAGGAGCGCCAGTAGGCTGCCCTCATAATGTCCACTAGGGGCACCCCTTGGAAAAGAGCCCAAGAGGCACTGATGCCCCTGGTATCGTGAGCACGGGGCTTCCCATCACTCAATAGGGCCTCCGGCCCAGCTGCCTGGATCGCTTCGACTATCCATCTAGAAATGGATTCTCTGGAAGCGGGGGAAAAGGGCTCTCGAGTGATGACAAAAAGCTGATCACTCTTACGAAGAGTCTTAGTCCTATCTAAATACCATTTCAAGGCCCTCACCGGACACCAGACCTTATCCTCCTGCACCGATGAACTGGTCCAGAGGAAGCAGTCTGATTTTTGGCAATAAAAGAGGGCTTGGGTATAAGTCGCACACCATGGTTCTCCCAACGGATGTGACCCGGTGTGATACACAGAGCATGAAGAGTACTCCTCCTCTGTGCAGAAGCAATAGCAACTAAAAACAGCGTCTTGACCGTTAATTGGTGAAGGGACGCTTTACCCAACGGTTCAAAAGGTGGCTTCGCAAGCACGTCAAGGACCTTGGGTAGACTCCAAGAAGGAGTCAGGCTACGAGTTGATGGACGCTGCAAGAAGAAGGAGCGAGTCAACCTAGCCAAAAGAGGGGAGTTGGAGACTCCCGAACCATCAGCAAAACCAACGTGGACGGCGGCAATAGCCGAACGATAGCCACGTATGGTTGAAATCGATCTACCCTTATCGAAAAGGGAGATCAAAAAATCGGCAATAACACCAATAGGGGCTTCACGTGGCGAGACACCCTGATTCTCGCACCAAGAAAAGAAGGCCCCTAGACGAGAGTTGTAGAGATCTCTAGTGGAGTCTCTACGGCTTCTCATTACAAACTGGGAGGCCCTCTCGGAGAGCCCCGAGTTTCTGGCGTCTTCCCCAACAACGGCCAGGCAGTCAAGTGGAGGACCGCTGGGCGTTCCCCGAGAGGGGTTGAATTATCAAATCCTCCCCGAGAGGAACGGCTGGCCGGCCATGAGACTCAGCGGGTCTGGAAACCAATGTCTCGCTGGCCAATGGTGGGCTATCTCGATCTCCAGAGGACCCCACACCTCTTGGAGAAGAGCAAACACCTCCGGATGAAGAGTCCACTCTGACGGGAGGCATTTGCCCCGAGACAGAAAATCCGCGATCAGATTGTCCTGACCGGGAATGTAGGAGGCTACCGGAATAATGTTCATAGACCGGCACCACATCCACAACTGGGCAGCTAAGGTGTTTAGATAGCCTAAGTCTTGCGTTAGCCGCAGTAACAGGCATAACTGATCCAACAGGAGGGACTCTTGAGTTTGCAACTAGGAGCCAATCGTCTAGATAGACGAACAATCGGAGGCCGCAAAACGCGTACGAAATCGAAACGTTTCGCCCTGGAACACGAATCCCAGCAAATTTCTCGACAGAGAGTGAATGGGAATGTGAAGGTACGCGTCTTTGAGATCGAGGGAGATCGCAAGGTCGTCCTGCTTGATAAGGGCAGAAAAGACGCCAAGGTCTCCATGCGAAAATGCACTGGAGGTATAAACCTGTTGATCCTTTTCATGTTTAGAATCATACGTAAACTTCCCGAGCGCTTGGGAATGACAAAAATTGGGGAGAGACAGAGATGAGGATGATCTCTCACCCTTTCTACGGCGCCCTTTCCCAGCAGCGTGGCGATCTCTGAGGAGATGTGCTGCTGGAAAAGGGCGGACATTGCACTCCCAGTGTGGAGAGCGCCAACTTGCGGCGTTGATGTGTAATGTCAATCGCCGCTGATGAGAGCTGAGACCACTGAAGTCCAGCTAACAAAAGCAGGAGTTCATCCAACAAATTGGAGTCCCCCTCGGTCACATTCAGTTCAACTGATCTGGCCCGAAGACGTAACAGTGAACCCAAGTACGCCGAAAGTCTTAAGCCCGACCTGACTTTGGTTTCAAAGTTCACTAGGGGCTTCTCGGCGGATCTATAGGACTGAGACTTGATATTGATATTCAAACGTTGTCCCATACCAAAAATTTCCTGGGATAAACCCTTGGCTGAAAAGAAGCCCTGGGTATCCTCCGAATAGAAAGAGAAGGCACTACCATAGGGACGTCGGGTAACTCTAGGGACTGTGCTTCCCCGACCAGAGCCCCGATTCGCATTGACTGCCGGGGGGTGGACGGGCTGCTACATTGCAGCACTGCTGGAAATAGCACCCGGAGCACTGACGTTGGTCAGTGGCTGGCGGGAACCAGCAGTCTTCCGCTGCGAGAGCCTGCTCGAGGAGGAGGTCTTCTTAGCGGGATGCGGATTTGCGATACAGGCTGTAATTCCCCCAGACACACCGACGGTGGTCGGATGTCGGGGGAAGCAAGTAACACTGGGTGAAATCTCGCTAGACACCCCGACGGTGGTCGGGGGTCGGCAAGACCCAGTAACATCATTAGCTGACCGCTTAGCGGTCTTACCAGTTAATGCCCCCTCCAGGCTCCCGACGGTGGTCGGGGGTCGAGAGGACCCGGTAATACAAGCTACCGCCCCCCCCAACTGCAGACGCGCTGGTCGTGAGTTGGAGGGAGCTAGAATTGCTAATGACTGGTCTTCGGTCCGAAAACTTATGAACACCTAACTTACCTATGAAGCCTGTCTTGCTCGACGCTCCCGGTACAAAAGTACCAGAGCGAGCCGACAGACTTGTAAAATCAGCACTGATTTTCTTATTTACTATAGAAATCTATATACCTACCTATTATGCCTGTAGTCTTGACTACGGGACCCCTTCGAGAATTTATCACACATGAGTCACAATATTGTGCGCACCCCCCGTAATCCTATTGTCCCCTTCGCCACTCACGCGCGTCAATACGCTATGGCGATCTTCCTCTTTTGCGAGCAACCCCAAGAAGAAACATGTTGCTTGCAAGGTGCGGGGAAGGAGGGAGGGTCATAGGTAGGTATATAGATTTATATAGTAAATAAGAAAATCAGTGCTGATTTTACAAATTTACTGCAATAAATCATATATACCTACCTATTATGCCAGACCAGCGCCAACTCAAAGACCGGGAGGCATGTTTCGAGCAGAAGGGAATAGGATTACACCAAAGACTACAAAGAAGACACAGCGGCCTTCAAGGTGGCTGACGCAAACAAAGCTTCATCTGCGGGAACATCCCTAAGGTAGCAAGAAATGAAGGAATTGGGCGAACGCCAATAAGCAGCCTTCAAAATATCAACAAGCGCCACACCTTGAAACAGAGCCCAAGAAGTGCTGACACTACGAGTATCATGAGCACGAGGCTTACTGTCGGATAAAAGAGCCTCTGTGCCAGCGGCCCTAATAGCTTCAACGATCCATCTAGAGATGGAATCAAGAGAGGCAGGAGAAAAAGGCTCTCTAGTGATCAGGAACAACTGATCATCCTTACGATAAGACTTAGTCTTATCAATATACCATTTGAGAGCCCTTACAGGACACCAAACTTTGTCCTCACGCACCGAAGAAAAGTTAGAAAGCGGACAAAGAAAAATCTCAACAGGGCCAGAGGCAGCTGTCTGATTCTTGGCAACAAAAGAAGCCCTAGGAATCAATCTAACGCCTTTTCTCTCCCAGCGAACATGACCAGGAGTAAGACAGAGAGCATGAAGAGTACTGCGCCTCTGCCCAGAGGCAATAGCTACCAAAAAGAGCGTCTTAACCGTAAGATGATGAAGCGAAGCTTCACCTAACGGTTCGAAAGGAGGTTTCGCCAAGGCCTCCAGGACCTTAGGCAGACTCCAAGACGGCACTAACTTAGAAAAAGAAGGTCGTTTCAGAAAGAACGAACGAATCAAACCACTTAGTAGCGGGGAATTGGAAATCCCCGAACCATCTGAGAAACCCGAATGAATGGCCCCGATCGCCGAACGGTAGCCTCGGATAGTAGAGATAGATCTCCCTTTGTCAAATAACGAGATTAAGAAATCCGCAATTGAACCAATAGGAGCCTTAGAAGGGGTTTGATTTCTCTCTTTGCACCAAAGGAAAAAGACAGAGAGACGGGAATTGTAAATTTCCCTAGTAGAAACCCTACGACTGGACATTAAAAAGTCTGCGGCTCTATCAGAGAGACCCGACTGTCTTGCAGATTCCCTGACAGGGGCCAAGCAGTCAAATGAAGAGACTCCGGACTGTGGTGAAGAATCCCTGAAAGGGGCTGTAACACCAGATCCGCTCTTAACGGGAGAAGGAACGGTTGAGCCCTTAGGAGGCTCATAAGTTCTGGAAACCAATTCCTCCTGGGCCAAAAGGGAGCTATTACGAGCACCCGCGCCCGATCTTCCCTGATTTTCCGCAAGACACGCGGAATCAGTTGGAAGGGAGGAAAGGCGAATCCCTGAAGGTTCTCCCAGCTGAGGGAGAAAGCATCGAGAGCCCATGCTCCCTGATCGCGAACACGGGAGGAATACTTCGGCAGCTGGTGATTTAGCACCGACGCAAATAGATCCACTTCCAGTGGACCTAGGCAACTGCGAATGCGGCAAAATACCTCCGGATGGAGCGTCCATTCCGATGGAAGATACCTGCCCCGAGACAGAAAATCCGCAATGAGGTTTTCCCGACCGGGGATGAAAGAGGCCACGGGTGTGATTGCCATGCGACGACACCACCTCCACAGCTGAGCTGCTAGGGCATTCAGGGCAACCGAACGAGTGCCTCCCTGCCGATTGATATATGCCGCCACAGTAACATTGTCCGTGAGAATCAGAACCGAACGACTGAGAAGTCGACTTCTGAAATGGAGCAAGGTCAACAGAACTGCCATAAACTCCAGGACATTGATATGAGGAAGAGTCCCAAGATGAGACCAATCCCCCGCAACCGTGCTGCCGTTGCAGTGTCCTCCCCACCCCAACCGAGAGGCGTCCGTCGAAACCGATATCGACGGAAGAGGGGCAGAGAAGGACCTGCCTCGCGCGAGAAACACCTCGCTCGTCCAACAAGAGAGAAGAGACTTGATCCTTACTGGTACTGGAATCCAGACCAAAAGAGAGTCTTTTCCCGGCTTGAAGAACCTGAGGAGATGTCTCTGAAAGGGTCTCATGAGGAGCCGGCAGTCCTCTAAAACATCGACTAGACTGGCTAGATAACCTAGAAACTGAAGCCACTGTCTGGCCGAGACTCTTCTGGCCAGCAAGAGCTTGCGAGCCGCAGAGACAATGGTGAGAATCCTGTCTCGACTGGGCCGAGCCAACTGATTCCTTATGTCTAACACCGCCCCCAGAAAACCTGGGCTGCGAGTGGGAACTAACTCTGACTTTTCCCAATTTATTAGGAAACCTAAGTCTTGAGTAAGAGAGACAAGCAAACGAGTCTCGTCCAACAAACGATCGCGCGACTCCGCAAGGAGAAGCCAATCGTCCAGGTAACAAAACAACCGCAGGCCGCGACGCCTCAGAGAGGCCGCTAGCACCGCTACAACTTGAGTAAAAACCCGAGGGGCCGGGCGCATCCCGAAGGGAAGAGCATGAAAACGATAAGTCTCCGAGAGGAAGGAGAATCCCAGAAGATCGCGAGATGCGCGATGAATGGGAATGTGAAAGTACGCGTCCTTGAGATCGATCGAGACCGCGTAGTCTTCCCTTTTGATCAACGGAAGAATGGAGGCAAGAGTCTCCATCCGAAAATGAACCGGAGGAATGAATTTGTTTATTCTTTTCAGGTTCAGTATCAAACGAAGTTTTCCCGAGCGCTTGGGAATAACGAAAATTGGAGAAAGGGAAAGAGACGGCCTGTCTCTTACCCTTTCTATAGCCCTCTTTTCCAAAAGAGACTCGATCTCCTTTGAAGCATGAGACCGAGACAGGGCAGACATGGGAGGTGACCGAATTCTTATAGCCCCTCCGGGGAGCCTTACCCTTGACCGCATTAGATCGCTTAACCAACAGCGCGGCCTCAATGCGGTCATACTCCAGCTTGAAAACCTCCTCAAGAGCAATACCCTCAGAGGAAACCTGCTGCTTAAATTTCCAACGCGAAGTCGAACCCTGCGCGCGGGTTGACTGAAGTTCAGGGAGATATTTGGACAACAAAGCAATCGCTTCCACCCCACAGAGAGCGAGCGATTGAGACTCCGCCTGCCCAAGCGATTCGGGAACCGAAGCTTGAGAGGACACATCCAAATCTGGTTCCACCCGAGTGGAATGAGACAAAGGAACGCTAACAAAGGCCTCCGCAGGCAGAGCCCCGCATGATTCAACAAAAGTCTCCTCGCCCGGCGGAGCCCCAAGGGCCGCGGGAATAGGAGGCACATGCGAATCCGACTCAGACAAAGAGGAATCAATCACAAAAGGCTGATTAGACTCAAAGCGAGATCCCTGAATAGGGACAGAAGTCAGGGTTGAAGAAGCCGGTACAAAGGACCAACCCTGATTCTGAGCAAAAGCCCGCATCATACTGAACATGTCAGCTTGAGAGGAGCTAGCTGGGTTAGCCAGGCCATACGGGCAAGAGGCCGGCAAAGCCTTGCCACTTTTTGCCTTCTTCTTGGCCTTTTTCTTGGCTGGCTCGACAAGAGTCGTAGCCGAAACCCTTTTCTTAGAACGCTTAATCGGATTCGTTCGGATCCCCGAAGCCTCTTCGGAAACACGAACCGATCCCTCTGCGGAGGGACGTTCACTTCCCATAAAGGGATTGGAGCGCTCATGGCGTAAGCCTAGAGAATCGCCCAAATCACCCATATTGGCTAGGCAAGAAGATGCAATAGCCATGGGTTGGGAGCTAAAAGCTCCCAGTGCGTGGGCAGACCGAGATGACTCGGTATGTGCCCGATGACTACTAAAGGCGTGTGAACCCACTATTGGACCGCTCGAAAGCAGCAATAGGGGAGCACTAGTAGTCACGCACTCAGGTGAAAACACCTGTTGCTCCGAAGAGCGTCCATAATTGTTAGCTCGAGCATTCCCATCAGCTGGCACCTGAGACAGCCCAGGAAGTACTCGTTCCCCATTAGGTGTTTGCCGGGGGCTAGGGTTTGAGAACCCAGACCAACATGGACTAAGCCCGTGGGTTGCCCTGCAGTAGTGGGGCGCGTCTCCCCTAACGGATCAGAGCGAGTGAACGCTACCGTACGGGAAACAACCGCCCCCCCCTCGGGGATTGGATTCGAGATATCCAAACCACTAGAATCTGACGCCACCCACCCCGAAACCACAGGCTTCGGAGTTGACAATCCCGATTCAGTTAACGCCACCCGTCCCGAAGCCGCAAGCTCCGAGACTGGCAAACTCTGCAAGGGAACACCACTAGGCAACTTACCCTTAACAAAAGGATGGTGTAGAAATTGCCGCCAGTACCCCGGAATATTGTCAACACTAGGAGCAGCATTACCAAAACGATTTGTGCAGATTAGAGTATAATGCATTTTTATAGAAAATTCGGAAGAAATATGACCTCAGAGCGCACATAAGCCATCCACTAAAATATGACCTTTGATCCTATGAAAGACGGAACACTAGAGGCAGCATCACCAAAAACTGTAGAGGTGTAATCTATAATGGACCTACATACAAAATCTGAAAGAAATGAGTTAACAAATTGAACGAAATCCGTCAAGAAATGCAGAAGTAAGAGTGCAAGAAATGGAAAAATGACCTTTGACCCTATAAAGGACGGAACAATGAGGGCAGCATCACCAAAAATTAAATATGTGTAGATTATACCAAGATACATCTCCATACAAAATTTGAATGAAATCCGTCAAGAAATGCAGAAGAGTGCACAAAAGGGACAAATGAGCTTTGACCCTATAAAGGACGGAACAATGAGGGCAGCATCACCAAACAGTAAAGATGTGTAGATTATACCAAGATACATCTCCATACAAAATTTGAAAGAAATCCATCAAGAAATGTGGCCTGCAGAGTGCACTCACGCCATGCCCTGAAGTATGACCTTTGACCCTATAAAAGACGGAACACTGGTGGCAGCATCACCAAAAACTATAGGTGTTTAGATTACACCAAGAGACACCTTCATGCAAAATTTGAACGAAATCCGTCAAGAAATGCAGAAGAGTGCAAGAAATGGAAAAATGACCTTTGACCCTATAAAGGACGGAACAATGAGGGCAGCATCACCAAAAATTAAATATGTGTTTAGATTATACCAAGATACATCTCCATACAAAATTTGAAAGAAATCCATCAAGAAATGTGGCCTGCAGAGTGCACTCACGCCATGCCCTGAAGTATGACCTTTGACCCTATAAAAGACGGAACACTGGTGGCAGCATCACCAAAAACTATAGGTTTTTAGATTACACCAAGAGACACCTTCATGCAAAATTTGAACGAAATCCGTCAAGAAATGCAGAAGAGTGCAAGAAATGGAAAAATGACCTTTGACCCTATAAAGGACGGAACAATGAGGGCAGCATCACCAAAAATTAAATATGTGTAGATTATACCAAGATACATCTCCATACAAAATTTGAAAGAAATCCATCAAGAAATGTGGCCTGCAGAGTGAACTCACGCCATCCCTTGAAGTATGACCTTTGACCCTATAAAAGACGGGACACTGGTGGCAGCATCACCAAAAAGTACAGGTTTTTAAATTACACCAAGAGACACCTTCATGCAAAATTTGAACGAAATCCGTTGAGAAATGTGACCGCCAGAGCGCACACAAGAGTACACACAAGACATCTATCAAAATATGACCTTTGACCCTATAAAAGACGAAACACTGGGGGCAGCATCACCAAAATCTATAGGGTTCCAGATTTTACCAAGAGACACCTTCATACAAAATTTGAACAAAATCCGTTGAGAAATGTGGCCTGCAGAGTGCACTCACGCCATGCCCTGAAGTATGACCTTTGACCCTATAAAAGACGGAACACTGGGGGCAGCATCACCAGAAACTATAGGGGTCCAGATTTTACCAAGATACACGTCCACAGGAAGTCTGAAAGAAATTCGTCGAGAAATGTGACCCCTAGAGCGCACACAAGAATGTGACGCCGCGGCGGCGGCGGCGAAACGCTGCTGAATCCAAAGTATCCTCCGGCATACTGCCGGGGGATACAATAAATACGTGACAGACATAAACTGACCCTAAATTGTAAAATAAGCACTGATTTTCTTATTTACTATATAAATCTATATACCTACCTATTATGCTAGACCAGCGCCCATTCACAGACCGGGAGGCATGTTTCAAGAGAAGAGAACAGGATTACAAAGAAGACACAGCGGCCTTCAAGGTAGCTGACGCAAAAATAGCCTCACCTGCAGGGACATCCCTAAGGTAGCAAGAAATGAAGGAATTGGACGAACGCCAATAAGCAGCCTTCAAAATATCATTAAGCGTCACACCTTGAAACAGAGCCCAAGAAGTGCTGACACTACGAGTGTCATGAGCATGAGGCTTACTGTCTGACAAAAGAGCCTCTGTGCCAGCAGCCCTAATAGCCTCGACAATCCATCTAGAAATGGAATCAAGAGAAGCAGGAGAAAAAGGCTCTCGAGTGATCAGGAACAACTGAACATCCTTACGATAAGACTTAGTCTTATCAATATACCATTTGAGAGCTCTAACAGGACACCAAACCTTGTCCTCGCGCACTGACGAAAATTCAGAAAGCGGACAAAGAAAAAAAAAATCTCAACAGGGCCAGAGGAAGCCGTTTGATTCTTGGCAATGAAAGAAGCCTTAGGAATCAATCTAATGCCTTTTCTCTCCCAGTGAACATGACCAGGAGTAAGACAGAGGGCATGAAGGGTACTGCGCCTCTGCCCAGAGGCAATGGCTACCAAGAAGAGCGTCTTAACCGTAAGATGGTGAAGCGAAGCTTCACCTAACGGCTCAAAAGGAGGCTTTGCTAGGGCTTCTAAGACCTTAGGCAGACTCCAAGACGGGACTAACTTAGAACGAGGAGGACGTTTCAGAAAGAAAGACCGAATCAAACCACTCAACAGCGGGGAATTAGAAATCCCCGAACCATCTGAGAACCCCGAATGAATGGCACCAATCGCAGATCGGTAGCCTCGGATAGTAGAGATGGACCTCCCTTTGTCAAATAGCGAGATTAGAAAATCCGCGATTGAACCAATAGGAGCCTTAGACGGGGTTTGATCCCGCTCTTTACACCAAAGGAAAAAGACCGAAAGACGGGAATTATAGATTTCCCTAGTAGAAACTCTACGACTGGACATTAAAAAGTCAGCGGCTCTATCAGAGAGACCCGACTGTCTTGCAGATTCCCCGACAGGGGCCAAGCAGTCAAATGAAGGGACTCCGGACTGTGGTGAAGAATCCCCGAGAGGGGTTGCAACACTAGATCCGCTCTTAGCGGAAGAAGGAACGGTTGAGCCATCAGAAGGCTCATTAGCTCCGGAAACCAAATCCTCCTGGGCCAAAAGGGAGCTATCACAAGCACCCGAGCCCGATCTTCCCTGATCTTCCGCAAGACTCGCGGAATCAGCTGGAAGGGAGGGAAGGCGAACCCTCGAAGATTCTCCCAACTGAGAGAGAAAGCATCCAGAGCCCAAGCTCCCTGATCGCGAACACGGGAGCAGTATTTCGGAAGTTGGTGGTTCAGGACTGACGCAAACAGGTCCACTTCCAGTGGGCCCAGCAACTGCGAATGCGGCAAAAGACCTCTGGATGGAGCTTCCATTCTGATGGAAGACACCTGCCCCGGGATAGAAAATCCGCAATGAGGTTTTCCTGACCGGGGATGAAAGAGGCAACGGGCGTGATCGTCATGCGACGACACCACCTCCACAGCGAGCTGCAGAGACAATAGTGAGAATCCTGTCTCGACTGGGCCGAGCCAACTGATTCCGAATGTCCAACACAGCCCCCAGAAATATATGGAAATACGCATCCTTGAGATCTATTGAGATCAACAGGAGAATGGAGGCGAGGGTCTCCATTCGAAAATGCACTGAAGGAAAGAATTTATTCTTTTCGAATTCAGTATCAAACGAAGTTTTCCCGAGCGCTTGGGAATAACAAAGATCGGATAAAGGGAAAGAGACGGCCGGTCTCTTACCCTTTCTATAGCCCTCTTTTTCAACAGAGATTTGATCTCTGTTGAGGCATGAGAACGAGCCAGGGCAGACATGGGAGGTGAACGAGATCTTATAGCCCCTCCGGGGAGCGAGGCGGATAGATCTATGAAGAATCCGTCTCGCACGACGGAGAGCACAAATGCGTCCCCGGAGATGGCCTCCCAAGCGGGGAGAAAAGCCATCAAAGCCGAGAGCCACGAGTACCTCTCGAAGAGCCTCTGCCACGTCCCCCTCTTCCACGAGAAGGAGCTGGCTGAAGCTCAGCAGGCAGGCCCCCAGAAACACGACTGTGTTGTCCCGAAGTGGGAACAACAGGCCTCCGACGGGCAGAGGCCCGCGTCGGTTTAAAGGGAGCGCGGAACTGCTTAGTCATCTCAGTGACCTGCTTCCGCGCATCAATCTCTCTCTGAAAAACTGTAGCGAATTGACCGCCAAAGAGCGAAGGACCCCAAGACGGAACATCCCGGAGAAGCGGCGCGATGTCAGACTCCTTAACCCCAAGGGCAGAGAGAGCCAAGACCCTGCGATGGTACGTAACCGAAGCAGCCGCACTGGAAAGTTGTGACCACTGCGAACTAAAAAGAGTGTGCAGCAGGTCATCAATAACCAGCTTATCACCATCAGTGACATTCAACCTTGAAAAGCAGCCAAGCACATACCTGCTCTGACTTGGCTTTCAACATTACTCCAACGCTTATCCTCAGACGTAAGCGGATTGGTCGCACGCAGACGTCGACCCACCGCTAAAATCTCCGGAGAGAGAGGCTTAGCCTAGAAAAAGCTGTCTTGATCTTGGGAACCAAAGGCAAAGGCCTTACCCTTAATCGAAACAGGGCGCTTAACAAGGAGCGCTGATTCAATGCGGTCATATTACCTAACGCGAAGTCGAACCCTGCGCGCGGGCTGACTGAAATTCAGGGAGATATATGGACAACAAAGCAATCGCCTCTACCCCACAAAGGGACAGCGATCGAGGCTCTGCCTGCTCCAACAATGTCAATTCAGAAACCGAAGCTTGAGAAGCCACATCCGCTTGAATTGATCAGGACAATGGTCCACGAACAAAAGCCGAAACAAGCGGACACTCCCATGGACCACTATAGGTCTCTTCACCCAGCGGAGCCCCGAGGGCTGGGGGTACAGGAGACGCGAGAGATCCCGTCTCAGACAATGAAGAATCAAGCACAAAAGGCTGATTAGACTCAAAGTCAGACCCCGGAAGAGGGACAGAAGCAGGGGTTGTGGTATCTGGTAAGAGGGACCAACCCTGTCGTTGGGCAAAAACCCGCATCATGCTGAGCATCTCAGATTGAGAAGGGTCAGACAGACTTCGGGCGGTTCTCCGAAACAACTTCGGAGACACTAACCAAACCCTCAACATAGGGATGCCCGCCTCCCTCCAGGGGAGAAGTGCACTGAGGGTATGTACCCAAAGTCGCTCTCATACTACCCATACTGGCTGAGCAAGAAGATGCTACAGCCATGTGCCGGGCGCCTGAGAAAAGTGCGAGGGCAGACTGGGACAAGGTCCCATTATTCGCCCACCGACTACTAATAGTATGTGAACTCACTATTGTTCCGCCCGTGGGCGACAATAGGAGAGTACTAGTAGTCGCGCACTCAGGTGATTGCACATGTTGCTCCGTAGAGCGCCCATAATTGTGGGCTCCAGTCTTCCCATCAGCTGGCAAAGCAACAGCCCGGGTAGCACTCGTTCCCCCATACGGCATCGGCCGGGGGCTATTCAATAGCCAGGTGCGAGGGCAGACTGGGACGAGGTCCCAGTATTCGCCCACCGACTACTAATAGCATGTGAACTCACTATTGTTCCGCCCGTGGGCAACAGTAGGAGATCACTAGTAATCGCGCACTCAGGTGACCGGAAGTAATCGCGCGCTCAGGTGAATGCACCTGTTGCTCCGTAGAGCGCCCATAATTGTTGGCTCGAGCCTTCCCATCAGCTGGCAATATAGACAGCCCGGGCAGTACTCGCTCCCCCACTGGCATCGGCCGGGGGCTAGGGTTTAAGAACCCAGACCAACATGGGCGGTGCCCGTGAGCTGCCCTGCAGTAGTGGCACGCGTCTCCCCTAGCGGATTTATGCGAGTCATCGCTACCGTGCGGGAAACAGACGTCCCCCCTTCTGGCCTCAGCGACCGGGGGATTGGATTCGTAATATCCAAACCACTAGAGCTTGACGCCACCCACCCGAAGCCACGGGCTCCGGAGCTGACGTCCCAAACTCAACTAACGCCACCCGCCCCGAAGCCGCATGCTCCGAGGCTGGCAAACCCTGCAGGGAAACACCACTGGGCAACTTACCTGCAGCCCTCCTCCCTCCCCATGTATGAAAGTACTCGGGAGAGTTCTGGAGGGCCGAGTCGTCTTGCTAGACGACTCTTCGGAAGAAGCAGGTCTCCGCGACCTAGCAGCTTCTTCTTCCGAACTCATAATGCTGCAATAAAACAGACAATAAAGTATACAAAAATATGAAATACTTTAAAAGAGTGCAGGTAAAAATAAATTTGGGGATACGCACAATTTAGATAAAAACCGTATAAAACAAACACCGAACCGAAAACGGATCGGGTCAAACGGAAACACCAGCAAAACACACACAGAAATGACTACGTGGGGCTGGAAGTGAAAATGAAACTTGCCAGGAAGTGAAAATGAAACTTGCCAGGAAATGAATCAAAAATATCCCTTGCAATCGGCAAGAGTGACATAAAAACACAAAAGTACTATAATCTAGAACGAAAATAAGTACAGAAACAAGAAAATTATAACTAATTTTGTTATTTACTAGATAAATCTATGTATCTACCTATTTGCTAGTTTCCCAAACTATGCCGTCATTCGAGAAAACCTAAGTCTAAAACGCGCAGCCCCTGCCTGCGCGCGCGTACTCCCCGTCCACCAATCCAATCGCGCCACCGCCATACTCTTCCTCTTCCGAGCAGTCAGAGACAGAATCTAGGACATGTCAGACAAGGAGAGGGGCTGGAGGGAGGGACATAGGTAGATACATAGATTTATCTAGTAAATAACAAAATTAGTTATAATTTTCTTGATTTACAGCAATAAATCGATGTATCTACCTATTTGCTAGAATAGCACGGATAAAAACCCGGGTGGCATGTCCCAGGACGGGAGTAACTAACGCGGGGCAGACAGAGACGACGAAGCAGCTCTCAACCCAGAGGTTTCAAATCCAACCTCACCCGAAGGAGCATCCTTAAGATAGAAGGATGTGAAGAAAGTAGGGGAACGCCAAAAGGCGGCCCTCAAAAGTCTTCCAAAGGGATGAACCTGACAAAGCGCCCAGGAGGTAGAACACTCCTAGTGTCATGCGCTCTGGGAGGCTTCCCAGACAGGAGAGCCTCCGAACCCGCAGCTTGGATAGCCTCGACAATCCAACGGGAGATAGTCTCCTGTGATGCTGGGGAAGAAAGGTGATGGAAAAAGAGAAGAGCTGATCATCCTTACGAAAAAAGAGAAGAGCTGATCATCCTTACGAATACAACTAAAGTTAGAGAGGGCCCTGCCCTTATCGAAAGGAGTAATAAGGAAAAATGTTGTAAAAGCACCCACCGGGGCAGAAACGGGAAAACAAACCCCTTCTCCCCAACAAGCATGGAAGGTTTCTAAACTCGAGTTGACAACAGCTCGGGTAGAAACTCTTCTGCTCTGGACTATGAACTGGGAGGCTCTCTCTGAGAGTCCTCGCTTCCTCCCCAATAGCGGCCAGGCGGTCAATGTAGAGCCGCCGGACGATGGTGGAGGATCCCCGACAGGGGCTGATCTGAGGACTGCTCTCCATAGAAGGGAGAGAGGCCGACCGTCCAGCAGAGACAGAAGAAGAGGAAACCAAGGTCTCCTCGGCCAGCAAGGTGCTATGAGCAGAAACCCACGCCTGATCCTCCTGAATCTTCCCCAGGAACTGAGGAATTAAGGAGATCGGCGGAAAGGCGTAACCCCAGAAGTTCTTCCCTGAAGGGAGAACGCATCGAGGGCCCAAGCTTCCGGATCTCGCACTCGAGAGCAAACTCGGGAGGCGATGATTCAGAGCTGTCGCAAACAGATGGGCGCAGACTGAACTGAGGTAGTCGAAGACCTCTTGATTCAGTGACCACTCGGAGGGGGGACACATGTCCCGGGACAGCAAATCTGCAATCAGATTGTCCCGCCCGGGAACATAGGAGGCGATCGGAATCACTCGGTGAGGCCGACACCACTCTTAAGTTTGGCGGTTAGATCGTTCAGGGTAGCGGGAAGAGTCCCGCCCTGTCTGTTGATGTAAGCAGCAACAGAGGTGCTGACCGTCAAAATCAGGACGGAGCGACCTACAAACATGTTCTCGAAAAGGTGGAGAGACATGAGGACTGCCATCAATTCCAACACAATAAGTGGGGCAAGGTGCACAGGTGTGACCAGTC
Organism: Heliocidaris erythrogramma; assembly: GCA_025617745.1. Taxonomy (NCBI): domain Eukaryota; kingdom Metazoa; phylum Echinodermata; class Echinoidea; order Camarodonta; family Echinometridae; genus Heliocidaris; species Heliocidaris erythrogramma. The sequence continues at coordinate 50,151,319 of CM046855.1, read as the reverse complement.
CCCCGAGACCACCTGGTCCGAACAGGGCGATAAGTAGGCGTTTGATCTCCTCGGTGAGCGAGTCTACACTGGGCTTGAAAACTTCAGAAGATGAAGTTGGAAAAGGCCTCATATGAAGCCGACAGTCTTTGAGGACATCCCTATGGCTCGATAAGTGGTCCAAGAACTGGTGCCATCGGCCTGCCCGAACTCGACGTAAGAGACGAAGAGATCGAGCTAGAAAGACAATTGCCTGAATTCTCTCCCGACTGGGGCGGGTAAGTTGGTTCACAATGTCTAATTTCCGCACTCTAGGTAAATGGGTCTGCGGGTAGGAGTCAACTCCTACTTGTCCCAGTTGGCTATGAATCGTACTTCTTGCGTAGTACGGAGAAGTAGGGCCATGTGCGACTGAAGGACGGACACAGAGCTCGCCACCAGGAGCCAGTGGTCCAGGTAAGTGAAAAGTCTCAGACCGCGATCCTGAGGGAAGCGGCTAGGGTAGAGACTGCTCGAGTAACACTCGAGGAGCCGGTTTCAGGCCGAAATTTAAGGCCTCGAACCGGAAAGTTTCGCCTTGAAGGAGAAACCTAGAAGGTCCCATCGGTATGTGAAAGTATCTTTCAAGTCTACCGAAATAGCCACATCTGACGGTCTGATCGCCGGGAGAATCGAGGCCAAGGTTTCCCTGTGGAAAAACCTCTCTTGGTATGAAGGAATTGATGACCTCCATATTCAAGATCATTCTGAGCTTCCCCGAGCATTTGGGAATATAAGATAGGGGAGAGGCACAACTGGGGTGGTCTCTTACCCTTTCGATCGCGCCCTTTTCCAGCAGCTCTTGAATCTCGGTGGAGATGTGCTCTAGAAAGGGGGCGATAGTGTAGGAGGGTTGTGGCGGACGGTTCCGTGTGGGAGGGGCTCTGCGAAAAGTATGCAGAAGCCTCCTCGCACGAAGGGGAGCACGAAAACGTCGTCGGTAATTCCTTCCCAGGTGGGAAGGTACTGAAGACGGCCGCCAACCCTCTCCTCCAACGCTCGGGGCGCACCTGTGCACGGGGCAGCTGGAAGCGCCACCGCGTCTAGGAGGCGGAAAGACAGCCTGGGCCTGCGGCTTAGGAGCCGAGGACTTAAGGCGTTTCAGAAGTTCCGTCGCCTACTTGCGTGAATCAACCTCAAGTTGAATCACATCAGGCCCCTTACCTCCAAAGAGGTGAAGGCCGGAGTGCGGGACCCTGGCCAGGAGGGCAGGTATGTCCGCATCCGCAATGCCCAGAGAGGAAAGCGTAAGCTTCCTCCTAGCATTGGTGGCTATTGCTGTCGACACAGACAGTTCCAACCACAACGAGCCTGTCCAGGACAAGGCTTCGTCTAGCAACAGGATGTCCGAGTCGGACATCTCGAGGTGCTGACTCCTAGCGCGAAAGGAAAGGAGCGTACCCAAGTGGGCAGTCAGCCTCAGGCCAGTCCTGGAATGAGCTTCCATTAAGGACGGGAGCTTCTCTATTTGGCGTAAGGTGTACTCTTAAAGTTGACACCAAGCCTACCACCTACATGTAGGAGGTCACTGGAACAGGACTTTCTCGCACATAATGGAGTGTCCTGTCGAGAGAAGGTGAAAAACCCAGCCGAGGGACGGTTTTAGAACGAGCCTGTCCTTGGACAAGGGGCTTCGTCTAGCACAGGATGTCCGAGTCGGACATCTCGAGGTGCTGGCTCCTAGCGCTAAGGGAAAGGAGCGTACCCAAGTAGGCAGTCAGCCTCAGGCCAGTCCTGGAATGAACTTCCAAAAAGGACGGGAACCTCTCTATTTTGGCGCAAGGTGTACTCTTAAATAGACACCAAGCCTACCACCTACATGTAGGAGGTCACTGGAACGGGACTTTCTCGTAATATAATTCGAGAGTGTCCTGTTTAGAGAAGGTGAAATCCGCGGCCGAGGGACGGACCCTACTAAGGATGCAAGAGGCTGTGAGGCGAAGTCATTGAAGACTCGCTTACACTCCTCCATAAGAGGGATGCCCTTGGAGGGACGCTCACCTTGAAAAAGGAGAGACGGATGTCCCGGATCAGCCCGACTCTGTAAAAGTGTCGGGAAGAAATTTCTCCAGCAGGGCTTGAGTCTCTACCGCCAAGGACCCAAAGGTCTGGGGTGTAATCTCAGCCTGTGAAGAGGCATCATCCTCCGAAAATCCAGACTGAAACCTGATCCCAAGAAGGGCGGTGTAAGCAGTCCCAGGATTCCTCCCCAGGCGGAGCACCAAGTGCCGCTGGAATGGGAGTAGCCCCGACCGGACGATCAAAGCTGAACGTGGTCGAGAGACGCCCGAAGTGGGGCAGTAAGGCTCTAGTGTGTTGGAAAACAAACACAATGAGCCAGATACCTGAGAAAAGGAACCGGATCCCAACCCACTAGAAGCAGTGGTGGTAAACAAGGGAAAACCAGTGTTCCTAGCCGGATAACCGGTATCCAAACCGGATATCCGGTAAAAACCGGTATCCGAAAACCGGATCCGGTATCCGAACCGGAACCGGTATCCGAACCGGATCCGGTATCCGACCCGGTATCCGAACCGGACCTGGGTCGGGTCGGGTACAGGTATCCCCCCTTCCCCCTTGGGGGGAGGGGTTGGAGTCAGGCGTGGTGGGGAGTACAGACACAGAGTCTGACCAACCACTCCGCTCCACAATGATCTTGAGATAATTCAAAAGTTCATGGGAGACGCCTAACTCAGAAGAAGTGGTCGCCCCTTGGGGGCTAACCTTCTTCTTCTTGGCCCCCCCTGACACATGAGGTGAACACACAGTCGGTGTCAAGGGGAGAGAGTCCGCCTCGCCTGTTGGCTGGGCAGTACTCTGGCGCTTACGCTTCTTGGGCAGGTGGGCATGTTTATCGCCCCCTTTACCCTTAGAAACGGGCACCGCCTCCGTAGTAGGCCCTGAAGGGAGTACTTTTGGAGGATCACGACTCTCTTTTTCCCTTACCCGCCTTGCTTGTGTTAGAAGCGTGCGGAGAGACAAAAGGAGCCGATCCCTGAGCAATCACACCTATGGCTGGAGAGCGAGGAATGATGCTCGAGCGAGACGAACTGTGGGCAGGGATAACACCCACAGTTTTATCGGTGAGAGGTATTGGCCGGAGGCACTCACTCCCACCGTTATACAAGTCTCTATCTTCGAGAGAGGTATTGGCCGTGTTCCAGCACTCACTCTCTCGGTTTTCCCCGCATGAGTTGGTCGTCAAAATAGACGGCGAACTCATAACGGGGCGAGCCGTACACGAAGTAGGCCCTAACTTACCTTAGTCGAAGCTCCGTGGAAGTTATAATGTTGGTGCGAGATTAAATTCTCGCAGCCAACCCTTCCAAGGCTGGGCGAGTCCCCTTATAAGTATTAAATACTGGGGAACGCCAGCCGAACGGAGACCTCGACATGGCTGAAATTAAAGACAAGCAACAAATATAGAAACCCATTTATAGTAATAAATTTATTATTATTACAAAACAGTATAGATCTATATAAAGATAACAACCAACTCACAAGACGGAGTGGGAATAAACTCCTATTACGGAGCACAACGTATGATAAGACCGCTTGTCTAAGCGCGTTGAATCAACCACCTACAGACACGGGGGCTAGCCCGACGCAGTGTACTAGTACACCGTCTGTGAATAAAGCCCCGAAAGTGAGGAAAAACGGCAAAGTAATTTCATTAATTTACCGTGAAGGAGGTTGACTCAGGAAAAATCCGATACACCAAAATGAGTGTGAAAACATGGTGAACGGGATTTTTATTGCGAAAGGCAACCAAAAACGCTTTTGGAGGTAAAAATCTCGCAATTTAGGTTAAGACTTAGCTTCATAGATGTCACTTCTCTGACGGGCGAGAACGGAAGAGGAAGAGTATGGCGGTGGCGCGATTGGATTGGTGGACGGGGAGTACGCGCGCGCAGGCAGGGGCTGCGCGTTTTAGACGGTTCCGTGTGGGAGGGGCTCTGCGAAAAGTATGCAGAAGCCTCCTCGCACGAAGGGGAGCACGAAAACGTCGTCGGTAATTCCTTCCCAGGTGGGAAGGTACTGAAGACGGCCGCCAACCCTCTCCTCCAACGCTCGGGGCGCACCTGTGCACGGGGCAGCTGGAAGCGCCACCGCGTCTAGGAGGCGGAAAGACAGCCTGGGCCTGCGGCTTAGGAGCCGAGGACTTAAGGCGTTTCAGAAGTTCCGTCGCCTACTTGCGTGAATCAACCTCAAGTTGAATCACATCAGGCCCCTTACCTCCAAAGAGGTGAAGGCCGGAGTGCGGGACCCTGGCCAGGAGGGCAGGTATGTCCGCATCCGCAATGCCCAGAGAGGAAAGCGTAAGCTTCCTCCTAGCATTGGTGGCTATTGCTGTCGACACAGACAGTTCCAACCACAACGAGCCTGTCCAGGACAAGGCTTCGTCTAGCAACAGGATGTCCGAGTCGGACATCTCGAGGTGCTGACTCCTAGCGCGAAAGGAAAGGAGCGTACCCAAGTGGGCAGTCAGCCTCAGGCCAGTCCTGGAATGAGCTTCCATTAAGGACGGGAGCTTCTCTATTTGGCGTAAGGTGTACTCTTAAAGTTGACACCAAGCCTACCACCTACATGTAGGAGGTCACTGGAACAGGACTTTCTCGCACATAATGGAGTGTCCTGTCGAGAGAAGGTGAAAAACCCAGCCGAGGGACGGTTTTAGAACGAGCCTGTCCTTGGACAAGGGGCTTCGTCTAGCACAGGATGTCCGAGTCGGACATCTCGAGGTGCTGGCTCCTAGCGCTAAGGGAAAGGAGCGTACCCAAGTAGGCAGTCAGCCTCAGGCCAGTCCTGGAATGAACTTCCAAAAAGGACGGGAACCTCTCTATTTTGGCGCAAGGTGTACTCTTAAATAGACACCAAGCCTACCACCTACATGTAGGAGGTCACTGGAACGGGACTTTCTCGTAATATAATTCGAGAGTGTCCTGTTTAGAGAAGGTGAAATCCGCGGCCGAGGGACGGACCCTACTAAGGATGCAAGAGGCTGTGAGGCGAAGTCATTGAAGACTCGCTTACACTCCTCCATAAGAGGGATGCCCTTGGAGGGACGCTCACCTTGAAAAAGGAGAGACGGATGTCCCGGATCAGCCCGACTCTGTAAAAGTGTCGGGAAGAAATTTCTCCAGCAGGGCTTGAGTCTCTACCGCCAAGGACCCAAAGGTCTGGGGTGTAATCTCAGCCTGTGAAGAGGCATCATCCTCCGAAAATCCAGACTGAAACCTGATCCCAAGAAGGGCGGTGTAAGCAGTCCCAGGATTCCTCCCCAGGCGGAGCACCAAGTGCCGCTGGAATGGGAGTAGCCCCGACCGGACGATCAAAGCTGAACGTGGTCGAGAGACGCCCGAAGTGGGGCAGTAAGGCTCTAGTGTGTTGGAAAACAAACACAATGAGCCAGATACCTGAGAAAAGGAACCGGATCCCAACCCACTAGAAGCAGTGGTGGTAAACAAGGGAAAACCAGTGTTCCTAGCCGGATAACCGGTATCCAAACCGGATATCCGGTAAAAACCGGTATCCGAAAACCGGATCCGGTATCCGAACCGGAACCGGTATCCGAACCGGATCCGGTATCCGACCCGGTATCCGAACCGGACCTGGGTCGGGTCGGGTACAGGTATCCCCCCTTCCCCCTTGGGGGGAGGGGTTGGAGTCAGGCGTGGTGGGGACTACAGATACAGAGTCTGACCAACCACTCCGCTCCACAATGATCTTGAGATAATTCAAAAGTTCATGGGAGACGCCTAACTCAGAAGAAGTGGTCGCCCCTTGGGGGCTAACCTTCTTCTTCTTGGCCCCCCCTGACACATGAGGTGAACACACAGTCGGTGTCAAGGGGAGAGAGTCCGCCTCGCCTGTTGGCTGGGCAGTACTCTGAGGCTTACGCTTCTAGGGCAGGTGGGCATGTTTATCGCCCCCTTTACCCTTAGAAACGGGCACCGCCTCCGTAGTAGGCCCTGAAGGGAGTACTTTTGGAGGATCACGACTCTCTTTTTCCCTTACCCGCCTTGCTTGTGTTAGAAGCGTGCGGAGAGACAAAAGGAGCCGATCCCTGAGCAATCACACCTATGGCTGGAGAGCGAGGAATGATGCTCGAGCGAGACGAACTGTGGGCAGGGATAACACCCACAGTTTTATCGGTGAGAGGTATTGGCCGGAGGCACTCACTCCCACCGTTATACAAGTCTCTATCTTCGAGAGAGGTATTGGCCGTGTTCCAGCACTCACTCTCTCGGTTTTCCCCGCATGAGTTGGTCGTCAAAATAGATGGCGAACTCATAACGGGGCGAGCCGTACACGAAGTAGGCCCTAACTTACCTTAGTCGAAGCTCCGTGGAAGTTATAATGTTGGTGCGAGATTAAATTCTCGCAGCCAACCCTTCCAAGGCTGGGCGAGTCCCCTTATAAGTATTAAATACTGGGGAACGCCAGCCGAACGGAGACCTCGACATGGCTGAAATTAAAGACAAGCAACAAATATAGAAACCCATTTATAGTAATAAATTTATTATTATTACAAAACAGTATAGATCTATATAAAGATAACAACCAACTCACAAGACGGAGTGGGAATAAACTCCTATTACGGAGCACAACGTATGATAAGACCGCTTGTCTAAGCGCGTTGAATCAACCACCTACAGACACGGGGGCTAGCCCGACGCAGTGTACTAGTACACCGTCTGTGAATAAAGCCCCGAAAGTGAGGAAAAACGGCAAAGTAATTTCATTAATTTACCGTGAAGGAGGTTGACTCAGGAAAAATCCGATACACCAAAATGAGTGTGAAAACATGGTGAACGGGATTTTTATTGCGAAAGGCAACCAAAAACGCTTTTGGAGGTAAAAATCTCGCAATTTAGGTTAAGACTTAGCTTCACAGATGTCACTTCTCTGACGGGCGAGAACGGAAGAGGAAGAGTATGGCGGTGGCGCGATTGGATTGGTGGACGGGGAGTACGCGCGCGCAGGCAGGGGCTGCGCGTTTTAGACGGTTCCGTGTGGGAGGGGCTCTGCGAAAAGTATGCAGAAGCCTCCTCGCACGAAGGGGAGCACGAAAACGTCGTCGGTAATTCCTTCCCAGGTGGGAAGGTACTGAAGACGGCCGCCAACCCTCTCCTCCAACGCTCGGGGCGCACCTGTGCACGGGGCAGCTGGAAGCGCCACCGCGTCTAGGAGGCGGAAAGACAGCCTGGGCCTGCGGCTTAGGAGCCGAGGACTTAAGGCGTTTCAGAAGTTCCGTCGCCTACTTGCGTGAATCAACCTCAAGTTGAATCACATCAGGCCCCTTACCTCCAAAGAGGTGAAGGCCGGAGTGCGGGACCCTGGCCAGGAGGGCAGGTATGTCCGCATCCGCAATGCCCAGAGAGGAAAGCGTAAGCTTCCTCCTAGCATTGGTGGCTATTGCTGTCGACACAGACAGTTCCAACCACAACGAGCCTGTCCAGGACAAGGCTTCGTCTAGCAACAGGATGTCCGAGTCGGACATCTCGAGGTGCTGACTCCTAGCGCGAAAGGAAAGGAGCGTACCCAAGTGGGCAGTCAGCCTCAGGCCAGTCCTGGAATGAGCTTCCATTAAGGACGGGAGCTTCTCTATTTGGCGTAAGGTGTACTCTTAAAGTTGACACCAAGCCTACCACCTACATGTAGGAGGTCACTGGAACAGGACTTTCTCGCACATAATGGAGTGTCCTGTCGAGAGAAGGTGAAAAACCCAGCCGAGGGACGGTTTTAGAACGAGCCTGTCCTTGGACAAGGGGCTTCGTCTAGCACAGGATGTCCGAGTCGGACATCTCGAGGTGCTGGCTCCTAGCGCTAAGGGAAAGGAGCGTACCCAAGTAGGCAGTCAGCCTCAGGCCAGTCCTGGAATGAACTTCCAAAAAGGACGGGAACCTCTCTATTTTGGCGCAAGGTGTACTCTTAAATAGACACCAAGCCTACCACCTACATGTAGGAGGTCACTGGAACGGGACTTTCTCGTAATATAATTCGAGAGTGTCCTGTTTAGAGAAGGTGAAATCCGCGGCCGAGGGACGGACCCTACTAAGGATGCAAGAGGCTGTGAGGCGAAGTCATTGAAGACTCGCTTACACTCCTCCATAAGAGGGATGCCCTTGGAGGGACGCTCACCTTGAAAAAGGAGAGACGGATGTCCCGGATCAGCCCGACTCTGTAAAAGTGTCGGGAAGAAATTTCTCCAGCAGGGCTTGAGTCTCTACCGCCAAGGACCCAAAGGTCTGGGGTGTAATCTCAGCCTGTGAAGAGGCATCATCCTCCGAAAATCCAGACTGAAACCTGATCCCAAGAAGGGTGGTGTAAGCAGTCCCAGGATTCCTCCCCAGGCGGAGCACCAAGTGCCACTGGAATGGGAGTAGCCCCGACCGGACGATCAAAGCTGAACGTGGTCGAGAGACGCCCGAAGTGGGGCGGTAAGGCTCTAGTGTGTTGGAAAACAAACACAATGAGCCAGATACCTGAGAAAAGGAACCGGATCCCAACCCACTAGAAGCAGTGGTGGTAAACAAGGGAAAACCAGTGTTCCTAGCCGGATAACCGGTATCCAAACCGGATATCCGGTAAAAACCGGTATCCGAAAACCGGATCCGGTATCCGAACCGGAACCGGTATCCGAACCGGATCCGGTATCCGACCCGGTATCCGAACCGGACCTGGGTCGGGTCGGGTACAGGTATCCCCCCTTCCCCCTTGGGGGGAGGGGTTGGAGTCAGGCGTGGTGGGGACTACAGACACAGAGTCTGACCAACCACTCCGCTCCACAATGATCTTGAGATAATTCAAAAGTTCATGGGAGACGCCTAACTCAGAAGAAGTGGTCGCCCCTTGGGGGCTAACCTTCTTCTTCTTGGCCCCCCCTGACACATGAGGTGAACACACAGTCGGTGTCAAGGGGAGAGAGTCCGCCTCGCCTGTTGGCTGGGCAGTACTCTGAGGCTTACGCTTCTAGGGCAGGTGGGCATGTTTATCGCCCCCTTTACCCTTAGAAACGGGCACCGCCTCCGTAGTAGGCCCTGAAGGGAGTACTTTTGGAGGATCACGACTCTCTTTTTCCCTTACCCGCCTTGCTTGTGTTAGAAGCGTGCGGAGAGACAAAAGGAGCCGATCCCTGAGCAATCACACCTATGGCTGGAGAGCGAGGAATGATGCTCGAGCGAGACGAACTGTGGGCAGGGATAACACCCACAGTTTTATCGGTGAGAGGTATTGGCCGGAGGCACTCACTCCCACCGTTATACAAGTCTCTATCTTCGAGAGAGGTATTGGCCGTGTTCCAGCACTCACTCTCTCGGTTTTCCCCGCATGAGTTGGTCGTCAAAATAGACGGCGAACTCATAACGGGGCGAGCCGTACACGAAGTAGGCCCTAACTTACCTTAGTCGAAGCTCCGTGGAAGTTATAATGTTGGTGCGAGATTAAATTCTCGCAGCCAACCCTTCCAAGGCTGGGCGAGTCCCCTTATAAGTATTAAATACTGGGGAACGCCAGCCGAACGGAGACCTCGACATGGCTGAAATTAAAGACAAGCAACAAATATAGAAACCCATTTATAGTAATAAATTTATTATTATTACAAAACAGTATAGATCTATATAAAGATAACAACCAACTCACAAGACGGAGTGGGAATAAACTCCTATTACGGAGCACAACGTATGATAAGACCGCTTGTCTAAGCGCGTTGAATCAACCACCTACAGACACGGGGGCTAGCCCGACGCAGTGTACTAGTACACCGTCTGTGAATAAAGCCCCGAAAGTGAGGAAAAACGGCAAAGTAATTTCATTAATTTACCGTGAAGGAGGTTGACTCAGGAAAAATCCGATACACCAAAATGAGTGTGAAAACATGGTGAACGGGATTTTTATTGCGAAAGGCAACCAAAAACGCTTTTGGAGGTAAAAATCTCGCAATTTAGGTTAAGACTTAGCTTCACAGATGTCACTTCTCTGACGGGCGAGAACGGAAGAGGAAGAGTATGGCGGTGGCGCGATTGGATTGGTGGACGGGGAGTACGCGCGCGCAGGCAGGGGCTGCGCGTTTTAGACTTAGGTTTTCTCGAATGACGGCAAAGTTTGGGAAACTAGCAAATGGGTAGATACATCGATTTATTGCTGTAAATAGTGCTTTAAAGAGCGTGAAAGCGCGCTGAAAAGATACAAAAAGACCTGATTTTAGGAGCGTCGTGACTCGACATCCTAACTCGACGGGGGCGAGCAAGAAAGAGGAAGATGGCCGTTGCGTGTTGCCGCGCGTGAGTGGCGAAGGAGAGAACAATAGGATTACGGGGGGTGCGCACAATATTGTGACGCATTTGTGTTAAGTCTCTTGAACGGGATCGCGTAGACAAGTGTCTAGCATAATAGGTAGGTATATATGATTTATTGCAGTAAATCAGATATTAAAACAAGTCTAGGATGGAAAATTTGGCAAAAGTCACCAGAAAATGCGCTAAAAGAGTAGCTAACTCTGAATTAGCTGCAACTCTTTAGGCTGCGAGAAGGAAAGAGGAGGATTGTGTGCGCGCGTCATGCGTACGTGCACAGAGGAAGGTGTGATCCTAGGGGGGGGTATATGCACTGTCGCGACTTTAATTACTCGAATGGCTTGCGTAGTCGGAAGACTAGCAAAATAGGTAGGTACATTGATTTATTGTAGTAAATCAGGTGCATACACACATCTTTATAACAGCATAGATATCTTGATGTACGCATACGATATCACACTAGCATAGAATCATTGAATATAATCAATACAAAATCATACAGTAGGTAAGCACTGGAAGATGCCTTCACCGTAGGTTGCTCCTGATTCAACAGTCTTACAAATAACAGCAAAGACTACATTGAACGAATCAAACGCTGCATCATGCGTAGTAGTTGGGTGAGACAAGGAGGTCGGTGAGTACGACAAGCTGGTCATCGGTGAAGCTCTGCTTGTGCTCGTACCAGTTGTCGTGGTGCGTTCTGCGGAAGTCAGAAAGGGTCTTCTGCACTGTTTTCTGCAGACAAGGGGAGAAACAGATGAACAAATGAAGCATGATTCAAGTTTGGAAATCAGGGAAACAGGAAGAAATAGAGCATCGATAAAGCATATTATATATGTGACCCGTCACGACAAAATGAGACAGAAGTCGCTGGGCTAGAACTTGAGAAAATTGGGCAAATCTTTAAAAAGTTCAAATTTCGTCATTTTTTTTTTCTTCGCTGATTTGAATCTTCAATGATTCATGAATGCTCTGTAAAAAAATTGAGTCGTAAATATAACGGGAAAGGGTAGTTTTTCTACGAGTGCATTTTTCGGTCAACTCTTCTATTTTTCGGACAGCTGGCACGTGCCAGGGCGAAAAGAAAGCCATCCGCTAGGCCCCGCCCCTAGCGACGCGTGGCTTTGTTCATTGGACGTTGGCAGTCACGTGATCTCTGTAAAAGAATTTGCAACAAGTACATGCACTTTATGCTCGATCGTGCTCGTGCCGTCTCGAATAAGCCAGTTCGGGGTTAGCGCATGGTACAAATATCCACAGATATTTTAGACATGGAGGGTCCCTTTATGTGCACTTCAGAAAAATAACTCTGGGAGTGATAGAGGTGCCTCATGAATAGCTTTTGTTTCCCCCTTTAAAAAGAATACTTCCACCTGGATATCATGGAATGCACCATTAGTGCATAATTGAATAATGATTACATGGCATTCATGAGCACATATCGAATATTAGTGTCAGTGGGTTTTAGAATTTGGTACAGATGACCTTTATCTGCTCATGCTCAGATTGCATCTCCAAAGTGGCTTATTGTTCTAAGATTAAGATCAGATATTGCTTGGTTACCTTTTAAAAGCCGAAAAGAAAAGAATTGGCCTTTTAACCAGTAAGAAAAGTACCTGTGTAGAGATTATGAAACAATCGCGTGATTTATGACAAAGAGAGAGAAAGAGAGAAAATCAATAATCGTCTCTTGCTGGAGGTGACTCAATCCTTGTTCTTTGAAGGGGCGAATTCTCTACCTCTTTATAACATGGCGAAAAGAAATTAGCTATTAGACACCAGTACATTGTATACACTTTTTTTCGAGTCAATAGAGCGGAGAGAATCGATGACTTTCAAGCTAAGACGCAGTTTATATCTTCATCATGTTCATACCGCCAACTAACGGCCAATTCTCTTATTCGTTTAAAAAGCCGAACAGAAAAGAAAGAGTTAGCTTTCAAAAAAGAATAGACATGTTTACTAAGTGATTCAAATTTATGGATGTTTCTTTCCTGGGGACCTAGTAACGAGGTATTCCATTAACCTGTTATTAATGAATGAACTAATACTTGGAATCCAGTTTGCATACATTACTTGTTGCTATGTCTGACAAGCCTCTGGCAAGCTTTCAGGTTGTCAAGAACAACCTTTGTTTCAAAAGTATGCATAAAATTTGAATCACTTGGTAAACAGGTCTATTTGTAAAATCAGCACTGATTTTCTTATTTACTATATAAATCTATATACCTACCTATTATGCCTGTAGTCTTGACTACGGGACCCCTTTGAGAATTTAACACACATGAGTCACAATATTGTGCGCACCCCCCGTAATCCTATTGTCCCCTTCTTCACTCACGCGCGTCAACACGCTACGGCCATCTTCCTCTTTTGCGAGCAATCCCAAGTAGAAACATGTTGCTTGCAAGGCGAGGGGAAGGAGTGAGGGTCATAGGTAGGTATATAGATTTATATAGTAAATAAGAAAATCAGTGCTGATTTTACAAATTTACTGCAATAAATCATATATACCTACCTATTATGCCAGACCAGCGCCAACTCAAAGACCGGGAGGCATGTTTCGAGCAGAAGGGAATAGGATTACACCAAAGACTACAAAGAAGACACAGCGGCCTTCAAGGTGGCTGACGCAAACAAAGCTTCACCTGCGGGAACATCCCTAAGGTAGCAAGAAATGAAGGAATTGGGCGAACGCCAATAAGCAGCCTTCAAAATATCAACAAGCGCCACACCTTGAAACAGAGCCCAAGAAGTGCTGACACTACGAGTATCAGTCCGACAGTAAGCCTCGTGCTCATGATACTCGTAGTGTCAGCACTTCTTGGACTCTGTTTCAAGGTGTGGCGCTTGTTGATATTTTGCAGGCTGCTTATCCTTACGATAAGACTTAGTCTTATCAATATACCATTTGAGAGCCCTTACAGGACACCAAACTTTGTCCTCACGCACCGAAGAAAAGTTAGAAAGCGGACAAAGAAAAATCTCAACAGGGCCAGAGGCAGCTGTCTGATTCTTGGCAACAAAAGAAGCCCTAGGAATCAATCTAACGCCTTTTCTCTCCCAGCGAACATGACCAGGAGTAAGACAGAGAGCATGAAGAGTACTGCGCCTCTGCCCAGAGGCAATAGCTACCAAAAAGAGCGTCTTAACCGTAAGATGATGAAGCGAAGCTTCACCTAACGGTTCGAAAGGAGGTTTCGCCAAGGCCTCCAGGACCTTAGGCAGACTCCAAGACGGCACTAACTTAGAAAAAGAAGGTCGTTTCAGAAAGAACGAACGAATCAAACCACTTAGTAGTGGGGAATTGGAAATCCCCGAACCATCTGAGAAACCCGAATGAATGGCCCCGATCGCCGAACGGTAGCCTCGGATAGTAGAGATAGATCTCCCTTTGTCAAATAACGAGATTAAGAAATCCGCAATTGAACCAATAGGAGCCTTAGAAGGGGTTTGATTTCTCTCATTGCACCAAAGGAAAAAGACCGAGAGACGGGAATTGTAAATTTCCCTAGTAGAAACCCTACGACTGGACATTAAAAAGTCCGCGGCTCTATCAGAGAGACCCGACTGTCTTGCAGATTCCCTGACAGGGGCCAAGCAGTCAAATGAAGAGACTCCGGACTGTGGTGAAGAATCCCCGATAGGGGCTGTAACACCAGATCCGCTCTTAACGGGAGAACGAACGGTTGAGCCCTTAGGAGGCTCATAAGTTCTGGAAACCAATTCCTCCTGGGCCAAAAGGGAGCTATTACGAGCACCCGCGCCCGATCTTCCCTGATTTTCCGCAAGACACGCGGAATCAGTTGGAAGGGAGGAAAGGCGAATCCCTGAAGGTTCTCCCAGCTGAGGGAGAAAGCATCGAGAGCCCATGCTCCCTGATCGCGAACACGGGAGCAATACTTCGGCAGCTGGTGATTTAGCACCGACGCAAATAGATCCACTTCCAGTGGACCTAGTCAACTGCGAATGCGGCAAAATACCTCCGGATGGAGCATCCATTCCGATGGAAGATACCTGCCCCGGGACAGAAAATCCGCAATGAGGTTTTCCCGACCGGGGATGAAAGAGGCCACGGGTGTGATTGCCATGCGACGACACCACCTCCACAGCTGAGCTGCTAGGGCATTCAGGGCAACCGAACGAGTGCCTCCCTGCCGATTGATATATGCCGCCACAGTAACATTGTCCGTGAGAATCAGAACCGAACGACTGAGAAGTCGACTTCTGAAATGGAGCAAGGTCAACAGAACTGCCATAAACTCCAGGACATTGATATGAGGAAGAGTCCCAAGATGAGACCAATCCCCCGCAACCGTGCTGCCGTTGCAGTGTCCTCCCCACCCCAACCGAGAGGCGTCCGTCGAAACCGATATCGACGGAAGAGGGGCAGAGAAGGACCTGCCTCGCGCGAGAAACACCTCGCTCGTCCAACAAGAGAGAAGAGACTTGATCCTTACTGGTACTGGAATCCAGACCAAAAGAGAGTCTTTCCCCGGCTTGAAGAACCTGAGGAGATGTCTCTGAAAGGGTCTCATGAGGAGCCGGCAGTCCTCTAAAACATCGACTAGACTGGCTAGATAACCTAGAAACTGAAGCCACTGTCTGGCCGAGACTCTTCTGGCCAGCAAGAGCTTGCGAGCCGCAGAGACAATGGTGAGAATCCTGTCTCGACTGGGCCGAGCCAACTGATTCCTTATGTCTAACACCGCCCCCAGAAAAACTGGGCTGCGAGTGGGAACTAACTCTGACTTTTCCCAATTTATTAGGAAACCTAAGTCTTGAGTAAGATTGACGAGCAAACTAGTCTCGTCCAACAAACAATCACGCAACTCCGCTAGGAGAAGCCAATCGTCCAGGTAGCAAAAATAGCCGAAGGCCGCATCGCCTCAGAGAGGCTGCCAGCACGGCTACAACCTGAGTAAGAACCCGACAGACTGGGCACAGCCCGAAGGGAAGAGTGCGAAAACGATAAGTCTCTGAGAGGAAGAAAAACCCCAGAAGATCGCGCAAAGCGCGATGAACGGGAAAGTGGAAATACGCATCTTCGAAAACTATCAAGACCGCGTAGTCCTTCCTCTTGATCAACGGGAGAATGGAGGCGAGAGTCTCCATCCGAAAATGTACTGAAGTTTTCCCGAGCGCTTGGGAATAACAAAAGTCGGAGAAAGGGAAAAAGACAGCCTGTGAGGTGACCGAGTTGCTATAGCACCTCCGGGGAGCGGGGCGGACAGATCTATGAAGAATCCGTCTCGTCCGTCAAAGAGAACAAAAGCGTCCCCGGAGATGGCCTCCCAAGCGGGGAGAAAGGAACGAAGACAGCCACCAACCAATACTCTGCGACGGTACATGACCGAGGCAGCTGCAGTGGAAAACTATGACCACTGCAAACCAAACATGACGCTCAAAAGAAGCACCGCTTCAATGCGTCCAAAATCCAGCTAGAAATCCTCCGCAAGAGACAAACGCTCGGAGAAATCCCGCTGCCTGAACCCAAGCAAAGCCGAACCCTGCGCGCGGGTTGACTAAAAGTCAGGGAAAGTTTAGAACAAAGCAATCACTTCTACCCCACAAAGGGAGAGCAACTAAAGCTCTGCCTGCCCCAGCGATTCGGAAACCGAAGCTTGAGAGGCCGCTTCCAAAACTGGATCCGCCTGAAATAATCGTGACACTGTATCACGAACAAAGGCCGAAACGGTCGGATTCACGCATGAACCGCCATAAGCCTCCTCACCCGACGGAGCCCCGAGGCTGCGAGACTAGGAGGCGCATGTGATCCCATCACAGACAAAGAAGAATAAACCATAAAAGGCTAATTAGTCTCGATGTCCGACCCAAAAAAGGGACAAGAGCAGGGGATGTGAATCCTGGTACAAGGGACCAACCCTGAGTCTGGGCAAAGCCCATCTCACACTGAACATCTCAGCTTGAGAGACCGGAGGGTTAGCTAAACCCGATGGGCAAGAGGCAGGCAAAGCCTTGCCTCTTTTAGCCCCTTCCCTAGGCTTCTGATTGGCCCAAAAAGAGCCTAAGTCGAAACCCGCTTTTCAGAGCGTTTATTCGGTTTCGTTCGGATCCCCGAAGCCCTTCGGGAACACGAACCGAACCCTCCGCTGAGGGACGCTCACCTCCCTTTATGGGAGAAGTGCGCTGAGGGTATTGAACCCAAAGACGCGCACCAATTACCCATATCGGCCGAGCAAGGAGATGCAACAGCCATGGGCCGGACGCCAAGGCGCCCAGAGCAAGGGCGGACCGGGATGACCCGGCAAAGGAACGCCAACAAAGGACTCAGCAGGAATCCCGCTGCTTAAACCAACGCGAAGTCGAACCCTGCGCGCGGGTTGACTAAAATTCAGAGAGATATCTGGATAACAAAGCAATCGCTTCCACCCCACAGAGGGCGAGCGATTGAGACTCCGCCTGCCCAAGCGATTCAAAAACGAAGCTTGAGAGGCCACCTCCAAATCTGGTTCCACCCGAGTGGAAAGAGACAAAGGAACGCTAACAAAGGCCTCAGCAGGCAGAGCCCCGCATGGTTCAACGAAAGTCTCCTCGCCCAGCGGCGCCCCAAGGGCCGCGGGAATAGGAGGCACATGCGAAACCGACTCAGACAAAGACGAATCCAACACAAAAGGCTGATTAGTCTCAAAGTCAGACCCCTGAATAGGGACAGAAGTCAGGGTTGAAGTAGCCGGTACAAAGGACCAACCCTGATTCTGAGCAAAAGCCCGCATCATGCTGAACATGTCAGCTTGAGAGGAGCTAGCTGGGTTAGCCAGGCCAGACGGGCAAGAGGCCGGCAAAGCCTTGCCACTTTTTGCCTTCTTCTTGGCCTTTTTCTTGGCTGGCTCGACAAGAGTCGTAGCCGAAACCCTTTTGTTAGAACGCTTAATCGGATTCGTTCGGATCTCCGAAGCCACTTCGGAAACACGAACCGATCCCTCCGCGGAGGGATTGGAGCGCTCATGGCGTAAGCCTAGAGAATCGCCCAAATCACCCATATTGGCTAAGCAAGAAGATGCAGTAGCCATGGGTTGGGAGCTAAAAGCTCCCAGTGCGTGGGCAGACCGAGATGACTCGGTATGTGCCCGATGACTACTAAAGGCGTGTGAACCCGCTATTGGACCGCTCGAAAGCAGCAATAGGGGAGCACTAGTAGTCACGCACTCAGGTGAAAACACCTGTTGCTCCGAAGAGCGTCCATAATTGTTAGCTCGAGCATTCCCATCAGCTGGCACCTGAGACAGCCCAGAAAGTACTCGTTCCCCATATGGCGTTAGCACGGGGCTAGGGTTTGAGAACCCAGACCAACATGGACTAAGCCCGTGGGTTGCCCTGCAGTAGTGGGGCGCGTCTCCCCTAACGGATCAGAGCGAGTGAACGCTACCGTACGGGAAACAACCGCCCCCCCCCCCCCCCCCCCCTCTGGTCTCGGCGACCGGGGGATTGGATTCGCTAGATATCCAAACCACTAGAATCTGACGCCACCCACCCCGAAACCACGGGCTTCGGAGTTGACAATCCCGACTCAGTTAACGCCACCCGTCCCGAAGCCGCAAGCTCCGAGACTGGCAAACTCTGCAAGGAAACAAGGTTCTGGAAGGCCGAGTCGTCTTGCTAGACGACTCTTCGGAAGAAGCAGGTCTCCGTGACCTAGCTGCTTCTTCTTCCGAATTCATACCACTGCAATAAAACAGACAATAAAGTATACTTTTCAAAATAAGAAATACTTCAACTGAATGCAGTAAAATAAAAGTAAAATTTATTTGGGAGATACGCACAAAAGATTTTCACAGCCAAAAAACCGTAAGAACAAACACCGAACCCAAAGGCTCGGTGACAAACGGAACACCCGCAAACACACAGAAATATCTACGTGGGGCTGACCGTGAAAGGGAAAAATAAATGCCAAGAAAAGGATATCAAAAATCCCTTGCAATCGGCAAAAGTGACTACTAAAACACACAGTACTATAATCTAAGCGAATATAGGTACCTAAAAGTGCTTTAAATATGCGAAAAAGCGCACCTAAAGGATACTATACGACCTGATTTCAGGAGCGCTGTGACTATACGTCCTATCTCGTCGGGGGCGAGCAAGAAAGAGGAAGATGGCCGTAGCGTGTTGACGCGCGTGAGTGGCGAAGGGGACAATAGGATTACGGGGGGTGCGCACAATATTGTGACTCATGTGTGTTAAATTCTCGAAGGGGTCCCGTAGTCAAGACTACAGGCATAATAGGTAGGTATATATGATTTATTGCAGTAAATTAAGAATAACTGTTGAAATTATGATACAGGTGAAATATTTTTTACAAAAAGCAGTTGTCATTATTATTTATTTTTAAAGATCTACCTGTAGTTAACTAGAGCGGGGCTAAGAAGCAGTTTATCTTCATCCCACTATTGAACATGACGATAATAAGCGGCCAATTCTATAACTCTTTTTGACAGCCGAAAATAAAAGAAAATTATTTGTTTTTTAACTATAATGAAAAAGCCCTTGCTTGTGATAATGAAAAAAGTACCTGATTTGTTTAAGCTTGAGTTAACAAGAGCGGAAACGATGACTTTCAAGCTAAGACGATAACATGATAATTAGCGGCCAATTCTCTTATTCGTTTAAAAAGCCGAACAGAAAAGAAAGACTTAGCTTTCAAAACAGAATTAAGAACTGTTGAAATTATGATACAGGTGAAAGATTTAGGAGAGAGAGAATTGTCTGGATGTCAAATGATACAGGTGAAAGATTTAGGAGAGAGAGAATTGTCTGGATGTCAAATTTTACAAAAAGCAGTTCAGTTGTCATTATTTATTTTTTAAAGCTCTAGTTAACTAGAGCGGCGTTAAAAGCAGCTTATCTTCATCCCGCTGTTGAACATGACGATAATAAGCGACCAATTCTGTAACTCTTTTTAACAGCCGAAAATAAAAGAAAATTATTTTTTAAAACTAGAATGAAAAGGCCCTTGGTTGCGATAATGAAACAAGTACCTGATATGTTTTAAGCTTGAGTTAACTAGAGTAGAGAGAACAATGACTTTCAAGCTAAGACGCAGTTTATCGACCAATTCTGTCACTCTTTTTAACACCCGAAAATAACAGAAAATTATTTTTGAAAACTAGAATGAAAAGGCCCTTGGTTGCGATAATGAAATGATAATAAAGAAAGAGTTACCTTTCAAAATAGAATTAAGAAGAACTGTCAAAATTATGATACGTGTGAAAGATTTAGAAGGAGAGAGAGAATTGTCTGGCCGTTAATTTTTACAAAAAGTAGTTGTCATTAAGACTCGTTATTATTTCTTTTAAAGCTCTATTAACTATAGAGCGGCGCTAAGAAGCAGTTTATCTTTATCTCGCTGTTGAACATGTAGCTTTTCAACCATACGGAAAAAGGACCTGTGTGGAGATTATGAAACAAGAGCGCTTGATTTAGAAGGACAATGGGAGAGAAGAAAAATCAATCGTCTCGGGCATGCAGGATGTGACTTAATTCTTGTTCTTTGAATGGGGGAAATTCTATACCTCTTTGACATGGCGAAAAGAAAAGAAAGACGCTTTTAGAAACATTTTTAAAGGTAGAATGAACTAAAGCAGGATAAAATTTCTTTATTATGAATTCGTTTCATTCCATCGTTGTTTAATCTTGTAATAAGTAAAGAGCGAACATAAAAGAGAGTTAGCTTTCAAAAGAAAGAAAGACAACTGTCGAGATTATGAAACAGGTGCGTGATGTAGAAGGAGAGAGAGAAAATCAATAATCGTGTGTTAATTCTTCAGCTTCAGAAAGCGGCGATTTCTATTGCTCTTTCACAAGACGAAAAGTAAAAAACTAAGTTTTATATTCAGACATCAACGATCTCTGTCAATATCATTGTTGGTAAAGACTCGTCTATTCAGTAATTTTGCCATAATTGAATGCTTGAAAAAGAAAGCAAATAACATTGAAAGAAATCAAGTTTACATGATTAATTTAGAAAAAATATAGTGAAATAAAAACCTCTGAAAGTTTGAACTATAATCTAATACATTTCCCGGCACAAAATGACAGACTTGTAAACCTTTTGACTATAGCTAGGTTAATCAACCCTTTAAGAAAAGCATACCGGCATAGGAAAGGCTCAACGAAAAAGCACGAAGTTGATGCGGGAAGCTTTTTCAGTGCCGTGAAACTACTTGATTTGCTACCCCCTTAAAGCGTTAGAATTCATGGCTTAAATGAATTAAAATTCATGTTTTCATGAGAAGAGATCCTAAAGAAACATAAGGACTAGTTTTTATTAGAATTAATAAACGGTTGCTAAGGGTTTTATCCAAATCTAGTTGACATTACAAAAGGAAAATGCTGCATGTCAGCAAAACGAAAGTCAAACTTTGGAAGCGTTTTTCTCGAAGAAATACTTTACCACAGTCCTACTTTACTCAAGTTTCAAACGCAATTTTCTCCACTAATACTCACTCTCCAGAGTTGAACTATATACCAAATTAAAGCTTACGAAACGGAGAATAATAATCAATAATAAAATAAAATTTCAAAAAATGTGACTTCTGTCTCATTTTGACGTGATGGGTCACATATAATATATTATCCAGTATTATAGAATGGGTTTCAGAATCCCTGCAATCTCATTGGTCAAGAGCTGTGCCTTGAATTTTACTGGCCTGCACGTTCGATATCAATAATTATTACGATCACTGACGATAGCCACTGTCATTCTGAATCAAAGCGACTATGTTGACAAAATGTCTGACATTCTTCATGATGAATCAAAGTTTTGTCGCATAGGTGCTGTCCCAGAACATGATCGCACAGCCACTTTGGAAACCAAGCTCCGACGACATTTATTAGATTTATGTAAACACAGCGATTTGTCTATGCCAGTTTATGATAGAATTCGACCACATGGCTCGCTAAGACCCCGCATGTACGGCCTCCCCAAAACCCACAAAACCAATGTTCCGCTTCGTCCTATTCTATCGATGGTTGGGTCAGCGCAGCATGAACTGGCAAAATGGCTAAGCGAGCAACTTCAGCCAGTCTTAGATTGTTTGTCTGTTCATACTGTTAGAGATTCGTTTACGTTTGCTAAACTCGTCCGTGATCTGCCCCTTGATAATAGGAATTGTGTTATGTGTTCATTCGATATCTCTAGCCTATTTACCAACGTGCCACTGAAAGAAGCTATTGACATCTGTGCTTCTTATCTCTATCACTCGCCACCTGTTCCCGAACCCGTTAATCTCATGAACTTGGCCACTCGCGCGGTTGAGTTTAGTTTCAATGATACAATGTATTCACAGATAGATGGTGTGGCTATGGGATCCCCATTAGGCCCCGCGCTCGCTAACATTTTTGTTGGCTTTCATGAAACGCGCCTGCTACAGAACGCCACCGATCTTAATATAGTCCCACGTGTGTATTGTCGGTATGTTGATGATACGCAATTTTTGACAACCGCTGAACCGGCTCCATCCCGCGCTAAAATTCACATGTGAAATTGAACTGTCCAATGCGCTCCCATTTCTCGACGTTCTCGTGGAGAGAAGTGATGGGAAATTTATCACTTCCGTCTACCGCAAGCCCACATTCACCGGGCAATACACGAGATGGGACTCGTACAGTGCAACTTCATACAAGATTGGGCTCATTAGAAACAATCCAAATCTGACACCAGATTTGGACCTGCCAAATGCCCCGTGTATCTCAAACTACCCTGGAGGGGTTTCTACAAACAGGATGCTACGTCAACTAGCAAGGATGTACTACCCACCCCCCACCTGAGTAATGTTATTTACCAATTTCAGTGCCGGTGCGATGTCAGGTACGTGGGCCGTACTTCTCAGCGGTTGGCTGATCGCATTAAACAACACGTCCCCTCGACTATTCGGAACCGTACAACCAATCAGCGCACGCAGCCCGTCCGTGCCTGCAAATCTGAAATGCACGCTAACAGACCAAAGATAGCCAAATGCGATTCAGCGATTGGTCTCCATTTGCTGAACAATCCAGCTTGCGCACAAAGCTATGCCGACGATCAATTCTCAATTATGTCCTGGGCCAGAAGCACAGCGCATTTACGCTTTCTGGAAGCCGCCTACATTCAATCGCACGAACCCCTTCTGTGCAGACAAAAGGAGTTCGTCCAAGCTTTGCGATTGTTCTGAAATTACGGCGTCCGGGTTGCGTCCGGGTTCATCGAGTATAATATAGTCGATTTCGAGTAATCTGTTATATACCTGCGTGATAACCTGATGAGTGCAGGTCGAAAAGCTTTGTTATTATGTCTCAATTTCGTGCCATATTAAAACTATTAATACATGGTTGTGAGTTTGTGCATTAGTGCAATCTGGCAACACACAGGTTTTTATCCTGGTGTCAAACACACTCGGCTTGTGCCTTGTGCGTATGGTACACCACGATAAAAACCTCTGTGTTGCCAGATCGCACCAACGCACTCCCAACCATGTATGATTAGTATACTAATAATCCAATATAACATAAATTTGTAGTATATCTGGACTAAACAGAGCTCTTGCTGGGCTAGCGCCATGAGCGTCCATGGATGGTGGGTGCGCTCTATAAGTTTTCACCATTATTATCATTATTATTTATTATAAACAGAGAAAAGACAAGGGAATTGTCTAGATCAGAAACAGTATTGAAAAAGTGACTAGACGTCACAAGGTCGAAGCCTAGTGGCAATGTCTAGTTATTAATCAATGGCTGTAATATTCACATTGATCAAATTTGATATGCCCCTGAGCACTCTTGAATAATTGATATTTGGTGTACTTATGTTACCCCTAATAAAAGATACAGGGCTTTGCATGTTTTATGACGGTGAACATGATAAAGTTTTCCACCCGACAGCTAAGCAGAAATTGTAGATCAGTAATAGGATAGGCTTTCATCATGTCATTTGAGACAGATAGAATAAAACTTCCACATTTTTTAAGTGGACATACCTCAACTGGTTCAAAGTCATGTACAATGTACATGCAGATGATCAGTGTGACTAAGTGTGACTCGTGAGTATCTAAGGAATCCATTTAGGGACATCATAGGGGTTAGCATGCATGGAATGAAGAGCTACTAGCCCTAAGTATTCTTATTGGGCTTTTTAAGAACAACTTTAGGTGGGGGAGGGGGTGGTTGTTTTTGAAAGGGTTAAGTCTTAAATAAGTTCTCAAGACCCATCTCTTCAATTTGAAAAACTAGCCATGTGATGACATGAATGATTCAACATTGTAGACAATTATATGTTGGAAACATTTTTATTTTGCTTTAACTGTACCACGAGCTGTGCACCCATGGAATTCAACTGAATTATGTATATATATTTTGGAGCAAGCGCCATGAGCGGCTGAGGTGGCCGATACCGGCGCTGTAGAAGACATCGTTATTATTATTACGAGATTCAATGTTTTGAGAGGACATACCTCGATTGGTTGAGGGTCATGTAGATGATCAGTGAGGTCCATGAGTATCCTAGGCATCCATTCAGGAACATCATAGGGGTAAGCTTGGACGCATGCACTCAGACCCAGGATACCTGCATGCCTCTGGACTATGGCTGCAGAGAGCAATGAATAAAAGATTTTAAACAAGCAAAAGTTACGACTGCGTCTTCAATATGCCTGCGCTTGTATTCAGATAATTCCTGATCACCTACAAGTATAATATAGTTGATGCGCATTCATCAAATGGTTATTGCGAAATTGTGATTTAAAACACTAAAATCCTATATTACTAATTGACCTCTGACTATAAAGCAATATAATCAGTTGTTCTTGGATTATTAATATCATGTAAATTGGCCGCCGAGACCTGCAACTTGTGACCTTTAACCTACTTACTCCCAAATTCTCTCTGACCTTTGACCTACTTACCCCAAAATCTAATCAGTTCATCTTTCTATGGGGATACATACTGGTACCAAGTTTGAAGTTCTTACCTCAAACAGTTCTTCAAAAATCGCGGTAACGGTGCTAAAAACCAAGAATTTCATGTAATTTCATGTAAATTGACCTCTGTGACCTCTGATCTTTGACCTCCTTACCCCAAAATCTAATCAGTTCATCTTCGTATAGGGATACATACTAGTACCAAGTTTGAAGTTCTTACCTCAAACAGTTCTTGAGATATCAAGGTAACGGTGCTAAAAACCAGTAATTTCATATAATTTCATGTAAATTGACCTCTGTGACCTGTGACCTCTGACCATCTTCGTATGGGGATACATACTAGTACCAAGTTTGAGGTTCCTACCTCAAATGATTCTTCAGATATCGCGGTAACGAGAAGTGGGACGGACGCACGGACAACCCGAAAACATAATGCCTCCGGCACCCACCTTCGGTGGGCGGAGGGATAAAAATGTTTACAGCTAGGGATAAAGCCAGAGGGATAAAGCCAGAGCACTATCCTTCACGGAGAATTCACATTTTTAAAATTGTCCTCTCATCTTTCATGCAAATGTCTTCAAACATCTGATCAATGTAGGGTCACAAGCTGTGCACTGGTCATAAACTTAAAAAAGTTCTATGAAGGGTAATTTTGATGGATACTTGCAAATTTAATATCTACTACCTGATTTTACTCATGATGTCAGATGATTTCGAAGAAAGTACAGCTATCAAATTTTAATTAACATTTGCTTAAAATAGTTAATTTCCAGCAATCATTTGGATTCTAGTGATTTAAAATTACTCCAAGCAGGTTTGGTGAGGACAAGACGGAACCTATGAGAGAGGCGGTCCTTACCTTCAGCAGCTGCAGCCACACCGACTTCTTTCTTGGTGGGTATCCTGGTCTTACAAAGGTTCTCAAAGTGGCTCTGCATCCCATTCTCCATGGGAAGGAAGCCACACTGGATCAGACCGCTCAGCGTCGCACCCGCTACCTCCCTCACCTGAATAAGATACACAGGATGGGTAGGGTCAATGTCCCAAGAAATACTGACAACAGAGCTTTTATGGTTGCTAATAGGCATGGCCATGGGTTGACCGAAATGACCCTTGCAAGGCCACCTGGATAAGTATGTTTATCATTTGCACCATTTTCTTGTAAACATTTCAGTTCTATTTACCATCATCATCAACATAGTCTTTGTCATCAATACTTGTAAAGAAGAGGACTAGCAATATAATAAATTGATTTGTTAATGCGCTGTCACATCTTTCCGGGCAAGCCTTGCGTGTGACTTGCAGGGAACAATTTTTGCTACCCGCAGGTCCCCGCAGATAGGCCGTGCAACTGACAGTACCTAGCACGATAATGACGTTCTAGTTCTGCTTCTAGACAACTCAGAGAAATGATGGTTTCTCCATCCATTCGCAACTCGCAGGCAACTCCCACGCAGGTAACACGCTGTTGTGACGCAGAAACCTCGCAGTGCCCGTATGTCGCCAGTAATTAGCACGGATCACTTTCAAAGCTCTCCTGCGCCACCCATGGGAATAACCCGCAGGTCACACGGATTACACGCAAGTAAAACGAAAGTAGCACGCGTCCAGCAGGTTAGACACACTCGAAACTCGCCAAAATTCTTGTCTGCCGCAAAAATTATCCTGCGTGCGGGAAAATCCCTGCACGCAACTGGCACGCAACTTGCACGCAACTAGCCCGCGTAGCTTGCCCGGATAGATGTGACAGCGCCTTTAAGATTACTGTGGCCTTCTTTAGCCCTTTCTATGCCACTAAGATAGCAAACAATTATCCTAAATGAACTTTCAAGATCAAAATGTATGTTCAGTAGTGAACATTTTATCTACGAGTGAGCTTCACTTACCTATCCAATAACAAGTGCCATTATTCTTTGCCAGAAGAATTCCCTCGGCTATTAAATAAAATTGACCTTTTGACCCTGGTAGCCCTGCTAGCCACCTGGGAAACCCCGCACACTCGCCCTATAAGAATCCCCACATGTTACAAAACATCCTCTTTCGGAGCCGGCATAGCAGATAAAACGCCGCAGAGTGGGGAAGGAGGGAGGGGTCCCATAGGTAAGTGAAGCTCACTCGTAGATAAAATGTTCACTACTGAACATACATATCTACTTCCTTTCGCTTCACTTACCTATCCAATAACAAGTGCCAGATTCCAACAGACAATATGGCGGAGGGACTGCGGCACAACATATGTACTCAACTTCAGGACGGAAGACAGACCCATGAACCACAAGAAGGTCTCTACCGAACCAACAAAACGTACGAAACAGGGGCTACCAGGGCAGCGGAGAAGCCAAAGCACCAGTCACTTTCTATTAGGGCAGGAAAGGACAGCTGATGCAAAGGCAGCTTCCTTAGACATAACATCAGATAAGTAATAAGAAGTGAAAGTATTTGGGTTATGCCAATAGGCCGCTTTCAAAATATCCTTGAGGGGAACCCCCTGGAACAGGGCCCAAGAGGAAGCCACCCCTTTCGTATCATGGTCACGAACCCGAGAGAGAACGGTGGATTCTCCCCCAGACCTAATCGTTTGAACAATCCAGCAAGAAATGGTGTCTGGTGAAACAGCTCCATGAGGAGCAGGAATGCTGACAAAGAGTTGCTCCGAATTACAAATTACCTGGGTTCTATGAATATTCCACTTCAACGCCCTTACTGGGCACCACAACTTGTCTTGCTCAATCGATGAGAAAGACTTGAGCGAAGGAATGAACACTTCACCAGGGGACGAGGTCATAGTTTGATTTTTAGCCACAAACTTAGCGTGAGGGATAAGTCTAACACCATGTTTTTCCCAACGGATATGGCCAGGACTCACTGTCAATGCATGGAGGAAACTACGCCTCCTTCCAGAAGCTACTGCCAACAGAAATACAGTCTTCACTGTTAGGTTCATCAGAGAACTAGCGTCCATCGGTTTAAAGGGAGCTTTAGCTAAAGCACGCAACACCCGTGACAAACCCCAAGACGGGCTCAACCTAGCCTGAGGGGGTTTAGAAAGGAACAAAGATTTTACAAGCCTAGAGAGCTCGGCGTTTCTCCATCCTGAAATTTACCTTCGTGGACGGCTGAAATAGCGGACCTGTAGCCTCGAATCGTAGATATGGCTAGGTTCTTATCAAACAGATGAATCAAAAAGTCTGCTATCTCCCCTAGAGGAGCAGAGGAGCAGAGGTCGGATCAACTTGGTGGTCGTTGCACCATCTGACGTAGTATTGTAGTCTAGAGTCATAAGTATTCCTCGTTGATTGTCTGAGGAATTTCGCTGAGAGATCGGCAGCTCTGCTAGAAAGGCCTGCCTGAGTCGCCATTGACCTGAAATGATCCATAACGTCAATTTTAGGCTGGGAAGATTTGGATGATAGATCGTCGTCCCCGGTTGCCGCAGAAGATCCGCTTTGTCCGGGAGAACCACCGGGGGATGAATCAGGAGACTCGTCAGAGTCGGGAACCAAGGGCGTTTGGGCCACCAAGGAGCCACCAGCAAGAGGTTCGCTTCGTCCCTCATCACTTTCTGAAGCACCTTGGGAATCATTACAAAAGGGGGGAAAGCATAGCCCAGGATGTTTCTCCATGATATCGAGAGAGCATCCATGGACAGGGCTGCCGGATCTTTGTGGTTCGTGCAATAAACCGGTAGTTGTGTATTCAGGGCTGACGCAAACAAGTCGACCTGTGGGGGACCGTACCTGCTGAATATGAGGTTCGCGACCACTGGGTCCAGTTGCCATTCCGATGGTAGACAACTCCCCCTGGAGAGGAAATCTGCAATGTAGTTGTCCTTCCCGGGGATGTGAGACGCAATTAATCTGGTTTGGATGGAATCGCACCACTCCAGGATCTCTAAGGTCAAAATGCACAAACTTCTTGACCTTGTTCCCCCTTGCCTGTTTAGATAAGAGACCACCGTAAGATTGTCCGATCTTATCGACACCACCTGACCCTGAATCTTGTCCTTGAACCCGAGGAGGGCATAACGGACTGCCAGCATTTCCAGAATATTGATGTGGAAGGACTTTTCCTCTCCCTTCCAACAACCTTGAATCATCTCTGTACCCAACACTGCACCCCAACCCTGGTTCGATGCGTCTGTGTAAATAACCAGAGAAGGAGTTGGATTGACAAACTGTTTTCCTACCTGAAAATGATGGGGGCTGAGCCAAACTCGGAGAGCTTCCGCCATCGAATCTGTCAGAAAGATGAGCTTGTGTACAGGATCCCTGTGGGGACGATATTGACTGAGGAACCCCAATTGTATCATTCTCATCTTCCGTCGGCAATTGGGAACTGTGTCTAAAAGACTCGCTAGATACCCTAGGAACTGAAGCCAAATATGGGCTGTCGACCTTGGTCTGTCGAGAATGGACAGTCCCACCTGCTTTATCCTGTCCACCCTGTGGGGGAGGGGACGAGCAAGCTGGTACCGGAGATCCAGCTTTGCGCCTAGAAATTCTGGATGTTGGGAAGGGGTTAGATGCGACTTCTCGAAATTTATTATAAACCCCAACCTTGTGACCAGCTCTATTGTCACGTCTATGTGACGACGTAGGTTGTGTTCGGAGTCCGCCACTAATAACCAGTCGTCCAGATAAACAAATATTTTGATACCACTTTCTCGTAAGTGTGAGGCGATGACCTGCACGATACGCGTGAAAATGCGTGGGGCCGAGTTTAGTCCGAATGGTAGAGCCCGGTATTGATACACTTCATTTCCTACGGCAAACCCGAACAGGTGTTGAGCTGAGCGAGCAATAGGGACGTGCAAGTAAGCATCCTTTAAGTCCAATGTAGCAGCCCATTCGTTTGGTTTGAGGAGGGGAAGAATGGTGCCTAGGTTTTCCATTTTGAAGGTAGAGTTTGCTATGTACTGGTTTAGTCTTTTGAGATTTAGAACCATGCGGAAACCTCCAGTCCTTTTGGGGGTTAGGAACACTGGCGAGAGAATCACATTTCTCCCTTCGGGAACTCGTACTATGGCCTTCTTGCGTAGTAGTGCATTTATTTCCTCTAGCAAGGCCTTTCTCTTTTGAGGATGAAGAGGTAATTTTGTTCTGTTGTGCAATTTTGGTAGAAATTTTAACCTTCTTACGAGTGGGACATAGCCTTTCTGAATTATCGATAGAATCATTTTGTCTGATGTGACTTGTGTCCATTGTGGGGGAGTCTCGAGAAGTCCCTAGACTTTCTGTCATCTCGAAAGGGACCCGACTGAAATTGTTTGTCCCGAGGCGACTGGCGGGAATGACGGTCATCTTTGGTGAGTTTATACACCGTTTTGGCGGCTGTGCTCGAGGCCGAAATGTTTTCGTCCAGGACGGCCTGGAGTCTGCCCGAGAAAATATCCGGTCCAGAAAGGGGAAGCTCTCTTAGAGCCTTATCCGCTTCTTTTTCGAGCTTAAGATGTTCTAACACTCTATCTCGGCGATGGTTAGTGCAAAGTAGGGCCGTACGAGAAGCCTGTTCAAACTGCATATCAGAAGTACGAAGGAGCAAATCTGAGATCTTCTTTCGGTCTTCTGCCGAAATAGCTAGGCGGTCTGATTCGCGCAGAGCCGTAATCAAATAACTCTGGTACGCAGCCAGGCGCATAGAAGAGCGAGCTGCCCTATCAATGAATGTCAGACGATCTTCTGACTTTTTGAACGAGCGATTCCTCATTGGATTGAATTTGCTCTTCCGAGAGCGGGCGTCTACCACGCGAAAAGCGGACTCGGGTATACGCGGAGTGCTAAAAATTTTCTCATAATCTCCGCTGTCGAATCTATAGCCCGCTTGCACCTCCTTGCGGTACGGACGGAGATGGTAAGAACGGCCAGCTAAGTTATTATAACATGATGAGAAGGGGGCATCCAGTTTCACCGCACTTCCCTTCTGAGCAGGAGACTTCAACTCCGAGTCTATGCAAAATATAGGCTGTGTTTCGTTATCCTCACCAAGAGAGGTCGACTGAGACTTTAGTTGAGGGCAGTATTTTATTACCAAGTCGGCCGCTGATAAAATCTCTTTGTTGGGAGTCCGCTGCTCGTATTCGGTTGGGGTGGATTCTTGTGACTGAGAACTTCTAACACTCCCAAAATTCTCCGATCTAGCGGACACAGAATACAGGGAAAAGCTTTCCCCATCATCGGCCCATTTATTCGCACGCGACGCCAATTGGGGCTGATGATAACCAAGCTCCTCATCCGACACTTTGGTTAAATGAATAGAAGTGGGATGTGACCGACCCCCAAGATCAGCCGATTCACGGTAGCGGGGCTTATCGGTATGACGAGAGCAATCCCGAGATTTCCTGGCGGGGAGGGAGTCTTCCCTACCACCAGCGGGAACCGTCCCCTGCCGAGCGGGGAGGTCCTCCCGTTCCGGCGAGTCTGGCGGGGGGCGCGAGACGGTATGCGGTGCTGAAGAGCTACGGGGACCTGTCGAATCACCCGCGATTGCGGGTAGGGTCTGCGTAGCTGAAAAAACATGAGAAGAGTTCCCCGAACCTGTCGTATCCCCTGCCCGAGCAGGGAGGGTTCCGGAGAATTGTTGAGCGAAAGCTGACATAGCCTGAAAAAGGAAGTTGCAGGCCACCGCGGAATCGGGAAGAGATGCGATTTCCGCGGGTTCTAACGATTGACGTCCCGTAACTCGGGACTGAGCCTCAGAGCCGGAGGGGGTGTTGTTATCACCCACGACCTCGGACTGCTGAACACTAGCCTTAGCTATGGAGGTGGTTAATTTTTTAGAACCATCAACCTCGAGCAGGCTATCGGACTTATGTTTGGAGGTGGTAGAGAGTTTACCATCGACCTCGCTTTTGTTTTTGGGTTTAGCCCCCGTTTTAGTCTTTTTCGGAGGGGGAACCTTCGGAGGGTTAGCGCCGGGCTGGGACGGCCGCTTTCTCCCTCCACTGCTGCTGTTCGACCGCGGCGCCGAACGGGAAGAAGAGGAGGCTTGATCGAGCGCCTCCGCTAAAGTTAAGTTTTCTTTCGTCATAATTACGACTAAGAAAGAAACCTAGAAAACAAGAAAGGTCTACTTAGCTGAAAAGACGAAGGATTCCTTCAAAGGTAGTGAAAATAATCCTTGTAACAGTCCAATAAATTCCAGAAAAAAACTCGCGAGGGAATCACTGAAATGAACGTGAAGGCACGTCGGCAAAGGAAGACGATGTTTTGTAACATGTGGGGATTCTTATAGGGCGAGTGTGCGGGGTTTCCCAGGTGGCTAGCAGGGCTACCAGGGTCAAAAGGTCAATTTTTTTTAATAGCCGAGGGAATTCTCCTGGCAAAGAATAATGGCGCTTGTTATTGGATAGGTAAGTGAAGCGAAAGGAAGTAGATATTTGGGGTCTTCATTCTTTCTTTGATTAATCTCCTATGGGCACAACCTTCACAATGTACGTACCTGTTTTTGCTTGTGGTAGAACATTTATTGGGTGGATTTGTGACCCATAACAGATGAATATTTTTTCAAATAAAATCATGATACTAACTGACATTCAGACATTTTGCGCTCATGTAATCTCAGTATCCTCTATCAACATTCATTATTTTTCTACACTGACATGTCTATCTTAACTTTTCCATCATCATTATTATCCATTATAAAACGGGTTCAAGAATGTAGTCATCCTGATTGGTCAAATAACACCACGTGACCGTGCAAAGGGCAAGGGGTCTAGTGCACATGTAAACATTTATGTAGTTTTTACACGCTTTACTGTATACGCTATCGATATCGCGATATCGATCATCGCGCTAATGTCAACAAATAAAAAAAAAAAAAAAATCAACAAAATTACAGCTGTAGCGCTACCGCGGTCGGATCGGTGCAGTGCAGTACCGTAAATGAAAGTTTAAGTTTAATTTTTGACGATAGCAGCGTGTAAAAAGTGGCTGTATCTTCGAATCTCAGTTTTGCACTTCTCACGGAGGAAGAACTCGACGATCTACTGAATGGGAAGGATTCCAACAGTACGAAAAGAGCACTGAAATTTGGATTTTCAAAGCTTGAAAGTTTCGCTAAACTCAGTCGCACGGACCTATCCACCATCACCCAACGTGAGTTAGAAACGCGCATGACTTGTGTTGGCTGCGCTGCGCTTCTGTGATGTCATCCAGGAAAGCAAATGGCAGCCTCCATGACTGTGCGACTCTTGGCGTTTCTATGGGGTTCGTAACCATTTTTATAGACTTCATAATCATATTGCCGACCCGTTTTATAAAACTATTAATACATGGTTGTGAGTTCGTGCATTAGTGCGATCTGGCAACACGCAGGTTTTTATCGTGGTGTCAAACACACTCGGCTTGCGCCTCGTGAGTATAGTACGCCACGATAAAAACCTTGCCAGATCGCACCAACGCACTCCCAACCATGTATTAATAGTATACCATCTCTATACTACATACCACCCTCTCATCACCATCATCATCAATCACTATTATCATCAACATCCCATTTTGAGCCTACCTCCAGGCGGGCATCTTTAAGCATGTCCAGCACCAGTTGACCAATGGTTTCCATATGCTCGGTTAGACTGTTGATGGTGAAGAGGTTATAGAAGACCATCACTTGAAGGTACTCCAGCATACTACACTTGGCTCTCCAGGACTGACCCTGACCAATCTACATGTGCACAAATTAATGGAAAATAAATACAAAAATTAATGACTTAATGTATTAAAAGGCATTTCTACTATGATATGCAGAATTCAGCAAAGTCAGTTAAAGTGTCATCATTTAAGAGAGACTAAAGAGAAAGATAGAGAGAACAAAAGAAGAAGGAATAGAGGGAAAGCAACGTGGTGGAAATTAGCATGGTACATTAGGGTACAAAGAAATGGGTTGATAAAGGAAGGAAGGTACACAGAGAAGAACAAGACAGAGAGAGAAGGAAAACGGAGAGGGCATTGTAAAATCAGCACTGATTTTCTTATTTACTAGATAAATCTATATACCTACCTATGACCCTCCCTCCTTCCCCTCGCCTTGCAAGCAACATGTTTTACTCTTGAGGTTGCTCGCAATAGAGGAAGATGGCAATAAATCATATATACCTACCTATTATGCTAGACTAACACCCATTCAAAACCGGGTGGCATGTTTTAAGTGAGGAAGGAAAACAGGGTTATAGGGAAGACACTGCCGTCTTCAAAGTGGTTGACGCAAAAAATTATGCTCCTGCAGGAAAAACCCTAAGGTAGCATGAGATGAAGGAATTGGGCGAACGCTAATAGTAGGCATGTCACTCCATTTTTAAAAGTTAATCAATAAGACTCAAAGTCATGTTTATTAGGTGCAGCTAGGTGAAAGAAGATATTCAAAAAAAATCATCAAAATCGGACCATCCAATCCAAAGTTCTGCCCAGAAATATGTTGTGAAAAAGCATACCATTTTCAGCCATTTTGTGGGAAAAAGGCAAAAATGCCTTTTCATCACTTTTCTCATAGGAATTTTTCATAGAAATTCAATACTTAAATAATAATTCAATATGCAAGTAAATATTGTTTTCATTGTAAGAAAGTGCACAAACTACAAAGACCAAAGGAAAAAAAGCAAGAGTGTCCTTTCATTTTTTAGTTACAGGCCTTTAAAAACCCTCATTTTTGCATAAATTAGCAAATGGCACAGACAAATACAAGTGAAAAATTTTATAAGTCCAGCTAATTAATATGCGAAAATGACATAATTCCAGATTGGATAAATAAAATTTACCTGAAATCATCTTTGGCTCAAGCTCTTTCATCCTATGTATGTTTTGTCATATCTATCTATACAAATGTTGAATAAATTAAATAAATATGGGAAAATTATGCAAATTAGCTCATTATATATGCATAAATGCTATAAATCAAAAATTAATAAACCTATTATTACAAAAAAAAATTCTGTTTGTATTGTTGTTGACACAAAATGTTTTTTTTAATACTAATAACTATTTTTCTGCAATAAAAAGTTGAGTGTTGCCATCGTGCGTTAAATCAAATCAAACGAAGGACTGGCTTCAGTTTTTGAAAGAAATGTACAGATGTTTTTGCTTTCAGGTATCCACTTGAGTGTTTTGAAGATTTCAGGAAATGTGACTGCGTATATCAGACCAAGAGCGGTTATTCTGGATCTCAGATTAGCCAGGAGTGCGTAGCATGGAGTTCCCCACGAGTGATCTGAAAGAAGTGAAGAAGAAGAAAAAAGAATTAAATTTCTCTGTTAATCAACTATTGAGCATCCAAAAAAATATTATCTAAAGACACTTACTTGTTTAATAAAATGTAAATCAAAATGAAAAAAAAAATAATAAGGGGGGATCGAAATTAATTGAAGGGGGGAAATTGGAATTGAAAAACATTTTCTTTACAAAAAAACAATATTTCACTTTTTCCATTTTCATTGAACTAAATTATATAGATGTAGACCTTTTTCAATTTCTTGGAAGTGAACCCCGAAGTGAACCAGGCCAGTAACATTCCTTTACAAAAATAAATTATTAAAAACTTGAAAGGCAGAGTATTTATGTTCAAAATTCATTATAAGTATTAAATTATGGAGTTAAAATGTAATAGAATACATAAAAATGTTTAAAGAAAGCATAAAAACATTCTACGAAGCAATTAAGCTCCTTAAAAAAAGGCTATTTCCATTCAAATCAACTACTCAAGAAAAAAAATCTAAATCCAGAGGGAGTAAATAACGGTCACAGAACAGCCAAACGCAACCAACTCTCTCTTCTCATTGGCCAACAACAGTACCCCAAGCGTATCACGAACGTCACATTTCAAAACATGATACAGTGTTACATCGATTTATCATTGTCCCTTTGAGGGCTCATATGGGTAAAACAAACATTTTACCAACTTTGTGAGGCTGAATCACTTAAATTACATTTTCATGTTCTACCTAATAAATTATCGGCAAACATAATCTGACCTGGAATTTAATTTCCAGTCAGCAATGCATCGATTTCGGCGATATACTCCAGCCAGAGAGTGGATGGACACTGACAGCGGGGCAGCTGCAAAAAATCCAGAAGCTCATATTTACAGGCTTAAAACGGCGTGCAGGAATCAAATTACACAATGAATTATATACCAATCAAAAGCATATTTACTCTAAATTCACGATATCATAACGACTTTTTCATATTTAAACATTTTCAATAAAAAAATGCAACTTCTTACCTTTATTCGTTTCCCATCGCATGTCGCCATTTTGAAAAAAATTGTTTAGCCTGTATTGTAGCTGAGGGGTTTCCCCATCTGTATCGCAACCTCAGTATCCAGGAAAACTTTGCTGCACACGGTAACACGACTTTGAATATGGGTATGTAGGTAAGACAACTTGGAAATTTTTGAGACCGCGCTGAGCGAGTAGCGAGGTTACAATGGGATATACGTGCAGTATACAACACGGAGCTTCGCACAGAGGACGCAATGCGCCAACTGCTAGCTCGCAGTGAGTGACATGCCTACTAATAGGCAGCCCTCGAAAATTCATCCAGCGTCACCCCTTGAAAAAGGGCCCAGGAAGTGCTAACACGAGTGTCATGAGCATGGGGCTTACTATCTGATAAGAGAGCCTCCAGGCCGGCGGCCCGAATACCGGTAGGACAATTCTAGAAAAGAAATCATGAGAAGCTGGAGAAAAGGACTCTCAAGTGATCAGAAACACCTGATCATCTTAGCGACATGTCTTAGTCTTATCAATATATCATTTAAGAGCTCTAAAAAGACACCAAACCTTGTCCTCGCGTACTGACGAGATGTCAGATAATGGACAAAGAAAAACCTCATCAGGGCCAGAAGAAGCCGTCTGGTTCTTGGCAATGAAAGAAGCTTTAGGAATAAAACTAACACCTTTTCTCTCCCAGCAAACATGACCGGGAGTAAGACAGAGGGTGTGAAGGGTGCTGCGCCTCTGACCAGAGGCAAAGGCTACCAAAAAGCGCGTCTTCACCGTAAGATGGTGGAGCGAAGCTTTACCTAACGGTTCGAAAAGAGGTTTAGCCAGGGCTTCTAGAACCCGAGGCAAACTCCAAGACGGGACTAACTGAGAAAGAGAGGGACGTTTCAAAAAGAACGACCGAATTAATCCACTCGACAGCGGGGAATTGGAAATCCCCGAACCATCCGGAAACCCTGTACGAATGGCCCCGATCGCAGACCGGTAGCCTCGGATAGTAGAGATAGACCTAGAGATAGACCTTTGTCAAACAGCGAGATTAGAAAATCTGCAATTGAAACAATAGGAGCCTTAGACGGGGTTTGATCCCGGGTCCAACACCATTGAAAAAAGGGCTGAAAGATGGGAATTTTAAATTTCCCTAGTAGAGTCTCTACGACTTGGCATTACAAAGTCTGCTGCCCTTTCAGAAAGACCTGACTGTCTTGCAGATTCCCCGATAGGGGCCAAGCAGTCAAATGAAGGGACGCTGGTCTGTGGTGAAGAATCCCTGAAAGGGGTTGCGACACCAGATCCGTTCTCAACGGAAGAAGAAAGGGGTTGAGACACCAGAAGGCTCACCAACTCCGGGAACCAATTCCATCCTGGGCCAAAAGGGAGCTATCACAAGGACCCGAGCCCAATCTTCCCTGATAAAGCAAACCCTCGAAGATTCTCCCAACTGAGAGAGAATGCATCCAGGGACCAGGCCTCCCAGTCGCGAACACAGGAGCAGTACCTCGGAAGCCGGCGGTTGAGAGCTGACGCAAATAAGTCTACGTCCAGCGGGCCCCAGCAATTGTAAATGAGGGAAAGGACCTCTGGATGGAGCTTCCATTCTGATGGAAGACACCTGCCCCGGGATAGGAAGTCCGCAATGAAGTTTTCCTGACCGGGATGAAAGAGGCAACAGGCATGAACGCCATGTGACGACACCACTTCCACAGTTGCGCTGCTAAGGCATCCAGGGTGGCAGAACGAGTGCCTCCCTGCCGATTGATATAAGCCGCAACCGTGACATTGTCCGTAAGAATCAGAACTGAACGACTGAAAAGTCGTCATCTGAAGTGAAGCAGAGTTAAGAAAACTGCCATGAATTCCAGGACATTGATATGGGGTAGAGTCCCAAGATGAGACCAGTCCCCCGAAACCGTGCTGCCGTTGCAATGTCCGCCCCACCCTAGCCTGGAGGCATCTGTCGAGACTGAGATCGACGGAAGGGGGTACGGAAGGACTTGCCTCGCGCGAGAAACGCCGCATTTGTCCAGCGGGAGAGAAGGGATTTGATTTCTACTGGGACTGGAAACCAGACCAAGAGAGAATCCCTGCACGGTTTGTAAAACCTGAGGAGATGCCTCTGAAAGGGGCTCAAAAGGAGCCGGCAATCCTCTAGAACATCGACCAGACTGGCTAGATAACCCAAGAACTGAAGCCACTGCCTGGTCCTGACCTTTCTGGCAAAAAGTAGCTTGCGAGCCACTGAGACAATTAGAGAGTATCCTGTCTCGACTGGGCCGAGCTAATTGCCTCTGAAAATCTATCACTGCCCCCAGAAAAACTGGTCGGCGTGTAGGAATTAATTCTGCCTTTTCCCAAAGTATTAGGAAACCTAAGTCTTGGGTGACCTTGACGAGCATCCGTGCTCCATCTGAAAGACGAGCCTCCGACTCCACTAGGAAGAGCCAATCGTCCAGATAGCAAAACAGCCAAAAGCTGCGGCTCCTCCGCGAGGCCGCCAAGGCAGCCACTACCCGCATGAAGACCCGAGGGGCTGGGCGCAGCCCGAAGGGAAGAGCACAAAACGAAAAGTCTCTGAAAGGAAGGAAAAATCCCAGAAGGCCGCGTGAAGCGGGATGAATAAGGATATGGAAGTACGCATCTTTGAGATCTATCGAGATTGCGTAATCCTTCCTCTTGATCAGCGGGAGAATTGAGGCGAGAGTTTCCATCTGAAAATGCACCGGAGGAATGAATTTGTTTATCCAAAATCAATCGGAGTTTTCCCGAGCGCTTGGGAATAACGAAAATCGGAGAAAGAGAAAGACGCAGCTGGTCTTTCACCTTTCCTATAGCTCTTTTGTTCAACAGAGATCTGATCTCCGTTGAAGCGTGACAGCGAGCCTGGGCAGACATGAGATCTTATAGCCTTGTGCGAACCAGTCGCCTTGCCCCGCAGAGAGCCACGACTACCTCTCGAAGAGGCCCTGCCACGTCCGCCTCTCCGGCGAGGGGGGTATGATGGAGTAACAGCAGGTAAAGACACAGTGACCCGACGGTGTTGTCCCGAAGTGGGAGCAACAACCCTCTGTCGGGAAGGGGCTTGCGTCGGCTAGTAATGTAGCAAATTGTCCGCCAAAAAGCGAGGGGCCCCGAGAAGGGACGTCTCGGAGAAGTGACGATATGTCAGTCTCCTTAACCCCGAGGACGGAGAGGGCCAACACCCTACGGCTGTTCGTAACAGCCACACTAGAGAGTTGTGACCACTGCAGACCCGATAGAGTAAGCAGCAGGTCATCAATAACAAATTTATCACCTTCGGTGATATTCAACTCGTCCGCCCTGGATCTGAGGTCGGAAAGAAAGCCTTGACTAAATGCGGCCAAGCGCATACAGGCTCTGATTTGACCACCGACATTGCCCCAATGTCTATCCTCAGCCTTAAAAGGGGAGGAAGTAAGGGAGGCCATCCAAATTCATCGACCATTCCAGAATGCCGCCAGAATGGTCCCCTAAAAATCCATTGTCTTGCTCATCCCCATTCTGGCTGCGTTTAGAATGCGGTACTTAACTCCGCGCTATGGAGGATTACATCCGGAATGGGGTCAGAATGGTGTCAGAATGGTGTCAGAATGGTGTCAGAATGGGTATGTTCCGGAATGCTCCGAGAATGCGCCACTCAAGCCAGAACACGCTATTGTTCACAGTACAGCAAGGAAGAGCTATTCAGCCAGCCAGCGCGGCCGATCGCTGATCTGTCTTTCTCATGCCGCGCACCGCGATATGCGATATCGATCGATGCCTCTTTGAAGTGATCGCGGACATACTTCGGAAAGCAAATGAAAAACACTCGAACCCGTCTAATATTGTTTTGGGGAAAAATAACATGATTCTGAAAACAAATCAGTGACGTATCATATTTTAAACGACTTACAAAACTTGCACAACATGTTATTACTTTTGATCATTGTGTGTCGATGTAAATTTGTGTGTTTGTGAATTTCATCAACGATGTTTGAAAATGGTTACAGTCATGATGACAGGTGGCCCCGGAATTGGAACACTATACGCATTCGGGCTGCTGCCGCGTGATTCCAGTGATGCAGAGAAAATGATGGAAACATAAAATTACGTCCGTGAAATAAGCTTGTCAATTCTTGAGAGGGGTGATTACGTATTTGTTTGGTTCCTTTCTCTTTCAATGGAATTTGATATTGTGATATTATTTCGCCGAAATTCAATGGCCATATTAATAAGTTATTAACACAAATGTCAAGCAGAATATTTTTTCATTTTTAATTTTTTGTATGATTCATTTGATATCATAATTATAAAATTTCACTCATTATCATCTTTATATTATAGCTCTAGCGACCGGGAAAGAGGGAAAGTGAAGGGAAAGTCAAAACAAAAATCAAACACCCACCCCTTTCTGTGACTTCTTACATTCGCATTAAATTTTCTGAGGATCCCCTCCCCCCCAAAAAAACAAGGCAATAGCGATAATGTGTCTCGCCCACATGCGATAACTAGAAATATCGTGATCTCTGTTGCCATGCAACAGGTCCCCCAAGTGCATAAATCTGCATAAGTTATGATTGCATATATCTACATTACTGTTTGGAAAGTGACGTTTACAAAGTTATGTCATAAGAGAGTCTTGCGGGTAAACTATGTTTGACCTTATCATGTGATCTCCAACGGCACCATAACATGCAGGTCCCCTCAGTGCATCTACAACCCAAGTTTGGTTGAAAAGTGAGTGACGGTTGCAAAGTTATCTGTCATAAGAGAGTCTTGCAGGTAAACTTTAACGTTTGACCTGAAATGACCTTTGACCTTATCATGTGACCTCCAACGGCACCATAACATGCAGGTCCCCTCAGTGCATCTACAACCCAAGTTTGGTTGAAAAGTGAGTGACGGTTGCAAAGTTATCTGTCATAACGTTTGTGACGGACGGACGGATGGACGACGGACGGAATTTGGATCCCTTAGTCTCGCCTTCACCTCCGGTGGGCTGCAAGGATGCAAGTGCCCCTCAACTCAGTGACTAGGCTACAGAGATCGTCTTCGTATTTATCTTTTTTGGGGGGTAGGAGGGTGGGAGGGGAGATATGCTGCTGAAATTCTTTCTACAGTAGCATGAAAATAGTCTGTCCGATATGCGTCGGGCTTTCTGGCAAGTAATGAAGTATACTAATCGCGTTATGGAGACGGGCAATCGGCGAAGGCCGGCAGTAGCCCAAACCTGGGTCCGCTTTACTGCGGCAGCCCGAACGCGTCGCGTTCGGGCTGATCAGCAGTCATTGGAAAGGTTGGATGCCTCATAAATCCAAGCTCGTATGTCAAAATTATACCATGAAATATGACATAACTTCATTTGAAGATGCTTTAGGTACTTACAATACTTTCCGGATAACTGTCGTCTTTCTTTTCGCGTCAGTATATTTTTTTTACATACGTTCGAATTCTCGCTCGAGAGAGACGAGAGGGAGGATTACAATTGAGTGAAAAAAGGTGACATTTTATTGATTCTATACATTTCTGAGGAAGAGCTGATCTGCGGAAGGTCTGTTTAGGTAAGTGGCATGACATACTTTGATTGAAAAAATAGTCCCTCCGATACAACTATACATTGTCATTTGCCCATGTAAATTGTGAGACGCACGGAATAGTAGTGGTTGCACTCAGGACGCTGCCACTTTGTGGCAGCGTCCCGGGGCTGAGTTTATAAGTATAACTTCCACAATAGCTGGATTAGAGGCGCACGCACGCAGTACAATGACATTGACAATGATTTTATTTCTGACGGCCCCTCCTGTGGGCATGGAAGAAATCATAAATAAAACGGCAATATTTGGCATAAGAAAAATACAAACAAAGAATACATACTGGGAATAATGAACATATGTGACCCGACACCTCAAAACCTACAATAAGTCGTCAAAATTATTTTTTTTGTTTTATACATTTTCTGAAAGTAAAGATTCTCAGCTTTCCGTTCGGAACAAAAGAGTGCCAAACCTTCGCTCTCTGTGTGCGCCCAAGTAAAACTGGGTATAAAACTGGCCATAGCAACCGGTATGAAGGGATTATCAGATTAGGCTGAATTTTGGCACGCTGCTCCTGGAGCATTTATTCATTACTCACTCCAAAAATCAATTTAATACCTTTAGAGGTAAAGTAGTAATTTGGCATTGAATGAAAGTATTACAAATTTCGGCGATTTCGATTTTTTAGCTCGACAGGTGAAAAAAAGGAGTCATTTTAAAATGCCCCAAAAACATATTTCTAAGTCGAATTACGACTCACAAACTTGAGACATGATAGAATGATAATGAAACTACCCATTTCTATCAAAAACAGAAAATCGACTGACCCAAGCAAATTTACTATTTGGGGCTGTTTGCTACGTTGTGGTCCGTGCGACTTATTGTAGGTTTTGAGGCGGCGGGTCACATATGTACATGCAATATGTCACAAAATGAAGTATATTTTTATTAGCCAACCTACACCCACTCTGAGGGTAGGAAGAGCTATACGCCACAACACCCAGTTGGAAAGAATGTACCGCAGTCTAGAATAATGCGTTATTATGATTAGTTAAAAATAAGATGTGATACTGGATACACACTTCGATACCGCAACAGTGGAGTAAATTATTACAGACTTGCATACAGACTGTATATTAAGCAACTCCAACAAAATAGGGCGTTGTGGCGTATTATGAATTTTGTACTAGACGGAAAAAAATCGGAACTTGGAGATATTTGATTGGTTGAATAAAAGGAGGTCGATCACCAAATAAGGCTAGTTTATGAATCATGCATGGCATACCCTCCTCTCACATTCGATATTTAAAACATATATGAATAATGATGAGTTCACCAGCGATGATACTCGCTTGGGCTAACGCCCTCGCCCATTGTCCGTACCGTCTCCATAGTTTACGTAACGCGATTAGTATACTTGCCAGAAAGCCCGGCGCATATGCATAGGCTAGCATGAAAAACAAAAATCACAGCAGGTCATAAATCATTAACTGGGTCAATGACATTGAGAGACTCTTGGGAGCCATTGTCTGGCAGGTTGTTGATATCACTGCGGTTATTTATAAATAGTATGCGCGCGCGCGGGTAGATCAAACAAGCCTTTCTCCCGAAATAATTTGTAAAAAGTAAAGAGGGGGGGGAGTTACATAAAGTCTGTGTTGTATTGACGGATTGATGGAGCTAGAAAAGGGGTAAAATGAGCTAAGAAAGAGGGGATCATGCAAAAGCAAGGAGAGAAATATCGTTAAAATGAGTTGAGTTAATTCATTTACTTTTTGGGAATTTGTCGATAGCCGATGCCTCTTGCAATTTTAAGGGTGCTAAAAACTCTATCGTGTTTCCTTGTGTTATTCTTTGTTTTTATCAAGAATAATCACCCTTTTCTTATGGCTGTTTTTATTCTGTCAGCTTTTCATTCACCTTTTCCGATGTTTCTCTTTAATTTGTCATTTTCTTCTCTTACTATCTGTTACGTTGACACGATTCCATTTTATTTCTCTCCTCTCCCCGTTTCTGTTCCGCTCCAGTCACAGTTTTTCCCCCTCCTGTCTCAATCCTAATTGTACCGCTCAAGCGGTGTGCTAAAAATATAAAAGATTCAGAAAAAGTATGAACC
The DNA here is from genome assembly GCA_025617745.1 of Heliocidaris erythrogramma. Classification (NCBI taxonomy): domain Eukaryota; kingdom Metazoa; phylum Echinodermata; class Echinoidea; order Camarodonta; family Echinometridae; genus Heliocidaris; species Heliocidaris erythrogramma. The sequence continues at coordinate 50,108,234 of CM046855.1, read as the reverse complement.
TTCGGAAGAATTAACTCTATTTCATATTTCGGACTATGAACCACCTTTTTTTTCTTCAAAATATGAACCTTCAGAAAAACCAGTTGCATATATCATAGGCCTATACGACAAATAAATATCTTGGCAAAAATAAATGAATATCGTGACCATGGTGAATGGGAAAGGAATAAATCGCATTGGTTACTTTTATCCTTTTCACTTTTTTCGTTATTTTATCTGGTGATCTCCTCTTCTCGCGATCGCCGCTCTATTCTGGCATCCTTCGCTTACATTGTTTTATTATAAATAGACGGGTTGTCACCATAAATAAAGTATAAACATGAAAAAAGGTTATATACACATAACTTCACTGATTCTCATCATTGAAGTTATTTAAGGGCAACAAAATATATACATACGTTAAACTTTCGCAATAATTCTTGTGATCCATACAGTCCCATAAAAAATCATTGCCGTCTTTAATATCGGAAGAAATATAAAGCGCATTTGGTGCGCAAAACTGATTATCATTTGTTAAGATTATAAATTTGTAAAATCAGCATTGATTTTCTTATTTACTATATAAATCTATATACCTACCTATTATGCTAGTAGTCTTGACTACGCGACCCCTTCGAGAACTTTACACACATGAGTCACAATATTGTGCGCACCCCCCGTAATCCTATTGTTCCCCTCGCCACTCACGCGCGTCAACACGCAACGGCCATCTTCCTCTTTTGCGAGCAACCCCAAGTAGAAACATGTTGCTTGCAAGGTGCGGGGAAGGAGGGAGGGTCATAGGTAGGTATATAGATTTATATAGTAAATAAGAAAATCAATGCTGATTTTACAAATTTACTGCAATAAATCATATATACCTACCTATTATGCTAGACCAGCGCCAACTCAAAGACCGGGAGGCATGTTTCAAGCAGAGGGAAATAGGATTACAAAGAAGACACAGCGGCCTTCAAGGTGGCTGACGCAAAAATAGCCTCACCTGCAGGGACATCCCTAAGGTAGCAAGAAATGAAGGAATTGGGCGAACGCCAATAAGCAGCCTTCAAAATATCATCAAGCGCCACACCTTGAAACAGAGCCCAGGAAGTGCTGACACTACGAGTGTCATGAGCATGAGGCTTACTGTCAGATAAAAGAGCCTCTGTGCCAGCAGCCCTAATAGCCTTGACGATCCATCTAGAAATGGAATCAAGAGAAGCAGGAGAAAAAGGCTCTCGAGTGATCAGGAACAACTGATCATCCTTACGATAAGACTTAGTCCTATCAATATACCATTTGAGAGCTCTAACAGGACACCAAACTTTGTCCTCGCGCACTGACGAAAATCCAGAAAGCGGACAAAGAAAAATCTCAACAGGGCCAGAGGAAGCCGTTTGATTCTTGGCAATGAACGAAGCCTTAGGAATCAATCTAACACCTTTTCTCTCCCAGCGAACATGACCAGAAGTATGAGGGCATGAAGAGTACTGCGCCTCTGCCCAGAGGCAATAGCTACCAAAAAGAGCGTCTTAACCGTAAGATGGTGAAGCGAAGCTTCACCTAACGGCTCAAAAGGAGGCTTCGCCAGGGCTTCTAAGACCTTAGGCAGACTCCAAGACGGAACTAACTTAGAACGCGGAGGACGTTTCAGAAAGAACGACCGAATCAAACCACTCAACAGCGGGGAATTAGAAATCCCCGAACCATCTGAGAAGCCTGAATGAATGGCCCCGATCGCCGATCGGTAGCCTCGGATAGTAGAGATGGATCTCCCTTTGTCAAATAGCGAGATTAGAAAATCCGCAATTGAACCAATAGGAGCCTTAGACGGGGTTTGATTTCGCTCTTTACACCAGAGGAAAAAGACCGAAAGACGGGAATTATAAATTTCCCTAGTAGAAACTCTACGACTGGACATTAAGAAATCCGCGGCTCTATCAGAGAGACCCGACTGTCTTGCAGATTCCCTGACAGGGGCCAAGCAGTCAAATGAAGGGACTCTGGATTGTGGTGAAGAATCCCCGAGAGGGGCTGCAACACCAGATCCGCTCTTAACGGAAGAAGGAACGGTTGAGCCACCAGAAGGCTCATTAGCTCCGGAAACCAACTCCTCCTGGGCCAAAAGGGAGCTACCAAAAGCACCTGAGCCCGATCTTCCCTGATCTTCCGTAAGACTCGCGGAATCAGCTGGAAGGGAGGAAAGGCAAACCCTCGAAGATTCTCCCAACTGAGAGAGAAAGCATCGAGAGCCCAAGCTCCCCGATCGCGCGCACGGGAGCAATATTTCGGAAGTTGGTGGTTTAGAACCGACGCAAAAAGATCCACTTCCAGTGGACCGAGGCAACTGCGAATGCGGCAAAAGACCTCTGGATGGAGCATCCATTCTGATGGAAGACACCTGCCCCGAGACAGAAAATCCGCAATGAGGTTTTCCTGACCGGGATAAAAACACACAATTATAGATTTTTCTAGCCTAAATCACGCACTGTCTTGTGATAATCTCGGCTGAGTTCACTTCACTTTCTCTCTGCTAAAGAAAAAAAGTCTGTGTTTCCGCTCTATTTACTGCAGTTTAAAGGAATCAATCATAAGTGCCTCTTGTAAAATTAACGCCCTGACAATTCTTTTCTCTCCTTCTAACTCACGTACCTGTATCATGTCGAAAGTTCTTCTTAATTCTGTTTTTAAAGCTAAATTTCTGTATACGCTTTCCTTTTTACTGGATTAAAAGCGATAGGAACAAAAAAGGCTAATGAGGATGTTATTTTGCCCTGATTCTTTTCTTTTCGGCTGTAATAAGAATTACATAAGTGAAACGTACAGTCCCGCCCGCGGGAAACGTCATGCGTCCGTCTAATTATACGCGTCTTCATAGCACTGCGTCTTCATAGCACTACGTCTAAACGCGTTCGGGCGTACTAGGGGAAACAGACTGGTGTAAATGACTGAATGAACTACAATACTTGGAATCCAGTTTGCATACATTATTTGTTGCTATGTCTAGGTACGGTATCTGCCGGGGTTGGAACATGATCCGCCGGCAGATAGTGTTCTTGGCCGTTTTTAGAACGGTATCTGCCGATCCCTGTATCTGCCGCTACACCGGACGAGGGTTTGTGTGCAAGCGTGATGTTTGAGATGAGCCGCAATAACGGCACGGGTCCACATCTTTTTGATTTATATGTCATTTGTTTTCTCTTGTTTATATTCCATTTTATAATTCTGCAATGTCCCTTCTCTTTCAAGACGTTAAAGACAAGGACAGGTGCATGTTGCCGATGTTACCAAAACATCCTTATGATTTATGTTTCAGCTGAGCGCCAAATCATTTTTCGATTCGATAAATGTATTTTGCGTCTTAGTTCTAATTTATTTGTTGTTTCATTTGGTCAGTAGATTCTTTGTAATTTATGCGCCGAATCAATTTTCAAGTCGATAAATGTACTTTGCGTCTTATAGTTCTAATTTATTTGTTGTTTCATTTGGTCAGTACATTCTTTGTAATTTATGAGCCAATTTTCTAGATCTGGGTTCATAATTCCGGGATTGAAAAAAAATGTTTATATTTCTGAAGGTTCTTAAATTATTCCTAAAAGTCACATAGTCATATTATATTTTCGTAATTACGAATTATGTAGCCTACATCGTTTTCGAAATATACGTAAACGACCTTCTGAATAACAAATCTTCACAAAAATACGTCACATATTTGTAAAATCAGCACTGATTTTCTTATTTACTATATAAATCTATATACCTACCTATTATGCCAGTAGTCTTGACTACGGGACCCCTTCGAGAATTTAACACACATGAGTCACAATATTGTGCGCACCCCCCGTAATCCTATTGTCCCCTTCGCCACTCACGCGCGTCAACACGCTACGGCCATCTTCCTCTTTTGCAAGCAACCCCAAGTAGAAACATGTTGCTTGCAAGGTGAGGGGAAGGAGGGAGGGTCATAGGTAGGTATATAGATTTATATAGTAAATAAGAAAATCAGTGCTGATTTTACAAATTTACTGCAATAAATGATATATACCTACCTATTATGCCAGACCAGCGCCAACTCAAAGACCGGGAGGCATGTTTCAAGCAGAAGGGAATAGGATTACACCAAAGATTACAAAGAAGACACAGCGGCCTTCAAGGTGGCTGACGCAAACATAGCCTCACCTGCGGGAACATCCCTAAGGTAGCAAGAAATGAAGGAATTGGACGAACGCCAATAAGCAGCCTTCAAAATATCAACAAGCGCCACACCTTGAAACAGAGCCCAAGAAGTGCTGACACTACGAGTATCATGAGCACGAGGCTTACTGTCGGATAAAAGAGCCTTTGTGCCTGCGGCCCTAATAGCTTCGACGATCCACCTAGAGATGGAATCAAGAGAGGCAGGAGAAAAAGGCTCTCTAGTGATCAGGAACAACTGATCATCCTTACGATAAGACTTAGTCTTATCAATATACCATTTGAGAGCCCTTACAGGACACCAAACTTTGTCCTCGCGCACAGAAGAAAAGTCAGAAAGCGGACAAAGAAAAATCTCAACAGGGCCAGAGGCAGCTGTCTGATTCTTGGCAATAAAAGAAGCCTTAGGAATCAATCTAACGCCTTTTCTCTCCCAGCGAACATGACCAGGAGTAAGACAGAGAGCATGAAGAGTACTGCGCCTCTGCCCAGAGGCAATAGCGAAGCTTCACCTAACGGTTCGAAAGGAGGTTTCGCCAAGGCCTCCAGGACCTTAGGCAGACTCCAAGACGGTACTAACTTAGAAAAAGAAGGTCGTTTCAGAAAGAACGAGCGAATCAAACCACTTAGTAGCGGGGAATTGGAAATCCCCGAACCATCTGAGAAACCCGAATGAATGGCCCCGATCGCCGAACGGTAGCCTCGGATAGTAGATAGAAACCCTACGACTGGACATTAAAAAGTCCGCGGCTCTATCAGAGAGACCCGACTGTCTTGCAGATTCCCTGACAGGGGCCAAGCAGTCAAATGAAGGGACTCCGGACTGTGGTGAAGAATCCCCGAGAGGGGCTGCAACACCAGATCCGCTCTTAACGGGAGAACGAACAGTTGAGCCCTTAGGAGGCTCATAAGCTCTGGAAACCAATTCCTCCTGGGCCAAAAGGGAGCTATTACAAGCACCCGCGCCCGATCTTCCCTGATTTTCCGCAAGACACGCGGAATCAGTTGGAAGGGAGGAAAGGCGAATCCCTCAAGGTTCTCCCAGCTGAGGGAGAAAGCATCGAGAGCCCATGCTCCCTGATCGCGAACACGGGAGCAATACTTCGACAGCTGGTGATTTAGCACCGACGCAAATAGATCAACTTCCAGTGGACCTAGGCAACTGCGAATGCGGCAAAAGACCTCCGGATGGAGCATCCATTCCGATGGAAGATACCTGCCCCGAGACAGAAAATCCGCAATGAGGTTTTCCCGACCGGGGATGAAAGAGGCCACGGGTGTGATCGCCATGCGACGACACCACCTCCACAGCTGAGCTGCTAGGGCATTCAGGGCAGCCGAACGAGTGCCTCCCTGCCGATTGATATATGCCGCCACAGTAACATTGTCCGTGAGAATCAGAACCGAACGACTGAGAAGTCGACTTCTGAAATGGAGCAAGGTCAACAGAACTGCCATAAACTCCAGGACATTGATATGGGGAAGAGTCCCAAGATGAGACCAATCCCCCGCAACCGTGCTGCCGTTGCAGTGTCCTCCCCACCCCAACCGAGAGACGTCCGTCGAAACCGATATCGACGGGAGAGGGGCAGTGAAGGACCTGCCTCGCGCGAGAAACTCCTCGCTCGTCCAACAAGAGAGAAGAGACTTGATCCTTACTGGTACTGGAATCCAGACCAAAAGAGAGTCTTTTCCCGGCTTGAAGAACCTGAGGAGACGTCTCTGAAAAGGTCTCATGAGGAGCCGGCAGTCCTCTAGAACGTCGACTAGACTGGCTAGATAACCTAAAAACTGAAGCCACTGTCTGGCCGTGACCCTTCTGGCCAGCAAGAGCTTGCGAGCCGCAGAGACAATGGTGAGAATCCTGTCTCGACTGGGCCGAGCCAACTGATTCCGTATGTCTAACACCGCCCCCAGAAAAACTGGGCTGCGAGTAGGAACTAACTCTGACTTTTCCCAATTTATTAGGAAACCTAAGTCTTGAGTAAGAGAGACGAGCAAACGAGTCTCGTCCAACAAACGATCGCGCGACTCCGCAAGGAGAAGCCAATCGTCCAGGTAACAAAACAACCGAAGGCCGCGTCGCCTTAGAGAGGCCGCCAGCACAGCTACAACTTGAGTAAAAACCCGAGGGGCCGGGCGCAGCCCGAAGGGAAGAGCACGAAAACGATAAGTCTCTGAGAGGAAGGAGAACCCCAGAAGATCGCGGGATGCGCGATGAATGGGAATGTGAAAATACGCGTCCTTGAGATCTATCGAGACCGCGTAGTCCTTCCTCTTGATCAACGGAAGAATGGAGGCGAGAGTCTCCATCCGAAAATGAACCGGAGGAATGAATTTGTTTATTCTTTTCAGGTTCAGTATCAAACAAAGTTTTCCCGAGCGCTTGGGAATAACAAAAATTGGAGAAAGGGAGACGGCCTGTCTCTTACCCTTTCTATAGCCCTCTTTTCCAATAGAGACTCGATCTCCTTTGAAGCATGAGATCGAGCCAGGGCAGACATGGGAGGTGACCGAATTCTTATAGCCCCTCCGGGGAGCGAAGCGAAAAGATCTATGAAGAATCCGTCTCGCACGACGGAGAGAACAAACGCGTCCCCGGAGATGGCCTCCCAAGCGGGGAGAAAAGAATGAAGTCGGCCACCTACCAAATTCGGAAGAACAAACGCTCGGGGGAAAACATCAAAACCCAGGCTTGGCCTTATACGAAGCCGTCGCCTTACCACGAGAACCTCTCAAAAAGCCCCTGCCACGACTCCCTCTCCCGCGAGAAGGAGCTGGCTGCGGTTCAGAAGGCGGGACCCTAGACACACGACTGCGTTGACCTGAGGACCAGCAGGCCTACGCCGGGAAGGGGCCCGCGTTGACTTAGAGCTAGTGTGAAACTGCTTAGTCATATCCGAACCCTCCGCGGAGGGACGTTCACCTCCCTCAAAGGGATCAGGGCGTAAGCCCAAAGATTCGCCCAAATCACCCATATTGGCTAAGCAAGAAGATGCAATAGCCATGGGTTGGGAGCTAAAAGCACCCAGTGCGGGGGCAGACCGAGATGACTCGGTATGTGCCCGATGACTACTAAAGGCGTGTGAACCCACTATTGGACCGCTAGAGAGCGGCAATAGGGGAGCACTAGTAGTCACGCACGTCCATAACTGTTAGCTCGAGCATTCCCATTAGCTGGCAATATAGACAGCCCGGGAAGTACTCGTTCCCCCATATGGCATCGGCACGGGGGCTAGGGTTTGAGAACCCAGACCAACATGGACTAAGCCCGTGGGTTGCCCTGCAGTAGTGGGGCGCGTCTCCCCTAACGGATTTAAGCGAGTGAACGCTACCGTACGGGAAACAACCGCCCCCCCCCTTCTGGTCTTGACGACCGGGGGATTGGATTCGAGATATCCAAACCACTAGAATCTGACGCCACCCACCCCGAAGCCACGGGCTTCGGAGTTGACAATCCAGACTCAGTTAACGCCACCCGTCCCGAAGCCGCAAGCTCCGAGACTGGCAAACTCTGCAAGGAAACACCACTAGGCAACTTACCCGTAGCCCTCCTCCCTCCACCATGTACCGAAGTACTCGGGAGAGTTCTGGAGGGCCGAGTCGTCTTGCTAGACGACTCTTCGGAAGAAGCAGGTCTCCGTGACCTAACTGCTTCTTCTTCCGAATTCATACCACTGCAATAAAACAGACAATAAAGTATACTTTTCAAAATAAGAAATACTTCAACTGAATGCAGTAAATAAGACTAAAGTTTATTTGGGAGATACAGTTTTGGCTGTGAAAATTTTTTGTGCGTAAACATCGAACCCAAAGGCTCGGTGACAAACGGAAACACCCGCAAACACACAGAAATATCTACGTGGGGCTGACCGTGAAAGCGAAAAATAAATGCCAAGGAAAGGAATCAAAAATCCCTTGCAATCGGCAAGAGTGACTACTAAAACACAAAGTACTATAATCTAAGCGAATATAGGTACCTAAAAGTGCTAGAAATATGCGAAAAAGCGCGCCTAAAAGATACTATACGACCTGATTTCAGGAGCGCTGTGACTAGACGTCCTATCTCGTCGGGGGCGAGCAAGAAAGAGGAAGATGGCCGTAGCGTGTTGACGCGCGTGAGTGGCGAAGGGGACAATAAAATTACGGGGGTGCGCACAATATTGTGACTCATGTGTGTTAAATTCTCGAAGGGGTCCCGTAGTCAAGACTACTGGCATAATAGGTAGGTATATATGATTTATTGCAGTAAATTTGGAATTGTGAACCCCCTCGCTATGGAAAATTTGTATTTCGGAATTACAAACCTGATGAGTTATAAAACGAATTTTCTGAAATTCTATTACACCTACTGTAAAATTCATGCCGTCATTTCAAGCCGCGACCATGCACTATGTTGCTTTAGAAACATTGGAGATAAAAGTAAGAGAAAACTTCTTGTCATTTCAATTTTACTATGTTACTAACTAATACTATGATAAAACAAGCGACATTTCGGTTGTTTTAGATCATCACCAGGCGCACAGCCAGGGGTGCGGTGGGGGTGGTAGCCAACGCCAACGCCAAAAAAAAAAAAAAAAAATGAGAGCGAAAAAGCGGGGGAAGTGAGAGAAAAAAGCCTAATTAAGCCGCTAGAGCCATTATCTTTCTCTCAAAATTTGCTAAAACATCAAAGTTTTCGCGGGGGGGGGGGGGTTGGAGGAAAGAAACCACCCCCCTCCCATGCAACCACCCTTGTTACACACAGTACATTATTGCCCCGGAGTACTTTTTCTGCTAAAACGTCGAAGTTTTCGCGCTTTGCGCGGGAGGGGGCTGGGGTGGGGATGGGGGAGAAACTCCCCTCCCTGCACCCACCCCTGCATGTTACATGCAGTGCAGCATTGCGTCTAAACACAAGTCAGTTGAAAAACAGTCCGGGCGTCGAACCGTACTTTCCGCCTACCGTTATCTTTATCTCGAATTTGCTATTAAACGTCAGAGCTTTTGCGCTTCTCGCATACAATGCAGTATTGCCCAAGAGTAATTTGCGTCTAAAGTTAAAAGCAGTCATGACGTCGAACTATAACTTTTGGCCAGAAAATGTTTGCTTAGCCGTTTTTTCGTCACAGTCGTCACAGATTTCGCGCTTAGCGCAGGAAGGGGGAAAACTTTCCCCTCCCTGCACCACCCCTTTCATACATGTATACAGTGCAGTATTGCACCCCGTATAAAGTATTGTCAAAGTCCCCCCACCCCTCACAAAAAAATTAAGAAAAAAAAAAAACCTTCATAGGGAATGCATTTTAGTGAAAGGCGCTAGAAAGTACAAATTATTACTATGTACGAACTCCCCCGCGCCTCAAAAAGACAGGAGGTTCTTAGAAAGCGGGAGGTCCATTGATGGATTATTGATCATTATTTACAACAAAAACGATCTTTTCTTTTCAGTATCGACACTCCCCTCCTTGTGTCAAACCCCTGCCTACCAATTTATGGCAGGAAGTTCTTAGAAATCGGAACCCATTGATAAATTAATGACCATGCCATGAAAAGGTGACACACGTCTATTGTGTAAAGGGGAGCTGGAGTTCTGGGAAAGGGTGAAACAAAAATAATTTCTAAACTTTCTTACTCTTACTACGTTCGTCTGGAAGATTATCATATTAGATATGTCCCCTGAAAAGGATTGCTCTTCAAATGCCCTCACAGAAAGTAAATGTAAGCTTTCAAAACAGAATTATGAAGAGCGTTCGATTGGTGTGTGATTTTGGAGAGAGAGAATTGTTTTTTAAAGCTCCATACAGAGTAATAAATCGGAGAGATAAGAGTCCAATTCTGTAACTCTTTTAACAACCGAAAAGAAAAGAAGTGCATGATATTTTTTCTAACCTCGAGTAAACTAGAGCGGAGAGAAGCGTTGACATTCGAGCTATATATAAACACAGTTTATCTTCGTCCCGCTGTTTAACATCAGGATGATACGTTTCAATTATGTAACTCTTATTACAGCCGAAAAGAAAAGAAAGTTAGCTTTATAACCAGAAACAAATTGGCATGTATGTGTCGAGATTATAAAACAAACGCGTCATTTAGAAGGACATAGGGAGAGAGAGAAAAAAAAATCAACAATCGTCTCGTGCAGAGGCCTGAGGAGGTGCTTCATTAATTCTTGTTCTTTGAAAGGGGCGGATTCTATACCTCCGTAACATGCAGACCTGGGGGAAATAAAAGAAATTTAGCTTTTAGAAACCCGTAGATACACATTTTAAAAATAATAAGAGCAGGGTAAAATAATATCCCCATTAGCCTTTTTTGTTCCCATTGCTTTTAACCCAGTAAAAAGGAAAGAGTATACAGAAATGAAATTTAGCTTTCAAAACAGAATTAAGAAGAACTTTCGACATTATGATACATGTACGTAACTTAGAAGGAGAGAAATAATTGTCAGGGCGTTAATTTTACAAAAGGCTGTTATGATTTTTAAAAAACTGCAGTAAATAGAGCGGAAACACAAGACTGTTTTTCTTTAGCAGAGAGAAAGTGAACTCAGCCGAGATTATCATACAAGTGCGTGATTTAGGAGAGAGAGAAAAATCTATAATCGTGTGTTAGGAGTAATAAGACATTACATTTTTATTCGTGCGCGGTAGATGTGGAAGGAAAAAGGCACGCTGACGAAAAGAGGTCACATACCATTCGCAGGACCAGAATGATTGACATGTTTACAATAGCGCGCAAAATGTCGGTTTCACCATCAAAGGGCGGTGGCTTTGCGGAGCGAAAAGAAGTACAAGTAATTTATGCATTTTGTTTCTCGTCACCTCTGAATGTGATTATTACTAGACGGATGAACATGCATACTAAATCTTGATTTTCAAAACCACTGTCGAGAGGGAGGGGGGGGGGGTTGATTTGGAAATGTTTATATGGCAAGCTTTCCAATTATTTGGACGCAAGACTGCACTGTACATTTATTTAACTGGGATGGGAGCGGGGAATGCTCTGACGTTGTACCAAATTTGAGAGAAAGATAATGGCTCGTAGCAAACATTTTTTTAGGTGGAAAGTTATAGTTCAACGCCCTTTTTATAATTATTTGGACGCAATACTCCGGGGCAAGACTGCACTGTATGTTAAAGGGGTGGGTGACGCCCGGACTGCTTTTTAATTATTTGGATGCAGTACTGCATTGTAACTATGTCACCAATTTTGAGAGAAAGATATCGGCTAGTAGCGCCCTTTTAGGCTTTTTCCCTTCACTTCCGCCCGTTTTTGCGTTCTCCCTTTTTTTTAATTTCTTTTTTTTTTAGTTGACGTTTAGTGGGGAGGCCGCCCCCACCACCACTCCCTAGTCACGCGCCTGAAAAAAGGGGTTTCGCATATTCGAATATTGATAACAGAACCCTCGTCGCTTTATGTAAGATGTGCGGTACTAGTCAACAAAAAAGAAAGGTCATAAAGTAGTAAAAAGAAACAGGGTTAGTAATTCCGAAAAGTTATGTAGGGCTCTATTAAATCTTCGGAATTACGAACCATAGGAGTAACGAACCATCTGCATTATGACGTATGGAGGGCAGTCTGGACACCCCCCCCCCCTCATAAAATTATATAGTAACGGGCTTGAGTGATATAAAATGTAGGCCCCTATATATGATAACAGAGAAAAAATGTACGACGATCGTAACGAATACACATGAAGCACTGTTTACGTTCTTCAATAATTTATGACAGCATTAAAACATTCATTCTTGCATTTTCCTTCTTGTACATGTTTGTTCCTTTAAAAAGTAAATACCTCAATGTAATATAACACCACACAAAAAAAATATAATGATTTAGTAAATTCAAGTATATCTAAAAAAAAAAGACGTATTTACAATAATTTTGCCGATTTAGATAAACTTTAAATTTTAAATGGTTGGCTTAATGTGTTCATCCTAGAAAATAGAACTTGGCGCACATCTAACTATTTTAGAAATGTTATATAAACCAAACTCCAAGCAAAGACTTCAAACGGGCGCAACTAGTAAAATTTTACAGAAAATAAAGGATATCCTGATCTCAAATTGCATGTCGTTTTGCTAGGCAACAGATAAAAATGATAATAAAACAATAACTCAGCGTACGTGAGTTTATGATCTATTCAAATTGAAGAATAGGCCGCGTACAAGATGCGGAATGCAAAATAAGTAAATCCGCATTCATTCAGAAACCTATCCGCATATATTCTTGAAAGATTCCTAAACACTTTTCGGCGTTTCTGCACTTTCGGGAGAGGGCAAAATTGCCGCGTCCATATTACTAATAATTTGTACTTTCTAGCACCTTTCACCAAAACGCATTCCCTATGAGGGTTTTTTTTCTTTATTTTTAAAAATCTTTTTTGTGAGAGGAGGGGGACTTTGACACTGCTTTATACAGTTCAATGATTATTGATCCTGAATTTAGCATCTCATAAGAACCTAGAATAGAGTTTAAGATCAAGTGTACAGTGTTCCCTTGTGAAAAACATTATGAAAGGGGTGGTGGAGGGAGAGGAAAGTTTTTCCCCTTCCCGCGCGAAATCTATGACGACTTGGCGAATTTTAAGATAACGGAAAGATAACGGCTCGTAGCAAACATTTTTTTCTGGCGGGAAAGTTATAGTTCGACGTCATGACTGCTTTTCACTTATTTGGACGCAAACTACTCTGGGGCATTACTGCAGTACTGGGGGAGGGGGTGAAAAACATTATGAAAGGGGTGGTGGAGGGAGAGGAAAGTTTTTCCCCTTCCCGCGCGAAATCTGTGACGACTTGGCGAATTTTAGAGATAGATAACAGAAAGATAACGGCTCGTAGCAAACATTTTTTCTGGGGGGAAAGTTATAGTTCGACGTCATGACTGCTTTTCACTTATTTGGACGCAAACTACTCTGGGGCATTACTGCAATACTGGGGGAGGGGGTCCCCTCCCGCAAGAAGTGCAAAAGCTCTGACGATTAATAGCAAATTCGAGATAAAGATAACAGTAGGCGGAAAGTACGGTTCGACACCCGGACTGATTTTAAATTGACTTTTGTTTAGACGCAATGCTGCACTGCATGTAACAAGGGTGGGTGCAGGGATCGAGGGGAGTTTCTCCCCCATCCCCACCCCAAGCAAAAAAAGAATAAGTTCGCGGGCTTGGCTGAGTCCAAGCACAATAACAATATACAGTTAACAACAAAATTATTCATACCCCTTGGAAAATTCTAGCTTTTTGCATTTTTCCTAAAAATGAATGGTTAACTGAATTTAATTGCACATCACATGAATGCATTTAGTTATCATCTGCAAATGAATGTTGTTTCTGGTTTCACCTCATTTGCATAACAACAGAAAAGGTGAATTATCCAAACTGGGTGATGTTCAAAATTATTCATACCCTTGGTGATCTATTGACTTTGTCAATCAGTATGAATCCAGTTCTTGTGATTAATGCTCGTAACACTTTCTTCACACTGTCACAATGCTTCTGGAGGTCTCTACTGAGATATCAGGCCAATACCTGGTCTCCAATGGCCCAATCTCCTTGAGGATGTTGTCCACACATGCCATCACCTGGTCTTCAGGGGATTCGATGGATTTAAAGCAGATTTTGCGTGTGCAGGTGGTGTAGTTTTAGACGTCATGAGGATAGGACTATGATATTGATATTTTCGTTAATATTCCTTGCATTTTAATGACAATTCTGTATCTAAGTTGAAACAAAGCACTCTTCCTGGAGAGACTTCCCTAGAGGCATTCACTGTTGCACTGTCAAGGGAAGGTATTTCCTGATACTTTTGTTCCATTATGTTTAGGGAGGCCATGGTAGTTGTCTAAAGGTTGGATGGTGCCAATTTTATCAGTTTATTCAGTTACACTGATTGACACATTTTTGATATGGACACCTGCAAGTGGGTACTCTAGTGAAGCTTAAAATACTGATCTTTATGTTCCAGTGCACTGTCAAACTGGTAGCATTTTGTGCACTGCAGCTGGTAACATGGAGGGCATATGGTATAAATTTGGTTTACATTCATTTTGATATCAAGGATTGTAGCTTTCATACCAAAGATACAAAGAATATACCATATGAAGATTGATATACAGTAACAGTCAATGTGGGATGTGTATGGTACTCAAAGGTTACTGTTATTCATGGTGACCTGACGTTAGAGTCATGACATGACTTTAATATCACCAACATGGCCTTCCTGAGCACTCTGATTAAGAATGGGGCAAATGGGTAAAGGTGAACCCTCCCACACAGGCAGTGCAAAAGGGAAGGGCTCTTCAGGAATGGTGCTTTGCTTCATAAGTAGATACAGAATTTTCATTAAAATGCACGGAATAAATGACCGAAAATTTCAATATCATAGTCCTGTCATCATGAAGTCGATAACTGCATCACCTGTAGGACACGAAATCTAATGAACTCCCTGAAGGTCAGGTGAAGGCATGTGTGGACACATCCTCAAGGAGATTGAGCTATTGGAGAACAGGTGCTGGCCTGATATCCCAGCAGAGACCCCTCCAGAAGCCTTGTGACTGTGTATTATTATAATAAAGTGAATTACAAGCATTAATCACAAGGATCGGATTCATACTGATTGACAAAGTCAATAAATCACCAAGGGTATGAATAATTTTGAACATCGCCCAGTTTGGATAACTCACTTTTTCTATTGTTATGCAAATGAGGTGAAACCGGAAATGGCATTCATTTGCAGATGATAACTAAATGTATTCAAGTGATGTGCAAGTAACTTCATTTAACCATTCAGTTTTAGGAAAAATGAAAAAAACTAGAATTTTCCTAGGGGTATGAATAATTTTGTTGTTAACTGTATATTTATTGATCAAGCATGCATGAAATTGTGACTCTCACTGCTCGATGATGATAATGATGATGATGATGATAGCGCAGGTGTCCACCTGTGCTGGGCGCTCATGGCGCTCGCTCTAAAAGTAGAATGTCTCGCAACATTCAACATGATAAAAACTACTTTCGAAAAATCAACTGAAGGCAATTTCAATAGCCCTGTGTATCACCTTTAGAAATGTGCGAACATTGTCATTGCGATCGCCTATTACGTAATCCGAACCTGATTTCTATGGGCAGTACAATAGGCCTTTCAGTTTATTTTTCGAAAGTAGTTTTGATGGTTATTCTTGCTAAGTGCGTTGAAGTGAAGTCCAGAAGTCTAGGCTTTTCTCTAGTCCGTATTAATTGAGTGGTTTGGCTAATAATTAAAAGTCAATCCAAATGATCAATATCAATTAACCAATATAAGTAAACATCGAGTTAAATTTGAGAGAGAGTACATCTAGGCCTATGGCTACTAATTTCAGATAACTGTGGACATCGACATTGCGATGCGTCCCGTTTTCTAACCTCTATATAGGCTTGTAAAAAGAAGAGTTCCGTTTTTATTTTGACAGAAATCTTATCAGTATTATACTATTGACTACTGTTCAGTGGTTCATGCTAGTAAAGAAATTGCAGGGTCTGAAAATTACAACTAGTATACATGTAACATGTATCTTGACTGTCATCGCTCACTGGCCGCACGCGCGGTGCCTTTTCATCTCCTTGAATTGGCACACAATGGACATGAGGCAAGCGCGCATTCCTTTCCCTATTTTCGACGTTTTGTTTCCAAACAATTATACTGCGTATCGACTACAAGAGCCTGACAAAGGTGGAATTTTCCTCATTTTAGTACTTACAGTTATTTTCCTTTCATTTATGACTAATTCATATTATTCGATCCTCTATACCACCCCTGAATCTCTTTAATATTCTATGCTACTTGCTTTTTTGCATGATATACTTCCGTTTGTTTTATTTTCCTGTTTAATTAATCTGTTTACATTTTTGGTCTTCCAGTTTTCACCTTTCTGTCAAGTTCCGCCAATCTTGTGACTCTTTTGAATAATTGAATTAAAATTCTTGTAGTGAGAAAAGGAAATAACAATGTTTTCAAGGAACTTGCAGAATTGAATGAATTGTTTCATTTTTTTTCTCATAAATTACCGTTTCCTCCAAGAAATTTGTGTTTCCCTCTATCAAACCAATGTGTCCGAAAATATTAATTGGAAACATGTTCTTCCTAAATATGTACTTGCTTGCCCCATTTTTGACATCGGAACAAATAATATACATTTGCAAAAGAAATAACGGAGTTGCTGGTTTATTGATTTTCGAACTTATTCGGATTTTCTACTTGTTAATTCTATATAATTTATGTAATTACACTTTCATTGGCCAGATTCCTTGATTTCTGTTTTAATACTAAACGTACAAATTATTGGCTTTTACTTGTCAAATTTGACTTTCCTTATGATGGTCCATCATAATTAAAGCCAACGTTATACACCCCCTCCCCCACCCTCTATCAATATCCAAATAGGCCTATAAACAATGTTAGTGAAAAGAACATTATGTGGCCGAGAAAAAAAGCTATGTCCAGCGTGCGCCCCATCGAAGTTCGTGCCAACGTTCGTGACGGATAACAACTCGTCTTTCTATACTTTACAATGGATCGTGTAGACAAAAGAACTTTTTACTACTATTAAAATAAGTAGAACAGCTGAATATGCATGTGACACCAGTTCTACATATACAGCAGTAAAGGTATTGTTCTTTTGACTACCGGAACCATTGTGAAGGGTACAATGAGGGTTTGCTTTGTCCACTCTCTTTGTCCGTCATGTTCATAGCGACTCTGTCACAGAACTCCTGTGGACTCTGTATACAACTGGTGTCAATGGCCAACTGATTACGTAACCAAGTACATGTACAGCGTTGATGAAAAGAAACTTTGAACCTTCAACATTGATATTGTACGTTGTAACCGCGATTTGGACATGAGGCAAGCGGGATGGATTGTGAATCCAAATTGTAAAATATAAACTCCCGTAGATCGATGGAGAAGTGCAGAATAAAACAAAAGATGCGCATGCGGCTTTGTTTCCATTTCTAATCTGTCTTCTTTATTGGCGGCCAGCAGAACGACGTTTATTGAGACAATGAATTATGCTCTCTGTGTGTTTGTCGATAATTATGTTTAACACAAATACTTCTTTTCGTGACCATTTCAATAGTGCCTTTTTTTATCTGAAGGGGCTATGTGGGGATTTTACCGTGGGGATTTTCCCATGGACCGTTTCCCTTTGTTTCGTCATTTACTATATTGTTCTTATTAGGGTAAGCAAAGGGAGAGCGGGGTGGAGCCAAGATATGAGATATGAATAGCGAAGGTTTTATGAATTAATAGTTGTTGAGAGAGTATAAGAAGGAATGTAAGAAATAGTGTTAAGTGGGTTGTGCACGTCTGGTAATGGCATTGATAGCGAGGTCCGAAGTAAAATGAGACGATTTACTTGACGAATTAATTTTCCTCCAAACGATCAAAATAATTTCGTCGGGCCGTCTTCAATACAAGAATTATGAAACGCAAACTAACAGAAGGTGATACGATTTTAGATCTCCTTGACGAATTACTTCTCTAGCTATCGATCGAAATAGTTTCATCGGGCTGTCTTCAGGAATTAAGAAACGCAAACGATAAAGAGGCAATTTGCTGGACGAATTTTATGGAATAGTTTGGAATTTAGCAGAATTAATACACAGTTTAATAATACTTTTAAAAGACAATACAAAAATAAATTACTTAGCAATTATTAATTTATGTTAGGATGACTATATGTATGTTGTGTGTTTATATATTTTGTCCTGTTTTACTTTCTCGGTTTATTGTATTTTAGTTTTTGTTTTAATTATTATTACTTGGTACTGTACTTAATTACCGCATCCATGGTAGCAATATTATTTTAATCATCAATCCACGTTGGGCATGTGCGTTCATACAAGCCTTTTCTTGGCTTTTTAGTGCGTGCCCCTTTTCCATTCATTTATGTTCAACCATGTAACAACTCTACCTTTCCTATTACTTTTGATTGCTTTGTTCATGTTTTATTGACATGTTTTAATTCTCCTTTTTATTTGTCTGTATATGACTTTGTTCATTTTTATGAATTGGAAATAAATACTGAATTGAATTGAATTGAATTAATATTGATAAAATTCAAAATAATTTCGTCGGGCGCCTATATATGCAGGGGCGTATCCAGGATTTCCCAATAGGGGGGGGCGCCAGGAATTATTGATCGCCGTCATGGGGGAGAAATGCAAAATAGTGCTATATAGTGCTATATTTTTTTACGAAGGCCAATAGGGGAGGGGGCGCCTGTTGCGCCCCCCTGGATACGCCACTGATATATGCGACAAATATAAATCGTTGGGAATTGTTGAGAGACAGTAAGGAGCCTGTAAGAAACAGTAGAGTACGTTGTGCAGTCTGGTAATGGCATTGATAGCAAGGTCCGAAGAAAAACGAGACTATTTATTTGACGAATTAATTTTCCTCCAAACGATCAAAATAATTTCGTCGGGCCGTCTTCAATACAAGAATTATGAAACGCAGACGAAAAGAAGGTGAGACGATTTTAGATCTACTTGATGAATTACTTCTCTAGCTATCGATCGAAATAGTTTCATCGGATCGTATTCAGAACAAGACTTATGAAACGCAAACTAAACAGGCGAGACGATTTACCTGACGAATTAAAATAATTTCGTCGGGCCGTCTTCAATACAAGAATTACTTTTTTATCTTTAAAAAAAAATCCAATGGAGCATCTGTCTTCAGGAATTATGAAACGCAAACGATAAAGAAGCAAATTTGCTGGACAAATTAAAGGGGTACTCCGGCCTGCAAACTTCTCCACAACTACACGCCTGCACGCACACTCCGTTCACAATCGCAGCTTCTTCTTCAGGTCCCAAGATTCAACACCCAGTTCTACGGGAAAAGACCATTTACCTTGACTGCACCTACACTCTGGAACAACCTCCCTTTGCACATTCGTTCTATCACGTCTCTAGCCTCATTCCAAACCGCTTTAAAGACTCATTTATTTACTGAATAATTTGTCAATTTTGTCTGTATTTCCCCTACTCTAAATAAAATTGCGTATTTGTTTTGAATATTAACATGTAGTTTAAGACAACTATTATATTGCTATTACGTTACATATTCTGTTTTGTTATTTCAATGATTGATTAATTGTTTAAGAATTTTGTGAAGCGCCTTGAGATGATACCATATAAGGCGCTATATAAATCAAACCTATTATTATTATTATTATTATTATTAATATGAAGTGAATAAATAGAGTAAAATTAAACTTAAATTTTCAGTGTTTTGCTTGTTTAATTTTACTCTATTCATTCAATTAATTGTTGAGAGACAGTAATTAGCCTGTAAGAAACAGTAAAATAGAGTATTAAAAGTTGGTTGTGCAGTCTGGTAATGGCATTGATAGCAAGGTCCGAAGAAAAACGAGACGATTTATTTGACGAATTAATTTTCCTAACGATCAAAATAATTTCATCGGGCCGTCTTCAATACAAGAATTAAGAAACGTATACAAAAAAAAGGTGAGAATATTTTAGATCTACTTGACGAATTAATTTTCTACCTAACGATAATAATTTTGTCGGATCATATTCAGAACAAGGCAGTAAAACAGTAAAATAGAGTATCAAAAGTGGGTTGTGCAGTCTGGTAATGGCATTGATAGCAAGGTCCGAAGAAAAACGAGACGATTTACTTGACGAATTAAAATAATATCGTCGGGCCGTCTTCAGTACAAGATAATACAAGAATTACTTTTTTATCTTTAAAAAAAATCCATTGGAGCATCAAAAGTCCAAAGAGTTACGCAATAAAAGTAGAAAAGAGAGATCTAAATAACAAATATATCTTTAGCATTGATGACTAAACAAAACCAAAAACACCAACAAAAAAAACGCGTGTATGTCATCTGTAAGAGTTACGGAGGCAAACAAAATGAAGACGCATTTATGAATTTTCAAAAAGGAAAGGAAACGTCAGTGAGACGAATTTCACAAATTAATTCAGCGAAGGAACTTGATTTTGCAGCATCTGAGTTCACAAAAGTTACGACACACAATAAAAGTATGAGACACGGTAATTTAAAAAATTATATTCTTACTAGCAGAAGCAGCCCGTGGACATCCACGGGCGCTAGCTGTGTTTATGATTAATCACCGTACCGTATATTTGTAAAATCAGCACTGATTTTCTTATTTACTATATAAATCTATATACCTACCTATTATGCCTGTAGTCTTGACTACGGGACCCCTTCGAGAATTATCACACATGTGTCACAAAATTGTGCGCACCCCCCGTAATCCTATTGTCCCCTTTGCCACTCACGCGCGTCAATACGCTACGGCCATCTTCCTCTTTTGCGAGCAACCCCAAGAAGAAACATGTTGCTTGCCAAGAGCGGGGAAGGAGGGAGGGTCATAGGTAGGTATATAGATTTATATAGTAAATAAGAAAATCAGTGCTGATTTTACAAATTTACTGCAATAAATCATATATACCTACCTATTATGCCAGACCAGCGCCAACTCAAAAAACCGGGAGGCATGTTTCAAGCAAAGGAAATAGGATTACACCAAAGACTACAAAGAAGACACAGCGGCCTTCAAGGTGGCTGACGCAAACAAAGCTTCACCTGCGGGAATATCCCTAAGGTAGCAAGAAATGAAGGAATTGGGCGAACGCCAATAAGCAGCCTTCAAAATATCAACAAGCGCCACACCTTGAAACAGAGCCCAAGAAGTGCTGACACTACGAGTATCATGAGCACGAGGCTTACTGTCGGATAAAAGAGCCTCTGTGCCAGCGGCCCTAATAGCTTCAACGATCCATCTAGAAATGGAATCAAGAGAGGCAGGAGAAAAAGGCTCTCTAGTGATCAAGAACAACTGATCATCCTTACGAAAAGACTTAGTCTTATCAATATACCATTTGAGAGCCCTAACAGGACACCAAACTTTGTCCTCACGCACCGAAGAAAGGTCAGAAAGCGGACAAAGAAAAATCTCAACAGGACCGGAGGTAGCTGTCTGATTCTTGGCAACGAAAGAAGCCCTAGGAATCAATCTAACACCTTTTCTCTCCCAGCGAACATGACCAGGAGTAAGACAGAGAGCATGAAGAGTACTGCGCCTCTGCCCAGAGGCAATAGCTACCAAAAAGAGCGTCTTAACCGTAAGATGATGAAGCGAAGCTTCACCTAACGGTTCAAAAGGAGGTTTTGCCAAGGCCTCCAGGACCTTAGGCAGACTCCAAGACGGCACTAACTTAGAAAACGAAGGTCGTTTCAGAAAGAACGAACGAATCAAATCGCTTAGTAGCGGGGAATTGGAAATCCCCGAACCATCCGAAAAACCCGAATGAATGGCCCCGATCGCCGAACGGTAGCCTCGGATAGTAGAAATAGATCTCCCTTTGTCAAACAACGAGATTAAGAAATCCGCAATTGAGCCAATAGGAGCCTTAGAAGGGGTTTGATTTCTCTCTTTGCACCAAAGGAAAAAGACCGAGAGACGGGAATTGTAAATTTCCCTAGTAGAAACCCTACGACTGGACATTAAAAAGTCCGCGGCTCTATCAGAGAGACCCGACTGTCTTGCAGATTCCCTGACAGGGGCCAAGCAGTCAAATGAAGAGACTCCGGATTGTGGTGAAGAATCCCCGATAGGGGCTGTAACACCAGATCCGCTCTTAACGGGAGAACTAACGGTTGAGCCCTTAGAAGGCTCATAAGCTCCGGAAACCAATTCCTCCTGGGCCAAAAGGGAGCTATTACAAGCACCCTCGCCCGATCTTCCCTGATTTTCCGCAAGACACGCGGAATCAGTTGGAAGGGAGGAAAGGCGAATCCCTGAAGGTTCTCCCAGCTGAGGGAGAAAGCATCGAGAGCCCATGCTCCCTGATCGCGAACACGGGAGCAATACTTCGGCAGCTGGTGATTTAGCACCGACGCAAATAGATCCACTTCCAGTGGACCTAGGCAAGTGCGAATGCGGCAAAATACCTCCGGATGGAGCATCCATTCCGATGGAAGATACCTGCCCCGGGACAGAAAATCCGCAATGAGGTTTTCCCGACCTGGGATGAAAGAGGCCACGGGTGTGATTGCCATGCGACGACACCACCTCCACAGCTGAGCTGCTAGGGCATTCAGGGCAACCGAACGAGTGCCTCCCTGCCGATTGATATATGCCGCCACGGTAACATTGTCCGTGAGAATCAGAACCGAACGACTGAGAAGTCGACTTCTGAAATGGAGCAAGGTCAGCAGAACTGCCATAAACTCCAGGACATTGATATGAGGAAGAGTCCCAAGATGAGACCAATCCCCCGCAACCGTGCTGCCGTTGCAGTGTCCTCCCCACCCCAACCGAGAGGCGTCCGTCGAAACCGATATCGACGGAAGAGGGACAGAGAAGGACCTGCCTCGCGCGAGAAACACCTCGCTCGTCCAACAAGCGAGAAGAGACTTGATCTCTACTGGTACTGGAATCCAGACCAAAAGAGAGTCTTTTCCCG
Source organism: Heliocidaris erythrogramma (assembly GCA_025617745.1). Classification (NCBI taxonomy): domain Eukaryota; kingdom Metazoa; phylum Echinodermata; class Echinoidea; order Camarodonta; family Echinometridae; genus Heliocidaris; species Heliocidaris erythrogramma. The sequence continues at coordinate 50,085,574 of CM046855.1, read as the reverse complement.
GCTTGAAGAACCTGAGGAGATGTCTCTGAAAGGGTCTCATGAGGAGCCGGCAGTCCTCTAAAACATCGACTAGACTGGCCAGATAACCTAGAAACTGAAGCCACTGTCTGGCCGAGACTCTTCTGGCCAGCAAGAGCTTGCGAGCCGCAGAGACAATGGTGAGAATCCTGTCTCGACTGGGTCGAGCTAACTGATTCCTTATGTCTAACACCGCCCCAGAAAAACTGGGTTGCGAGTGGGGACTAACTCTGACTTTTCCCAATTTATTAGGAAACCTAAGTCTTGAGTAAGAGAGACTAGCAAACGAGTCTCGTCCAACAAACGATCGCGCGACTCCGCAAGGAGAAGCCAATCGTCCAGGTAACAAAACAACCGCAGGCCGCGACGCCTCAGAAAGGCCGCTAGCACCGCTACAACTTGAGTAAAAACCCGAGGGCCGGGCGCAGCCCGAAGGGAAGAGCCCGAAACCGGTAGGTCTCCGAGAGGAAGGAGAACCCCAGAAGATCGCGAGATGCGCGATGAATGGGAATGTGAAAGTACCGTATAGTCGCGTGTATACGGCGCACTTTTTTTCATGGCAGAGAATGTCAAAAGTCGGGGTGCGCCATATAAACGAGTACAAGGAAATGACGGACGAAATGCAGCTGTTACTGGGTCTTGCCCGCCAGCGCTACCCGCCGCCCCAGGCCCCCGGACATATCACATGTAACACTATGTCATTGCACTGTATCGGGGTAGTGTGCAGTTGATCGACAATTGTCCGATTTTTATGTTAAAAACTCCGCTTTATAAAACAATTATCGAAATTCTACATACATGGCCAGTATAATCCTAGTCTAAGCTTCACTTTCATAACTGTAATGACGAAAACCAGATTGAATTCGCGGCTATAATGATGAAAATAGATCGTCTTTTTCATTTGTTTGCAAGATGGCTGTAGATGACTGTACGTGGTATGACCAAGAGGTGGCGCGCGCGCTAAACGGCATGTTCCTGAGCTAGCTACAGAGAGTATCTACACTGATCCGCCATGTTTTACGCAAAGACAGCGTACGTGCAGGATTATTATGCGCGTGTTACAGCTCTCTTTATAAACGGCCTCTGGCATCTTCCTTTTTCTATTTTACATGTGACCTACAAGCGCCATTTTTTTTTCTTCAATTACTTTCTAACGAACAATAATTTTTCTTCCGATTGGTAGCCTAGTTTGAATTATTATTTTGTACCGTCACTGTGGTATGAATAATATTTGTTTCCTCAAATTTTGGAGGGGGTTTTCCTTTATAGTTCTTCAATGTCTTATATTTTTAAGTGAGGGGCAGGCTTAATTGTTGACCATTGCTTTTGATATTTGATCTAGGTTTTTTCTTCGTAAGTTCCCTCTTACGGTAGGCCTACTTTTAAAGAAAATTATTACTATTCCTTATCTTAATATTTCTTAATTCTGATGTACTCTAACAATGAATAAATTTGTGCCTCGAATTTTTCTAAAGACCTGAAAGCTATCTTTTCATTTTATATTTTCTTCTCATACTTTTTCTTTTTCCGTGATTTATTTATTTATTTATTTTTTGGTGTGTTTGTGTGTGTGGTGTTGTTAGTTCTTCGAACGCCGAGTTTCCATTCCGGAGTAAATTTCGTTGATTTGTTTCATTAATTTTTATATCATTACACCGGATTTAGATATGCAAACCAGCAATGATATATTATGTTCTGTCCCTAGCCCTGCCCCCTAAATATTCATCTCGCTCCCTCGCTCACGCTCTCTCGCTCACGCTCTCTCTCTTCCAAGCTCTCCCGCGTGAGTTTCCCTGTCTTGCTCATACAATGAAGTGTGCGCTATTAACGGCGTTGTACACACACATACCCCTACGTATACACACACTGTATACATGTACTACACTGATAGATTTTTGGGGAGCTAAGTAGCGTCGCTGATATGACTGGAAGTTCAAACTTTCACTCATTCTGGGGCCGATTCCGAGCCTCGTATGTATTATCACGCGATAGAATCGCGCCATGTGCAATGACGGCAATATTTTTTTTTTTTAATAGCAGAGGGTCGAAAGTATGGGTGTGCCTTATATACGTGTGCGCCGTGTACACGCGACTATACGGTACGCGTCCTTGAGATCTATCGAGACCGCGTAGTCTTCCCTTTTGATCAACGGAAGAATGGAGGCAAGAGTCTCCATACGAAAATGAACCGGAGGAATAAATTTGTTTATCCTCTTTAGGTTCAGTATCAAACGAAGTTTTCCCGAGCGCTTGGGAATAACAAATATTGGAGAAAGGGAAAGAGACGGCCTGTCTCTTACCCTTTCTATAGCCCTCTTTTCCAAAAGAGACTCGATCTCCTTCGAAGCATGAGACCGAGACAGGGCAGACATGGGAGGTGACCGAATTCTTATAGCCCCTCCGGGGAGCGAGGCGCAAAGATCTATGAAGAATCCGTCTCGCACGACGGAGAGAACAAACCCGTCCCCGGAGATGGCCTCCCAAGCGGGGAGAAACGCATGAAGTCGGCCACCTACCACATTCGGTCGAACCAGCGCTCGGGGAAAAACGTCAAAAACCAGGCTTGGCCTTCTGCGAAGCCATCGCCTTACCACGAGAACCTCTCGAAAAACCCCTGCCACGACTCCCTCTCCCACGAGACGGAGCTGGCTGAGGCTCAGGAGGCGGGACCCTAGACACACGACTGCGTTGACCCGAAACAGGACCAGCAGGTCTACGCTGAACAGGGGCCCGCGTTGGCTTAGAGCTAGTGTGAAACTGCTTAGTCATATCCGAGATCTGCTTTCGCGCATCGATCTCTCTTTGAAACACCGTAGCGAATTTACCACCAAAAAGCGAAGGACCCCGAGACGGAACATCTCGGAGAAGTTGAGCAATGCCCGACTCTCTAACACCCAGTGCTGAGAGAGCCGAGGTCCTGCGACGGAACGTAGCCGAAGCAGCTGCTGTGGAAAGCTGCGACCACTGCAGACAAAAAAGAGTATGCAGCAAGTCGTCAATAATCAGCTTGTCACCATCGGTAACATTCAACTCCTCCGCCCTGGATCTAAGGTCGGAGAGAAGCCCTTGAAAAGCCGTCAAACGCATCCCTGATCTAATGTGGTTTTCAATATTAGACCAAATCTTATCCTCCGCCCTGAACGCAGCGGAGGTAAGCGGATTAGTCGCCCGCAAGCGACGACCAACCTCTAAAATCTCAGGAGAAAGAATCTTAGCCTTGAAAAAGCTGTCTTGGTCCTGAGAACAAAAGGCAAAAGCCTTACCCCTGACCGCATTAGATCGCTTAACCAACACAGCGGCCTCAATGCGGTCATACTCCAGCTTGAAAGCCTCCTCGAGAGCAATACCCTCAGAGGAGACCTGCTGCTTGAAATTCCAACGCGAAGTCGAACCCTGCGCGCGGGTTGACTGAACTTCAGGGAGATATTTGGACAACAAAGCAATCGCTTCCACTCCACAGAGATTGAGCGATTGAGACTCCGCCTGCCCAAGCGATTCGGGAACCGAAGCTTGAGAGGACGCATCCAAATCTGGTTCCACCCGAGTGGTTCACCAATCTGGTTCACCAACAGTCTCCTCGCCCGGCGGAGCCCCAAGGGCCGCGGGAGTAGGAGGCACATGCGAATCAGTCTCAGACAAAGAGGAATCAATCACAAAAGGTTGATCAGACTCAAAGCGAGATCCCTGAATAGGGACAGAAGTCAGGGTTGAAGAAGCCGGTACAAAGGACCAACCATGACTCTGAGCAAAAGCCCGCATCATACTGAACATGTCAGCTTGAGAGGAGCTAGCCGGGTCAGCCAGGCCAGACGGGCAAGAGGTCGGCAAAGCCTTGCCTCTTTTCGCCTTCTTCTTGGCCTTTTTCTTGGCTGGCTCGACAATAGTCGTAGCCGAAAGCCTTTTCTTAGAACGCTTAATCGGATTCATTCGGATCCCCGAAGCCTCTTCGGAAACACGAACCGATTCCTCCGCGGAGGGACGTTCACTTCCCATAAAGGGATTGGAGCGCTCATGGCGTAAGCCTAGAGAATCGCCCAAATCACCCATATTGGCTAGGCAAGAAGATGCCGTAGCCATGGGTTGGGAGCTAAAAGCTCCCAGTGCGTGGGCAGACCGAGATGACTCGGTATGTGCCCGATGACTACTAAAGGCATGTGAACCCACTATTGGACCGCTTGAAAGCGGCAATAGGGGAGCACTAGTAGTCACGCACTCAGGTGAAAACACCTGTTGCTCCGAAGAGCGTCCATAATTGTTAGCTCGAGCATTCCCATCAGCTGGCAACTGAGACAGCCCAGAAAGTACTCGTTCCCCCATATGGCGTTTGCCGGGGGCTAGGGTTTGAGAACCCAGACCAACATGGACTAAGCCCGTGGGTTGCCCTGCAGTAGTGGGGCGCGTCTCCCCTAACGGATCAGAGCGAGTGAACGCTACCGTACGGGAAACAACAGCCCCCCCCTCTGGTCTCAGCGACCGGGGATTGGAATCGAGATATCCAAACCACTAGAATCTGACGCCACCCACCCCGAAACCACAGGCTTCGGAGTTGACAATCCCGATTCAGTTAACGCCACCCGTCCCGAAGCCGCAAGCTCCGAAACTGGCAAACTCTGCAAGGGAACACCACTAGGCAACTTACCTTTAGCCCTCCTCCCTCCCCCGCGTACCGCTGTACTCGGGGGAGTTCTGGAAGGCCGAGTCGTCTTGCTAGACAACTCTTCGGAAGAAGCAGGTCTCCTTGACCCAGCTGCTTCTTCTTCCGAATTCATACCACTGCAATAAAACAGACAATAAAGTATACTTTTCAATTTAAGAAATACTTCAACTGAATGCAGTAAATAAAACTAAAGTTTATTTGGGAGATACGCACTAAATAAATTTTCACAGCCTAAACCGTAAGAACAAACACCGAACCCGAAGGCTCGGTGACAAACGGAAACACCCGCAAACACGGAAATACCTACGTGGGGCTGACCGTGAAAGAGAAAAATAAATGCCAAGAAAGGGAATCAAAAAATCCCTTGCAATCGGCAAGAGTGACTAATAAAACACAAAGTACTATAATCTAAACGAATATAGGTACCTAAAAGTGCTTTAACTATGCGAAAAAGCGCACCAAAAAGATACTATACGACCTGATTTCAGGAGCGCTGTGACTATACGTCCTAACTCATCGGGGGCGAGCAAGAAAGAGGAAGATGGCCGTAGCGTATTGACGCGCGTGAGTGGCAAAGGGGACAATAGGATTACGGGGGGTGCGCACAATTTTGTGACACATGTGTGATAATTCTCGAAGGGGTCCCGTAGTCAAGACTACAGGCATAATAGGTAGGTATATATGATTTATTGCAGTAAATTTGTTACAATAATCAAGTGAATAAATAAAAAAGTCGGGTAAAGTTATTTTTACCAAGAAGTATTTACAACATGTCCATTGGCGGACCGGGGGGGGGGGGGGGGGGTGCTTCTGGCCCGTGCCATCCCCACCCCCCCCCCCCCCATTCAATGGCAGGAAAGTATGCATTTTGACCATAGACGATCCGCCCTTTTGTTGATTGTGCCCCCGCCCCCTTTTAGAATGAAACCTTTTTTTTGCTTGTCAGAGAATTATGGAGGGACCCCCATAACCACCCCCTCCTGAGCGAATTTTCTAGGTCTGACGAAAAAAAAATTCTCGCCACCTCCCCCCCCCCAGGTCTGCCTTTTCCAAAAGTTGACAAACCTGCACTTGTTTTCCCCGCCTTATACTAAATTCTGGATCCGCCCCTGATCATGTGAATATGTCTTATTTATCCAAAGCTTGCATGAGTTCTGAAGAAAATTCCTTTTAATCTTGATGAAAATTGATGATATGGATATAGTAATGTTCGAGTAGAATATCCATGCATAGACCTAGAGGGACCGATTTGATCTTGCCATGTTTCTGTGGTTTATTAATACTCAGAGTAACATCCATAATAATTAGCGGTACGTCCCCTGTAAAGGATGCAATAATGAGAAAAAATGAATTTGTCATTTTATTTTCAGGGGGATTATGGCCCCCTTATATGGGTCTTGGGAGGACCGACGGATTGACTTCCCCCCTACTACCCCCCTCCCCCTCCAGCTCCCCCCATTCCATTGTCATCCCATCACCCCCAGGGCGAGGGGAGAAGGGATTAATATCATTATTTATACGTATTCATAATCATTAAGGAAATATTTTCGAAGGAATTTTCTTCTTATCAGATTTTCTGGTAAAGTGTCAAATTACCGGTAGCGAACGTCGTGAAACATTAACACTAAACTGTGTGTGTGACCATGAAGCTTCAAATGATGTAACTCTATACCTGTATGATGACCTGTACACGTACGTGCGAACGATCTAACACGTGTGTATAATACTGTACTGTACACTGAAGCCATGCGGATATATGGCCATGCTGTTCTTTGCATAGCTCCCCTTCACAGGGAAAGGTATATGGGTTGGCTGGGCCTGAAGCTACAAACCCGCTTCATGGGTTGGTGGAATTATTAGGCCTACTCCCTGCGGAAATTCAATGTTTAAAAATGAATTTATGAAATATGGACGGGACGTCAGCCCTCAAGAAGTGCCTCCCACCACCCTAAGAACCCTTCCCCACCCGTGGGTACCAAAAGGCGGGACCGAAAGGGCAAGGGGAGGAGCCTATTTGAACCAAAAAAAGAGCCCGAAATCCTTAGTGTATTATATTATAAGATATTAATGATGAAAATGACAGCATCGTAATATTTCATTTTGAAGAGTAATGAGGAGCAAACAATATCATAATGATTAAAAAAAATAATTGCGTTCTCAATGTGCGTGAATGGTGTCCCACATAGTCTAGTTCTGGACTCTTTTTTATTGATTTTTTTATTCGCCGACTATACGCGATAAGCCGAGTGATGGCGCGATCCCGAGAACCTGTTGGCCCCGACGGGAGGCCACATGGCAGGGATGTTACGTGGTATATTCAAGCGGCGAAAGCTAGCCCGCGGGGGGCATGGTTTAATCCATACAGCGGGAGACCGCGGCGGGCATGGTATAAACCTACTGCAAATAAATACGGCGGGAGACCGCGGCTGACATGAGGGGAGATGCGCCCGGCTATGACCCCATGCCGGCTGCGTGCTGAACGGGGTCAATACTCAGTAGCGACTGTTCATGCTGGCCTCGTCCGGCATGGGGGATTAATTTGGCCTATCTGCGGCCTCTGGCGTTCCCCCCATGCCTCCTGCAGGCAACACGCTGTGATATTTTTGATCTCTCGCCTGAGTGCAGGTAATAAAATTAAAATTTTGGAGATACGCACAACAAATTTTCACAGCAAAAAACCGTAAGAACAAACACCGAACCCAAAGGCTCGGTGACAAACGGAAACACCCGCAAGCACACAGATATATCTACGTGGGGCTGACCGTGAAAGTGAAAAATAATTGCCAAGAAAGGAATCAAAAATCCCTTGCAATCGGCAAGAGTGACTACTAAAACACAAAAGTACTATAATCTAAGCGAATATAAGTACCGAAAAGTGCTTTAAAGATGCGAAAAAGCGCGCTGAAAAGATACTAAAAAGACCTGATTTCAGGAGCGCCGTGACTCGACATCCTAACTCGTCGGGGGCGAGCAAGAAAGAGGAAGATGGCCGTTGCGTGTTGACGCGCGTGAGTGGCGAGGGGAACAATAGGATTACGGGGGGTGCGCACAATATTGTGACTCATGTGTGTAAAGTTCTCGAAGGGGTCGCGTAGTCAAGACTACTAGCATAATAGTTAGGTATATATGATTTATTGCAGTAAATCATATCGTGCATTTTTCATGTATTGATCATTCTCATCAGTGAGTTTATTTAAAGGCAACAAAAACATACATCGGCCGTCATTTATTTCATCTGTCTATACTGTAGTAATATTAATAATATTATTTCTTTGGGCATTCGTCCAAATCTGTATCATCTAGCGAGTGTAATTTAATTTCATCTGACGATCATTACTTTATTTCATATGATGAGCTTCAATTTCTTTCACCATTAAACTTCCACATAATTCTTGCGATCCATACATTTCATACAAAAAAAAATCAGCTATTTTTGCGTCTTAATATCGGAAGAAATATAAAGCGCATTTGGTGCGCAAAACTGATTATCATTTGTTAATATTATCAATCATATCGTGCATTTTTCATGTATTGATCATTCTCATCAGTGAATTTATTTAAGGGCAACAAAAATATACATCGGCCGTCATTTATTTCATCTGTCTATACTGTAGTAATATTAATAATATTATTTCTTTGGGCAATCGTCCAAATCTGTATCATCTAGCGAGTGTAATTTAATTTCATCTGACGATCATTACTTTATTTCATATGATGAGCTTCAATTTCTTTCACCATTAAACTTCCGCATAATTCTTGCGATCCATACATGTCATTAAATTGTAAAATCAACACTGATTTTCTTATTTACTATATAAATCTATATACCTACCTATTATGCCAGTAGTCTTGACTAAGGGACCCCTTCGCGAATTTAACACAAATGAGTCACAATATTGTGCGCACCCCCCGTAATCCTATTGTCCCCTTCGCCACTCACGCGCGTCAACACGCCACGGCCATCTTCCTCTTTTGCGAGCAACCCCAAGTAGAAACATGTTGCTTGCAAGGAGAGGGGAATGAGGGAGGGTCATAGGTAGGTATATAGATTTATATAGTAAATAAGAAAATCAGTGCTGATTTTACAAATTTACTGCAATAAATCATATATACCTACCTATTATGCCAGACCAGCGCCAACTCAAAGACCGGGAGGCATGTTTCAAGCAGAAGGGAATAGGATTACACCGAAGATTACAAAGAAGACACAGCGGCCTTCAAGGTAGCCTCACCTGCGGGAACATCCCTAAGGTAGCAAGAAATGAAGGAATTGGGCGAACGCCAATAAGCAGCCTTCAAAATATCATCAAGCGCCACACCTTGAAACAGAGCCCAAGAAGTGCTGACACTACGAGTGTCATGAGCATGAGGCTTACTGTCAGATAAAAGAGCCTCTGTGCCAGCAGCCCTAAAAGCCTCGACAATCCATCTAGAAATGGAATCAAGAGAAGCAGGAGAAAAAGGCTCTCTGGTGATCAGGAACAACTGATCATCCTTACGATAAGACTTAGACTTATCAATATACCATTTGAGAGCCCTAACAGGACACCAAACTTTGTCCTCGCGCGCTGACAAAAACCCAGAAAGCGGACCAAGAAAAATCTCAACAGGGCCAGTGGAAGCCGTTTGATTCTTGGCAATGAAAGAAGCCTTAGGAATCAATCTAACACCTTTTCTCTCCCAGCGAACATGACCGGGAGTAAGACAGAGGGCATGAAGAGTACTGCGCCTCTGCCCAGAGGCAATGGCTACCAAAAAGAGCGTCTTAACCGTAAGATGGTGAAGCGAAGCTTCACCTAACGGCTCAAAAGGAGGCTTCGCCAGGGCTTCTAAGACCCTAGGCAGGCTCCAAGACGGTACTAACTTAGAACGCGGAGGACGTTTCAGAAAGAACGACCGAATCAAACCACTCAACAGAGGGGAATTAGAAATCCCCGAACCATCTGAGAAACCCGAGTGAATGGCCCCGATCGCCGATCGGTAACCTCGGATAGTAGAGATGGATCTCCCTTTGTCAAATAGCGAGATTAGAAAATCCGCAATTGAACCAATAGGAGCCTTAGACGGGGTTTGATTTCGCTCTTTACACCAAAGGAAAAAGACCGAAAGACGGGAATTATAAATTTCCCTAGTAGAAACTCTACGACTGGACATTAAAAATTCCGCGGCTCTATCACAGAGACCCGACTGTCTTGCAGATTCCCCGACAGGGGCCAAGCAGTCAAATGAAGGGACTCTGGATTGTGGTGAAGAATCCCCGAGAGGGGCTGCAACACCAGATCCGCTCTTAACGGAAGAAGGAACGGTTGAGCCGCCAGAAGGCTCATTAGCTCCGGAAACCAACTCCTCCTGGGCCAAAAGGGAGCTATCACAAGCACCCAAGCCCGATCTTCCCTGATCTTCCGCAAGACTCGCGGAATCAGCTGGAAGGGAGGAAAGGCAAATCCTCGAAGATTCTCCCAACTGAGAGAGAAAGCATCGAGAGCCCAAGCTCCCTGATCGTGCGCACGGGAGCAATATATCGGAAGTTGGTGGTTTAGAACCGACGCAAAAAGATCCACTTCCAGTGGACCCAGGCAACTGCGAATGCGGCGAAAGACCTCTGGATGGAGCATCCATTCCGATGGAAGACACCTGCCCCGAGACAGAAAATCCGTAATGAGGTTTTCCTGACCGGGGATGAAAGAGGCCACGGGTGTGATCGCCATGCGACGACACCACCTCCACAGCTGTGCTGCTAGGGCATTCAGGATAGCAGAACGAGTGCCTCCCTGCCGATTGACATAAGCCGCCACAGTGACATTGTCCGTGAGGATCAGAACTGAACGACTGAAAAGTCGACTTCTGAAATGAAGCAGGGTTAAAAGAACTGCCATAAACTCCAGGACATTGATATGGGGAAGAGTCCCAAGATGAGACCAATCCCCCGCGACCGTGCTGCCATTGCAATGTCCTCCCCACCCCAACCGAGAGGCGTCCGTCGAAACCGAGATCGATGGAAGGGGGGTACGGAAGGACTTGCCTCGCGCAAGAAACTCCTCGTTCGTCCAACGAGAGAGAAGAGACTTGATTCCTATTGGTACTGGAACCCAGACCAACAGAGAATCCTTGCCCGGCTTGTAAAACTTGAGATGTCTCTGAAACGGTCTCATAAAGAGCCGGCAATCCTCCAGAACATCGACTAGACTGGCTAGATACCCCAAGAACTGAAGCCACTGTCTGGCCTTGACCTTTCTGGCCAGCATGAGCTTGCGAGCTGCCGAGACAATGGTGAGAATCCTGTCTCGACTGGGCCGAGCCAACTGATTCCGAATGTCCAACACAGCCCCCAGAAAAACTGGGCTGCGAGTAGGAACTAACTCTGACTTTTCCCAATTTATTAGGAAACCCAAGTCTTGAGTAAGATTGACGAGCAAACGAGTCTCGTCCAACAAACGATCGCGCGACTCCGCTAGGAGAAGCCAATCGTCCAGGTAGCAAAATAGCCGAAGGCCGCGTCGCCTCAGTGAGGCTGCCAGCACGGCTACGACCTGAGTAAAAACCTGAGGGGCTGGGCGCAGCGAAAAGTCTCTGAGAGGAAGGAAAACCCTAGAAGATCGCGCGAAGCGCGATGCATGGGAATATGGAAATAAGCATCTTTGAGATCTATCGAGATTGCGTAGTCCTTCCTCTTGATCAACGGGAGAATGGAGGCGAGAGTCTCCATCCGAAAATGTACCGAAGGAATGAATTTGTTTATTCTTTTCAAATTCAGTATCAAACGAAGTTTTCCCTAGCACTTGGGAATGACAAAGATTGGAGAAAGGGAAAGAGACGGCCGGTCTCTTACCCTTTCTATAGCCCTCTTTTGCAACAAAGACTCGATCTCTTTTGAAGCATGAGATCGAGCCAGGGCAGACATGGGAGGTGAACGAGTTCTTATAGCCCCTCCGGGGAGCGAAGCGGATAGATCTATGAAGAATCCGTCTCGCACGACGGAGAGCACAAATGCGTCCCCGGAAATGGCCTCCCAAGCGGGGAGAAAGAAACGAAGTCGGCCACCTACCATGTCGGAAAGAACAAGCGCTCGGGGAAGACCATCAAAGCCTAGGCTTGGCCTTATGCGAAGCCGTCGCCTTGCCACGAGAACCTCTCGAAGAGCCTCTGCCACGTCCACCCCTCCCGCGAGAAGGAGCTGGCTGAGACTCAGTAGGCGGGACCCCAGAAACACGGCTGTGTTGACCCGAAGCAGGACCAGCAGGCCTCCGACGGACAGGGGCCCGCGTCGGCTTAGAGTGAGTGTGAAACTGCGTAGTCATGTCAGAGACCTGCTTACGCGCATCAATCTCTCTCTGAAAAACCGTAGCAAATTGACCACCAAAAAGCGAGGGACCCCGAGACGGAACATCCCGGAGAAGCTGCGCGATGTCCGACTCCTTAACCCCAAGGGCCGAAAGAGCCAAGACTCTGCGACGGTACGTAACCGAAGCGGCCGCAGAAGAAAGCTGTGACCACTGCAAACTAAAAAGAGTATGCAACAGGTCATCAATAACCAGCTTGTCACCATCAGTGACATTCAACTCCTCCGCCCTAGACCTGAGGTCGGAGAGAAAACCTGAAAAGGCAGCCAGACGCATACCCGCTCTGACCTGGTTTTCAACACCGCTCCAACGGCGACTCACCGCTAAAATCTCCGGAGAAAGAGATTTAGCTTTGAAAAAGCTGTCTTGATCTTGGGAACCGAAGGCAAAAGCCTTACCCTTAACCGTAACAGGGCGCTTAACCAAAAGCGCAGCCTCGATGCGGTCATACTCCAGCATAAAATCCTCCTCGAGAGAAATACCCTCGGAGGAATCCTGCTGCCTGAACCAACGCGAAGTCGAACCCTGCGCGCGGGTTGACTGAAATTCAGGGAGATATTTAGACAACAAAGCAATCGCTTCCACCCCGCACAGGGCGAGCGATTGAGGCTCCGCCTGCCCAAGCGATTCAGAAACCGAAGCTCGAGAGGCCGCCTCTAACTCTGGTTCCACCCGAGTGGAATGGAACAAAGGACTGCCAACAAAGGACGCAGCAGGCGGACCCTCCCATGGTTCAACATAAGTAGAAGGCGCATGCGAACCCGACTCAGACAAAGAAGACTCAATCACAAAAGGTTGATTAGTCTCAAAGTCAGACCCCGGAATAGGGGCAGAAGCAAGGGTTGAAGTACCCGGTACAAGGGACCAACCCTGATTCTGAGCGAAAGCCCGCATCATGCTGAACATTTCAGCTTGAGAGGAACTAGCCGGGTTACCCAGGCCAGACGGGCAAGAGGCCGGCAAAACCTTGCCCCTTTTTGCCTTTTTCTTGGCCTTCTTCTTGGCTGGCTCGACAAGAGTCCTTTTTCTTACAGCGCGTATTCGGATTCGTTCGGATCCCCGAAGCCGCTTCAGAAACACGAACCGAACCCTCCGCGGAGGGACGCTCACCTCCCTCAAAGGGAGTAGTGCGCTGAGGGTATGAACCCAAAGTCTCGCACAAATTACCCATATTGGCTGAGCAAAAAGATGCGATAGCCATGGGCTGGGTGCTGAAATCACCCAGTGCGGGGGCGGACCGAGATGACTCGGTATGTGCCCGTTGACTACTAAAGGCGTGTGAACCCGCTATTGAACCGCTAGGGAGCGGCAATAGGAGAGCACTAGTAGTCACGCACTCAGGTGAAAACACCTGTTGCTCCGAAGAGCGTCCATAATTGTTAGCTCGAGCATTCCCATCAGCTGGCAATGTAGACAGCCCGGAAAGTACTCGTTCCCCCATATGGCATCGGCCGGGGGCTAGGGTTTGAGAACCCAGACCAACATGGACTAAGCCCGTGGGCTGCCCTGCAGTAGTGGGACGCGTCTCCCCTAACGGATTTAAGCGAGTGAACGCTACCGTGCGGGAAACAGCCGCCCCCCCTTCTGGTCTTGACGACCGGGGGATTGGATTCGAGATATCCAAACCACCTGAACCTGACGGCAGTAGTGGGACGAGTCTCCCCTAACGGATTTAAGCGAGTGAACGCTACCGTGCGGGAAACGGCCGCCCCCCTCTGGTCTTAACGACCGGGGGGTTGGATTCGAGATATCCAAACCACTAGAGCCTGACGCCACCCACCCCGAAGCCACGGGCCTCGGAGTTGACGTTCCAGGAACAGTTAACGCCACCCATCCCGAAGCCGCAAGCTCCGAGACTGGCAAACTCTGCAGGGAAACACCACTAGGCAACTTACCTGCAGCCCTCCTCCCTCCCCCATGTACCGAAGTACTCGGGAGAGTTCTGGAGGGCCGAGTCGTCTTGCTAGACGACTCTTCGGAAGAAGCAGGTCTCCGCGACCTAGCTGCTTCTTCTTCCGAATTCATAACACTGCAATAAAACAGACAATAAAGTAAACCAAAATATGAAATACTTTAACTGAGTGCAGATAATAATATCAAAAATTTGGGAGATACGCACAACAAATTTTCACAGCAAAAGACCGTAAGAACAAACACCGAACCCAAAGGCTCGGTGCCAAACGGAAACACCCTCAAACACACAGATATAACTATGTGGGGCTAACCGTGAAAATGAAAACTAATTGCCAAGAAAAGGAATCAAAATCCCTTGCAATCGGCAAAAGTGACTAACAAAACACAAGAGTACTATAATCTTAGACAAATATAAGTACCGAAAAGTGCTTTAACGATGCGAAAAAGCGCGCTGAAAAGATACAAAAAGACCTGATTTCAGGAGCGCCGTAACTCGACATCCTAACTCGTCGGGGGCGAGCAAGAAAGAGGAAGATGGCCGTGGCGTGTTGACGCGCGTGAGTGGCGAAGGGGACAATAGGATTACGGGGGGTGCGCACAATATTGTGACTCATTTGTGTTAAATTCTCGAAGGGGTCCCGTAGTCAAGACTACTGGCATAATAGGTAGGTATATATGATTTATTGCAGTAAATAACAAAAATCAGCTTTTTGTTGCGTCCTAATATCGGAAGAAATAATGCACATTTTTTCACCCGGCGATCATCACTTCGTTCAATCTGGCAATCGTATTCTTTTTTTATCTGTCAATACTGTAGTAATATCAATAATATTATTTCTTTGGGCGATCGTAAATCTGTATCATCTAGCGAGTGTAATTTAATTTAAATTAAACTTCCACATAATTCTTGCGATCCATACATTTCATACAAAAAAAAAAATCAGCTAATTTTGCGTCTTAATATCGGAAGAAATATAAAGCGCATTTGGTGCGCAAAACTGATTATCATTTGTTAATATTATCAATCATATCGTGCATTTTCCATGTATTGATCATTCTCATCAGTGAATTTATTTAAGGGCAACAAAAATATACATCGGCCGTCATTTATTTCATCTGTCTATACTGTAGTAATATTAATAATATTATTTCTTTGGGCAATCGTCCAAATCTGTATCATCTAGCGAGTGTAATTTAATTTCATCTGACGATCATTACTTTATTTCATATGATGAGCTTCAATTTCTTTCACCATTAAACTTCCGCATAATTCTTGCGATCCATACATATCATTAAAAACAAAAATCAGCTATTTGTTGCGTCCTAATATCGGAAGAAATAATGCGCATTCTTTAACCCGGCGATCATCACTTTGTTCAATCTGGAAATAGTTTTCTTTTTTTCATCTAACGGTCGACGCTGTATCTTATCTGGTGACCGTCGCTTACAATATTCATAAATAAAGCGAATTCACTATAGTATATGGCATCAACATGAATCTTCAAAAATAATTCTTCCGATCCTTACAGTCAAAGAAAGGGAAATACTTTGAAACAAGATTATACATGTATCATGCCGGCATGATCGATATCGCAATAAATGAAGTACCTTCGATCGCGCTGCGCATCCTTGGCTGTCCCGTTCATGATTTTTAATCACCGCATTCTGGGACCATTCCAGAATGACCCCATGCCATGTCGACGACAAAGGGACATTTCCAGAATGCTCCCAGAATGCTTCCAGAATGCTTTCAGAATGCCCCTTTGTTCGGCAAACAAAAGGCGCCGGATCGGCCGGAAATTTGAGAACGCGACTAGAATGGGGATATTACCGACCAATTCTGGAATGCTTGATGACCCCATTCCGGATACATTCTGGAATGGTCGATGAATTTGGATGGTCTCCCTAAGCGGGTTGGGCGTATGTAAACATCGACCCACCGCCAAAATCTCCTAGAGAGATAGACTTAGCTTTGAACTAGATGAATCTTTGATCGCGCGGGGTGGAATTTATGCCTCCGCCATCACCAAATTGGAAATGTATGGCATACATGTACACTCTAAACAAAATTACAAATCTTTTCACTTAAAAAGCACAGGAGACAGAAAATTTATTTCATTTCATTTTCATCCCGTACAAATAAAAAACTTACCATTGATGACTTACTATCATCAAATACACCAAGGAAATAGATATTTTATAGCAAATAGACCACTGTCCCCTTGAAATTTCTATAAGAGGTAGGCCTAGACTCCACACGAACCATTTTTATGTAAATGACGCCTCTGACCTTTGACCTTGAGACCCATAAAATCTAATCAGTTCATCGTCCTTCCCATATGCAAACATGGGCCAGGTTAGAAGCTGATCTGTCAAACAGTTCTTCAGTTATTGCGAGAACTAACCATTTTTATGTACATAATTACCTCTGTGACTTTTGACCTTTGACCTTGAGACCCTAAAATCTAATCAGTTCATCGTCCCTCCCATATGAATACATGGGCCAAGTTACAAGCTGATCCGCCAAACGGTTAATAAGTTATCACAAGAACGAACCATTTTTATGTATATGACCTCCATGACCTTTGAACTTTGACCTTGAGACCCTAAAATCTAACCAGTTCATCGTCCCTCCTATATGCATACATGGGCAAAGTTACAAACTGATAAAAAAAAATTTGATCGCGAGAACGGAAAGGGGACGGACGGACGGACGACCCAAAAACATAATGCCTCCGGCACCACCTACGGTGGGCGGAGGCATAAAAACTATCCTGATCTTGGGATGTAAAGGCAAAAGCCTTACCCTTAATCAGACCAGAGCGCCTAAAGAGAAGCCCGGTCTCGATGCGGTCATACTCCGCCATGAAACCCTCCGTGAGGGAAAAACCCTCAGAGGGAACCTATTGTCTGAACAATCGAGAAGTCGAACCCTACGCGCGGGTTGACTGAAAATCAGGGAGATATTTGGCCAACAAGGCAGCAGCCTCCGCCCCGCAAAGGGAAAGCGATTGAGGCTCTGCCTGCTCCACCAATGTCGATTCAGAAACCGAAAATTGAGAAGCAGACTCAAATTCTGGTACCGCTTGATTAGTTTGGGACAAAGGCCCGCAAACAATGGACGAATCAGGCGGATACTCCCATGGGTCACTATAGGTCTCCTCACCCGGCGGAGCCCCAAGGGCTGCGGGTGGAGGAGACGCGAGAGACCCCAGCTCAGACAATGGGTGATTTCACGCTCGGTGTTGGTGTTTAGAGCGAAGATTCTCCTAAAATCAAGCTCAAACACCGCTGTTCAGATTAAGGAGCCAATACTGATATCCTAACAAAGCGCATCGATAGTTTAACACTGGCAATGGCGTCAGCACCATTTTTAACGAAGGAAAAAAAATTGTTTAAAACTATTTAATTATTTAGTCTAGACTATCGTTAAATTACACGAGTAGTCCGGCAATTCTAAAAGAAATAATTATTTGATCTAGAGTGCGGTAAGAAACTTCACAGAAATGGATGGTCTTGACAGGAACAGTAAGTTTAGATATGATTTCTCTCGAGTTTCTCACTTGCAGCAGAAAATGCTGTGGTAGCTAATGCAGCTAGACGCCGGATTTCGGGCATTGGCTCAGATTAGGCGTGAAGTTTCATGGCTTTTGTATTGTAAATATTGATTTAGAGCTAATCCTGGTAGATGATGTGGATTCTCTGGGTCTTTAACTATGGAATATCTAACATTTTTATTAAATCAATCATAAAAAGAAAATTAGGTAGGAATTTTTATTCACTCCTTCAGCCCCATTAAAAAGCAAAAGTAGTTCCTTTCCGTGTGCTCTAGATCGAACGTTAGACCAAATTGCTGGCCTAGATCTAATATCAGGCCTAGAGCTAATATCAGGCCTATATGAACATAATACCTCTTAACACCTATGAAATTACACTTCGAATGACGCCTACTGTCTTTATTTCTCATGACTAATCAGCAAAATTTCCCATAGCTAGAAACACCAACAACAACACCGACCGTGAAATCTGTATTTCTTAATCCCTAGGGGTATAGTGTTAGTGAATGGGAATTTGTACATGAAATTAAACACCGACTTCCGAGCTCGGTTCAGCATACAATAATTAACAAAAAACAAACACCGGCAACCGGAACTACGTCAAAAAATCCGAGGTCAACACCTAACACCGACTGATTTTTTTTTCATTTCATAGTTGGTGTTAGATCACGATTTCGGGGCAAAATAGACACTAACACCAAACACCAACACCGAGGGTGAAATCACCCATTGGCGTATCGAGCACACATGGCCGAGGTAAGTTGGGCCAAATAGTCAGTGTCAGACCCCCGAAGAGGAATGGAAGCAGGGGCTGCTGTATCTGTAAGAGAGACCAGCCCTGCCGCTGAGCGAAAACCCGCATCATGCTGAGTAGCTCAGATTGAGAAGGATCAAATGGGGCAGCAGCGGGCCATGCCTTGCTTCTCTTAGTCCCCTTAGATGTGTCCTTCTTAGGCTTAACAGGAGCCGAAGCCATGTCCCGCTTCTTGGGACGTCTGACAGATTTTGGGCACCGCTGTTTCACTATAAACGCGATCAATGTAAAATAAGTCCACTACATCCAGTGCACGCGCATACTATTACTCCATTGAGTAAATGGCGTCATACGCCTTAGTTTACGGACGCATTGTCCAACTCATGCACAAAGTTGGAAAATGGCGAGGGAAACACCAGCAATCTAACAGATTTGCGATGTGTGATAATAAAAAAATCACTTAAATCTTGATGAAAAATGATATTGAAACGGAAATCTAGAAGATCTCGTCGATTTCTGGACGAAAAATGAAATTCTAGCGTCGGTTATGATCGAGTGCTAAAATCCACGTAATCACAGTAAATTGATGTACGACAACACCTTGTTTTCAAGCTGGCGTAGAAAAAAAATCAGAAATTTTTACAAACTAATGGTTAATGGTTTTCAAAATTTCAGTAAATAAATTTTGTAAATATTGAGAAATATTAAAATGGCCATCCTACCGTCTTTTGCATATTCCATTCAAACGCAAGCATTCACAGCACACATCGTTGATGTACCGTCATGGAGTCACTCGTGCAAATTGGGCAGCGACGTTGCCAATTTACCGTGTGTTGGCAAAATAGCGATCTTTATTTAATATCACATTTAATAATTATGTAGTTCAGATAATAATTTAGTAAAGTGAAATAATAATTTTTGGTTGCACAATTTTTAAAAAATATTACTGTGCAAGATTTACTACAATCACTACACACACTCAGTCTCACGTAATTGGTCTCTCACAGAACCACAGGAATTTCCAATTATTTGTTTACATACATGTTATGTGCGTATGTTCAATCAGCTGTACATGTATACAACAACATTTACGGGGTCAGTGACAAAACTCTCTCTTAAAAGCATTAAAACAATTAAAAATACTTCGAGTTCATGGGAAAACGGATTGCACACTTTATTTTTGGTTTATTTAATGAAATTTGATACAGCGCAGATAACTGTCTTTTCGTATTAAATTTACATTCATATGATTAGATTAAACACCTCCAGTCTATACAATGTTCAAGTTATCAACAAATAAAAAGGACATGGTGAAAATTCCTCCCAGCAGCTGTCATGGGGCATGCAGTGACAATCACACAACATGACATTTCCCAACGTAGAATTACACGTGTGGGGCTACCTAAAAAAATTAATTGGACATCCAACATACGCAATAAATTCACCAATTTGTAAAATCAGCATTGATTTTCTTATTTACTATATAAATCTATATACCTACCTATTATGCTAGTAGTCTTGACAACGCGACCCCTTCGAGAACTTGACACACATGAGTCACAATATTGTGCGCACCCCCGTAATCCGCAACGGCCATCTTCCTCTTTTGCGAGCAACCCCAAGTAGAAACATGTTGCTTGCAAGGTGCGGGGAAGGAGGGAGGGTCATAGGTAGGTATATAGATTTATATAGTAAATAAGAAAATCAATGCTGATTTTACAAATTTACTGCAATAAATCATATATACCTACCTATTATGCTAGACCAGCGCCAACTCAAAGACCGGGAGGCATGTTTCAAGCAGAAGGAAATAGGATTACAAAGAAGACACAGCGGCCTTCAAGGTGGCTGACGCAAAAATAGCCTCACCTGCAGGGACATCCCTAAGGTAGCAAGAAATGAAGGAATTGGACGAACGCCAATAAGCAGCCTTCAAAAAATCATCAAGCGCCACACCTTGAAACAGAGCCCAGGAAGTGCTGACACTACGAGTGTCATGAGCATGAGGCTTACTGTCAGATAAAAGAGCCTCTGTGCCAGCAGCCCTAATAGCCTCGACGATCCATCTAGAAATGGAATCAAGAGAAGCAGGAGAAAAAGGCTCTCGAGTGATCAGGAACAACTGATCATCCTTACGATAAGACTTAGTCCTATCAATATACCATTTGAGAGCTCTAACAGGACACCAAACTTTGTCCTCGCGCACTGACGAAAATCCAGAAAGCGGACAAAGAAAAATCTCAACAGGGCCAGAGGAAGCCGTTTGATTCTTGGCAATGAACGAAGCCTTAGGAATCAATCTAACACCTTTTCTCTCCCAGCGTAACATGACCAGGAGTAAGACAGAGGGCATGAAGAGTACTGCGCCTCTGCCCAGAGGCAATGGCTACCAAAAAAAGCGTCTTAACCGTAAGATGGTGAAGCAAAGCTTCACCTAACGGCTCAAAAGGAGGCTTCGCCAGGGCTTCTAAGACCTTAGGCAGGCTCCAAGACGGGACTAACTTAGAACGCGGAGGACGTTTAAGAAAGAACGACCGAATCAAACCACTCAACAGCAGGGAATTAGAAATCCCCAAACCATCTGAGAAGCCTGAATGAATGGCCCCGATCGCCGATCGGTAGCCTCGGATAGTAGAGATGGATCTCCCTTTGTCAAATAGCGAGATTAGAAAATCCGCAATTGAACCAATAGGAGCCTTAGACGGGGTTTGATTTCGCTCTTTACACCAGAGGAAAAAGACCGAAAGATGGGAATTATAAATGTCCCTAGTAGAAACTCTACGACTGGACATTAAGAAATCCGCGGCTCTATCAGAGAGACCCGACTGTCTTGCAGATTCCCCGACAGGGGCCAAGCAGTCAAATGAAGGGACTCTGGATTGTGGTGAAGAATCCCCGAGAGGGGCTGCAACACCAGATCCGCTCTTAACGGAAGAAGGAACGGTTGAGCCACCAGAAGGCTCATTAGCTCCGGAAACCAACTCCTCCTGGGCCAAAAGGGAGCTATCACAAGCACCCGAGCCCGATCTACCCTGATCTTCCGCAAGACTCGCGGAATCAGCTGGAAGGGAGGAAAGGCAAACCCTCGAAGATTCTCCCAACTGAGAGAAAAAGCATCGAGAGCCCAAGCTCCCTGATCGCGCGCACGGGAGCAATATTTCGGAAGTTGGTGGTTTAGAACCGACGCAAAAAGATCCACTTCTAGTGGACCCAGGCAACTGTGAATGCGGCAAAAGACCTCTGGATGGAGCATCCATTCTGATGGAAGACACCTGCCCCGAGACAGAAAATCCGCAATGAGGTTTTCCCGACCAGGGATGAAAGAGGCCAAGGGTGTGATCGCCATGCAACAACACCACCTCCACAGCTGTGCTGCTAAGGCATTCAGGGCAGCCGAACGAGTGCCTCCCTGCCGATTGATATAAGCCGCCACAGTGACATTGTCCGTGAGGATCAGAACTGAACGACTGAGAAGTCGACTTCTGAAATGGAGCAGAGTTAACAGAACTGCCATAAACTCCAGGACATTGATATGGGGAAGAGTCCCAAGATGAGACCAATCCCCCGCAACCGTGCTGCCATTGCAATGTCCTCCCCACCCCAACCGAGAGGCGTCCGTCAAAAACGAGATCGACGGAAGAGGGGTACGGAAGGACTTGCTTCGCGCGAGAAACTCCTCGTTCGTCCAACGAGAGAGAAGAGACTTGATTCTTATTGGTACTGGAATCCAGACCAACAGAGAATCCTAGCCCGGCTCAAAAGCCTGAGGAGATGTCTCTGAAACGGTCTCATAAGGAGCCGGCAATCCTCCAGAACATCGACTAGACTGGCTAGATATCCCAAGAACTGAGGCCACTATCAGGCCTTGACCTTTCTGGCCAGCATGAGCTTGCGAGCCGCCGAGACAATGGTGAGAATCCTGTCTCGACTGGGCCGAGCCAACTGATTCCGAATGTCTAACACAGCCCCCAGAAAAAAACTGGGCTGCGAGTAGGAACTAACTCTGACTTTTCCCAATTTATTAGGAAAACCCTAGTCTTGAGTAAGATTGACGAGCAAACGAGTCTCGTCTAACAAACGATCGCGCGACTCCGCTAGGAGAAGCCAATCGTCCAGGTAGCAAAATAGCCGAAAGCCGCATCGCCTCAGTGAGGCTGCCAGCACGGCTACCACCTGAGTAAACACCCGAGGGGCTGGGCGCAGCCCGAAGGGAAGAGCGCGAAAGCGAAAAGTCTCTGAGAGAAAGGAAAAACCCCAGAAGATCGCGCGATGAATGGGAATATGGAAATACGCATCTTTGAAAACTATCGAGACCGCGTAGTCCTTCCTCTTGATCAACGGGAGAATGGAGGCGAGAGTCTCCATCCGAAATTGTACTGAAGGAATGAATTTGTTTATTCTTTTCAAGTTCAGTATATCAAACGAAGTTTTCCCGAGCGCTTGGGAATAACAAAAGTCGGAGAAAGGGAAAAAGACAGCCAGTCTCTTACCCTTTCTATAGCCCTCTTTTTCAACAGAGATTCGATCTCCGATGAGGCATGAGAACGAGCGAGGGCAGACATGTGAGGTGACCGAGTTCCTATAGCCCCTCCGGGGAGCGGGGCGGACAGACCTATGAAGAATCCGTCTCGCCCATCAAAGAGAACAAAAGCGTCCCCGGAGATGGCCTCCCAAGCGGGGAGAAAGGAACGAAGACAGCCACCTACCAAGTCGCGGACAAAGGCCCGCGTCGACTTAGGGTGAGCGCGAAACTGCGTAATCAAGACAGAGACCTGTTTTCGCGCATCGATTTCTCTTTGAAAAACCGTAGCAAATTGACCGCCAAAAAGCGAAGGACCCCGAGACGGAACATCCCGGAGAAGCAGTGCGATGTCCGACTCCTTAACCCAAAGGGCCGTAAGAACCAAGACTCTGCGACGGTACATGACCGAGGCAGCTACAGTGGAAAACTGTGAGCACTGCAAACTAAACAGGACGCTTAATAAGAAGCGCCGCTTTAATGCGGTCATACTCCAGCTTGAAATCCTCCGCAAGAGAAATACCCTCGGAGGAATCCTGCTGCCCGAACCAACGCGAAGTCGAACCCTGCGCGCGGGCTGACTGAAAGTCAGGGAGAAATTAGGACAACAAAGCAATCGCTTCTACCCCACAAAGGGAGAGCGACTGAGGCTCTGCCTGCCCCAGCGATTCGGAAACCGAAGCTTGAGAGGCCGCCTCTAAATCTGGTTCCGCCTGAATTGATCGTGACAAAGGATCACGAACAAAGGCCGAAACAGTCGGATCCTCCCATGGACCACCATAAGTCTCCTCACCCGGCGGAGCCCCGACGGGGCGGCGAGAATAGGAGGCGCATGTGATCCCGTCACAGACACAGAAGAATCAACCACAAAAGGCTGATTAGTCTCAATGTCCGACCCTACAAAAGGGACAAAAGCAGGGGATGTGGTGCCCGGTACAAGGGACCAACCCTGAGTCTGGGCAAAAGCCCGCATCATGCCGACCATCTCAGCTTGAGAGGCCGGTGGGTTAGCCAAACCCGACGGGCAAGAGGCAGACAAAGCCTTGCCTCTTTTAGCCCCTTTCTTAGGCTTCTTTTTGACTGGCTCAACAAGAGCCTAAGCCGAAAACCGCCTTTTAGAGCGTTTATTCGGTTTCGTTCGGATCCCCGAAGCCGCTTCGGAAACACGAACCGAACCCTCCGCTGAGGGACGCTCACCTCCCTCTATGGGAGAAGTGCGCTAAGGGTATGAACCCAAAGACGCGCAGAAATTACCCATATCGGCTGAGCAAGAAGATGCAACAGCCATGGGTCGGGCGCTCAAGGCGCCCAGTGCAAGGGCGGACCGGGATGACCCGGTATTTGCCCACCGACTACTAAAGGCCTGTGAACTCGCTATTGTACCACTAGAGAGTGACAATAGGAGAGCACGAGTAGGCTGGCTCAACAAGAGCCGAAGCCGAAAAAGCCTTTTAGAGCGCTTGTTCGGAATCGTTCGGATCCCCAAAGCCGCTTCGGAAACACGAACCACAAGCTCTGAGACTGACAAACTCTGCAGGGAAACACCACTAGGCAACTTACCTGCAGCCCTCCTCCCTCCCCCATGTACCGAAGTACTCGGGAGAGTTCTGGAGGGAAGAAGCAGGTCTCCGCGACCTAGCTGCTTCTTCTTCCGAACTCATAACACTGCAATAAAACAGACAAATATACCAAAATATGAAATACTTTGACTGAGTACAGGTAATAATAATAATAAATTTGGAGATACGCACAACAAATTTCACAGCAAAACCGTGACAACAAACTCCGAACCCAAAGGCTCGGTGCCAAAACGGAAACATCCGCAAACACACAGATATAAATGTAATACCCCAAATTTATATGTCTTCGTGCATTACAGCAAGTTGACAAAATTATATATTATTGTTATTTTATAAATATGGACATTTAAGATGATTTTGTGTATTTCCTGTTTCTTTTTTATATATCTATTTCATATCCCTGAAATATTTTGAGTAATGCTGGTCTAAACTATGTGTTAGTGGATATCTCCTGTATCTACATGTATATGCAAAAGCTGTGTAAAAGCCATTGGCATTGTGTTAGATGTCCACTAACATTCAGTGTCATGAACAAAGAAGTTACAGTCTATTCATTGGGTCAGACCTAGCCAGAGACTTACAAGATTACATAAAAGAGTTAGCTTGTAACAGTTTGTTTATTGTTTACCTCAGTTCGGTTGCCTGGTAGTGTAGAAATCGAACAGTCCAGGTAAGGGGTGTTTTTTTTATATGAGGAATAAGAATTATATTAATTTATTACTTCTTCAAATTTATGATTTAATATTTATGTTCACATGATACATTTTAATCCACAGTTATGTTATATTTTATCAAACTGATATAAATGATATTTTACTGAGGGATAATTTACAAAGCGCATTTATGCACCCCTACTGGACTAATGGAATCGTCTTAGTTTGTGTTGGCTTTCGGTATAAAAGATGGGAAAAGCTGAAATATTGGCATCATTATTGTGATTCCACAAGAAGTAACACAGCCAACTATATTCCTTGTGTTTTATTTCTGCATTACAGGTAAGCATCAGAACATTTTCTATTCCCTTAAATTGAAATGTTTATATGATTTTCATAGTATGTTTAACTTTGTTTATTTTGATAATGTTGATCATTTGTCAGAAGGTAGCTTTCAGTATTTTGGGAAACACTGAATTAGTTTTAGCTTTTGTGAGTTTGATACATTTTACTTGTTTCTGCAAATTTATTTGATTTTCTCATTTAGTATTGACACTAAATTAGTTTAACTTGAGTTAAGCTGTTGGATTACATGATTTGTTATTTTCGGTTTAACTACTGAACCGGAATATTTCTTGTATAATTTTTGAAATATGTTTGCTTCTTGAGTTTAGTCGGATAAGATTTTATAAGTCAGGGATGAATTTTATTACGTGATGATGCAGTTTCCGAAAATGGCTTTATTGACTTTTATTCGCAAATGTGTTTGGCAATAATATCTTAGATTGCAAATGCATGCAAATGCAGTTTATTCTAGCTATATTTTAGATTGAGTTTCAAATTAACTGTTTCAGTATTAAGAGTTTATTTAATTAGCTTTTGCATTTAATAATTTATTAGGAATTAAACCAAAAAGAGATGCAATAATTTAGGTTCGGTTGGTTTAATTTAATTACATGTATATACAATACAAATATCCTACTCGAAATGCATTTCACTCACCTTAGTTTCTATATTCATGTCTTTTCGCATTTCATTTACATTATAGTTTGTTTTGTTCATGGTTTTATATATTTCATTCTCATCTTATTATTATGTTTGATATCATAATGTTGAAGTTTTGCTTTGTGTGATAGTCAATATAATAAAAGATGGATCATTATTGTGATTCCACAAGAAGTAACACAGCCAACTATATTCCTTGTGTTTTATTTCTGCATTACAGATCGGTCTATGACATACTATAGACGTCTATAAAAACACCCGCCCCCTGTCGGGTGCAACATTTGGAGGCACTGCCCGGATGGTGTCACCAGCGAGAGAACTGATGAGGCTGCAAGTCACCATCCAGTGAACGAGCGGGGATCCTGACTGTCCTTCATAAGCGGACGTCTGCAACGTGTTACTTGGGCCGGAGAAGAAGCAACGCCATGGAGCAACTCGTGGATACTGTCACTCTAAAGTTGTTTAAGTGCACAGTGGAGGAGCTAGAGAGGGCGGCTGCAGCTGTAGGGCTCGAGGAAGAAGCTGTGGAGACTGCGAAGGTGAAGGGCCGGAGGGAGCTCCATCGTAAAGTCACTCGGTTCTTGACGAGGGACGAGGTCCATGATGGCGGAGATGACAAGGTGGAGGCGACCTACCGATTGGTTGCGGATGCTTTGAAACTGACAGCTGCAGCTAAGGAGGGAGAAGTCCCCAAAGTCATGGGGGAAGTTCCAAACACAGAGCTTGCAGCTAGCCACGCAAAGACTGAACCAGCTCCGACCCATAACGGATCTCCTAGCGGGCCAAGATCTGAACGTTTATGCAGTGAATGGGACTTCTCTACCCTACATTGGATATGCTGAGCTGATAACTAACATCAGTAAAGAGGGCACAGAAGTCACCGTTCCTTTCCTCGTCCATGACGGCAATGCTAGTTATGACATCATACTGGGCTTCAACGTCATTGAAGCTCTGGTGAACAGCTCTCCATCCTCGCATGATGCTCGATGTAGACTGCTTGCGTCTGCCTTGGAATTCTCTTCAGGTACAGTCAGCCAAATTGTTTCTTCTCTTTCAACAGCATCAGGAGAAATAGCCCTGGCTGTCGCCGTAAAGAAGCCAACTGTAATCCAGCCTGGGAGAAGTGCCAACATACACTGCACAACTCAGAAAAGGGACAAATTTCGAGCGGAATACATCTTTGAGCCTGATGAAAGTAACGCTCTACTGGAAGAGGGACTAGAACTCGATAATACCCTTGTACAGATGGATTGCTGGAACCCGCGAAATGTCCGCCTCTGCGTCACGAATTCATCGTTGAAGCCAGTCCTGGTCCCCAGACGCCTGGTTCTTGGTCATCTGTATGAGGTAACATCTGTTAATGTCCATCTTCCACCAGATTATCCAGGTTCCCATGATAATAATATTTCAGCCGCCACAACGACAGCTACTACTGCAGACTCCAAACAAACTCGCCGAGGTCCGTATAATTGCGCATTTCGAACAAAAGACTGTTTTAGCCCATTTTTTGAAGTAAAATGGGAAAAAATCTAGTGATGGGCATTTTATTTTTTTTAATGAAAACAAATCTTAAATCGTGAAAACAAATAATTTTGACAGCCTAGTTACTACAAAATTTCTGCATTAAGATCACGAAGCGTTTCCCTACACCTAACATTAGGAAGAGTTTTCCGTGTTGAAAGAGAATGCAGTATGAGAGAGATGATTTTGGAATACATTATTATTTCTATAATCGAACAAACCACAAAGAAAACGCAAGTATATATGGTAATCAACGGAAAAATGCATGAATAAATTTTGTTTCGTTGATATTTTATTTTAAAAAGGCTTTTTGCCTACTACATAACAAACAGATCTCGGCATATGCGAGCATACGTTGTAAACAATGCAGACGGCATTGGCACACTATCAATACAAGTTGGCACTGTGACTTATTTAATTCAAGAAACAGCGGTGTGGGCGGTTCTCCAAAACAACTTCGGAATCACGAACCAAACTCTCGACAGAGGGATGCCCGCCTCCCTCCAGGGGAGAGGTGTGCTGAGGGTATGTACCCAAAGTCGCGTACACACTACCCGCACTGGCTGAGCAACTAAAGTCTACAGCCACGGGTCGGGCGCTCGGGTCGGGCACTCGAGGCGCCAAGTGCGAGGGCAGACTGGGACAAAGTCCCACTATTCGCCTATGAACTACTAAAAGTATGTGGAATCACTATTGTACCGCCTATGGGCGGCAATAGGAGACTACTAGTAGTCGCGCACTCGGGTCACAACACCTGATGCTCCGTAGAGGACCCATAATAGTTGGCTCGAGTCTTCCTATCAGCTGGCAAATGCAACAGCCTGGGTAGCACTCGTTCCCCCATACGGCATCGGCCGGGGGCTAGGGTATGAAAACCCAGACCAACATGGGCAGTGCCCGTGAGCAGACAACAGACAATAAAAGTATACAAAATTTTTTTTCATGAAATACTTTTAATACAAAGCAGGCAATATTAAAACTAAAAATTTGGGGGATATGCACAAAATTCTACATATAAACACCATATTTCAAACACAGAAACTATAACAGGATCGGGGCAAACGGAATCACCAGCAAGACACACAGCAATAACTATGTGGGGCTGGTCATCTAAAAGGAAAATAACTGCCTGAAAAGGAACATAAAATATCCCTTGCAATAGGCAAAAAGTGACATAAAAACCACACTAGTACTATAATCTAGAACGAAAATAAGTACAGAAAAGTGTTTTTAAAGGTCGTAAAAGCGCACTGAAAAGATGCAAATTCAGGAGCGCCGTAACTCGACGACCTAACTCGAACGGGAGCGAGCAAGAAAGAGGAAGATGGCCGTTGTGTATTCATGCGGGTGAGGAACGAGGGGGATAACAATGGGTTGCGCTGGGTACGCACAATATTGTGACTGCTTTGTGTTAAAAATTCTCGATTAGGTAGCGTAGTCAGGAGACTAGCATAATAGGTAGGTATATATGATTTATTGCAGTAAATTACAGTAAAGAGATAGTGGTGAAAATTAGTAAGGTTCAAAAGGATAGAGATAAGGTGAGAATATAAAGGAAGTGAAACAGAGGAGAAACGAGAGTGAGACAGGAAAAAAGGAGAGAGATAGACACGGATGAAACCATTCTTACCTGTTGAAGAGATCCAAGTAAAAGGGGTATCGTTTCTGGTTGAAGTAAAGTCTGGGCTAGGCAGGCTAATGTCATCTCTGCTTCATACCTCAGCTCTTCATCAGACTCGCAGCTCTCAAGAGGTGCCAACTGAAACATATATATCAATGCATCAATTATTAGATAAACTTGAAACATTGTTCATTAAAATATCATGCTATTGAAATCTACTGCCTGTGAAAGTTTAAAATCTGCCAGAGGTAAAACTATGTCCAGAAACACATGAAAGTATACCTTAATTTTACTGTTTTAAAAATGTATCAAACTACCAACACAACTTAATTACAACTACTTCATCTAAATTGTGACTATTATCACATAAAAATAGTAACATGGCCTTAAGCACCCCTCCCATAATATGTGCATCATTTCTACTCTTAGGAGAGAATATATATGCTTTTCATATTAAAGAGAAGACTGAGTTCTGGGAAAGGTGCAAAATAATGTATGAGCTTTCTCATTCCTTTTATGTCAGTTTGGAAGAACATCATAGTAGAAATGTCCCCTGAAAAGGATTGCTCTTCAAATGCTCTTATATTCCAAATATGATGAGAAAAAACTGAAGTGTTCAGGCCAAACATTCATGACACATACTCATTCTTCAGTTGATTGAGGTTTGGAAAGGTACCCCACAAAAACTAAACATTTGTAACTTGCTGGAAATTCACAGACATGTCACTCACCAAAGGAAGGTACTGGAATATTTCCTGAGGTGCAGGTGACACAAGGTTCCCTAGGCTGCCTATAATCCACTTCATGACTGGGGAGAGAAATTGTGATGAAAGAAACACATTCATTTATTCAACAGAAAATATATTTGGAGGGAATGATGCAGTCTGGGTCCCATCACTTTAAGCAACTGCTAATCAATTAATTAAAATTCTCCAGAAAGTTCACAAAGACATTTCATCAATCAAAACATTTAAAACAGTATAGCAGTGTTAAAAAAAAAAAGTAAATCAGTGTAAAAAATAATAGGTTCTCAACATTTGATGGTAGATGGAAAACTGCCATAAAAGAAAAATCTCTTCTTATTCTGTTGCTACATGATTTATTTATACATGCATACATCTTACATCTATATATAGACATGAGAATGACACAACAAAAAGTTCTTTCCTGAAAGAAAAAAACGTCCGTAGGGACACACAGCAGTTGATTAAAGTTATCGAGCTAATAATACAGAAATTCCTGTGTTTATGCCCTTCTGCCAGTAACACAACGAATCAGGTAACTCACCTGTCTTACATAACCTTATGACCTTTTTCCTCTCATCATCCTCCGCCCTCTCTTCCTCAGAGACTTGGATAGCTCCCCAGACATCAATGTTAGCTAGAGGAGCCATCTGGGGCAGGATGCACTCGAAGAACTCCTGACGGTGTGGGGAGGCTGTCTTGTTCTCCCGCGACCAGGCGTTGTCGTACATGAAGATCATTACAAGGAAGCTGGTGAAGAGATGGATCAATTGGAATTAGAGGAGACTGCTTGCTTAGGAGGTACAGTCCCGCCCGCGGGAAACGTCACGCCCTATACGAAAAATGGACGAGACCTTCCCGCAAAAAGACGAAAATCAGATGCGTCCGGTACCCTCAAAGATCAGTCGTCGTGCGTGCGGAAATACTCGTATATTTGAGGGTACTTGGGCTAGAAAATAACGCTACCTCAGGAAGAAAAATTGCGTGGCTTCATCCGAAAAAAATCAAGAACATAAAAGTATTTTTCTTTGTAATAAAAAGGGAATTAATGAATTTCCCCGACAGCCATTTAGATTATAGATGCAGAATATTAGGAAATAATGTAAGTTGTCGAAGGAAGTTCATTTCCGCTTCCAAACTTTGGTCTCGACCAAAATATGGACGCGGCAATTTTGCCCTCTCCCGAAAGTGCGGAAACGCCAAAACGTGTTTAGGAATTATAAGGACAGTGAACGGAATCTTTCAAGAATATAATTTTATGCGGATAGGTTTCTGAATGAATGCGGATTTACCTATTTTGCATTCCGCATCTTGTCCGCGGCCTATTCTTCATTTTGAATAGATCATAAACGCATGTACGCTGAGTTATTGTTTTATTATCATTTTTATCTGTTGCCTAGCAAAACGACATCACAATTTGAGATCGGGATATCCTTTATTTTCTGTAAAATTTTACTAGTTGTGCCCATTTGAAGTCTTTGCTTGGAGTTTGTTTACTTGAAATACTCTAGATTATGAGGAATCATGAATCAAATATAACATTTCTAAAATAGTGAGATGTGCGCCAAGTTTGACAAATCATAATTGTCAGTAGTTTATCATGTTTATAGAGTTTCTCTATTTTCTAGGATGAACACATTAAGCCAACCAGTTAAAATTTGAAGTTTATCTAAATCGGCAAAATTATTGTAAATACGTCTTTTTTTAGATATACTTGAATTTACTAAATCATATTTTTTTGTGTGTGGTGATATATTACATTGAGGTATTTACTTTTTAAAGGAACAAACATGTACAAGAAGGAAAATGCAAGAATGAATGTTTTAATGCTGTCATAAATTATTGAAGAACGTAAACTTTGATCACAACAGTGCTTCATGTGTATTTGTTATGATCGTCGTACATTTTTTCTCTGTTATCATATAGAAGCCTACATTGTAACTCACTGAAGCCCATTACTAGAATTTTATGGGGGGGGGGGGGTGTCCAGACTGTCCTCCATACGTCATAATGCAGAGGGTTTGTTACTCCTACGGTTCGTAATTCCGAAGATTTAATAGAGCCCTACATAACTTTTTGGAATAACGAACCCAAATTCATTTTTCGGAATTACAAACCGTGTTTCTTTTTACTACTTTATGACCTTCCTTTTTGTTGAATTATTATCCTTCGCCGGGACTGACGAGCCGGCGGGGTAACAAACCTTCGGATTCACCATTAGAACGAATACAACGAATAAGTGCATGTGTTTTTATTGACAATGTCCTGTGAAATAAATTTCATCCCTGCGAAAATGCCGTAGTCATGGTAATATTAGGGCGTCGCCTTCCGGCAAGGGGGCTGCTACTGCCATTCACTGCAGTACCGGACATCTTTATACAGAAAGCGACGAGGGCTCTGTTATCAATATTCGAATATGCGAAACCCTCTTTTTTCAGGCGCGTGACTAGGGAGTGGTGGTGGGGGCGGCCTCCCCACTAAACATCAACTAAAAAAAGAAATTTTAAAAAAGTGAGAATGCAAAAACGGGCGGAAGTAAAAGAAACAAGAGCCCCAGGGGGCACGACGCTCACCTGAGGTGGATCAATTCACATCTGGTGCATGTTCTCTCTAGCACCACCAGGAGATATGTTAGAAATTGAAACAACTAGGAGGATGTACATGAGATGATGTTAGAAATTAACATAATTCCCCCCCACCCCATGGTCTACAGTGTCATGTATTATTTGAATTTCCTACATCTAAGGATGATTCCACCAAGTGTGGTTGAATCATACAACAAATCATGCAAAGAATGTACATTTCCCCTCCTGCATATTAACCTCGCACTCGCAGGACCCCTATGGGGCCACCCTGAGAATGTCATGAACAACTTTTTTTTAATTCATCTTCAAGATGTATATAACACACAAAATATCTAGATAAACTTCTGGTTCTGGAGAAGAAGGGAATTGAAGGGAATTGAAGGGAAGGAGGCTAACGCGGGGTAACAACAGAAGCTGCCGCCCTCAGTGACGAAGTTGCAAACCGCGCTTCTGCAGAAGGAATGTCCTTCAGATAAAAAGAAGTAAAAGAATTGGGAGACCGCCAAAAGGCGGCCCTCAAAATGTCTTCTAGGGCAATACCCTGAAAAAGCGCCCAAGAAGTGCTAATGCTTCTGGTATCATGCGCTCTAGGCTTACTATCCGAGAGAAGGGCCTCGGGACCAGCGGCCTGAATGGCCTCAACAAATCCCTCTAGAAATGGATTCTTTAGAAGCAGGAGAGAAAGGTTCGCGAGTAATAAGGAAAAGTTGCTCGTCCGAGCGGCAATCTTTGGTCTTGTCTAAGTACCATTTTAGCGCCCTCACCGGGCACCAAACCTTGTCCTCCTTGACTGAGGAGAAGTCTGACAGAGGACTGAGAAATACCTCAACCGGACCGGAGGAAGCCGTCTTATGACTTATAAACTTATCAACAAGAGCCCCAGGGGGCACGACGCTCACCTGAGGTGGATCAATTCACATCTGGTGCAGGGGCCCCTATAAGGCCACCCAGAAAAATTTCATGAACAACTTTCATTCTTCATCTATAGAGGTATCTCTATACACAATACCAAGTCTGAGCTTCCTACCAAGTTCGGTTAAATTCCAATCATGTGTTTTGGAGAAGAAGCTGAAAATGTAAAAAGTTTATGGATGGCGGACAACTTGCCCCACCCCCCCCCCCCCCTCCAGTATGTTACCCCCACAGACCCCCTATAGGGCCACCCAGAAAAAAATTCATGAACAACTTTCATTTTTCGTCTATAGAGGTATCTCCATACACAATACCAAGTCTGAGCTATTCCTGGTTCTGGAGAAGAAGATGTTTGAAATTTACATAGCTTTTACACTTGGGGGCCCTCCCCCTGGGCCCCCCTGGGGGCCACATGTACCATTTTAGCAACTTTGGGTCCCCTACCCCTAAGGATGATTCCTACCAAATTTGGTTGAATTCCGATCATGTGTTTTGGAGAAGAAGATCAGAATGTACATTTTGCCTGGCAGCGCCCCACCCCCCCTCCAGTATGTAACCCCACAGGGCCCCTATAGGGCCACTCAGAGAAATTTCATGAACAACATTCATTCTTCATCTATAGAGGTATCTCCATACACAATACCAAGTCTGAGCTATGCCTGGTTCTGGAGAAGAAGATGTTTGAAATTTACATAGCTTTTACAATTGGGGGCCCTCCCCCTGGGCCCCCCTGGGGGCCACACGTACCATTTTAGCAACTTTGGGTCCCCTACCCCTAAGGATGATTCCTACCAAGTTTGGTTGAATTCCGATCATGGGTTTTGGAGAAGAAGATGAAAATGTAAAAAGTTAACGGACGACGCACGACGGACGACAAACAAATTTCCATCGCAATAGCTCACTCGAGCCTTAGGCTCAGGTGAGCTATAAAGGGAGATCAGAAAATCTGCAATCGTGCTTACAGAAGCCTCACGGGGTGAAACCCCCCCCCGAGATCGTCGCACCAAACTGAAAATGCCTCCAGGCGGGAGTTGTAAAGAGATCTCGTGGACTCTCTACGACTCTGAATTATAAACTGAGAGGCTCTCTCGGAGAGACCCGAGGCCCTAGCGTCGCCCCTGATAACGGCCAGGCGGTCAAGTGAAGAGTCTCGGGCCGACCATGGAGGATCCCCGAAAGAGGCTGCGACACCAGGTCTGGCCTCAGAGGAAGCGGAAACGGCTGCCCCTCCAGGAGGGACAGGAGTAGGGGAAACCAAGGCCTCCGCGGCCAGCGCGGGGCAATAAGCAGGACCCACGCTCGATCCTCCTTGATCTTTCTCAGAACCTGAGGGATCAATAGAAACGGGGGGAAAGCATACCCTCGAAAGTGTCCCCAGTGGAGGGCGAAGGCATCGAGTGCCCAAGCCTCCGGGTCCCGAACCCGAGAACAGTACCTCGGAAGACGGTGATTGAGAGCGGTCGCAAACAGATCGATCTCTAGCGGCGCCCACGCCGCAAGAAGAAGATCGAAAACCTCCTGATGGAGGGACCACTCGGAAGGGAGACACCTGCCCCGGGACAGAAAGTCTGCTAAGAGATTCTCTTGCCCGGGAATGTAAGAGGCTATTGGAACTATATTGTTCAACCGACACCACCTCCAAACCTGGGCGGCAAGCGAGTTCAGGGAACCTGACCGGGTTCCACCCTGACGATTGATGTAGGCGGCAACCGTGGTGTTGTCCGTAAGGATAAGAACGGAGCGCCCTACAATCATGTGCCTGAAATGGCGGAGCGATAAGAAGGCCGCCCGCATCTCCAGCACATTGATATGGTGAATGGTGCGCAGATGAGTCCCACGAAATCACCTCGTCCCCACAATACCAGAAAACCCGACTGATGTTGTAATGCTGAACAATGCTAGCAAACAACAAGTTGCCTGACCCAGTTCGAGACCCCCTGGATGCAGGGGTCCCTAACTTACCTCCCGACGAAAAGTCTGGGAAGATAGTTCTCACGCCCGACCCGGTACTGCGTCTCAAAGAAGAAGAAGCCGTAACACTGGCCGTACGGGTAACCGGAGTCGAGGAAAAACTCATACCGAAACTATAGAGTCGATGTGAGGCATAAACCTGAAAATATAAAACAACAAGATGAATGCGACTGCGTCTCCTATATGCCTCCGCTTAAATTAAGTTGATGGCTTGAACTAACAAAAGGATTTATAAGCAGGTGATCATTATGTACAGCTTCTTTTAATACATGTTTTAATGAGAAGCACTGTTTCAGGTAAACGAAAACTGTGGTCCTTATAGACAGGTGATCATTTTATACAGGTGGTTGTGAAAGCAGATTTGACAGTACTTTCATTATTCAAACCATGGTCAAATCCACATAAACCCCATACTGCTAAACCAGGGGGAGAAGGAATACATGTACAATTAAAAAAAAACAAGGCTAAAAACCAGTAATTTCATGTAAATTGACCTCTGTGACCTCTGACCTTTGACCTACTTACCCCAAAATCTAATCAGTTCATCTTTCTATGGGGATACATACTGGTACCAAGTTTGAAGTTCTCACCTCAGATAGATCTTGAGATATCGCGGTAACGGTGCTAAAAACCAGTAATTCCATGTAATTTCATGTAAATTGACCTCTGTGACCTCTGAACTTTGACCTACCTACCCCAAAATCTAATCAGTTCCTCTTTCTATGGGGATACATACTGGTACCAAGTTTGAAGTTCTTACCTCAAACAGTTCTTCAGAAATCGCGGTAACGGTGCTAAAAACCAAGAATTTCATGTAATTTCATGTAAATTGACCTCTGTGACCTCCTTATCCCAAAATCTAATCAGTTCATCTTCGTATGGGGATACATACTAGTACCAAGTTTGAAGTTCTTACCTCAAACAGTTCTTGAGATATCGCAGTAACGATCGAGGCTAAAAACCAGTAATTTCATGTAATTTCATGTAAATTGACGTAAATTGACCTGTGACCTCTGACCTTTGACCTACTTACCCCAGAATCTAATCAGTTCATCTTTCTATGGGGATACATACTGGTACCAAGTTTGAAGTTCTCACCTCAGATAGTTCTTGAGATATCAAGGTAACGGTGCTAAAAACCAGTAATTTCATATAATTTCATGTAAACTGACCTCTGTGACCTCTGACCTTTGACCTACTTACCCCAAAATCAAATTGTAAAATCAGCACTGATTTTCTTATTTACTATATAAATCTATATACCTACCTATTATGCCAGTAGTCTTGACTACGGGACCCCTTCGAGAATTTAACACAAATGAGTCACAATATTGTGCGCACCCCCCGTAATCCTATTGTCCCCTTCGCTACTCACGCGCGTCAACACGCCACGGCCATCTTCCTCTTTTGCGAGCAACCCCAAGTAGAAACATGTTGCTTGCAAGGTGAGGGGAAGGAGGGAGGGTCATAGGTAGGTATATAGATTTATATAGTAAATAAGAAAATCAGTGCTGATTTTACAAATTTACTGCAATAAATCATATATACCTACCTATTATGCCAGACCAGCGCCAACTCAAAGACCGGGAGGCATGTTTCAAGCAGAAGGGAATAGGATTACACCGAAGATTACAAAGAAGACACAGCGGCCTTCAAGGTGGCTGACGCAAACATAGCCTCACCTGCGGGAACATCCCTAAGGAAGCAAGAAATGAAGGAATTGGACGAACGCCAATAAGCAGCCTTCAAAATATCATCAAGCGCCACACCTTGAAACAGAGCCCAAGAAGTGCTGACACTACAAGTGTCATGAGCATGAGGCTTACTGTCAGATAAAAGAGCCTCTGTGCCAGCAGCCCTAATAGCCTCGACAATCCATCTAGAAATGGAATCAAGAGAAGCAGGAGAAAAAGGCTCTCTAGTGATCAGGAACAACTGATCATCCTTACGATAAGACTTAGTCTTATCAATATACCATTTGAGAGCCCTAACAGGACACCAGACTTTGTCCTCGCGCACTGACGAAAACCCAGAAAGCGGACAAAGAAAAATCTCAACAGGACCAGAGGCAGCCGTTTGATTCTTGGCAATAAAAGAAGCCTTAGGAATCAATCTAACGCCTTTTCTCTCCCAGCAAACATGACCAGGAGTAAGACAGAGAGCATGAAGAGTACTGCGCCTCTGCCCAGAGGCAATAGCTACCAAAAAGAGCGTCTTAACCGTAAGATGATGAAGCGAAGCTTCACCTAACGGTTCAAAAGGAGGTTTCGCCAAGGCCTCCAGGACCTTAGGCAGACTCCAAGACGGTACTAACCTAGAACAAGGAGGATGTTTCATAAAGAACGACCGAATCAAACCACTCAATAGCGGGGAATTGGAAATCCCCGAACCATCTGAGAAACCCGAATGAATGGCCCCAATCGCCGAACGGTAGCCTCGGATAGTAGAGATGGATCTCCCTTTGTCAAATAACGAGATTAGGAAATCCGCAATTGAACCAATAGGAGCCTTAGAAGGGGTTTGATTTCGCTCTTTACACCAAAGGAAAAAGACCAAGAGACAGGAATTATAAATTTCCCTAGTAGAAACCCTACGACTGGACATTAAAAAGTCCGCGGCTCTATCAGAGAGACCCGACTGTCTTGCAGATTCCCTGACAGGGGCCAAGCAGTCAAATGAAGGGACTCTGGATTGTGGTGAAGAATCCCCGAGAGGGGCTGCAACACCAGATCCGCTCTTAACGGAAGAAGGAACGGTTGAGCCGCCAGAAGGCTCATTAGCTCCAGAAACCAACTCCTCCTGGGCCAAAAGGGAGCTATCACAAGCACCCGAGCCCGATCTTCCCTGATCTTCCGCAAGACTCGCGGAATCAGCTGGAAGGGAGGAAAGGCAAATCCTCGAAGATTCTCCCAACTGAGAGAGAAAGCATCGAGAGCCCAAGCTCCCCGATCGCGAGCACAGGAGCAATATATAGGAAGTAGGTGGTTTAGAACCGACGCAAAAAGATCCACTTCCAGTGGACCCAGGCAACTGCGAATGCGGCGAAAGACCTCTGGATGGAGCATCCATTCCGATGGAAGACACCTGCCCCGAGACAGAAAATCCGCAATGAGGTTTTCCTGACCGGGGATGAAAGAGGCCACGGGTGTGATCGCCATGCGACGACACCACCTCCACAGCTGTGCTGCTAGGGCATTCAGGATAGCAGAACGAGCCGATTGACATAAGCCGCCACAGTGACATTGTCCGTGAGGATCAGAACTGAACGACTGAAAAGTCGACTTCTGAAATGAAGCAGGGTTAAAAGAACTGCCATAAACTCCAGGACATTGATATGGGGAAGAGTCCCAAGATGAGACCAATCCCCCGCGACCGTGCTGCCATTGCAATGTCCTCCCCACCCCAACCGAGAGGCGTCCGTCGAAACCGAGATCGACGGAAGGGGGGGTACGGAAGGACTTGCCTCGCGCAAGAACCTTTCTGGCCAGCATGAGCTTGCGAGCTGCCGAGACAATGGTGAGAATCCTGTCTCGACTGGGCCGAGCCAACTGATTCCAAATGTCCAACACAGCCCCCAGAAAAACTGGGCTGCGAGAAGGAACTAACTCTGACTTTTCCCAAATTATTAGGAAACCCAAGTCTTGAGTAAGATTGACGAGCAAACGAGTCTCGTCCAACAAACGATCGCGCGACTCCGCTAGGAGAAAGCAATCATCCAGGTAGCAAAATAGCCGAAGGCCGCGCCGCCTCAGTCAGACTGCCAGCATGGCTACGACCTGAGTAAAAACCCGAGGGGCTGGGCGAAGGGAAGAGCGCGAAAGCGAAAAGTCTCTGAGAGGATGGAAAACCCCAGAAGATCGCGCGAAGCGCGATGAATGGGAATATGGAAATACGCATCTTTGAGAACTATCGAGATTGCGTAGTCCTTCCTCTTGATCAACGGGAGAATGGAGGCGAGAGTCTCCATCCGAAAATGTACCGAAGGAATGAATTTGTTTATTCTTTTCAAATTCAGTATCAAACAAAGTTTTCCCTAGCGCTTGGGAATGACAAAGATTGGAGAAAGGGAAAGAGACGGCCGGTCTCTTACCCTTTCTATAACCCTCCTTTGTAACAAAGACTCGATCTCTTTTGAAGCATGAGATCGAGCCAGGGCAGACATGGGAGGTGAACGAGTTCTTATAGCCCCTCCGGGGAGCGAAGCGGATAGATCTATGAAGAATCCGTCTCGCACGACGGAGAGCACAAAAGCGTCCCCGGAAAAGGCTTCCCAAGCGGGGAGAAAGAAACGAAGTCGGCCACCTATCATGTCAGAACAAGCGCTCAGAGAAGACCATCAAAGCCTAGGCTTGGCCTTATGCGAAGCCGTCGCCTTGCCACGAGAACCTCTCGAAGAGCCTCTGCCACGTCCACCTCTCCCGCGAGAAGGAGCTGGCTGAGACTCAGTAGGCGGGACCCCAGAAACACGGCTGTGTTGACCCGAAGCAGGACCAGCAGGCCTCCGACGGACAGGGGCCCGCGTCGGCTTAGAGTGAGTGTGAAACTGCGTAGTCATGTCAGAGACCTGCTTACGCGCATGAATCTCTCTCTGAAAAACCGTAGCAAATTGCCACCAAAAAGCGAGGGACCCCGAGACGGAACATCCCGGAGAAGCTGCGCGATGTCCGACTCCTTAACCCCAAGGGCCGAAAGAGCCAAGACTCTGCGACGGTACGTAACCGAAGCGGCCGCAGAAGAAAGCTGTGACCACTGCAAACTAAAAGAGAGAATGCAACAGGTCATCAATAACCAGCTTGTCACTATCAGTGACATTCTGAAAACCTGAAAAAGCAGCCAGACGCATACCCGCTCTGACCTGGTTTTCAACACCGCTCCAACGCTTATCCTCCGACTTAAAGGCGACGGAGGTCAGCGGATTGACCGCCCGTAAACGGCGACTCACCACTAAAATCTCCGGAGAAAGAGAGTTAGCTTTGAAAAAGCTGTCTTGATCTTGGGAACCGAAGGCAAAAGCCTTTGGGAGACCATCCAAATTCATCGACCATTCCAGAATGCATCCGGAATGGGGTCATCAAGCATTCCAGAATGGGTCGGGAATATCCCCATTCTAGTCGCGTTCTCAAATTTCCGGCCGATCGGCGTCTTTTGTTTTGCCGAACAAAGGGGCATTCTGAAAGCATTCTGG
The DNA here is from genome assembly GCA_025617745.1 of Heliocidaris erythrogramma. Lineage (NCBI taxonomy): Eukaryota > Metazoa > Echinodermata > Echinoidea > Camarodonta > Echinometridae > Heliocidaris > Heliocidaris erythrogramma. Next base: position 50,045,039 of record CM046855.1, on the reverse strand, counting down.
AAGCATTCTGGGAGCATTCTGGAAATGTCCCTTTGTTGTCGACATGGCATGGGGTCAGAATGCGGTGATTAAAAATCATGAACGGGACAGCCAAGGATGCGCAGCGCGATCGAAGGTGCTTCATTTATTGCGATATCGATCATGCCGGCATGATACATGTATAATCTCATTTCAAAGTATTTCCCTTTCTTTGACTGTAAGGCTCGGAAGAATTATTTTTGAAGATTCATGTTGATGCCATATACTATAGTGAATTCGCTTTATTTATGAATATTGTAAGCGACGGTCACCAGATAAGATACAGCGTCGACCGTTAGATGAAAAAGGAATACGATTTCCAGATTGAACGAAGTGATGATCGCCGGGTGAAAGAATGCGCATTATTTCTTCCGATATTAGGACGCAACAAGTAGCTGATTTTTGTTTTTAATGACATGTATGGATCGCAAGAATTATGCGGAAGTTTAATGGTGAAAGAAATTGAAGCTCATCATATGAAATAAAGTAATGATCGTCAGATGAAATTAAATTACACTCGCTAGATGATACAGATTTGGACGATTGCCCAAAGAAATAATATTATTAATATTACTCCAGTATAAACAGATGAAATAAATGACGGCCGATGTATATTTTTGTTGCCTTAAATAAATTCACTAATGAGAATGATCAATAGGCCTACATGGAAAATGCACGATATGATTGATAATATTAACAAATGATAATCAGTTTTGTGCACCAAATGCGCTTTATATTTCTTCCGATATTAAGACGCAAAAATAGCTGATTTTTTTGTATGAAATATATGGATCGCAAGAATTATGTGGAAGTTTAATGGTGAAAGAAATTGAAGCTCATCATATGAAATAAAGTAATGATCGTCAGATGAAATTAAATTACACTCGCTAGATGATACAGATTTGGACGTTTGCCCAAAGAAATATTATAATATTACTACAGTATAGACAGATGAAATAAATGACGGCCGATGTATATTTTTGTTGCCTTAAATAAATTCACTGATGAGAATGATCAATACATGGAAAATGCACGATATGATTGATAATATTAACAAATGATAATCAGTTTTGCGCACCAAATGCGCTTTATATTTCTTCCGATATTAAGACGCAAAAATAGCTGATTTTTTTGTATGAAATGTATGGATCGCAAGAATTATGTGGAAGTTTAATGGTGAAAGAAATTGAAGCTCATCATATGAAATAAAGTAATGATCGTCAGATGAAATTAAATTACACTCGCTAGATGATACAGATTTGGACGATTGCCCAAAGAAATAATATTATTAATATTACTACAGTATAGACAGATGAAATAAATGACGGCCGATGTATATTTTTGTTGCCTTAAATAAATTCACTGATGAGAATGATCAATACATGAAAAATACACGATATGATTGATAATATTAACAAATGATAATCAGTTTTGCGCACCAAATGCGCTTTATATTTCTTCCGATATTAAGACGCAATGATTTTTTAAGGAACTGTATGGATCGCAAGAATTATTGCGGAAGTTTAAATGGTGAAAGAAATTGAAGCTCATCATATTAAATAAAGTAATGATCGAAGAGAGTTAATCAGTTGTCTCACGATGTGCAAACGTAAACGTAGGTAGTCTGACGTTTCGGCTGCTATATACTGCTAGCCTTAGTCATAGACAATGAGCCGAGATCACGCTGAGCGGGTCTTAAATAGCCCGGAGCGGCCGGATGTACGCTCGGACCACTCGCGCTGTGATTGGTCGCTGCCGTTGACCAATCACCGGGCGCGGCGTTGTTCCCTGCCGTGTCGGCGGGGGGCGCGCTATCCTTGGCCGGTTCTAACCGGTTAGCTGCGTGGCGCTGAATAGCAGATAGCCATTCGTTAGGGATGTCAATGCCGTTATCCCTGTTAATGTTATTCGAGTGCAATCGGATTTGAATAGCTTCTTTCACCCGGCGCGTGTACCAATGCTTGTCCTGCGCAACGCAACTGATATTATCCCAGCCGGGATAGTGCTCGGCAGTCCAAGCATGCTCAGCAACAGCCGAGCTATCAGTGCGTCCGAGGCGAACATCCCGGCGATGTTCATGCATGCGCTCCCCGACGGGTCTACCAGTCTCGCCAATATAAACCTTGTCACAGGTCGAACATGGGATCTTGTAGACAACTCCATCGCGCCTATTCGGGAGGACAGGGTCCTTCGGGTGGACCAGCTGGCTGCGAATAGTTGTGTCGGACTTAAACACAACGCGAATATCATGCTTTTCCAAGCGCCGGCGGAGTAGGTGCGCAATGTTATCAACATACGGGAGAACAATGGTGGACTTGAAACGGCTAGGTTCCTCGGGAGTTGTGTGCTTCTTCCGGGAGGCGCGATTCACAAATGACTCGGGATAGCCATTGTCAATGAGCGCTGAGGAGACGTGTTGCTTCTCTATCGCTGTGCATTGGGGTTTGGACACGATTCGTGAGGCTCTTTCGTAGAGACACTTCACTACCCCGCGCTTGACGGACTTCGGATGATGCGAATCAAAAGCCAAATACTGATCGGTATGCGTGGGCTTCCTGTATACGGTAGAAGTCAAACGACCTTCAGTGTCGTGGTGCACCATGGTATCAAGAAAGGCGATGCGCTCGTCCCTTTCTGTCTCCATAGTAAAACGGATAGAGGGCTGCTGCGCGTTCATGTGCTCGAGTAGATCATTGGCGGATGATCTGGAGGTAATGATGAAAGTATCATCAACGTAGCGCTTCCACACCCTCGGGGCGCAATCGGGTGGGCAGATCTCCAGCGCGCGTTCCTCAAATGACTCCATGTAGAGATTAGCAATGACAGCGGAAACCGGACTGCCCATTGCCGCTCCCTCCTGCTGCTCATAGAAATCACCGTTATACATAAAGTAAGTCGAATGCAGCACAAACTTCAGCAGGTCAACTATCTTCGCCGGTGATAGTTGAGTGCGTTCGGACAAAGATGCATCAGAGCTAAGTTTGAGAAGGGCGGCGTCACATGCGACATTGATGGGTACGTTTGTGAATAACGATACCACATCGAATGAGACCATAACTTCGTGGTCAAGTATGGTCTCGCTGCGCAGGAAATCAACGAAGGATGCGGAGTTGCGGACGGCGTGCTCGGATAAACCGACTAGAGGCGCGAGAATATCGGCGAGGAACTTCGAAGTGTTATAAGCAAAAGAGCCAACGCATGATACAATAGGGCGCAACGGGATATCAGGCTTGTGGATCTTTGGAAGTCCATAGATCCTCGGCGGCTGTTTCTGCGCAGGTCTCAAACGGCGGTAAACAGAATCGTCTATATCGCCATCCTTCAAGAAGCCGCGGAGGATGGTAGTAAGCTTGCGGCAGAGGCGCTCGGTTGGATCCTTCTTAATAGCGCGATACGGACCGGAATCAATTAAATTGGACATCTTAGCGCGGTAGACATCGGTATCCAGAACAACACTGGCGCGACCTTTGTCAGCGGGCAAAATCATAATCGAGTCATCATCCTTGAGTGATTTCAAGGATGATGACTCGATTGGCAGATTTAATTGACTCCGGTCCGTATCGCGCTATTAAGAAGGATCCAACCGAGCGCCTCTGCCGCAAGCTTACTACCATCCTCCGCGGCTTCTTGAAGGATGGAGATATAGACGATTCTGTTTACCGCCGTTTGAGACCTGCGCAGAAACAGCCGCCGAGGATCTATGGACTTCCAAAGATCCACAAGCCTGATATCCCGTTGCGCCTTATTGTATCATGCGTTGGCTCTTTTGCTTATAACACTTCGAAGTTCCTCGCCGATATTCTCGCGCCTCTAGTCGGTTTATCCGAGCACGCCGTCCGCAACTCCGCATCCTTCGTTGATTTCCTGCGCAGCGAGACCATACTTGACCACGAAGTTATGGTCTCATTCGATGTGGTATCGTTATTCACAAACGTACCCATCAATGTCGCATGTGACGCCGCCCTTCTCAAACTTAGCTCTGATGCATCTTTGTCCGAACGCACTCAACTATCACCGGCGAAGATAGTTGACCTGCTGAAGTTTGTGCTGCATTCGACTTACTTTATGTATAACGGTGATTTCTATGAGCAGCAGGAGGGAGCGGCAATGGGCAGTCCGGTTTCCGCTGTCATTGCTAATCTCTACATGGAGTCATTTGAGGAACGCGCGCTGGAGATCTGCCCACCCGATTGCGCCCCGAGGGTGTGGAAGCGCTACGTTGATGATACTTTCATCATTACCTCCAGATCATCCGCCAATGATCTACTCGAGCACATGAACGCGCAGCAGCCCTCTATCCGTTTTACTATGGAGACAGAAAGGGACGAGCGCATCGCCTTTCTTGATACCATGGTGCACCGCGACACTGAAGGCCGTTTGACTTCTACCGTATACAGGAAGCCCACGCATACCGATCAGTATTTGGCTTTTGATTCGCATCATCCGAAGTCCGTCAAGCGCGGGGTAGTGAAGTGTCTCTACGAAAGAGCCTCACGAATCGTGTCCAAACCCCAATGCACAGCGATAGAGAAGCAACACGTCTCCTCAGCGCTCATTGACAATGGCTATCCCGAGTCATTTGTGAATCGCGCCTCCCGGAAGAAGCACACAACTCCCGAGGAACCTAGCCGTTTCAAGTCCACCATTGTTCTCCCGTATGTTGATAACATTGCGCACCTACTCCGCCGGCGCTTGGAAAAGCATGATATTCGCGTTGTGTTTAAGTCCGACACAACTATTCGCAGCCAGCTGGTCCACCCGAAGGACCCTGTCCTCCCGAATAGGCGCGATGGAGTTGTCTACAAGATCCCATGTTCGACCTGTGACAAGGTTTATATTGGCGAGACTGGTAGACCCGTCGGGGAGCGCATGCATGAACATCGCCGGGATGTTCGCCTCGGACGCACTGATAGCTCGGCTGTTGCTGAGCATGCTTGGACTGCCGAGCACTATCCCGGCTGGGATAATATCAGTTGCGTTGCGCAGGACAAGCATTGGTACACGCGCCGGGTGAAAGAAGCTATTCAAATCCGATTGCACTCGAATAACATTAACAGGGATAACGGCATTGACATCCCTAACGAATGGCTATCTGCTATTCAGCGCCACGCAGTTAACCGGTTAGAACCGGCCAAGGATAGCGCGCCCCCCGCCGACACGGCAGGGAACAACGCCGCGCCCGGTGATTGGTCAACGGCAGCGACCAATCACAGCGCCGACACGGCAGGGAACAATGCCGCGCCCTATGATTGGTCAACGGCAGCGACCAATCACAGCGCGAGTGGTCCGAGCGTACATCCGGCCGCTCCAGGCTATTTAAGACCCGCTCAGCGTGATCTCGGCTCATTGTCTATGACTAAGGCTAGCAGTATATAGCAGCCGAAACGTCAGACTACCTACGTTTACGTTTGCACATCGTGAGACAACTGATTAACTCTCTTCAATTATTCTTCACCACGATGAACCTCTTTCAATCTAAAGTAATGATCGTCAGATGAAATTAAATTACACTCGCTAGATGATACAGATTTACGATCCGCTCAAATATTTAATAATATTAATATTACTACAGTATAAACAGATGAAAAAAGAATACGATTGCCAGATTGAACGAAGTGATGATCGCCGGGTGAAAAAATGCGCTTTATTTCTTCCGATATTAGGACGCAACAAATAGCTGATTTTTGTTTTTAATGACATGTATGGATCGCAAGAATTATGCGGAAGTTTAATGGTGAAAGAAATTGAAGCTCATCATATGAAATAAAGTAATGATCGTCAGATGAAATTAAATTACACTCGCTAGATGATACAGATCTGGACGATTGCCCAAAGAAATAATATTATTAATATTACTACAGTATAAACAGATGAAATAAATGACGGCCGATGTATATTTTTGTTGCCCTTAAATAAATTCACTGATGAGAATGATCAATACATGAAAAATGCACGATATGATTGATAATATTAACAAATGATAATCAGTTTTGCGCACCAAATGCGCTTTATATTTCTTCCGATATTAAGACGGCAATGATTTTTTAAGGAACTGTATGGATCGCAAGAATTATGCGGAAGTTTAAATGGTGAAAGAAATTGAAGCTCATCATATGAAATAAAGTAATGATCGTCAGATGAAATTAAATTACACTCGCTAGATGATACAGATCTGGACGATTGCCCAAAGAAATCAAGAAAATTATAACTAATTTTGTTATTTACTAGATAAATCTATGTATCTACCTATTTGCTAGTTTCCCAAACTATGCCGTCATTCGAGAAAAACTAAGTCTAAAACGCGCAGCCCCTGCCTGCGCGCGCGTACTCCCCGTCCACCAATCCAAACGCGCCACCGCCATACTCTTCCTCTTCCGAGCAGTCAGAGACAGAATCTAGGACATGTCAGACAAGGAGAGGGGCTGGAGGGAGGGACATAGGTAGATACATAGATTTATCTAGTAAATAACAAAATTAGTTATAATTTTCTTGATTTACAGCAATAAATCGATGTATCTACCTATTTGCTAGAATAGCACGGATAAAAACCCGGGTGGCATGTCCCAGGACGGGAGTAACTAACGCGGGGCAGGCAGAGACGACGAAGCAGCTCTCAACCCAGAGGTTGCAAAGCTAACCTCACCCGAAAGAACATCCTTAAGATAGAAGGATGTGAAGGAAGTAGGGGAACGTCAAAAGGCGGCCCTCAAAATGTCTTCCAAAGGAAGACCCAGAAAGAGCGCCCAGGAGAAACACTCCTAGTATCGTGCGCTCTTGGAGGATTCTCAGACAGGAGAGCCTCCGAACCCCCAGCTTGGATAGCCTCGACAATCCAACGGGAGATAGTCTCCCGTGATGCTGGGGAATAAGGGTGACGGGAAATGAGAAGGAGCTGATCATCCTTACGAAAAAACCTTAGTCCTATCCAAGAACCATTTGAGAGCCCTAACCGGGCACCAAGAATTATCCTCCTTGACAGAAGAGAATTCTGACAGAGGACTCAAGAACACTTCGATTGAGCCAGAAGAATCCGTCTGATTCTTGGCAAACGAAGGTCGAGGGACAAGACGTACACCTTGCCTTTCCCATCTGATATGCCCGGGCGCCATAGAGAGAGCCTGAATAGTGCTTCTCCTCTGCCCAGAAGCAATAGCGACGAGGAAGGCGGTCTTAATCGAGAGATGGTGTAAAGACGCTTTGCACAACGGCTCAAAGGGCGGTTTGGCCAAGGCGTCCAAAACCAAGGGAAGGCTCCACGCAGGAGTCAACTGGCGATTTGCTGGTCGTTTCAAAAGACAGACCTCAGCAAATGAGTCAAGAAGGGAGAGTTAGAAACTCTCGAACCATCAGAAAAACCAAGGTGAACCGGAGCTATAGCGGACCGGTAACCACGAATGGTAGAGAGGGACCTGCCCTTATCGAAAAGGGGCGATAAGGAAACCTGCAATAGCACCCACCGGGGCAGAACGGGAAGCAAATCCCATTTCCCCACACCAAGCATGGAAGGCTTCTAATTTCGAGTTGTAAACAGCTCGGGTAGAATCTCTTCTGCTCTGGACTATGAACTGGGAGGCTCTCTCTGAGAGTCCTGCCGTCCTCGCATCCTCCCCGATAGAGGCCAGGCGGTCAAATGTAGAGCCGCCGGGCGATGGTGGAGGATCCCCGACAGGGGCTGAGCTATGAGGTCTGCTCTCCGGTGAAGGGAGAGAGGCCGACCGTCCAGCGGAGACAGAAGAAGAGGAAACCAAGGTCTCCTCGGTCAGCAAGGTGCTATGAGCAGAACACACGCCTGATCCTCCTGAATCTACCCCAGGACCTGAGGGATTAAGGAGACCTGCGGAAAGGCGTAACCCCGGAAGTTCTTCCACTGAAGGGAGAACGCATCGAGGGCCCAAGCTTCCGGATCTCGCACCCGAGAGCAGTATCTCAGGAGACGATGATTGAGAGCTGTCGCAAACAGGTCTATCTCCAGAGGGGCGCAGACTGAACAGAGGTGTCGAAGACCTCTCGGTTCAGTGGCCACTCGGAGGGGAGACACATGCCCCGGGACAGAAATTCTGTAATCAGATTGTCCCGCCCGGGAACATAGGAGGCGATCGGAATCACTCGGTGAGACCAACACCACTTCCAAAGTTTGGCGGTTAGATCGTTCAGGGTAGTGGAACGAGTCCCGCCTTGTCTGTTGATGTAGGCAGCAACAGTAGTGTTGTCCGTCAAAATCCGGACGGAGTGACCTACAATCATGTTCTCGAAAAAACGGAGAGACATGAAGACTGCCATCAATTCCAACATATAGATGTGGGGTAAGGTGCACAGGTGTGACCAGTCCCCCGAGACCACCTGGTCCAAAAGAGACTTGCCCTTGAAGAAGGAACGACTCATTCGACCAGGGGATAAGCAGGCGTTTGATTTCCTCGGATAGAGGAATCCACACCTTGAGCGAGACTACACTGGGCTTGGAAAACTTCAGCAGATGAAGCTGGAAAGGCCTCATATGAAGCCGATAGTCTTGGAGGACATCTACAAGGCTCGATAAGTGGCCCAAGGACTGGAGCCATCGGCCTGCCCGAACTCGATGTAAGCGACAAAGAGATCGAGCCAGTAAGACAATAGTCTGAACTCTCTCCCGACTGGGGCGGGCAAGTTGGTTCACAATGTCTATTTCCGCACCCAGGAAAATGGGTCTGCGGGTAGGAGTCAACTCCGACTTGTCCCAGTTGACTATGAATCATACTTCTTGCGTAGTACGGAGAAGTAGGTCCATGTGTGACTGAAAGACGGACACAGAGCTCGCCACCAGGAGCCAGTCGTCCATGCAAGTGAAAAGTCTCAGACCGCGATACCCGAGGAAGGCGGCTAGGGCAGAGACTACTCGAGTAAAAAACTCGAGGAGCCGGTTTCGGGCCTGTTTCGGGCCGGTTTCGGGCCGGTTTCAGGCCTTGAACCGGAAGGTTTCGCCCTGAAAGGCGAAGCCTAGAAGGTCCCTTGAAGAAGGGTGTATCGGTATGTGAAAGTAAGCATCTTTCAAGTCTACCGAAATGGCCACATCTGACGGTCTGATCGCCGGAAGAAAGGAGGCCAAAATTTCCACGCGGAAACGCTCTCTTGGAATGAAGGTATTGATGGCCTTCATATTCAAGATCATTCTGAGCTTCCCCGAGTGTTTGGGAATTATAAGATAAGGGAGAGACACAGATGGGGGTGGTCTCTTACCCTTTCGATTGCGCCCTTTTCTAGCAGCTCTTGAATCTCAGAGGAGATGTGCTCTAGAAAGGGGGGCGATATGATCGCTGGAAGAATGGAGGCCAACGTTTCCATGCGGAAACGCTCTCTTGGAATGAAGGTATTGATGACCCTCATATTCAAGATCATATGTAGGCAGGTTGCGGCGGAAGGCTCCGTGTGTGAGGGGCTCTGCGAGTTTTATGCAGAAGCCTCCTCGCACGATAATCAGTGTCGGTAATTTCTTCCCAAGCGGGAAGAAAGTACTGAAGCCGGCCGCCAACCCTCTCCTCCAACGCTCGGGGCGCACCTTCAACTCGCCGCGAATCCCGGGCCGAACCATGGCCCCGACCGCGACTACGATGCCTTCTCCTACCTCAAGGAGAAGGCTCCGCCCTGGCCCCCTGTAGTGAGGGGCACTGGGCTGAACTTGCAGTGCACGAGAGGCTGAAAGCTGGAAGTGCCACCGCGTCTAGGAGGCGGAAAACTAGCCTGGGCCTGCGGCTTAGGAGCCGAGGACTTAAGGCGTTTCAGAAGTTCCGTCGCCTGCTTGCGTGAATCAACCTCAAGTTGAATCACATCAGACACCTTACCTCCAAAGAGGTGTTGGCCGGAGTGCGGGACCCTGGCCAGGAGGGCAGGTAAGTCCGCACCCGCAATGCCCAGAGAGGGAAGTGCAAGTTCCCTCCTGGCATTAATGGCTATGCTGTCGACAGAGACAGTTTTGACCACAACGAGCCTGTCAAGGACAAGAGGGCTTCGTCTAGGAACATGATGTCCGAGTCGGACATCTCAAGTTCCTGGCTCCTAGCGTAGGGAAAGGAGCGTACCCAAGTAGGCAGTCAGCCTCAGGCCAGTCCTGGAATGAGCTTCCATCAAGGACGGGAACTTCTCCATTTTGGCGTAAGGTGCACTCTGAAAGTTGACACCAAGCCTACCACCTACATGTAGGAGGTCACTGGAACAAGACTTTCTCGTAAAATAATCGAGTGTCTTGTTGAGAGAAAGTGAATTCCCTGGCCGAGGGACAGGCCCTACCAAAGATGAAAGAGGCTGTGAGGCGAAGTCATTGTAGACTCGCTTAAGTCCTCCGTAAGAGGGATGCCTTTGGAGGGACGCTCACCTTGAAAAAGGAGAGACGGATGTCCCGGATCGGCCCGACTCTGAAAAAGTAGTCGGGAAGATATTTCTCCAGCAGGGCTTGAGTCTCTACCGCCAAGGACCGACTGGTTTGGGGTGTAATCTCAACCTGTGAAGAGGCATCATCCTCCGAAAATCCGGACTGAGAAACCTGATCCCAAGAAGGGCGGTTTAGGTAGTCCCAGGATTCCTCCCCAGGCGGAGCACTTAGTGCCGCTGGAATGGGAGTAGCCCCGACCGGACGATCAAAGCTGAACGTGGTCGGGAGACGCCCGAAGTGGGGCGGCAAGACTCTCGTGTGTTGGAGACCAAACACAATGAGCCGGATACCTGAGAAAGGAACCGGATCCCAACCCACTAGGTGCAGTGGTGATAAACAAGGGAAAAACCAGTCTTCCTAGCCGGATAACCGGTAAAAACCGGTATCCGAACCGGATATCCGGGTATTCGAACCGGATATCCGAACCGGATATCCGGGTATCCGAAATATTCGAACCGGATATCCGGGTATTCGAACCGGATATCCGGTATCCGAACCGGACCCGGGTTGGTGGGTACGGGTATCCCCCCCCCGGGTGGGGGGGGGGGGGTTGGAGTCGGGCGTGGTGGGAGGTACGGACACAAAGTCTGACCAACCACTCCACTCCACAATGATCTTCAGATAATTCAGAAGTTCATGGGAGACGCCCGACTCAGAAGTAGTCGCCCCTTGGGGGCTAACCTTCTTCTTCTTGGCCCCCCTGACACATGAGGTGAATACACCGTCCATGTCAAGGGGAGAGAGTCCGCCCCGCCGGCTGGCTGGGCAGTACTCAGGCGCCTACGTTTCTGGGCAGGCGGTCACGTGACCGCTCCCTTTACCCACTTGAAAACGGGCGCCGCTTCCGTAGTAAACCCTTTGTACTGGGTACATTAGGAAGATCACGACTCTCTTTACTCTTTCCCGCCTTGCTTGGATTAGAAGCGTGCGGAGAGAGACAAAGAGAGCCGACCCCTGAGCGAACAACATCTATGGCTTGTGAGCGAGAAGTGCAGCTCGAGCGAGACGAACTGTGGGCTGGGGTACACCCACAGTTTTATCGGTGAGAGGTATTGGACGGGTTAGGCACTCACTCTCACCGTTATACAAGTCTCTTCTTCGAGAGAGGTATTGGCCATGTTTCAGGACTCACTCTCTCGGTATATCCCGCATGAGTTGGTCGTCAGAACAGACGACGAACTCATAACGGGGCGAGCCGTACACAAGGCAGGCCCTAACTTACCTTGGTCGAGGCTCCGGGGAAGTTATAATGTTGGTGCGAGATGAAAATCTCGCAGCCAACCCTTCCAAGGCTGGGCGAGTCCCCTTATAAGTATTTAAATACTGGGGAACGCCAGCCGGAACGGAGACCTCGACATGGCTGAAAATAAAGACAAGCAAACAAATATAGAAACCCATATATGGTAATAAATTTATTATTACAAACAATATAGATCTATAAAAGGGTAACAACCCACTCACATTAGTCGGAGTGGGAATAAACTCCTATTACGGAGACACAACGTTTTGATAAGACCGCTTGTCTAAGCGCGTTGAATCAACCACCTACAGACACGGGGGGCAACCCGACACAGTGTACTAGTACACCGTCTGTGAATAAAGCCCCGAAAGTGAGGAAAAACGGCAAAGTAATTTCATTAATTTACCGTGAAGGAGGTTGACTCAGGAAAAATCCGATACACCAAAATGAATGTGAAAACATGGTGAACGGGATTTTTATTGCGAAAGGCAACCAAAAATGCTTTTGGAGGTAAAAATCTCGCAATTTAGGTTAAGACTTAGCTTCATAGATGTCACTTCTCTGACGGGCGAGAACGGAAGAGGAAGAGTATGGCGGTGGCGCGTTTGGATTGGTGGACGGGGAGTACGCGCGCGCAGGCAGGGGCTGCGCGTTTTAGACTTAGTTTTTCTCGAATGACGGCATAGTTTGGGAAACTAGCAAATAGGTAGATACATCGATTTATTGCTGTAAATAATATTATTAATATTTATTATAGACAGATGAAATAAATGACGGCCGATATATATTTGTGTTGCCCTTAAATAAATTCACTGATGAGAATGATCAATACATGAAAAATGCACGATATGATTGATAATAATTATTAACAAATGATAATCAGTTTTGCGCACCAAATGCGCTTTATTTCTTCTGATATTAAGACGGCAATGCATTTTTAAGGAACTGTATGGATCGCAAGAATTATTGCAGAAGTTTAACGTATGTATATATGTTGTTGCCCTTAAATAACTACAATGATGAGAATCAGTGAAGTTTTGTGTATATAACCTTTTTTTCATGTTTATACTTTATGGTGACAACCCGTCTATTTATAATGAAACAATGTAAACGAAAGACGCCAGAATAGAGCGGCGACCACGAGGTGAAAGAGGAGATCACCAGATAAAATAATGAAAAAAAGTGAAAAGGATAAGGCCAAAAAAAAAAAATTGTTGTATTGGCGTAACGGGTCTCTGAAAAATAGGGTCGGTCGGTCAGGATTTTTTTTTTTTTTTTTTTTTTTTTTTAACGACAGTATAATACATAATACACGCAGCTAGTTCTGTCCGCAGCACTTCCGGGTTTTCGATCACGATCGCGATCGCAAAGGCAGCACGATACGCGATATCGATAGTCAAAAAAAACAAAAAAAACCTAGGGTCGGCATCATTTTTAGGGTCGGGCGGGTTACACCAATACAACAATTTTTTTTTTTTGGCCTAACAGTAACCAACGGGATTTACTCCTTTACCATTCACCATATTCATTTCTTTTTGCCCAGATATTTTTCGTTGTATAGGCCTATGATATACATGTATGCAACTGGTTTTTCTGAAGGTTCATATTTGGAAAAAAAGGTGGTTCATAGTCCGAAATATGATATAGAGTTAATTCTTTTGAAGGTTCATACTTTTTCCGAATGTTTTATATTATTAGCACACCGCTTGAGCGGTACAAAAAACAGAGCGTAAGAGGACAAACACTGTGAGAGCGGAATAGAAACATGGAGAGAGAAATAAAATGGAATCGTGACAGATAGAAAGAGAAGAAAATGGCAAATTAAAGAGAAACATCAGAAAAGTTGAGTGAAAAGCTGACAGAATAAAAGCCATAAGAAAAGGGTGATTATTCTTGATAAAAACAAAGAATAACATAAGGAAACACGATAGAGTTTTTAGCACCATTAAAATTGCAAGAGGCATCGGCTATCAACAAATTCCAAAAAAGTAAATGTATTAACTCAACTCATTTTTTTTTTCCTTGCTTTTGCATGATCCCCTCTTTCTTAGCTCATTTTACCCTTTTTCTATAGCTCCATCAATCCGTCAATACAACGCGGACTTTATGTAACTCCCCCCCCCCTCTCTCTCTCTCTCTTTACTTTTTCCAAATTATTTCGGGGAAAGGCTTGTTTGATCTACCCGCGCGCATACTATTTATAAATAACCGCAGTGATATCAACAACCTGCCAGACAATGGCTCCCAAGAGTCTCTCAATGTCATTGACCCAGTTAATGATTTATGACCTGCTGTGATTTTTTGTTTTTCATGCTAGCCTATGCGATATGCGCCAGGCTTTCTGGCAAGTATACTAATTGCGTTACGTAAACGAAGTGTGTATCCAGTATCACATCTTATTTTTAACTAATCATAATAACGCATTATTCTAGACTACGGTACATTCTTTCCAACTGGGTGTTGTGGTGTATATCTCTTCCTACCCTCAGTGGGTGTAGGTTGGCTAATAAAAATACACTTTATTTTGTGACATATTGCCTGTACATATGTTCATTATTCCCAGTACGTATTCTTTGTATTTTTCTTATGCCAGATATTGCCGTTTTATTTATGATCTCTTCCATGCCCACAGGAGGGGCCGTCAGAAATAAAATCATTGTCAATGTCATTGTACCGCATGCGTGCGCCTCTAATCCAGCTATCGTGGAAGTTATACTTATAAACTCAGCCCCGGGACGTTTTGAGGGAAACCATAAGTACTATTCCGTGCGTCTCACAATTTACATGGGCAAATGACAATGTATAGTTGTATCGTAGGGACTATTTTTTCAATCAAAGTATCATATATGTCATGCCACTTACCTAAACAGACCTTCCGCAGATCAGCTCTTCCTCAGAAATGTATAGAATCAATAAAATGTCACCTTTTTTCACTCGATTGTAATCCTCCCTCTCGTCTCTCTCGAGCGAGAATTCGAACGTATGTAAAAAAATATACGGACGCGCATGCGTATTGCAAACTATACATTGGCCTCCGAAAAATTTTAGTACAGGATCCGGGAAATTAATAGGCTTTTTATATCATTCTCGTCGAAAAGAAAGACGACAGTTATCCGAACAGTATTGTAATTACCTAAAGCATCTTCAAATGAAGTTATGTCATATTTCATGGTATAATTTTGACATACGAGCTTGGATTTATGAGGCATCCAACCTTTCCAATGACTGCTGATCGCAGCCCGAACGCTATGCGTTCGGGCTGCCGCAGTAAAGCGGACCCAGGTTTGGGCTACTGCCGGCCTTCGCCGATTGCCCGTCTCCATAACGCGATTAGTATACTTCATTACTTGCCAGAAAGCCCGACGCATATCGGACAGACTATTTTCATGCTACTGTAGAAAGAAATTCAGCAGCATATCTCCCCTCCCATCCTCCCACCCCCCTCCAAAAAAAAGATAAATACGAAGACGATCTCTGTAGCCTAGTCACTGAGTTGAGGGGCACTTGCATCCTTTTTTAGGGGGGGGGGTCCTCAGAAAATTTAATGCGAATGTAGGAAGTCACAGAAAGGGGTGGGTGTTTGATTTTTGTTTTGACTTTCCCTTCACTTTCCCTCTTTCCCGGTCGCTAGAGCTATAATATAAAGATGATAATGAGTGAAATTTTATGATAATTATAATGATATCAAATGAATCATACAAAAAATTAAAAATGAAAAAATATTCTGCTTGACATTTGTGTTAATAACTTATTAATATGGCCATTGAATTTCGGCGAAATAATATCACAATATCAAATTCCATTGAAAGAGAAAGGAACCAAACAAATACGAAATCACCCCTCTCAAGAATTGACAAGCTTATTTCACAGACGTATTTTTATGTTTCCATAATTTCATCATTTTCTCTGCATCACTGGAATCACGCGGCAGCGCAGCAGCCCGAATGCGTATAGTGTTCCAATTCCGGGGCCACCTGTCATCATGACTGTAACCATTTTCAAACATCGTTGATGAAATTCACAAAATACACAAATTTACATCGACACAGAATGATCAAAAGTAATAACATGTTGTGCAAGTTTTGTAAGTCGTTTAAAATATGATACGTCACTGATTTGTTTTCAGAATCATGTTATTTTTCCCCAAAATAATATTAGACGGGTTCGCATGTTTTTCATTTGCTTTCCGAAGCATGTCCGCGATCACTTCAAAGAGGCATCGATCGATATCGCGGCGCGCGCGGCAGGCATGAGAAAGACAGATCAGCGATCGGCCGTGCCGGCTGGCTGAAGAGCTCTTCCTTGCTGTACTGTGAACAATAGCGTGTTCTGGATTGAGTGGCGCATTCTCGGAGCATTCCGGAACATACCCATTCTGACACCATTCTAACACCATTCTGACCCCATTCCGGATGTAATCATCCATAGCGCGGAGTTAAGTACCGCATTCTAAACGCAGGCCAGAATGGGGATGAGCAAGACAATGGATTTTTAGGGGACCATTCTGGCGGCATTCTGGAATGATCGATGAATTTGGATGGTCTCCCTTACCCTTAACCGTAACAGGGCGCTTAACCAAAAGCGCAGCCTCGATGCGGTCATACTCCAGCATAAAATCCTCCTCGAGAGAAATACCCTCGGAGGAATCCTGCTGCCTGAACAAACGCGAAGTCGAACCCTGCGCGCGGGTTGACTGAAATTCAGGGAGATATTTAGACAACAAAGCAGTCGCTTCCACCCCGCACAGGGCGAGCGATTGAGGCTCCGCCTGCCCAAGCGATTCAGAAACCGAAGCTCGAGAGGCCGCCTCAAACTCTGGTTCCACCCGAGTGGAATGGAACAAAGGACCGCCAACAAAGGACGCAGCAGGCGGACCCTCCATGGATCAACATAAGTCTCCTCGCCCGGCCGCGGGAATAGGAGGCGCATGCGAACCCGACTCAGACAAAGAAGACTCAATCACAAAAGGTTGAATAGTCTCAAAGTCAGACCCCGGAATAGGGGCAGAAGCAAGGGTTGAAGTACCCGGTACAAGGGACCAACCCTGATTCTGAGCGAAAGCCCGCATCATGCTGAACATTTCAGCTTGAGAGGAACTAGCCGGGTTAGCCATAAGCAGGCCAGACGGGCAAGAGGCCGGCAAAACATTGCCCCTTTTTGCCTTTTTCTTGGCCTTCTTCTTGGCTGGCTCGACAAGAGTCGTAGCCGAAACCCTTTTCTTAGAGTGCTTATTCGGATTCGTTCGGATCCCCGAAGCCGCTTCGGAAACACGAACCGAACCCTCCGTGGAGGGACGCTTACCTAGCTCCCTCAAAGGGAGTAGTGCGCTGAGGGTATGAACCCAAAGTCTCGCACAAATTACCCATATTGGCTGAGCAAAAAGTTGCGATAGCCATGCTGAATCACCCAGTGCGGGGGCGGACCGAGATGACTCGGTATGTGCCCGTTGACTACTAAAGGCGTGTGAACCCGCTATTGAACCGCTAGGGAGCGGCAATAGGAGAGCACTAGTAGTCACGCACTCAGGTGAAAACACCTGTTGCTCCGAAGAGCGTCCATAATTGTTAGCTCGAGCATTCCCATCAGCTGGCAATGTAGACAGCCCGGGAAGTACTCGTTCCCCCATATGGCATCGGCCGGGGGCTAGGGTTTGAGAACCCAGACCAACATGGACTAAGCCCGTGGGCTGCCCTGCAGTAGTGGGACGCGTCTCCCCTAACGGATTTAAGCGAGTGAACGCTACCGTGCGGGAAACAGCCGCCCCCCCCCCTTCTGGTCTTGACGACCGGGGGGATTGGATTCGAGATATCCAAACCACCTGAACCTGACGGCAGAAGTGGGACGAGTCTCCCCTAACGGATTTAAGCGAGTGAACGCTACCGTGCGGGAAACGGCCGCCCCCCCTCTGGTCTTAACGACCGGGGGGATTGGATTCGAGATATCCAAACCACTACAGCCTGACGCCACCCACCCCGAAGCCACAGGCCTCGGAGTTGACGTCCCAGGAACAGTTAATGCCACCCATCCCGAAGCCGCGAGCTCCGAGACTGGCAAACTCGGCAGGGAAACACCACTCAGCAACTTACCTGCAGCCCTCCTCCCTCCCCCATGTACCGAAGTACTCGGGAGAGTTCTGGAGGGCCGAGTCGTCTTGCTAGACGACTCTTCGGAAGAAGCAGGTCTCCGCGATCTAGCTGCTTCTTCTTCCGAATTCATAACACTGCAATAAAACAGACAATAAAGTAAACCAAAATATGAAATACTTTAACTGAGTGCAGATAAAAATATCAAAAATTTGGGAGATACGCACAACAAATTTTCACAGCAAAAAACCGTAAGAACAAACACCGAACCCAAAGGCTCGGTGCCGAACAGATATATCTACGTGGGGCTAACCGTGAAAATGAAAACTAATTGCCAAGAAAAGGAATCAAAATCCCTTGCAATCGGCAAAAGTGACTAACAAAACACAAGAGTACTATAATGTAAACAAAAATATGTACCGAAAAGTGCTTTTACGATGCGAAAAAGCGCGCTGAAAAGATACAAAAAGACCTGATTTCAGGAGCGCCGTAACTCGACATCCTAACTCGTCGGGGGCGAGCAAGAAA
Organism: Heliocidaris erythrogramma; assembly: GCA_025617745.1. NCBI lineage: Eukaryota > Metazoa > Echinodermata > Echinoidea > Camarodonta > Echinometridae > Heliocidaris > Heliocidaris erythrogramma. The sequence goes on along the minus strand of CM046855.1, from coordinate 50,026,768 downwards.
GAGGAAGATGGCCGTGGCGTGTTGACGCGCGTGAGTAGCGAAGGGGACAGTAGGATTACGGGGGGTGCGCACAATATTGTGACTCATTTGTGTTAAATTCTCGAAGGGGTCCTGTAGTCAAGACTACTGGCATAATAGGTAGGTATATATGATTTATTGCAGTAAATTCAGTTCATCTTCGTATGGGGATACATACTAGTACCAAGTTTGAGGTTCCTACCTCAAATGATTCTTCAGATATCGCGGTAACGAGAAGTGGGACGGACGGACGGACACACGCACGGTCGGACGGACGGACGGACGGACGGACAACCCGAAAACATAATGCCTCCGGCATTTAAACAAAGCTCGCAGGGGTGAAAAATAAAGAGCTCACAGTATTCCTAAATAAGGGAATACAAGCACAACTAAGTGTGAAAAGGGAGCCAACTATCAAACACCCCAAGGGCTGTGCACGAAAAAGGAAATCCCCAACGACCCAAGCACGGCCACGTGCCAAGCCTGGATCGCCCGCCCAGCAAACGAGCGAAAAGCTATGTCACCGGGAGGAACGAAGGGGAAGAAAAGCGAGACAGAAAAATAACTAATTTCCTGTCTTAAAACAACGTGACTAGAAAATCCGTACCACAAATAAAATAAGCCTTAAATGTGGACGGAAAAATTTATTAAAGCAGATCAGAAAGCGCAAAAAATAGAGATAAATCTCAATTTTGGGCGCAGTGACTTATCTGACAATGTTCACTCATCGGCAGCGAGAATGAAAAGAGGAAGATGGCGGGCGTGCGCTCACGCAGGTGACTATGGGAAGGCGGTATAGCGGGGTGGGGCGTGCGCGAATGTGACTTTTAAGTTTCTCGGTGGTGGCGTAGTTTGGGTCAACTAGCATAATAGGTAGATACATCAATTTATTGTAGTAAATATGTCAATCATTCTGGTCGTGTGAATGGTATGTGACCTCTTTTCGTCAGCGTGCCTTTTTCCTAAAGAAAAAGCAGTCTCTGTTTCCGCTCTATTTAGTGCTGTTTTAAAAAAAAATCATAACTGCCTCTTGTAAAATTAACGCCCTGACAATTCTTTCTCTCCTTCTAAATCACGTACATGTATCATAATGTCGAAAGTTCTTCTTAATTCTGTTTTGAAAGCTAAATTTCATTTCTGTATACTCTTTCCTTTTTACTGGATTAAAAGTGATGGGAACAAAAAACGCTAATGAGGATATTATTTTACCCTGCTCTAATTTTTTTTAAATGTGTATCTATGGGTTTCTAAAAGCTAAATTTCTTTTCTTTTCCCCATGTCTGCATGAGGTATAGAATCCGCCCCTTTCAAAGAACAAGAATTAATGAAGCACCTCCTCAGGCCCCTGCACGAGACGATTATTGATTTTTTTTTCTCTCTCTCTCTCTCCCTATGTCCTTCTAAATCACGCGTTTGTTTTATAATCTCGACACATGTCCATTTGTTTCTGGTTATAAAGCTAACTTTCTTTTCTTTTCGGCTGTAATAAGAGTTACATAATTGAAACGTATCATCCTGATGTTGAACAGCGGGACGAAGATAAAATGCGTTTATATATAGCTCGAATGTCAACGCTTCTCTCCGCTCTAGTTTACTCAAGGTTAGAAAAAAAATCATGCACTTGTTTCATAATCTCGAAAAAGATCGTTTTCTTTCTGGTCAAAATGCTGACTTCCTTTTCTTTTCGGTTGTTAAAAGAGTTACAGAATTGGACTCTTATCATCATGCTTAACAGCGGGATGAAGATAAACTCCGTCTCAGCTCGAAAGTCATCGTTTCTCTCCGATTTATTAACTGGGGCTTTAAAAAAAATTCTCTCTCTCTCCAAAATCACACGCCTACAGTTCCGCCCGCGGGCAACGTCACGCCCGAAACAAAGAATGGACGAGACCTGCCCGCGCTTAGACGAAAATCGGACGCGTCCGGTACCCTCAAAGTCAGTCGTGCGTGAATGCGGAAATACTCGTACATTTGAGGGTACTTGGACTAAAAAATAACGCTACCTCAGGAAGAAAGATTGCGTGGCTTCGTCCGAAAAAATACAAAGAGTATTTCTCTTTGTAATAAAAAGGGTTTTATTTAATTTCCCGACAACCATTTAGATATATATGAGGACAATATTAGGAAATAATGTAAGTTGTCGAAGGTGTCGGGAAGTTCATTTCCGCATCCAAATTTTGGTCTCGACCAAAAATATGGACGCGGAAATTTTGCCCTCTCCGAAAGTGCGGAAACGCCGGGAAGTGTTTAGAAGACAGTGAACAGAATCTTTCTCGATTATGCGGATAGGTTGCTGAATAAACGCGGATCTACTTATTTCGCATTCTGCGTCCTGTCTGCGCCCTATTCTTCATATTGAATAGATAATAAACTGACGTACGCTGAGTTATTGTTTTAGTACCTTTTTTTATATGTTGCCTAGCAAAACGACATCGCAATTTGAGATCGGGATATCCTTTATTTTCTTTAAAATTTAACTAGTTGCGCCCGTTTGAAGTCTTAACATTTTGCTCGGAGTTTGGTTTACTTGAAATTCTCTAGATTATGAGGAATCATGAATAAAATATAACATTTCTAAAATAGTGAAATGTGCGCCAAGTTTGACAAAAATAATTGTCAGTGGTTTCTTTTTTTCTAGGATGAACACCAGATAAAAGTTTATCGAAAGTTTATCCGAATCGGCAAGATTATTGTAAATACGTCTTTTTTTTTTAAAGTGAATTTACTAAATCATGATATATTTTTAAGTGTGTGGTGATATATTACAGTGATGTATTTACTTTTTAAAGAAACAAACATGTACAAGAAAGAAAATACAAGAATGAATGTTTTAATGCTGTCATAAAATATTGAAGAACGTAAACTTTGATCACCACAGTGCTTCATGTTTAATCGTTACGATCGTCGTACATTTGTTTCTGTTATACAGGGGGCATATCTCACTCAAGCCCATTACTAAATTTTATTTGGGTGGTGTCCTGACTGTCCTTCATATGTCATAATGCATAGGGTTCGTTACTCCTACGGTTCGTAATTCCGAAAATTCAATAGACTACATAAATTTTCGGAATTACTAACCCTATTTTTTAAAAAGACTTTATGCCTTTCTTTTTTTTTGTTGAATTATGCCGTAGTCATGGTAGTATTAGGGCGTCGCCTTCCGGCAAGGGGGCTGCTACTGCCATTCACTGCAGTACTGGACTTCTTACAGGAAGCAACGAGGGCTCTGATTATCAATATTTGAATATACGAAACCCCGTTTTTTCAGGCGGGTGGCCAGGGAGGGGCGGTGGGGGCGGCCTCCCCCTTAAACGTCAACTTAAAAAAAGTGAGAACTTCTTGGAACTCCCCTCCCCGCATCCACCACTTTTACATACGGTGGAAAGCAGTCCCGGCGACGAACTATTTTCCGTCTAAAAGGGTGCTACGAGCCGTTATATTTATCTCCAATTTGCTATAAAACGTCAGTCAGAGCTTCGCGCGGGAGCCCCTCCCGGCACGGTTCGTGCGCTTACAACCGCCCCTCCCATAAAATTAAATCCAGACTAAGCGGTTGCATTTTTCCTGTCTGAGCTTAATAATGTACATGATCTGATAGGCTTGATATTATTTGTATTTTCTGTTTTGTTTCGTGCTTGGAACAAAACTTGCCATACAAACTTGTCCATCCGTCTCGTAATGTACATTATCACATTCAGAGGTGACGAGAAACAAAATGCATAAATTACTTGCCATGTTCTTTTCGCTCCGCGAAGCCACCGCCCTTTTATGGTGAAACCGACATTTTGCGCGCTATTGTAAACATGTAAATCATTCTGGTCAAGTGAATGGTGTCGTGTCCTCTTTTCGCCAACGCGCCTTATTCTTTCCACATCTACCGCACAAATACCGAATAAAATTGTCATGTCTTATTACTCCTAATTATCCTGACTCAAAGAGAATATAAAATAAAAACATTGAGTCATTTTGATTTGTCACTGGTGAAAATCATATTTCGCCAGTGATAAATAGCTTGCATGTAGTCACAGGAAGCAAAGGGACATTTTAAAAATCAATATGAAGTAGCAGAATGGAACTCGAATTTCTAGAGTGGGGGAGGGGTGGCTGAAAAAAAGTAAGGGAGAGGGAGTAGAAAGAGAAGGGTGAGCAGAGAGCGAGAGTAGTGAGAAGCGGGGAGAGGAGGAAAGTGGATGAGATTTTTAAAAACGAAGAAGAGGGGATTCAGGGAGGACGAGGGAGCAAAGACCGAGACAGAACAGATTACGAGTATAGTAAGAAGCAGTGAGAAAGAGAGAAGATTGGGAGGGTGGGGAGCGATAGGGGAAAAAAACAGAACAGAGAGAGAGTGACCAGCGACCGAGAGAGAGAGAGAGAAAATAACTTGCGCTCCTCAAAGACACCGCCGCTTGATAGTGAAACTAATTTTGCGCACATTTGTCAATCATTCTGGTTGAGTGCGTGGTATTGTGTTCTGATTTCTTCAACGTGCCTTTTATATATACTCATCTCGACAAAAAACACCACCCCCCCCCCCCCAAAAAAAAAAAGAAAAGGGAGAAGGGAGAAGAAGGAAGAAGAGAGCGACAGAGAGAGGGGAGGGAGAAGAAGCCAAAAACCGAGACAGAAGCAGTGAGAAAGAAAGAGAAGATTGGGAGAGTGGGGGAGGGGAGAAAAGTGATATGTTGGGGGGGGGGGGTGAAAAAGACATGTCTACGAGCCGCTACCTTTTAATCAAAATTTTCTAAAACGTCAAAAAAATTTTCGCGCGGGAAGGGGGAAATAAAAAATAAAACTGTCCTCCTAAAAAAAAAGTGCTACGAGCCGTTAGAAGCGTCAGAGCCCCTCCCGCCATGAAATTGGCTAAGCGGCATTTGGAGTAACCAAAGAAACAAAGAGCTGTAATGATGTACATGACTTTGTATCTGATAGGCTTATTATTTGTATTTTTTTGTTTTGTTTCGTGCTTGAACAAAACTTGCCATATAAACATTTCCAAATCAACCCCCCCCCCCACCCTCTCGAAAGTGGTTTTGAAAATCAAGATTTTGTATGTATGTTCATCCGTCTCGTAATGTACATTATCACATATGTCATTCAGAGGTGACGAGAAACAAAAATGCATAAATTACTTGTACTTGCTTTCGCTCCGCAAAGCCACCGCCCTTTGGTGGTGAAACCGACATTTTGCGCGCTATTGTAAACATGTCAATCATTCTGGTCGTGTGAATGGTATGTGACCTCTTTTCGTCAGCGTGCCTTTTTCCTTCCACATCTACAGCGCACGAATAAAAAATGTAATGTCTTATTACTTCTAACACACGATTATCGATTTTTCTCTCTCTCCTAAATCATGCACTTGTATGATAATCTCGGCTGAGTTCACTTTCTCTCTACTAAAGAAAAACAGTCTGTGTTTCCGCTCTATTTACTGCAGTTTTTTTTTAAATCGTAACTGCCTCTTGTAAAATAAACGCCCTGACAATTCTTTCTTTCCTTCTAAATCACGTACATGTATCATAATGTCGAAAGTTCTTAATTCTGTTTTGAAATTTGTATATACTCTTTCCTTTTTACTGGATTAAAAGCGATGGGAACAAAAAAGGCTAATGTGGATATTATTTTACCATGCTCTAATTATTTTTAAAATGTGTATCTATACGGGTTTCTAAAAGCTAAATTTCTTTTCTTTTCCCCATGTCTGCATGGAGGTATAGAATCCGCCCCTTTCAAAGAACAAGAATTAATGGAGCACCTCCTCAGGCCCCTGCACGCGACGATTATTTACTTTTTCTTCTCTCTCTCTCTCTCTCCCTATGTCCTTCTAAATCACGCGTTTGTTTTATAATCTCGTTATAAAGCTAACTTTCTTTTCTTTTCGGCTGTAATAATCGTTACATAATTGAAATGTATCATCCTAATGTTAAACAGCGGGACGAAGATAAACTGCGTTTATATATAGCTCGAATGTCAACGCTTCACTCCGCTCTAGTTTACCTGAGGTTAAAATAAAAAATTCATGCACTTGTTTCATAATCTCGAAAAACATCATTTTCTTTCTGGTCAAAATGTTGACTTCCATTTCTTTTCGGTTGTTAAAAGAGTTACAGAATTTGGACTCTTATCATCAGCATGCTAAACAGCGGGATGAAGATAAACTGCGTCCCAGCTCGCAAGCCATCGTTTCTCTCTGATCTATTTAACTGGAGCTTTAAAAAACAATTCCCTCTCTCCAAAATCACACACCTATATCATAATTTCGAACGCTCTTCATAATTCTGTTTTGAAAGCTTACATTTACTTTTTGTGAGGGCATTTGAAGATCAATCCTTTTCAGGGGACATATATCTAATATGATAATCTTCCAAACGAACGTAGTAAGAGTAAGAAAGTTCAGAAATTATTTTTTAACCCTTTCCCAGAACTCCAGCTCCCCTTTACACAATAGACGTGTGTCACCTTTTCATGGCATGGTCATTAATCTATCAATGGGTTCCGATTTCTAAGAACTTCCTGTCATAAATTGGAAGGCAGGAGTTTGACACAAGGAGGGGAGTGTCGATACTGAAAAGAAAAGATCGTTTTTGTTGTAAATAATGATCAATAATCCATCAATGGACCTCCCGCTTTCTAAGAACCTCCTGTCTTTTTGAGGCGCGGGGGAGGTCGTACATAGTAATAATTTGTAATTTCTAGCGCCTTTCACTAAAATGCAATCCCTATGAAGGTTTTTTTTTTCTTTATTTTTTTCTTTATTTTTTGTGAGGGGTGGGGGACTTTGACACTGCTTTATACAGTTTTATGATTATTGATCCTGAATTTAACATCTCATAAGAACCTAGAATAGAGTCTAAGATCAAGTGTACCGTGTTCCCTTGTGAAAAACATTAGGGGCGGGGTGCGATACTGCACTGTATAGTTCGACGTCATGACTGCTTTTAACTAATTTAGACGCAAATTACTATGGGGCAATACTGCATTGTATGTTACAGGGGTGGCGTGGGGGGGGGGGGTCCCACCCGCCACCCCTCCCGCGAGAAGTGCAAAAGCTCTGACGTTTAATAGCAAATTCGAGATAAATACGGTTCGACGCCGGGACTGATTTTCAACTGACTTGTGTTTAGACGCTATGATGCATGCACTGCGAAGCGCGAAAACTTTGACGTTTTAGCAGAAAAAGTACTCCGGGGCAATACTGTACTGTGTGTAACAGGGGTGGTTGCGTGGAGGGGGGGGGGTGGTTTCTTTCCTCCAACACCACCCCCCCCCCCCCACCCGCGAAAACTTTTTTTTGGGGCGTTGGCGACCACTCCCATCGCACCCCCTGGCTGCGCGCCTGCATGGTGATGATCTAAAACAACAGAGATGTCGTTTGTCTTTATCATAGTATTAGTTAGTTATATAAAATTGAAATGACAAGAAGTTTTCTCTTACTTTTATTTCCAATGTTTCTTAAGCAACATAGTGCATAGTTGCGGCTTGAAATGACGGCATGAAGTTTATAGTAGGTCTAATAGTATTTCAGAAAATTCGTTTCATAACTCATCAGGCGTGTAATTCCGAAATACAAATTTTCTATAGCGAGGGGGTTCACAATTCATATTTTTGTGAAGATTCGTTATTCAGAAGGTTCTTTACGTATATTTCGAAAACGTGTAGATGTAGGATTCGTAATTACGAAAATATAATATAGCCCTAGAACCGGGTGTCTCCTGTATTAAGCCTATGAGAGTTAAATAATTCAGTAGTCAACGGGTTAAGAACCTTCAGAAATATAAACATTTTTCTCATTCCCGGAATTATGAACCCCACTTCATTTTCGGAATTATGAACCCAAATCTAGAAAATTGGTTCGGCGCATAAATTACAAAGAATCTACTGACCAAAATATAATGAAACAACAAATAAATTAGAACTAAGACGCAAAATATATTTATCGAATCGAAAATTGATTTGGCGCGTAACTAATGGATAATATTCAACCCAAATAAAACATGAAATGATTGAAGTATACAACGCAAAATGTTTATATCGGATAGAAAATAAATTAGAACTAAGACGCAAACAAAATTTATTGAATCGAAAATTGATTTGGCGCGTAACTAATGGATAATATTCAACCCAAATAAAACATGAAATGAATGAAGTATACAACGCAAAATGTTTATATCGGATAGAAAATTGGTTCGGCGCATAAATTACAGAGAATCTACTGACCAAATGAATTAGAACTATAAGACGGAAAATACAATATTTGTGGGCAGCGGAATTTTCTGTAAATTTTCACTACAAAATTAGAAGCTCGAAAGTTGTTATTTTGTGTGTCAAAGACATCGGAGCAATGAGACAAATGAGAAAATAAAGATGAAACACAAATCATAAGGATGTTTTGGTAACATCGGCAACACCTTGTCTTTAACGTCTTGAAAGAGAAGGGACATTGCAGAATTATAAAATGGAATATAAACAAGAGAAAACAAAGATGAAACATAAATCAAAAAGATGTCGGACCCGTGCCGTTCTCGCGGCTCATCTCAAACATCACGCTTGCACCCAAACCCTCGTCCGGCCGTACTAGGGCATTTAGACTAGTCCGTTTACCCTAGTATGCCCGAACGCATTTAGACGAAGTGCTGCCCGCAATGAGGACGCGTATATTTAGACGGACGCGTGACGTTGCCCGCGGGCGGGACTGTATATCATAATTTCGAACATTCTTCATAATTCTGTTTTGAAAGCTTACATTTACTTTCCGTGAGGGCATTTGAAGAGCAATCCTTTTTAGGGGACATATCTAATATGATAATCTTCCAAACGAACGTAGTAAGAGTAAGAAAGTTCGGAAATTATTTTTTTTTACCCTTTCCCAGAACTCCAGCTCCCCTTTACACAATAGCAAACATTTTTTCTGGCGAAAAGTTATAGTTCGACGTCATGACTGCTTTTCACTTATTTGGACGCAAATTACTCTGGGGCAATACTGCATTGTATGTTACAGGGGTGGCAGGCAGGGGGGGGCCCACCCGCCACCCCTCCCGCGAGAAGCGCAAAGGCTCAGACGTTTAATAGCAAATTCGAGATAAAGATAACGGTAGACGAAAAGTACGGTTCGACGCCCGGACTGATTTTCAATTGACTTTTGTTTAGACGCAATGCTGCACTGCATGTAACAGGGTTGGGTGCAGGGAGGGGAGTAACTAATGGATAATATTCAACCCAAATAAAACATGAAGTGGATGAAGTATACAACGCAAAATGTTTATATCGGATAGAAATTTGGTTTGGCGCATAAATTAGAAAGAGTCTACAGACCAAATGAAACAAATAAATTACAACTAAAACGCAACATACATTTATCGAATCGAAAAATGATTTGGCGCTTAGCTCAGGGATAATATACAACCCAAATAAAACATCAAATGGATGAAGACAGTATACAACGCAAAATGTTAAAATCGAATAGAAAATTGATTTTGCGCATAAATTACAGAAAGAGTCTACAGACCAAATGAAACAAATAAATTACAACTAAAACGCAACATACATTTATCGAATCGAAAAATGATTTGGCGCTTAGCTCAGGGATAATATACAACCCAAATAAAACATCAAATGGATGAAGACAGTATACAACGCAAAATGTTAAAATCGAATAGAAAATTGATTTTGCGCATAAATTACAGAGTATCTACTGACCAAATGAAACAACAAATAAATTAGAACTATAAGACGCAAAATACAATATGTGGGCAGTGGAATTTTCTGTAAATTTTCACTACAAAATTAGAAGCTCGAAAGTAGTTTTTTTTTGTGCCAAACACATCGGAGAAATGAGACAAATGGGAAACTAAAGATGAAACATAAATCATAAGGATGTTTTGGTAACATCAGCAACACCTTGTCTTTAACGTCTTGAAAGAGAAGGGACATTGCAGAATTATAAATGGTATATAAAAATGAGAAAACAAAGATGTATAAACATAAATTACAAAGATGTCGGACCCATGCCGTTCTCGCGGCTCATCTCAAACATCACGCTTGCACACAAACCCTCGTCCGGCCGTACTAGGGCATTTAGACTAGTCCGTTTCCCCTAGTATCCCCGAACGCGTTTAGACGCAGTGCTCCCCGCAATGAAGACGCGTATATTTAGACGGACGCGTGACGTTTCCCGCGGGCGGGACTGTAGCTGTGAATGGTATTTCTGGGCAATATCTCCCTAGACTCTGCTCCCCCAAACATACTAACTGTACAATGAACTGCCAGCTCCCAAACTATCTAGTTCCTAATATATACAATTACCCTGTACAAATCAATAGGTACGCATAGGGGTCATTGTTGTGTACACTATGTTCTTTCACCCTTACAACATATTACCTCCCGCCATTCATTTAACATGCAGTTTCGCTGTAGCGTTTTTTTTTTAATACGTTTTACCATGTCGCGTCTGAACAGAGCTTTACCTGCCAATTTCGTCCCTGACGTTGTTGTAGCTGTGGGTAAGATGCTGTCGTATGTAGCCTAGTAGTCTATGATGAAGACCCGGTACTCTCCACTCCTGCTTCAACAAACCATGTTTTAGGATGAACAGATGACTGAAAAAATAAAGAGGATAAGAGAGGATAAGAGAGAGAGAGGGAGGAGAGAGGATCAGATACAATGAAATATATGTCTTATGAAAACTTAATAAATCTGTAAATCTTACTTATTCATGCAAGTATCCAGAAAAGTCTGGACAAAATTAATACAACTTCTACAAGAACATCAATGGAAATGGACCTCTGGGACCTTGCCAAATGTTGAATAATAATCAAAGTTGTTGAGTATGTTGAATAATAATCAAAGTTGTTGAGTAAGTTGAGTAATAATCAAAGTATGCTATCTATAACAAGCACATTATGATAATAATGATTTATTACAAACACATTTTTTTTTCAGAAAGAGAGAGGTATCTTAAGGTCCACGGCATCAGTTTGAAGGTCGAATCTGTGTAATCATTCCTCGATAATACAAGTTTGTAAAATCAGCACTGATTTTCTTATTTACTAGATAAATCTATATACCTACCTATTATGCTAGTCACTTGACTACGCTAACCGTTCGAGAACTTAACACAAATGCGTCACAATATTGTGCGCACCCCCCCGTAATCCTATTTTTCTCCCCTTCGCCACTCACCTGCAGCAATACGCAACGGCCATCTTCCTCTTTTGCGAGCAACCCCAAGTAGTAAAACATGTTGCTTGCAAGGCGAGGGGAAGGAGGGAGGGTCATAGGTAGGTATATAGATTTATCTAGTAAATAAGAAAATCAGTGCTGATTTTACAAATTTACTGCAATAAATCATATATACCTACCTATTATGCTAGACTAGCACCCATTCAAAAACCGGGTGGCATGTTTTAAGTGAAGAAGAGAACAGGATTACAAAGAAGACACAGCCGCCTTCAAGGTAGCTGACGCAAAAATAGCCTCTCCTGAAGGGACGTCCCTAAGGTAGCAAGAAATGAAGGAATTGAGCGAACGCCAAAAGGCAGCCCTCAAAAAAAAAAAGTTAAGCGTCACACCTTGAAACAGGGCCCAAGAAGTGCTGACACTACGAGTGTCATGAGCATGGGGCTTACTATCTGACAAGAGAGCCTCTGGGCCGGCGGCCCGAATAGCTTCGACAATCCATCTAGAAATGGAATCAAGAGAAACAGGAGAAAAGGGCTCTCGAGTGATCAGGAACAACTGATCATCTTTGCGACGTGTCTTAGTCTTATCACTATACCATTTGAGAGCTCTAACAGGACACTAAACCTTGTCCTCACGCACGAAGCCGTCTGATTCTTGGCAATGAAAGAAGCTTTAGGAATCAATCTAACGCCTTTTCTCTCCCAACGAACATGACCGGGAGTAAGACAGAGGGCATGAAGGGTACTGCGCCTCTGACCAGAGGCAATGGCTACCAAAAAGAGCGTCTTCACCGTAAGATGGTGAAGCAAAGCTTCACCTAACGGTTCGAAAGGAGGTTTAGCTAGGGCTCCTAGAACCAGAGGCAAACTCCAAGACGGGACCAATTGAGAACGAGGGGGACGTTTCAGAAAGAAAGACCGAATCGATCCACTCAACAGCGGGGAATTAGAAATCCCCGAGCGATCCGAAAACCCCTAATGAATGGCACCGATCGCAGACCGGTAGCCTCGGATAGAAGAGATAGACCTACCTTTATCAAACAGCGAGATTAGAAAATCCGCGATTGAACCAATAGGAGCCTTAGACGGGGAAAGGCGGGAATTGTAAATTTCCCTAGTAGAGACTCGTCGACTGGACATTACAAAGTCAGCGGCCCATTCAGAAAGACCGACTGTCTTGCAGATTCCGAAATAGGGGCCAAGCAGTCAAATGAAAGGACTGCCGGACTGAAGAATCCCCGAGAGGGGTTGCGACACCAGATCCGCTCTCAGCGGAAGAAGGAACGGTTGAGCCACCAGAAGGCTCACTAACTCCGGGAACCAATTCCTCCTGGGCCAAAACGGAGCTATTACAAGCACCTGAGCCCGATCTTCCCTGATCTTCCGCAAAACTCGCGGAATCAGCAGGAAGGGAGGAAAGGCAAACCCATCGCAGATTCTCCCAACTGAGAGAAAAAAGCATCCAGGGCCCAAGCCTCCCGGTAGCGAACATGGGAGCAGTACCACAGAAGCTGGTGGTCGAGAGCTGACCCAGCAACTGAAAATAAGGAAAAGACCTCTGGATGAAGCTTCCATTCTGATGGAAGACACCTGCCCCGGGATAGAAAATCCGCAAAGAGGTTTTCCTGACCAGGGATGAAAGAGGCAACAGGCATGATCGCCATGTGACGACACCACCTCCACAGCTGCGCTGCTAAGGCATCCAGGGAGGCAGAACGAGTGCCACCCTGCCGATTGATATAAGCCGGAGTCTTCTGAGTCTTCTGAAGTGAAGCAGGGTTAAGAAGACTGCCGTGAATTCCAGGACATTGATATGGGGTAGAGTCCCAAGATGAGACCAATCCCCCGAAACCGTGCTGCCGTTGCAATGTCCGCCCCACCCTAGCCGAGAGGCATCTGTCGAGACTGAGATCGACGGAAGGGGGGGTACGGAAGGACTTGCCTCGCGCGAGAAACGCCGCATTCCTCCAGCGGGAGAGAAGGGATTTGATTTCTACTAGGACTGGAATCCAGACCAAGAGAGAAACCCTGCACGGTTAGTAAAACCCGAGGAGATGCCTTTGAAAAGGCCTCATAAGGAGCCGACAATCCTCTAGAACATCGACCAGACTGGCTAGATAACCCAAGAACTGAAACCACTGCCTGGCCCTGACCGCTCTGGCCAAATTCAGCCTGCGAGCCGCTAAGACAATAGCGAATATTTTGTCTCGACTGGGCCAAGCTAATTGGTTCTGAATATCTAACACTGCCCCAGAAAAACTGGTCGGCATGTAGGATATCAATTCCAACTTTTCCCAATTTATTAGGAAAGTTTAATCTTGGGTGACTTTGACAAGCATGCGTGCCCCAACTGGAAGACGATCATGCAACTCAGCTAAGAGGAGCCAAACGTCAAGATAGCAAAACAGCCGAAGGCCGCAGCGCCTCAGCGAGGCTGCCAAGGAAGCCACTACCCGTGTGAATACCCGAGGGGCTGGACGCAGCCCGAAGGGAAGAGCGGGAACGCGGAAAGTCGCTGAAAGGAAGGAAAATCCCAGAGGGTCGCGTGAAGCGGGATTAAAAAGGGATATGGAAATACGTATCTTTGAGATCACGTAATCCTTCCTCTCAAACAGCGGGAGAATTGAGGCGAGAATTTCCATCCGAAAGAAAGAAATTATTTACTCAAAAACAATCGGAGTTTTCCCGAGCGCTTGGGAATAACAAAAATCAGAGAAAAAGAAAGACGCGGCTGGTCTTTCACCTTTCCTATATAGCTCTTTTGTTCAACGGAGATCCGATCTCCGTTGAAGCGTGACAGCGAGCCTGGGCAGACATCGAACCAGTCGCCTCGCCACGACTACCTCTCGAAGAGGCCCTGCCACGTCCGACTCTCCCGCGAGGGGGGTATAACGGAGTAACAGCAGGTAAGACTATAGTGACCTGACGGTGTTGTCCCCAACCCTCTGTCAGAAAGGGGCTCGCGTCGGCTAATAAAGTAGCAAACTGTCCGCCAAAAAGCAAGGGGCCCCGAGAAGGGACATCTTGGAGAAGAGACGAAAAGTCAGTCTCCTTAACCCCAAAGACGGAGAGTTGTGACCACTGCAGACCCGATATAGTAAGCAGCAGGTCATTAAAAACAAATTTATCACCCTCTGTGATATTCCCTTGAAATGTGGCCAAGCGCATACAGGCTCTGATTTGACCGCCAACATTGCCCCAATGTCTATCCTCGGCCTAAAAAGGGGAGGAAGTAAGCGGGTTGGGCGTTTACGCAAACGTCGACCCACCGCCAAGATCCTCCAAAGAGAGAGACTTAGCTTCGAAAAAGCTATCCTGATCTTGGGATATAAAGGCAAAAGCCTTACCCTTAATCGGACCGGAACGCCTAAAGAGAAGCCCGGTCTCGATGCGGTCATACTTCACCATGAAACCCTCCATGAGGGAAAAACCCTCAGAGGAAAACCTATTGCCTGAACTAATCGAGAAGTCGAACCCTGCGCGCGGGTTAACTAAAATCAGGGAGATATTTGGCCAACAAGGCAGCAGCCTCCGCCCCGCAGCGATTGAGGCTCTGCCTGCTCCAACAATGTCGATTCAGAAACCGAGAATTGAGAAGCAGACTCAAATCCTGGTACCGCTTGATTAGTTTGGGACAAAGGCCCGCAAACAATGAACAAATCAGGCGGATACTCCCATGGGTCACTATAGGTCTCCTCGCCCGGCGAAGCCCAAAAGGGCTGCGGGTGGAGGAGACGCGAGAGACCCCAGCTCAGACAATGGGGCACCGAGCACACAAGGCCGATAGTCTCAGTGTCAGACCCCCAAAGAGGCAAAGAAGCCAGGACTGCGGTATCTGTAAGCGACCCACCGCCTGACAGATTTCGGGCAGTTCTCCGAAACAAATTCGGAATCACGAACCAAACCCTCCACAGAGGGATGCCCGCCTCCCTCCAGGGGAGAGGTGTGCTGAGGGTACATGTACGTACCCAAAGTCGCGCACACACTGGCTGAGCAACTAGAGGCTACAGCCACGGATCGGGCGCTCAAGGCGCCAAGTGCGAGGGCAGACTGGGACAAAGCCCAGTATTGGCCCATAAGCAGAATCACTACTGTACCGCCTAACCCTAATCCTAATCTTCACATTGTTCTTAACAAAAAAACAAATCATGACCTTGACCATAACCTTTGACCTTTCGAGATATGAACGGAGGAGCAAATGTCGCAGGAGCAAATGTCGCGTCACCGGCAATAGAAGACCACTAGTAGTCGCGCTCTCAGGTGACAACACCTGGTGCTCCGTAGAGCACCCATAATAGATGGCTCGAGGTTTCCCATCAGCTGGCAAAGGCAACAGCCCGGCTAGCACTCGTTCCACCATACTGCATAAGGCGGGGCCTATTCAATAGCCAGGTGTGAGGGCAGACTGGGACAAGGTCCCAGTATTCGCCCACCGACTACTAATAGTATGTGAACTCACTATTGTTCCGCCCGTGGGCGACAATAGGGGAGCACTAGTAGTCGCGCACTCAGGTGACCGCACCTGATGCTCCGTAGAGCGCCCATAATTGTTTGCTCGAGCCTCCCATCAGCTGGCAAAAGCAACAGCCCGGGTAGCACTCGTTCCCCCATACGGCTTCGGCCAGGGGCTAGGGTATGAGAACCCAGACCAACATGGGCGGTGCCCGTGAGCTGCCCCGCAGTAGTGGCACGCGTCTCCCCTAGCGGCTTTATGCGAGTCATCGCTACCGTGCGGGAAACAGACGTCCCACCCTTCTGGTTTGAACGACCGGGGGATTGGATTTGAGACATCCAAACCACTAGAGCTTGACGCCACCCCCCCCCCCCCCCCCCCCCCGTCCCAAGCTCAAGTAACGCCACCCGCCCCGAAGGCGCATGCTCCGAGGCTGGCAAACCTTGCGGGGAAACACCACTGGGCAACTTACCTGCAGCCCTCCTCCCTCCCCCATGTACGAAGAAGAAGCAGGTCTCCGCGACCCGACAGCTTCCTCTTCCGAACTCATAATGCTGCAATAAAACAGACAATAAAGTATACAAAAATATGAAATACTTTAAGAGAGCATGTAAAAATAAATCCTAAAATTTTGGGGATACGCACAAATTTCCACCGGATCGGGTCAAACAGAAACACCAGCAAGACACACAGAAATAACTACGTGGGGCTGGTCTTAAACTGTAAAATAACTGCCTGAAAAGGAACCTAAACTTTCCCTTGTAAAAGTGACAAAACACAAGAGTACTATAATCTAGAACGAAAAAAAATACGGAAAAGTGTTTAAAAGAGCGTAACAGCGCTCTGAAAAGATACAAAAAGACCTGAAAACAGGAGCGCCGTAACACGACAACCGAACTCGACGGGGGCGAGCAAGAAAGAGGAAGATGGCCGTTGCGTATTGCTGCGGGTGAGTGGCGAAGGGGAGAACAATAGGATTACGGGGGGGTGCGCACAATATTGTGACGCATTTGTGTTAAGTTCTCAAACGGGTTAGCGTAGTCAAGTGACTAGCATAATAGGTAGGTATATACGATTTATTGCAGTAAATTGGCAGCTATGAAAGTTAAACCACAACACCTCCTTATTCCTCTTAGTTTACCTTGAATCTAGGAAAGATCCCCTTTCCTCGTCTTCGCTGATTGGTTGCTGGGTGAGCCATTCAAAGAGCCAATGGAGTTTGCGGGGGTCTCTACTCTCACATGACGTAGCCATACACATACCCCAATCGATGATGGTCTCTGCTGTTACTTTGGACAATGATGTCTTCAGCGCAGGAAGCAACACTGTCTCCCACAGGTTCTTTGTCTGGAAAATACAAATTGTAGTGGCGTTGGGGGGGGGGAAGACAAATTGAATTATTTATTAACCTTATTTTTTGAACATCTCTGTTTGGCCCATAATTCATGACGATTGCATTGCGATCAATTTTTAACAATAGTTGAATTCTTAACTTCAACCCTGGATTCAACACTGGAGGCCACCCTGACCCTAATCCTAAAACTAAGAGCAACCCGTAGCCTATGGCTAAATCTTTTACAAAATCCAGACCAAATGTTACTGAAGCAAAAGTTGGTTCACCATTCTCAAGTCATGTCAGCACATCGATCAAACCTTGAATAAAAGAAAATTTCAAATAATCAATCAACTAGGTGTACAATAGGGGGAAAAAGGGTTATGTATCCCTGTAAAATCAACGTTTAATACATCATCGTATATATGTAAATCAATTAAAATGTGAGCAACATTCAATTCCAATTGTAAAGTACATGTAATAGATGTACCTGTCTAAAGGTGTATTGCTCCATAATTACTATAGACTATCAGCTTAAAGAATTCTGCTGGAAAGAGGGGTACGGCGAGCCTTTTCTCACATAGTTTAACCCTTACAGTGCCATCATGTTTACAGACATCAAATTTACTCACACAAGCTTTCGTTCCATGACATTTCATATTTCATGAGCCCATTTAAATTTCAAAATTGTCAAACATCAAAATTTTGTTAGGTTTACGTTGTATACAGCTGTAAAATCATCAAAAGATGTGGCGCTATTTTACAAAGAGAGTATACCTTTTGAAAGCCCCAGTGCTTGCTACCTTGTATAATGCCAGACATCATCTCCATCATACAGCGCTGACTACTTTCTTGGGTATCCTTGGACAACCTGTCTATGTGGGGCTGGAAGACTGGCAGGAAGGTGTCCCCGAAGTCACGGAACAGTCCCTGAGAAATGGAAAAACAGCGATACATATTGTAAGATCTCATTAATCCACTGGAAAACTAATGGGGTGTTGCAAGAAAGTTGCGATTGATTGCAAGTTGCAACTGATCGGTACTGACCAATCAAAATCATTGTTGCAAGCGCATCTTCTTAAATGGGCAGACCCTGAACCATTCAGAATGGTTGTTCTAATTTGCTTTACAATTTGCAATTGATTACAACTTTCTTGCAACACCCCATAAGACCCAGGGTGCTCCAGGGAGGGCCACCAGCACTCGCCGCTAAAACGCACCTGCAGATAGAACATGCTATCTCTTGTAATGCAAACAGAGACTGAAAACAGATGTTTCATATTATTTGAGCAACGGTAAATCAATTTGATTGTCCTCTTTTTGAATCTCCTTTACAAAGACTACTGATGTGGCCATCTGTCAACAATTAACGTTTGATATCTTAAATGACTATTGTTTGCAATTGCATGGTATATATTAATAAAACATGAAAATAAAACAATATAAATTTCTTTACCTTGAAGATCATGTATTTCTTGTTATCAAACTTGTCTCTTCCTTTCTTGTCTTCTAGAGAGAGGTAGCGTACAAGTTTCTCTACAAACTCTGCATTGCTGAAGTGATCATAGATGATTTGTTCTACCTCTGACAGCTCCTCTCTGCTCCGGTCTAGCTTGGGCTGTTCATCAAACGGGGCGTAGATTTGCATGTTCCTGCAGCAAAGAGGGTTAATTATAGATACAGTCATACATTACACGATCCTTGTAGCTTCCCACACTTTGTTGGTGAGATTGCAGCCACAAAGTCACAAGAAATGATGAAATTTGATGAACAGCTAAAAATACAATTATAATATACCAATGAAATTTCATACATATTTGTATTTCATATAAATATTCAATACATGTAGACATGATTTTGTATTTGGAAATACATTTTACATATTCTGTATCAACAGATGCACATGAAAACGTGATGACTGCGACTGCGTCTCCTATATGCCTCCGCCTAAATTCAGTTGATGGCTCAAACTGTTCTAGAAATATTTGATAACGAGGCTAAAAACCAGTAATTTCATGTAATTTCATGTAAATTGACCTCTGTGACCTCTGAACTTTGACCTACCTACCCCAAAATCTAATCAGTTCCTCTTTCTATGGGGATACATACTGGTACCAAGTTTGAAGTTCTCACCTCAAATAGTTCTTGAGATATCGCGGTAACGGTGCTAAAAACCAAGAATTTCATGTAATTTCATGTAAATTGACCTCTGTGACCTCTGACCTTTGACCTCCTTACCCCAAAATCTAATCAGTTCCTCTTTCTATGGGGATACATACTGGTACCAAGTTTGAAGTTCTTACCTCAAATAGTTCTTCAGAAATCGCGGTAACGGTGCTAAAAACCAGTAATTTCATGTAATTTGATGTAAATTGACCTCTGTGACCTCAGACCTTTGACCTACTTACCCCAAAATCTAATCAGTTCATTTTTCTATGGGGATACATACTGGTACCAAGTTTGAAGTTCTCACCTCAGATAGTTCTTGAGATATCGCGGTAACGGTGCTAAAAACCAGTAATTCCATGTAATTTCACGTAAATTGACCTCTGTGACCTCTGACCTTTGACCTCCTTACCCCAAAATCTAATCAGTTCATCTTCATATAGGGAAACATACTAGTACCAAGTTTGAAGTTCTTACCTCAAACAGTTCTTGAGATATCGCGGTAACGGTGCTAAAAACCAAGAATTTCATGTAATTTCATGTAATTTCATGTAAATTGACCTCTGTGACCTCTGACCTTTGACCTACTTACCCCAAAATCTAATCAGTTCATCTTCGTATGGGGATACATACTAGTACCAAGTTTGAGGTTCCTACCTCAAATGATTCTTCAGATATCACGGTAACGAGAAGTGGGACGGACGGACGCACGGACGGACGCACGGACGGACAACCCGAAAACATAATGCCTCCGGCAACCACCTTCGGTGGGCGGAGGCATAAAATTCATCCCCCCCACATCCCCCCCACATCCCCCCCAAAGATCACTGACTTCATCCTGTCGCATGACCTTTTACAAGAGCAACATCCCCTTTTTGGCTGACGCGTCAAGCAGCAACTTACTTGGGCCAGTTGTAGTAGCCCCAGTGAGTCTTCTCAACGAAGACACACTGGTCCCACTTCTCCTGAGTGGTGGGTAACCTGTCACACTGGTACTGGGTCCACTTGTTGTCCACTCGCTCCCCTGGGTTGGGTAGGGCATCGGCAGGAGGCGCGGGGCACCCGGCGGCGGCGTAGGGGTCCAAGGCTACCTTATTGTGGGGACGCTTTAGCTGTTTCAGTATTGCACCCATGGCTGAAATGGCAAGCTGAGGATGAAGAATTAAAGAGATAATGGATGTTCAATGATTGGATGAAAGAAAACCATGTAGACCTTGATCTCATCTACCATGTACAAATGGTATTGTGATACCGTTGACAACTTTACAACAGGTCTTAAAATATTTTCTTTTTAGAACAATTTTCCAGTGTTAACTGGTAACTAGAGGAAGTATGTTAAGCATACATGTACCTCACTCTCCTCAAGCTTCTCTATTCTCTTTTCCTTCTTCCTACTTATTACAGCGGATAGGGACATATTGCAATATGCCTTATATAATAATGGTATATTGTTATTACTACTGGCTTCTTGTATCACACTATCCATGCTGTTGCCCATGAAAACATTCCAGTAATCCATTCATATTGAGTTGCCAACTCCTGCATACTACTTCACTTAACACATACAGTTCCGCCCGCGGGCAACGTCACGCCCGAAACAAAGAATGGACGAGACCTGCCCGCGCTTAGACGAAAATCGGACGCGTCCGGTACCCTCAAAGTCAGTCGTGCGTGAATGCGGAAATACTCGTACATTTGAGGGTACTTGGACTAAAAAATAACGCTACCTCAGGAAGAAAGATTGCGTGGCTTCGTCCGAAAAAATACAGAGTATTTCTCTTTGTAATAAAAAGGGTTTTATTTAATTTCCCGACAACCATTTAGATATATATGAGGACAATATTAGGAAATAATTTAAGTTGTCGAAGGTGTCGGGAAGTTCATTTCCGCATCCAAATTTTGGTCCCGACCAAAAATATGGACGCGGAAATTTTGCCCTCTCCGAAAGTGCGGAAACGCCGGGAAATGTTTAGAAGACAGTGAATAGAATCTTTCGAGATTATGCGGATAGGTTGCTGAATAAACGCGGATCTACTTATTTTACATTCTGCGTCCTGTCTGCGCCCTATTCTTCATATTTAATAGATAATAAACTGACGTACGCTGAGTTATTGTTTTAGTACCTTTTTTATATGTTGCCTAGCAAAACGACATCGCAATTTGAGATCGGGATATCCTTTATTTTCTTTAAAATATAACTAGTTGCGCCCATTTGAAGTCTTAACATTTTGCTTGGAGTTTGGTTTCCTTGAAATTCTCTAGATTATGAGGAATCATGAATAAAATATAACATTTCTAAAATAGTGAAATGTGCGCCAAGTTTGACAAAAATAATTGTCAGTGGTTTCTTTTTTTCTAGGATGAACACCAGATAAAAGTTTATCGAAAGTTTATCCGAATCAGCAAGATTATTGTAAATACGTCTTTTTTTTTTAAAGTGAATTTACTAAATCATGATATATTTTTAAGTGTGTGGTGATATATTACAGTGATGTATTTACTTTTTAAAGAAACAAACATGTACAAGAAAGAAAATACAAGAATGAATGTTTTAATGCTGTCATAAAATATTGAAGAACGTAAACTTTGATCACCACAGTGCTTCATGTTTAATCGTTACGATCGTCGTACATTTTTTTCTGTTATACAGGGGGCATATCTCACTCAAGCCCATTACTAAATTTTATTTGGGTGGTGTCCTGACTGTCCTTCATATGTCATAATGCATAGGGTTCGTTACTCCTACGGTTCGTAATTCCGAAAATTCAATAGACTACATAAATTTTCGGAATTACTAACCCTATTTTTTAAAAAGACTTTATGCCTTTCTTTTTTTTTTTTGTTGAATTATGCCGTAGTCATGGTAGTATTAGGGCGTCGCCTTCCGGCAAGGGGGCTGCTACTGCCATTCACTGCCGTACTGGACTTCTTACAGGAAGCAACGAGGGCTCTGATTATCAATATTTTAATATACGAAACCCCGTTTTTTCAGGCGGGTGGCCAGGGAGGGGCGGTGGGGGCGGCCTCCCCCTTAAACGTCAACTTAAAAAAAGTGAGAACTCCTTGGAACTCCCCTCCCCGCATCCACCACTTTTACATACGGTGGAAAGCAGTCCCGGCGACGAACTAACTATTTTCCGTCTAAAAGGGTGCTACGAGCCGTTATATTTATCTCCAATTTGCTATAAAACGTCAGAGCTTCGCGCGGGAGCCCCTCCCGGCACGGTTCGTGCGCTTACAACCGCTCCTCCCATAAAATTAAATCCAGACTAAGCGGTTGCATTTTTCCTGTCTGAGCTTAATAATGTACATGATCTGATAGGCTTGATATTATTTTTATTTTCTGTTTTGTTTCGTGCTTGGAACAAAACTTGCCATACAAACTTGTCCATCCGTCTCGTAATGTACATTAGATCACATTCAGAGGTGACGAGAAACAAAATGCATAAATTACTTGCCATGTTCTTCTCACGCCGCGAAGCCACCGCCCTTTTATGGTGAAACCGACATTTTGCGCGTTATTGTAAACATGTATTAAAATCATTCTGGTCAAGTGAATGGTGTCGTGTCCTCTTTTCGCCAACGCGCCTTATTCTTTCCACATCTACCGCACAAATACCGAATAAAATTGTCATGTCTTATTACTCCTAATTATCCTGACTCAAACAGAATATAAAATAAAAACATTGAGTCATTTTGATTTGTCACTGGTGAAAATCATATTTCGCCAGTGATAAATGGCCGATAATATAGCTTGCATGTAGTCACAGGAAGCAAAGGGACATTTTAAAAATCAATATGAAGTAGCAGAATGGAACTCGAATTTCTAGAGTAGGGGAGGGGTGGCTGAAAAAAAATGGAGTAAGGGAGAGGGAGTAGAAAGAGAAGGGTGAGCAGAGAGTGAGAGTAGTGAGAAGCGGGGAGAGGAGGAAAGTGGATGAGATTTTTAAAAACGAAGAAGAGGGGATTCAGGGAGGACGAGGGAGCAAAGACCGAGACAGAACAGATTACGAGTATATAAGAAGCAGTGAGAAAGAGAGAAGATTGGGAGGGTGGGGAGCGATAGGGAAAAAACAGAACAGAGAGAGAGTGACCAGCGACCGAGAGAGAGAGAAAATAACTTGCGCTCCTCAAAGACACCGCCGCTTGATAGTGAAACTAATTTTGCGCACATTTGTCAATCATTCTGGTTGAGTGCTGGTATTGTGTTCTGATTTCTTCAGCGTGCCTTTTATATATACTCATCTCGACAAAAAACACCATCCCCCCCAAAAAAAAAGGGAGAAGGGAGAAGAAGGAAGAAGAGAGCGACAGAGAGAGGGGAGGGAGAAGAAGCCAAAAACCGAGACAGAAGCAGTGAGAAAGAAAGAGAAGATTGGGAGAGTGGGGGAGGGAAGGGAGAAAAGTGATATATGGGGGGGGGGGGGTGAAAAAAAAACATGTCTACGAGCCGCTACCTTTTAATCAAAATTTGCTATTAAAAGCGTCAGAGCCCCTCCCGCCATGAAATTGGCTAAGCGGTATTTGGAGTAACCAAAGAAACAATTAAAGAGCTGTAATGATGTACATGACTTTGTATCTGATAGGCTTATTATTTGTATTTTTTTGTTTTGTTTCGTGCTTGAACAAAACTTGCCATATAAACATTTCCAAATCAACCCCCCCCCCCACCCTCTCGAAAGTGGTTTTGAAAATCAAGATTTTGTATGTATGTTCATCCGTCTCGTAATGTACACTATTCAGAGGTGACGAGAAACAAAATGCATAAATTACTTGTACTTGCTTTTCGCTTCGCAAAGCCACCGCCCTTTGGTGATGAAACCGACATTTTGCGCGCTATTGTAAACATGTCAATCATTCTGGTCGTGTGAATATGTGACCTCTTTTCGTCAGCATGCCTTTTTCCTTCCACATCTACAGCGCACGAATAAAAAATGTATTGTCTTATTACTTCTAACACACGATTATCGAGTTTCTCTCTCTCCTAAATCATGTACTTGTATGATAATCTCGGCTGAGTTCACTTTCTCTCTGCTAAAGAAAAACAGTCTGTGTTTCCGCTCTATTTACTGCAGTTTTTTTTTTTAATCGTAACTGCCTCTTGTAAAATTAACGCCCTGACAATTCTTTCTTTCCTTCTAAATCACGTACATGTATCATAATGCCGTAAGTTCTTAATTCTGTTTTGAAATTTGTATATACTCTTTTCTTTTTACTGGATTAAAAGTGATGGGAACAAAAAAGGCTAATGTGGATATTATTTTACCCTGCTCTAATTATTTTTAAAATGTGTATCTACGGGTTTCTAAAAGCTAAATTTCTTTTCTTTTCCCCATGTCTGCATGTTACGGAGGTATAGAATCCGCCCCTTTCAAAGAACAAGAATTAATGGAGCACCTCCTCAGGCCCCTGCACGAGACGATTATTTATTTTTTCTTCTCTCTCTCTCTCTCCCCCTATGTCCTTCTAAATCACGCGTTTGTTTTATAATCTCGTTATAAATAACGCTAACTTTCTTTTCTTTTCGGCTGTAATAATCGTTACATAATTGAAATGTATCATCCTAATGTTAAAACAGCGGGACGAAGATAAACTGCGTTTATATATAGCTCGAATGTCAACGCTTCACTCCGCTCTAGTTTACCCGAGGTTAAAATAAAAAAATCATGCACTTGTTTCATAATCTCGAAAAAGGTCATGTTCTTTCTGGTCAAAATGTTGACTTCCTTTTCTTTTCGGTTGTTAAAAGAGTTACAGAATTGGACTCTTATCATCATCATGCTTAAACAGCGGGATGAAGATAAACTGCGTCCCAGCTCGCAAGCCATCGTTTCTCTCTGATCTATTTAACTGGAGCTTTAAAAAACAATTCCCTCTCTCCAAAATCACACACCTATATCATAATTTCGAACGCTCTTCATAATTCTGTTTTGAAAGCTTACATTTACTTTTTGTGAGGGCATTTGAAGAGCAATCCTTTTCAGGGGACATATATCTAGTATGATAATCTTCCAAACGAACGTAGTAAGAGTAAGAAAGTTCAGAAATTATTTTTTAACCCTTTCCCAGAACTCCAGCTCCCCTTTACACAATAGACGTGTGTCACCTTTTCATGGCATGGTCATTAATCTATCAATGGGTTCCGATTTCTAAGAACTTCCTGTCATAAATTGGAAGGCAGGAGTTTGACACAAGGAGGGGAGTGTCGATACTGAAAAGAAAAGATCGTTTTTGTTGTAAATAATGATCAATAATCCATCAATGGACCTCCCGCTTTCTAAGAACCTTCTGTCTTTTTGAGGCGCGGGGGAGGTCGTACATAGTAATAATTTGTAATTTCTAGCGCCTTTCACTAAAATGCATTCCCTATGAAGGTTTTTTTTTTCTTTATTTGTGAGGGGTGGGGGACTTTGACACTGCTTTATACAGTTTTATGATTATTGATCCTGAATTTAACATCTCATAAGAACCTAGAATAGAGTCTAAGATCAAGTGTACCGTGTTCCCTCGTGAAAAACAGGGGCGGGGTGCAATACTGCACTGTATACTGTATTAAGTGTCAAATTTTCGCTTACTCGCATCACTCGCTCGCAAAATTTAGAAAATGGAAAAGTTAATATTCGGGTAAGCGACGTCAGCACCCGAGAAAAATAGTGCCCGTATGCCTATGTGTATGAAATAACTTACTTCATGACGGTCGTCAACGTTTGTCTGTTATTAGTACACCAACGCCAAAGGAATTTTTTTCATCCCCGATAAATAGCTTCTTTGTCGTTCGTCACTGTTATGTGTATTTCTACAATGTAACTGTAAGTTTCAATGTCACAATAGTTCTTTAAACCTGATTGTACAATATACGTTATACAACTATACATGTATATATTCTCCTTTGATCAATATAAAAAATAAAAAAAATAAACAAAAATACTGCACTGTATAGTTCGACGTCATGACTGCTTTTAACTTAATATTTAAGCGCAAATTACTATCGGGCAATACTGCATTGTATGTTACAGGGGTGGCGTGGGGGGGGGGGGGTCCCACCCGCCACCCCTCCTGCGAGAAGCGCAAAAGCTCTGACGTTTAATAGCAAATTCGAGATAAATACGGTTCGACGCCGGGACTGATTTTCAACTGACTTGTGTTTAGACGCTATGATGCATGCACTGCGAAGCGCGAAAACTTCGACGTTTTATCAGAAAAAGTACTCCGGGGCAATACTGTACTGTGTGTAACAGGGGTGGTTGCGTGGAGGTGGGGGGGGGTGGTTTCTTTCCTCCAACACCACCCCACCCGCGAAAACTTTTTTTTTTTTGGCCTTGGCGACCACCCCCATCGCACCCACCCCCATCGCACCCACTGGCTGCGCGCCTGCATGCTGATGATCTAAAACAACAGAGATGTCGCTCGTCTTTATCATAGTATTAGTTCCATAGTAAAATTGAAATGACAAGAAGTTTTCTCTTACTTTTATCTCCAATGTTTCTTAAGCAAAATAGCGCATAGTCACGGCTTGAAATGACGGCATGAATTTTATAGTAGGTCTAATAGTATTTCAGAAAATTCGTTTCATAACTCATCAGGCGTGTAATTCCGAAATACAAATTTTCCATAGCGAGGGGGTTCACAATTCCAAATAAGTGACATATTTTTGTGAAGATTCGTTATTCAGAAGGTTCTTTACGTATATTTCGAAAACGATGTAGGCTCCATGTAGGATTCGTAATTACGAAAATATAATATAGCCCTAGAACCGGGTGTCTCCTGTATAAAGCCTATGAGAGTTAAATAATTCAGTAGTCAACGGGTTAAGAACCTTCAGAAATATAAACATTTTTCTCATTCCCGGAATTATGAACCCCACTTCATTTTCGGAATTATGAACCCAAAATCTAGAAAATTGGTTCAGCGCATAAATTACAAAGAATCTACTGACCAAAATATAATGAAACAACAAATAAATTAGAACTATAAGACGCAAAGTACATTTATCGACTTGAAAATGGGTTCGGCGCATAAATTACAAAGAATCTACTGACCAAATGAAACAACAAATAAAACAACAAATAAAACTAAAAAATAAAATAGAACTAAGACGCAAAATATATTTATCAAATCGAAAATTGATTTGGCGCGTAACTAATGGATAATATTCAACCCAAATAAAACATGAAATGAATGAAGTATACAACGCAAAATGTTTATATCGGATAGAAAATTGGTTCGGCGCATAAATTACAGAGAATCTACTGACCAAATGAAACAACAAATAAATCAGAACTAAGACGCAAAATATATTTATCGAATCGAAAATTGATTTGGCGCGTAACTAATGGATAATATTCAACCCAAATAAAACATGAAATGAATGAAGTATACAACGCAAAATGTTTATATCGGATAGAAAATTGGTTCGGCGCATAAATTACAGAGAATCTACTGACCAAATGAAACAACAAATAAATTAGAACTATAAGACGCAAATATACATTTATCGAATCGGAAATTGATTTGGCGCGTAACTAATGAATAATATTCAACCAAAATAAAACATGAAATGAATGAAGTATACAACGCAAAATGTTTATATCGGATAGAAAATTGGTTCGGCGCATAAATTACAGAGAATCTACTGACCAAATGAAACAACAAATAAATTAGAACTAAGACGCAAAATATATTTATCGAATCGAAAATTGATTTGGGGCGTAACTAATGGATAATATTCAACCCAAATAAAACATCAAATGGATAAAGTATACAACGTAAAATGTTTATATCGATTAGAAAATTGGTTCGGCGCATAAATTACAAAGAATCTACTGACCAAATGAAACAACAAATAAATCAGAACTAAGACGCAAAATATATTTATCGAATCGAAAATTGATTTGGCGCGTAACTAATGGATAATATTCAACCCAAATAAAACATGAAATGAATGAAGTATACAACGCAAAATGTTTATATCGGATAGAAAATTGGTTCGGCGCATAAATTAAAAAGAATCTACTGACCAAATGAAACAACAAATAAATCAGAACTAAGACGCAAAACAAGAAAATTATAACTAATTTTGTTATTTACTAGATAAATCTATGTATCTACCTATTTGCTAGTTTCCCAAACTATGCCGTCATTCGAGAAAAACTAAGTCTAAAACGCGCAGCCCCTGCCTGCGCGCGCGTACTCCCCGTCCACCAATCCAATCGCGCCACCGCCATACTCTTCCTCTTCCGAGCAGTCAGAGACAGAATCTAGGACATGTCAGACAAGGAGAGGGGCTGGAGGGAGGGACATAGGTAGATACATAGATTTATCTAGTAAATAACAAAATTAGTTATAATTTTCTTGATTTACAGCAATAAATCGATGTATCTACCTATTTGCTAGAATAGCACGGATAAAAACCCGGTGGCATGTCCCAGGACGGGAGTAACTAACGCGGGGCAGACAGAGACGACGAAGCAGCTCTCAACCCAGAGGTTGCAAAGCTAACCTCACCCGAAAGAACATCCTTAAGATAGAAGGATGTGAAGGAAGTAGGGGAACGCCAAAAGGCGGCCCTCAAAATGTCTTCCAAAGGAAGACCCAGAAAGAGCGCCCAGGAGGTAGAACACTCCTAGTATCGTGCGCTCTTGGAGGATTCTCAGACAGGAGAGCCTCCGAACCCCCAGCTTGGATAGCCTCGACAATCCAACGGGAAATAGTCTCCCGTGATGCTGGGGAATAAGGGTGACGGGAAAAGAGAAAGAGCTGATCATCCTTACGAAAAACCTTAGTCCTATCCAAGAACCATTTGAGAGCCCTAACAGGGCACCAAGAATTATCCTCCTTGACAGAAGAGAATTCTGACAGAGGACTCAAGAACACTTCGATTGAGCCAGAAGAATCCTTCTGATTCTTGGCAATAAACGAAGGTCGAGGGACAAGACGTACACCT
Source organism: Heliocidaris erythrogramma (assembly GCA_025617745.1). NCBI lineage: Eukaryota > Metazoa > Echinodermata > Echinoidea > Camarodonta > Echinometridae > Heliocidaris > Heliocidaris erythrogramma. The sequence continues at coordinate 49,997,681 of CM046855.1, read as the reverse complement.
TGCCTTGCCCAGCAGCAATAGCGACGAGGAAGGCGGTCTTAATCGAGAGATGGTGTAAAGACGCTTTGCACAACGGCTCAAAGGGCGGTTTGGCCAAGGCGTCCAAAACCAAAGGAAGGCTCCACGCAGGAGTCAACTGGCGATTTGCTGGTCGTTTCAAAAGACAGACCTCGGCAAATGAGTCAAGAAGGGAGAGTTAGAAACTCCCGAACCATCAGAAAAACCAAGGTGAACCGGAGCAATAGCGGACCGGTAACCACGATTGGTAGAGAGGGACCTGCCCTTATCGAAAAGGGGCGATAAGGAAATCTGCAATAGCACCCATCGGGGCAGAACGGGAAGCAAATCCCATTTCCCCACACCAAGCATGGAAGGCTTCTAATCTCGAGTTGTAAACAGCTCGGGTAGAATCTCTTCTGCTCTGGACTATGAACTGGGAGGCTCTCTCTGAGAGTCCTGCCGTCCTCGCATCCTCCCCGATAGAGGCCAGGCGGTCAAATGTAGAGCCGCCGGGCGATGGTGGAGGATCCCCGACAGGGGCTGAGCTATGAGGTCTGCTCTCCGGTGAAGGGAGAGAGGCCGACCGTCCAGCAGAGACAGAAGAAGAGGAAAACAAGGTCTCCTCGGTCAGCAAGGTGCTATGAGCAGAAACCACGCCTGATCCTCCTGAATCTACCCCAGGACCTGAGGGATTAAGGAGACCGGCGGAAAGGCGTAACCCCGGAAGTTCTTCCACTGAAGGGAGAAAGCATCGAGGGCCCAAGCTTCCGGATCTCGCACCCGAGGGCAGTATCTCGGGAGGCAATGATTGAGAGCTGTCGCAAACAGGTCTATCTCCAGAGGGGCGCAGACTGAACAGAGGTGTCGAAGACCTCTCGGTTCAGTGGCCACTCGGAGGGGAGACACATGCCCCGGGACAGAAATTCTGTAATCAGATTGTCCCGCCCGGGAACATAGGAGGCGATCGGAATCACTCGGTGAGACCGACACCACTTCCAAAGTTTGGCGGTTAGATCGTTCAGGGTAGTGGAACGAGTCCCGCCTTGTCTGTTGATGTAGGCAGCAACAGTAGTGTTGTCCGTCAAAATCCGGACGGAGTGACCTACAATCATGTTCTCGAAAAAAAACGGAGAGACATGAAGACTGCCATCAATTCCAACATATTGATGTGGGGTAAGGTGCACAGGTGTGACCAGTCCCCCGAGACCACCTGGTCCAAAAGAGACTTGCCCTTGAAGAAGGAACGACTCATTCGACCAGGGGATAAGCAGGCGTTTGATTTCCTCGGATAGAGGAATCCACACCTTGAGCGAGTCTACACTGGGCTTGGAAAACTTCAGCAGATGAAGCTGGAAAGGCCTCATATGAAGCCGATAGTCTTGGAGGACATCTACAAGGCTCGATAAGTGGCCCAAGGACTGGAGCCATCGGCCTGCCCGAACTCGACGTAAGCGACGAAGAGATCGAGCCAGTAAGACAATAGTTTGAACTCTCTCCCGACTGGGGCGGGCAAGTTGGTTCACAATGTCTATTTCCGCACCCAGGAAAATGGGTCTGCGGGTAGGAGTCAACTCCGACTTGTCCCAGTTGACTATGAATCATACTTCTTGCGTAGTACGGAGAAGTAGGTCCATGTGTGACTGAAAGACGGACACAGAGCTCGCCACCAGGAGCCAGTCGTCCATGCAAGTGAAAAATCTCAGACCGCGATACCTGAGGAAGGCGGCTAGGGCAGAGACTACTCGAGTAAAAACTCGAGGAGCCGGTTTCGGGCCGCAAGGAAAGGCCTTGAAACGGAAGGTTTCGCCCTGAAAGGCGAAGCCTAGAAGGTCCCTTGAAGAAGGGTGTATCGGTATGTGAAAGTAAGCATCTTTCAAGTCTACCGAAATGGCCACATCTGACGGTCTGATCGCCGGAAGAAAGTAGGCCAAAGTTTCCACGCGGAAAAAGCTCTCTTGGAATGAAGGTATTGATGACCATCATATTCAAGATCATTCTGAGCTTCCCCGAGCGTTTGGGAATTATAAGATAAGGGAGAGACACAGATGGGGGTGGTCTCTTACCCTTTCGATTGCGCCCTTTTCTAGCAGCTCTTGAATCTCGGAGGAGATGTGCTCTAGAAAGGGGGGCGATATGATCGCCGGAAGAATGGAGGCCAAAGTTTCCATGCGGAAAAACTCTCTTGGAATGAAGGTATTGATGACCCTCATATTCAAGATCATTCTGAGCTTCCCCGAGCGTTTGGGAATTATAAGGGAGAGACACAGATGGGGGTGGTCTCTTACCCTTTCGATTGCGCCCTTTTCTAGCAGCTCTTGAATCTCGGAGGAGATGTGCTCTAGAAAGGGGGCGATATGTAGGCGGGTTGCGGCGGAAGGCTCCGTGTGTGAGGGGCTCTGCGAGTTTTATGCAGAAGCCTCCTCGCACGATAATCGGTGTCGGTAATTTCTTCCCAAGCGGGAAGAAAGTACTGAAGCCGGCCGCCAACCCTCTCCTCCAACGCTCGGGGCGCACTCGCCGCGAATCCCGGGCCGAACCACGGCCCCGACCGCGACGATGCCTTCTCCTACCTCGAGAAGGCTCCGCCCTGGCCCCCTGTAGTGAGGGGCACTGGGCTGAACTTGCAGTGCACGAGAGGCTGAAAGCTGGAAGTGCCACCGCGTCTAGGAGGCGGAAAACTAGCCTGGGCCTGCGGCTTAGGAGCCGAGGACTTAAGGCGTTTCAGAAGTTCCGTCGCCTGCTAGCGTGAATCAACCTCAAGTTGAATCACATCAGACACCTTACCTCCAAAGAGGTGTTGGCCGGAGTGCGGGACCCTGGCCAGGAGGGCAGGTATGTCCGCATCCGCAATGCCCAGAGAGGAAAGTGCAAGTTCCCTCCTGGCATTAGTGGCTATGCTGTCGACACAGACAGTTTTGACCACAACGAGCCTATCAAGGACAAGAGGGCTTCGTCTAGGAACATGATGTCCGACTCGGAGATCTCAAGTTCCTGGCTCCTAGCGTAGGGAAAGGAGCGTACCCAAGTAGGCAGTCAGCCTCAGGCCAGTCCTGGAATGAGCTTCCATCAAGGACGGGAACTTCTCCCTTTTGGCGTAAGGTGCACTCTGAAGTTGACACCAAGCCTACCACCTACATGTAGGAGGTCACTGGAACAAGACTTTCTCGTAAAATAATCGAGAGTGTCTTGTTGAGAGAAAGTGAATTCCCTGGCCGAGGGACGGGCCCTACCAAAGATGAAAGAGGCTGTGAGGCGAAGTCATTGTAGACTTGCTTAAGTCCTCCGTAAGAGGGATGCCTTTGGAGGGACGCTCACCTTGAAAAAGGAGAGACGGATGTCCCGGATCGGCCCGACTCTGAAAAAAAAGGTGTCGGGAAGATATTTCTCCAGCAGGGCTTGAGTCTCTACCGCCAAGGACCGACTGGTTTGGGGTGTAATCTCAACCTGTGAAGAGGCATCATCCTCCGAAAATCCGGACTGAGAAACCTGATCCCAAGAAGGGCGGTTTAGGTAGTCCCAGGATTCCTCCCCAGGCGGAGCACTTAGTGCCGCTGGAATGGGAGTAGCCCTGACCGGACGATCAAAGCTGAACGTGGTCGGGAGACGCCCGAAGTGGGGCGGCAAGACTCTTGTGTGTTGGAGACCAAACACAATGAGCCGGATACCTGATAAAGGAACCGGATCCCCACCCACTAGGTGCAGTGGTGATAAACAAGGGAAAACCAGTCTTCCTAGCCGGATAACCGGTAAAAACCGGTATCCGAACCGGATATCCGGTAAAAACCGGTATCCGAACCGGATATCCGGGTATTCGAACCGGATATCCGGTATCCGAACCGGACCCGGGTTGGTGGGTACAGGTATCCCCCCTCCCCCGGGGGGGGGGGGGGGGGGGGTTGGGGGGGTGTTGAAGTCGGGCGTGGTGGGAGGTACGGACACAAAGTCTGACCAACCACTCCACTCCACAATGATCTTCAGATAATTCAGAAGTTCATGGGAGACGCCCGACTCTGAAGTAGTCGCCCCTTGGGGGCTAACCTTCTTCTTCTTGGCCCCCCTGACACATGAGGTGAACACACAGTCGATGTCAAGGGGAGAGAGTCCGCCCCGCCGGCTGGCTGGGCAGTACTCAGGCGCCTACGTTTCTGGGCAGGCGGTCACGTGACCGCTCCCTTTACCCACTTGAAAACGGGCGCCGCTTCCGTAGTAAACCCTTTGTACTGGGTACATTAGGAAGATCACGACTCTCTTTACTCTTTCCCGCCTTGCTTGGATTAGAAGCGTGCGGAGAGAGACAAAGAGAGCCGACCCCTGAGCGAAACAACATCTATGGCTAGTGAGCGAGAAGTGCAGCTCGAGCGAGACGAACTGTGGGCTGGGGTAGACCCACAGTTTTATCGGTGAGAGGTATTGGACGGGTTAGGCACTCACTCTCACCGTTATACAAGTCTCTTCTTCGAGAGAGGTATTGGCCATGTTTCAGTCTCACTCACTCACTCTCTCGGTATATCCCGCATGAGTTGGTCGTCAGAACAGACGACGAACTCATAACGGGGCGAGCCGTACACAAGGCAGGCCCTAACTTACCTTGGTCGAGGCTCCGGGAAGTTATAATGTTGGTGCGAGATGAAAATCTCGCAGCCAACCCTTCCAAGGCTGGGCGAGTCCCCTTATAAGTATTTAAATACTGGGGAACGCCAGCCGAAACGGAGACCTCGACATGGCTGAAAATAAAGACAAGCAAACAAATATAGAAACCCATATTTGGTAATAAATTTATTATTACAAATAATATAGATCTATAAAAGGGTAACAACCAACTCACATTAGTCGGAGTGGGAATAAACTCCTATTACGGAGACACAACGTTTTGATAAGACCGCTTGTCTAAGCGCGTTGAATCAACCACCTACAGACACGGGGGGGCAGCCCGACACAGTGTACTAGTACACCGTCTGTGAATAAAGCCCCGAAAGTGAGGAAAAACGGCAAAGTAATTTCATTAATTTACCGTGAAGGAGGTTGACTCAGGAAAAATCCGATACACCAAAATGAATGTGAAAACATGGTGAACGGGATTTTTATTGCGAAAGGCAACCAAAAATGCTTTTGGAGGTAAAAATCTCGCAATTTAGGTTAAGACTTAGCTTCATAGATGTCACTTCTCTGACGGGCGAGAACGGAAGAGGAAGAGTATGGCGGTGGCACGATTGGATTGGTGGACGGGGAGTACGCGCGCGCAGGCAGGGGCTGCGCGTTTTAGACTTAGTTTTTCTCGAATGACGGCATAGTTTGGGAAACTAGCAAATAGGTAGATACATCGATTTATTGCTGTAAATTATATTTATCGAATCGAAAATTGATTTGGCGCGTAACTAATGGATAATATTCAACCCAAATAAAACATGAAAGGGATGAAGTATACAACGCAAAATGTTTATATCGGATAGAAAATTGGTTCGGCGCATAAATTACAGAGAATCTACTGACCAAATGAAACAACAAATAAATTAGAACTATAAGACGCAAATATACATTTATCGAATCGGAAATTGATTTGGCGCGTAACTAATGAATAATATTCAACCAAAATAAAACATGAAATGAATGAAGTATACAACGCAAAATGTTTATATCGGATAGAAAATTGGTTCGGCGCATAAATTACAGAGAATCTACTGACCAAATGAAACAACAAATAAATTAGAACTATAAGACGCAAATATACATTTATCGAATCGGAAATTGATTTGGCGCGTAACTAATGAATAATATTCAACCAAAATAAAACATGAAATGAATGAAGTATACAACGCAAAATGTTTATATCGAATAGAAAATTGGTTCGGCGCATAAATTACAGCGAATCTACCTACCAAATGAATTAGATCTATAAGACGGAAAATACAATATGTGGGCAGCGGAATTTTCTGTAAATTTTCACTACAAAATTAGAAGCTCGAAAGTTGTTTTTTTGTGTGTCAAAGACATCGGAGCAATGAGACAAATGAGAAAATAAAGATGAAACACAAATCATAAGGATGTTTTGGTAACATCGGCAACACCTTGTCTTGAAAGAGAAGACATTGCAGAATTATAAAATGGAATATAAACTAGAATTTAATTCGTCATGAGGACGAATTAGGTGGTCTGTCTTTCAATTTGTACGATCATGATTGTAATCAGGATGATCATAATAATGGGGAAATACTAAACTGAAGATAGGATGTCAAGAATGCCATGAATGGAGATGCTTCTTGAGGACAGGAATGTAGCAAAATGTGTAACGGTCATTGTAAAATGATTATGGTGATGATGATAATGGTGATTATGATGATTATAATGATATAATGATGATGGCGATGATATAATAATAGTGATGATGATCATGACGGTGATGATAATAATGATGATGATACAGGATACTTGGGAGATTAACCCCATAGCTCTAATACAGGACAGGAAATCACAATTTCCATAGGGTTGTACACAAACTACTGCACACTACTTTCTAATAGACATAATACGGAAAATAAGGCAGTTTATTACATGATTTGTGATTTTTTATGTTACAATAGTCGAAGAGGATGGTAAAATGACAGGCAAAAAGAAGCAAAAAAAAAAAAAAAAAAAAAAATCGGCCCCGGGGATCGAACCAGGTACCTTGACCATGGTAGTCATGTGCTTTACCGATAGACCAGAATATTTCCCATAGAGATAACACGTAAACGAAAACGGGATTCTCAAATCACATTTTGTACTGAAAAATTGGGCATGATCCCGACATCTGATCAAAAATTGGAGACAACACTTGTAAAAGCTTATAGTCTCAGCTACAACATATTAAAATCTGGAAGAAAATAGACCAAAAATAACTGAGATACTGCTCAGAGAACGATGTCATGTAGATTCATGATTCGAAAAAAAGTCATCTTCCATAGACATAACACGCAAATAGGGAAAATTCTGACATGGCGTCTTTAATTGAACATTTCAGTGTGATGACGTCATCCAAATGCAAAACAGTGGAGCGTTATGTTGTAGAGAATTGTCTCAGCTATAACATATCAAAATTTGGAAGAAAATCGACCACCTATTACTGAAATATTATCAAAAGAATACAAAAATGATGACATAATTTTTTCAAAATCACTTTTTTGAGTTCATATGCAAATATGATGACGTTAGAACATGAGATCGGCAAAAATTCTACATGAATTCATATCTACAACTCACAGGCTTTCAGAATATGTAAAGAAATTGGGGGGTTTCCGCCCCTTCTGAGGAGCTATGGCGAATTCTAGATGGGCATGTTTTTACCACTTTTTGCATTAGAATGCCCTTTGACGTGCGCACAAATTTGAAAGTTTGACGCGCGCGTACGACATTATGGAAGGTCGATAATGACTGTAAATAGTTGGAAATTGTCAAGAATATTATCAGGAAGATGAAACATGCGAAAAAACGGCGTTTTTATGTTCTCTACGCGCTGTGCGCGCGCATGACGCGCGCGCGGACGCGCACGGACAGGAAATTTTAAAATGCGTAAAATGTCCTGAACCATACCCTAATTTGATTAAAAAGTGATTTGGAGCATTTTTAAATTTTGACGCGCGCGTACGTGCGCGTCATGATGCGCGCACGGATTTTAATGACATTTTATGTTGACCCTTGACCTGAAGTTCATGTGTGTCAAATATGGTTTATTTTTGATGACTCGTTATGAAGATATGATTGATAATGTGATTTCACAAAATGGCGCCTGGATGACGTCACGATGACCTGATGACCTTGAAATAGATACCCGACCTTGATCTTATAAGTCCTCATAACTGTAGAGATTTTGATAAAAATTGACTCAGCCGATATTGAGGAATCATGGTAACAAGAAAGTGGTGGAAAAATAAAAATAAATAATAAATAAATAATAAATAATAAAGAAAATTCTGACGAAATTAAGAGGTGGTCTGTCGACTACGACAGACCACCTAACAAGAGAAAACAAATATGAAACATAAATCAAAAAGATGTCCGGACCCGTGCCGTTCTCGCGGCTCATCTCAAACATCACGCTTGCACACAAACCCTCGTCCGGCCGTACTAGGGCATTTAGACTAGTCCGTTTACCCTAGTACGCCCGAACGCGTTTAGACGAAGTGCTGCCCACAATGAGGACGCGTATATTTAGACGGACGTGTGACGTTGCCCGCGGGCGGGACTGTAAGCAACTGAAATATTGCATGTGTATGAATCAACATCAGTTGAAAGAACTAGAAATATCACTGAAGATGATGATTAATACCCCCGCCCCGTGACAACAGCCTTTCTTGACTTTTGGTCGAAAACTGAGGAAGTAGTTCGATCCGCAAGATTTTTCCCTGATTTACTGCCATAGATATGCCGTTTCCATGGCAACGCAGCTTCCGACACATCAAAAAAATATGTTGTACACATCTTCCCAGTAAGGCCAATGTGTGTACCAAATTTCATGACTTTCGGTCAAAAACTGAGGAAGTAGTTTGATCCGCAAGATTTGCAACGGACCGACCGACCACCCGACCGCCCGACCGACCGCCCAACCATCGACTGATTCCTACAGTATATACCCCCTTCAAACTTCGGTTGGCGGGGGTATAAATATGCAATTGTCAAATCACCAAAAATATCTCCATAGCAGATAAGGTGATGATATAGTTAACATCTTATCTTATCTTGTCTCTTTTTTTCTCTCCTCTAAATCTTTGCTTTACTCTCTCTATCTTATTTCCCATCTCTTTCCATCTCCTCCAAACATTATTCTTTGAGCATGATTATATCAACAAAAGCAGGGTCGCCCCAATTTCAAGCACTCCGTTTACCTTTCTTAAGTGAAGTGTGTCATGAACAAGGAGGGATGTGAAGAGCCTTACAGCAGGGACTGGGGGTGGAGTGTCTTCCCGGAGCTGGAGACGGAGTAGGCTAGCAGCCATCTGGGCAAACTTCCATCGTCTAGCAACCACAGGAGGAAGAAAAGTAACCAAACTTGATATTAAATCCAAAAATAAAAGAATTTTGTTTGTATATATGTAATCTACTCTTTGGAACCATAATTCATAAATGAAGCAGACTTTGACAATGAAAACCATATTCTAACAGACTTTATCATCATCATTAGTGTTTCATTTACAGACATCGTTCATTTTTTTTCAACAAACGGTTACTCTCTGGTAGAATCATCTCATTTTTTTTTTTGTCTCTCTATTTTAAATGAGATACTTACAATTTGCCTTGCTCTATTAGATCCACCAGTTCTGTTACCAGCTCATTATACACTCTTTATAAAAAGAAGGAGACGCAATATAAAAAGATTATGTATTGATTTATAATCATGTTAATAAACACCACAACATTAATTTGTTGGATAAGATAGATCATTCCTGCAGTGGAAAAAATACACTCAACCAAGAAAGTAAGTTCCCCCCTGACACTTTTTAATATAACTTGTGAAATATAAGATGAAATTTGTTCATTTGTGTATTCCTTTCAATTTATTGTTCATGTACTGGTGCATAACTTGTAGTTCAAGTTCATGAACTGCATTGCCAAATTTTCTGGTATTTTCCAGTTGTTGGTCCATAGTTGATAAATACTCATTTTCTGCTTCTCTGTTTTCTATACCATTCTCATTCCTTTTGCCGATTCTCACCTCAGATTGCTTTGGTTGCGTTCCTGTAACCTCTGAATGGATGTAGACTCTTGTTCAGGTGTGATGCTGGTGTTCATACCCTGCATCAAGTCACTGGCCCTGCTCCTAGCACTGTCTGTAACCTGACGAGATGATTGAGGTATCAAATTAATATACTGCATATCAAATTAATATACTGCATTACCAATTACCAATAATTGGTAATTTCTGTAATTGTGGATCTGGGTATGCTTTTCACTCAAAAATTGGTCTTGACAAACTACATGTAAGTAGATTAATCAGAAGCTGGTCCACCCTAACAACATATAATTACATGTAACTCAAAACAGTTCTTAACAAAAGTCAAAGATATTCCTTTTTTAAATTCTTTTTTTTTTTGGCATTTCCATTGCCTTTTTCCTTCACGAGCACATAACTAAGTCAGGTCAGCATGCTTCCCTACAGCATCTATCACAGTCTCCTTTTTCATCTTCTTCAACAATGCATCATCTTTAATCTTTACTTTCAATCATTTTGTTGTCTATTTTCAATCCCTCTGATGAGGATTATGGCCTTCTTGTATTCATCTCTGCCAGGCACACATGGCTCTTGCAACATACTGTCTCACAATATTTTGAAATTGAATTTTACGAGGAGGGAAAAAAATTGTGGATTGCTAACCTTGACAGTGATAGCTGACGTGTCAAAGACCTTATTGATCTTCGTCATGATCTGAACTAAGATCTTCATGATGTATGACTTCTCAGAGCAACTGGCATTGACCAGACCTAACCATATATCCTTTAGGAGTGACCAGTATGGCAAGCATGCCCAGGTGCTGTCGTCAGATAGTACACAGAGTGCTCCCTGTGACACAGACCAGATGATAATACTGTCAGTTTTAACAATCTTCTGTTCCACACTAAGTTTACAAAAAATTATGAAGAAACTACCAAATGAACTTTTTATAGTGGGGTCTGTGGCAAATTATTGGGAGACAATGCATAAGGTCCTTGTTAATATTTTTATAAATCTAAATTTGGGAGAAAACAAACTTTTGGACAAACATATTTCTGAAAGAGTTCAAACTTAACAATCATGACTTTTAAGTTTTACCTTGAACTGGTGATGTGAAATGTCTGGGTCTGACTTGAGGTTGATTAGGACCTTAGGAATGATTAGCTTCACCGATGACACAAAGTGATCCATCATCTTGAACAGCAAGAGCTGGGCCTTCTTACGCACCTGGGTTCATAATAAAGATAAACAGAGCAAGATGATTAAGAAGGTAAGATCAAAGATTCACAACAAAATATCCAAAATCAAGTTGACCATCATCTCATCTAACAATTTGGAACTCATGGATCTGTCAACATCAACGAGTATGGAATACATCCCATCCAAATTTATCAACATCTTATTTATAAAAACAACTCTTTCCTTGTTGTACCTGCTGTAGCCAGTAAAACACTTATAACATGTTATGTTCCCATAGTACAACATCTATAAACATACTGCACCTAAGCTTATCAAAATGTCAGCTGTCAATTCTTTCCTAAACGTACCTACTGGTGGCGAGTGTAAACAGATCTCCATGAATTCATCTAAACCTAAAGAGTGCAGATAAATTACCCTGAAATTTGTCTTAATCTCATCTGATTCTTACATGCAGATACCTGTCAATGTGAACAGGCCTAACATGCTCTTCAAAACATAAAGGTTTGGACCATACAACACCCCAGTTAAGCTTTATCTCATCCCAAAGTGCTCACATCATTGTCTGTTCAGGGCTCTCGTTTAAATTTGTATTTGTGTTGTCAGTTGGGCATTCTAGACAACAGATTAGGTTGCCAAAGTCAAATTTTGGCAGTCATTTACAATGAACTGCATGAAATCATATCAGTAACAATTAACAGTAAAAAACAAGATGAATGCGACTGCGTCTCCTATATGCCTCCGCCTAAATTCAGTTGATGGCTTAAACTGTTCTAGAAATATTTGATAACGAGGCTAAAAACCAGTAATTTCATGTAATTTCATGTAAATTGACCTCTGTGACCTCTGACCTTTGACCTACTTACCCCAAAATCTAATCAGTTCATTTTTCTATGGGGATACATACTGGTACCAAGTTTGAAGTTCTTACCTCAAATAGTTCTTCAGAAATCGCGGTAACGGTGCTAAAAACCAGTAATTCCATGTAATTTCATGTAAATTGACCTATGTGACCTCTGAACTTTGACCTACCTACCCCAAAATTTAATCAGTTCCTCTTTCTATGGGGATACATACTGGTACCAAGTTTGAAGTTCTCACATCAAACAGTTCTTGAGATATCGCGGTAACGGTGCTAAAAACCAGTAATTTCATGTAATTTCATGTAAATTGACCTCTGTGACCTCTGAACTTTGACCTACCTACCCCAAAATCTAATCAGTTCCTCTTTCTATGGGGATACATACTGGTACCAAGTTTGAAGTTCTCCCCTCAGATAGTTCTTGAGATATCGCGGTAACGGTGCTAAAAACCAAGAATTTCATGTAATTTCATGTAAATTGACCTCTGTGACCTCTGACCTTTGACCTCCTTACCCCAAAATCTAATCAGTTCTTCTTCGTATAGGGAAACAAGAAAATTATAACTAATTTTGTTATTTACTAGATAAATCTATGTATCTACCTATTTGCTAGTTTCCCAAACTATGCCGTCATTCGAGAAAAACTAAGTCTAAAACGCGCAGCCCCTGCCTGAGGGAGGGACATAGGTAGATACATAGATTTATCTAGTAAATAACAAAATTAGTTATAATTTTCTTGATTTACAGCAATAAATTTATGTATCTACCTATTTGCTAGAATAGCACGGATAAAAACCCGGGTGGCATGTCCCAGGACGGGAGTAACTAACGCGGGGCAGACAGAGACGACGAAGCAGCTCTCAACCCAGAGGTTGCAAATCTAACCTCACCCAAAGGAACATCCTTAAGATAGAAGGATGTGAAGGAAGTAGGGGAACGCCAAAAGGCGGCCCTCAAAAGTCTTCCAAAGGAAGACCCTGAAAAAGCGCCCAGGAGGTAGAAACACTCCTAGTATCACGCGCTCTTGGAGGATTCTCAGACAGGAGAGCCTCCGAACCCGCAGCTTGGATAGCCTCGACAATCCAACGGGAGATAGTCTCCCGTGATGCTGGGGAATAAGGGCGACGGGAAATGAGAAAGAGCTGATCATCCTTACGAAAAACTTTAGTCCTATCCAAGTACCATTTCAGAGCCCTAACAGGGCACCAAGATTTATCCTTCTTGACAGAAGAGAATTCTGACAGAGGACTCAAGAACACTTCGATTGAGCCAGAAGAATCCGTCTGATTCTTGGCAATAAACGAAGGTCGAGGGACAAGACGTACACCTTGCCTTTCCCATCTGATATGCCCGGGCGCCGTAGAGAGAGCCTGAATAGTGCTTCTTCTCTGCCCAGAAGCAATAGCGACGAGAAAGGCGGTCTTAATCGAGAGATGGTGTAAAGACGCTTTGCACAACGGCTCAAAGGGCGGTTTGGCCAAGGCGTCCAAAACCAAAGGAAGGCTCCACGCAGGAGTCAACTGGCGATTTGCTGGTCGTTTCAAAAGAAAGACCTCAGCAAATGAGTCAAGAAGGGAGAGTTTGAAACTCCCGAACCATCAGAAAACCAAGGTGAACCGGAGCAATAGCGGACCGGTAACCACGAATGGTAGAGAGGGACCTGCCCTTATCGAAAAGGGCGATAAGGAAAAACTGCAATAGCACCCACCAGGGCAGAACGGGAAGCAAATCCCTTCTCCCCACACCAAGCATGGAAGGCTTCTAATTTCGAGTTGTAAACAGCTCGGGTAGAATCTCTTCTGCTCTGGACTATGAACTGGGAGGCTCTCTCTGAGAGTCCTGCCGTCCTCGCATCCTCCCCGATAGAGGCCAGGCGGTCAAATGTAGAGCCGCCGGGCGATGGTGGAGGATCCCCGACAGGGGCTGAGCTATGAGGTCTGCTCTCCGGCGAAGGGAGAGAGGCCGACCGTCCAGCAGAGACAGAAGAAGAGGAAACCAAGGTCTCCTCGGCCAGCAAGGTGCTATGAGCAGAACCCACGCCTGATCCTCCTGAATCTTCCCCAGGACCTGAGGAATTAAGGAGATCGCCGGAAAGGCGCAACCCCGGAAGTTCTTCCACTGAAGGGAGAACGCATCGAGGGCCCAAGCTTCCGGCTCTCGCACTCGAGAGCACTATCTCGGGAGGCGATGATTGAGAGCTGTCGCAAACAGGTCTATCTCCAGAGGGGCGCAGACTGAACTGAGGTAGTCGAAGACCTCTTGGTTCAGTGACCACTCGGAGGGGAGACACATGCCCCGGGACAGAAATTCTGCAATCAGATTGTCCCGCCCGGGAACATAGGAGGCGATCGGAATCACTCGGTGAGACCGACACCACTTCCAAAGTTTGGCGGTTAGATCGTTCAGGGTAGTGGAACGAGTCCCGCCATGCCTGTTGAAGCAGGCAGCCACAGTAGTGTTGTCCGTCAAAATCAGGACGGAGTGACCTACAATCATGTTCTCGAAAAGGCGGAGAGACATGAAGACCGAGGAGAGACTTGCCCTGAAGAAGGAACGACTCTTTCGACCAGGGGATAAGCAGGCGTTTGATTTCCTCGGATAGAGGAATCCACACCTTGAGCGAGTCTACACTGGGCTTGAAAAACTTCAGGAGATGAAGGCCTCATATGAAGCCGACAGTCTTTGAGGACATCTACAAGGCTCGAATAGCGGCCCAAGAACTGGAGCCATCGGCCTGCCCGAACTCGACGTAAGAGACGAAGAGATCGAGCCAGTAAGACAATTGCCTGAACTCTCTCCCGACTGGGGCGGGCAAGTTGGTTCACGATGTCTATTTCCGCACCCAGGTAATTGGGTCTGCGGGTAGGAGTCAACTCCGACTTGTCCCAGTTGACTATGAATCCTACTTCTTGCGTAGTACGGAGAAGTAGGTCCATGTGTGACTGAAGGACGGACACAGAGCTCGCCACCAGGAGCCAGTCGTCCAGATAAGTGGAAAGTCTCAGACCGCGATACCTGAGGAAAGCGGCTAGGGCAGAGACTACTCGAGTAAAAACTCGAGGAGCCGGTTTCAGGCCGAAAGTTAAGGCCTTGAACCGGAAGGTTTCGCCTTGAAAGGAGAAAACTAGAAGGCCCCTTGAAGAAGGGTGTATCGGTATGTGAAAGTAAGCATCTTTCAAGTCTACCGAAATGGCCACATCTGACGGTCTGATCGCCGGAAGAATCGAGGCCAAAGTTTCCATGCGGAAACGCTCTCTTGGTATGAAGGTATTAATGACCATCATATTCAAGATCATTCTGAGCTTCCCCGAGCGTTTGGGAATTATAAGATAAGGGAGAGACACAGATGGGGGTGGTCTCTTACCCTTTCGATTGCACCCTTTTCCAGCAGCTCTTGAATCTCGGTGGAGATGTGCTCTAGAAAAAGGGGGCGATATTGAAAGCGGGTTGCCGCAGATGGCTCCGTGTGGGAGGGGCTCTGCGAGTCTTATGCAGAAGCCTCCTCGCACGATGGAGAGCACGAAAAGTCGTCGGTAATTTCTTCCCAAGCGGGAAGAAAGTACTGAAGACGGCCGCCAACCCTCTCCTCCAACGCTCGGGGCGCACCCTCAAAGTCGCCGCGAATCGCGGGCCGAACCACGGCCCCGACCGCGACTTCGAGACCTTCTCCTACCTCGAGGAGAAGGCTCCGCCCTGGCCCTCTGTGTGCGTGGGGCACTGGGCTGAACTTGCGGTGCACGAGAGGCTTGATAGCTGGAAGTTCCACCGCGCCTAGGAGGCGGAAAAATAGCCTGGGCCTGCAGCTTAGGAGCCGAGGACTTGAGGCGTTTCAGAAGTTCCGTCGCCTGCTTGCGTGAATCAACCTAAGTTGAATCACATCAGACACCTTACCTCCAAAGAGGTGTTGGCCGGAGTGCGGGACACTGGCCAGGAGGGCAGGTATGTCCGCATCCGCAATGCCCAGAGAGGAAAGAGCAAGTTTCCTCCTAGCATTAGTGGCTATTGCTGTCGAACAGACAGTTCTGACCACAACGAGCCTGTCAAGGACAAGAGGGCTTCGTCTAGAAACAGGATGTCCGAGTCGGACATCTCGAGTTCCTGGCTCCTAGCGCGAAAGGAAAGGAGCGTACCCAAGTAGCCATTTGGCGTAAGGTGTACTCTTAAGGTTGACACCAAGCCTACCACCTACATGTAGGAGGTCACTGGAACAGGACTTTCTCGTAAAAAATAATCGAGAGTGTCCTGTTGAGAGAAGGTGAATTCCCTGGCCGAGGGACGGACCCTACCAAGGATTGAAATAGGCTGTGAGGCGAAGTCATTGTAGACTCGCTTGAAGTCCTCCGTAAGAGGGATGCCCTTGGAGGGACGCTCACCTTGAAAAAGGAGAGACGGATGTCCCGGATCAGCCCGACTCTGCAAAAAGTGTCGGGAAGATAATTCTCCAGCAGGTTTGAGTCTCTACCGCCAAGGACCGACTGGTCTGGGGTGTAATCTCAGCCTGTGAAGAGGCATCATCCTCCGAAAATCCAGACTGAGAAACCTGATCCCAAGAAGGGCGGTTTAGGCAGTCCCAGGATTCCTCCCCAGGCGGAGCACCAAGTGCCGCCGGAATGGGAGCAGCCCCGACCGGACGATCAAGGCGGAACGTGGTCGGGAGACGCCCGAAGTGGGGCGGCAAGACTCCTGTGTGTTGGAACCCAACACAATGAGCCGGATACCTGAGAGCAGGAACCGGATCCCAATCCACTGGTTGCAGTGGTGTAAAACAAGGGAAAGCCAGTGTTCCTAGCCGGATAACCGGATTCGGGACCCGGAAAAACCGGTATCCGAACCGGACCTGGGTCGGGGCGGGTACAGGTATCCCCCCTTCCCCCTTGGGGGGAGGGGTTGGAGTCAGGCGTGGTGGGGGGTACGGACACAGAGTCTGACCAACCACTCCGCTCCACAATGATCTTGAGATAATTCAGAAGTTCATGGGAGACGCCCAACTCAGAAGTAGTCGCCCCTTGGGGGCTAACCTTCTTCTTCTTGGCCCCCCTGACACATGAGGTGAACACACAGTCGATGTCAAGGGGAGAGAGTCCGCCCCGCCTGATGGCTGGGCAGTACTCTGGTGCTTACGTTTCTTGGGCAGGTGAGCATGTTTATCGCTCCCTTTACCCTTAGAAACGGGCACCGCCTCCGTAGTAGGCCCTGAGGGGGGTACTTTTGGAAGATCACGACTCTTTTTACTCTTTCCCGCCTTGCTTGTGTTAGAAGCGTGCGGAGAGACAAAAAGAGCCGACCCCTGAGCGAACATACCTATGGCTAGGGAGCGAGGAATGATGCTCGAGCGAGACGAACTGTGGGTAGGGATAACACCCACAGTTTTATCGGTGAGAGGTATTGGCCTAAGGCACTCACTCCCACCGTTATACAAGTCTCTATCTTCGAGAGAGGTATTGGCCGTGTTCCAGCACTCACTCTCTCGGAACATCCCGCATGAGTTGGTCGTCAAAACAGACGACGAACTCATAACGGGGCGAGCCGTACACGAGGTAGGCCCTAACTTACCTTAGTCGAAGCTCCGGGGAAGATAACATTGGTGCGAGATGAAATCTCGCAGCCAACCTTCCAAGGCTAGGCGAGTCCCCTTATAAGTATTAAAATACTGGGGAACGCCAGCCATAGACAGAGACTTCGACATGGCTGAAAATAAAGACAAGCAAACAAATATAGAAAACTATATATGGTAATAAGATTATTATTATTACAAACAATATAGATCTATATATAAGGTAACAACTCACAATACGGAGTGGGAATAAACTCCTATTACGGAGTACACAATGTTTTCAGAAGACCGCTTGTCTAAGGGAGACCATCCAAATTCATCGACCATTCAGAATGCATCCAGAATGGTCCCCTAAAAATCCATTGTCTTGCTCATCCCCATTCTGGCCTGCGTTTAGAATGCGGTACTTAACTCCGCGCTATGGAGGATTACATCCGGAATGGGGTCAGAATGGTGTTAGAATGGTGTCAGAATGGGTATGTTCCGGAATGCTCCGAGAATGCGCCACTCAATCCAGAACACGCTATTGTTCACAGTACAGCAAGGAAGAGCTATTCAGCCAGCGTAGCCGGCGCGGCCGATCGCTGATCTGTCTTTCTCATGCCGCGCGCGCCGCGATATCGATCGATGCCTTTTTGAAGTGATCGCGGACATACTTCGGAAAGCAAATGAAAAACACGCGAACCCGTCTGATATTATTTTGGGGAAAAATAACATGATTCTGAAAACAAATCAGTGACGTATCATATTTTAAACGACTTACAAAACTTGCACAACATGTTATTACTTTTGATCATTCTGTGTCGATGTAAATTTGTGTGTTTGTGAATTTCATCAACGATGTTTGAAAATGGTTTACAGTCATGATGACAGGTGGCCCCGGAATTGGAACACTATACGCATGCATTCGGGCTGCTGCCGCGTGATTCCAGTGATGCAGAGAAAATGATGAAATTATGGAAACATAAAAATACGTCTGTGAAATAAGCTTGTCAATTCTTGAGAGGGGTGATTTCGTATTTGTTTGGTTCTTTTCTCTTTCAATGGAATTTGATATTGTGATATTATTTCGCCGAAATTCAATGGCCATATTAATAAGTTCTTAACACAAATGTCAAGCAGAATATTTTTTCATTTTTAATTTTTTGTATGATTCATTTGATATCATAATTATCATAAAATTTCACTCATTATCATCTTTATATTATATAGCTCTAGCAACCGGGAAAGAGGGAAAGTGAAGGGAAAGTCAAAACAAAAATCAAACATCTACCACTTTCTGTGACTTCCTACACTCGCATTAAATTTTCTGAGGACCCCCCCCCCCTAAAAAAGGATGCAAGTGCCCCTCAACTCAGTGACTAGGCTACAGAGATCGTCTTCGTATTTATCTTTTATTTGGAGGGGGTGGGAGGATGGGAGGGGAGATATGCTGCTGAATTTCTTTCTACAGTAGCATGAAAATAGTCTGTCAGATATGCGTCGGGCTTTCTGGCAAGTAATGAAGTA
The DNA here is from genome assembly GCA_025617745.1 of Heliocidaris erythrogramma. Classification (NCBI taxonomy): domain Eukaryota; kingdom Metazoa; phylum Echinodermata; class Echinoidea; order Camarodonta; family Echinometridae; genus Heliocidaris; species Heliocidaris erythrogramma. The sequence goes on along the minus strand of CM046855.1, from coordinate 49,978,877 downwards.
TACTGATCGCGTTATGGAGACGGGCAATCGGCGAAGGCCGGCAGTAGCCCAAACCTGGGTCCGCTTTACTGCGGCAGCCCGAACGCTACGCGTTCGGGCTGCGATCAGCAGTCATTAGAAAGGTTGGATGCCTCATAAATCCAAGCTCGTATGTCAAAATTATACCATGAAATATGACATAACTTCATTTGAAGATGCTTTAGGTAATTACAATACTGTCCGGATAACTGTCGTCTTTCTTTTCGACGAGAATGATATAAAAAGCCTATTAATTTCCCGGATCCTGTACTAAAATTTTTCGGAGGCCGATGTATAGTTTGCAATACGCATGCGCGTCCGTATATTTTTTTACATACGTTCGAATTCTCGCTCGAGAGAGACGAGAGGGAGGATTACAATTGAGTGAAAAAAGGTGACATTTTATTGATTCTATACATTTCTGAGGAAGAGCTGATCTGCGGAAGGTCTGTTTAGGTAAGTGGCAGGACATATATGATACTTTGATTGAAAAAATAGTCCATGTAAATTGTGAGACGCACGGAATAGTAGTGGTTTCCCTCAAAACGTCCCGGGGCTGAGTTTATAAGTATAACTTCCACGATAGCTGGATTAGAGGCGTACGCATGCGGTACAATGACATTGACAATGATTTTATTTCTGACGGCCCCTCCTGTGGGCATGGAAGAGATCATAAATAAAACGGCAATATCTGGCATAAGAAAAATACAAAGAATACGTACTGGGAATAATGAACATATGTACAGGCAATATGTCACAAAATAAAGTGTAATTTTATTAGCCAACCTACACCCACTGAGGGTAGGAAGAGATATACACCACAACACCCAGTTGGAAAGAATGTACCGTAGTCTAGAATAATGCGTTATTATGATTAGTTAAAAATAAGATGTGATACTGGATACAAACTTCGATACAGCAACAGTGGAGTAAATTATTACATACTTGCATACGGACTATATTAAGCCACTCCAACAAAATAGGGCGTTGTAGCGTATTATGAATTTTGTACTAGTACAAGACGGAAAAAATCGGAACTTGAAAATATTTGATTGGTTGAATAAAAGGAGGTCGATCACCAAATAAGGCTAGTTTATGAATCATGCATGGCATACCCTCCTCTCACATTCGATATTTAAAACATATATGAATAATGATGAGTTCACCAGCGATGATACTCGCTTGGGCTAACGCCCTCGCCCATTGTCCGTATTGTCTCCATAGTTTACGTAACGCAATTAGTATACTTGCCAGAAAGCCCGGCGCATATCGCATAGGCTAGCATGAAAAAAAAAAAAATCACAGCAGGTCATAAATCATTAACTGGGTCAATGACATTGAGAGACTCTTGGGAGCCATTGTCTGGCAAGTTGTTGATATCACTGCGGTTATTTATAAATAGTATGCGCGCGCGCGGGTAGATCAAACAAGCCTTTCCCCGAAATAATTTGTAAAAAGTAAAGAGAGGGGGGGGGGGGAGTTACATAAAGTCGCGTTGTATTGACGGATTGATGGAGCTATAGAAAAAGGGTAAAATGAGCTCAGAAAGAGGGGATCATGCAAAAGCAAGGAGAGAAATATCGTTAAAATGAGTTGAGTTAATTCATTTACTTTTTTGGAATTTGTTGATAGCCGATGCCTCTTGCAATTTTAAGGGTGCTAAAAACTCTATCGTGTTTCCTTATGTTATTCTTTGTTTTATCAAGAATAATCACCCTTTTCTTATGGCTTTTATTCTGTCAGCTTTTCATTCAACTTTTCCGATGTTTCTCTTTAATTTGTCATTTTATTCTCTTTCTATCTGTCACGTTGACACGATTCCATTTTATTTCTCTCCTCTCCATGTTTCTATTCCGCTCTCACAGTGTTTGCCCTCTATCTTACGCTCAAGCAGTGTGCTAAAAATATAAAAGATTCGGAAAAAGTATGAACCTTCAAAATAATTAACTCTACCGTATTTCATATTTCGGACTATCAATTATTTTATCTGGTGATCTCCTCTTTCACCTCGCGGTCGCCGCTCTATTCTGGCGTCTTTCGTTTACATTGTTTCATTATAAATAGACGGGTTGTCACCATAAATATAGTATAAACATGAAAAAAGGTTATATACACATAACTTCACTGATTCTCATCATTGTAGTTATTTAAGGGCAACAAAATATATACATACGTTAAACTTCCGCAATAATTCTTGCGATCCATACATGTCCTTAAAAATGCATTGCCATCTTAATATCGGAAGAAATAAAGCGCATTTGGTGCGCAAAACTGATTATCATTTGTTAATAATTATTATCAATCATATCGTGCATTTTTCATGTATTGATCATTCTCATCAGTGAATTTATTTAAGGGCAACACAAATATATATCGTCCGTCATTTATTTCATCTGTCTATACTGTAGTAATATTAATAATATAAATTTCTTTGGGCAGTCGCCCAGATCTGTATCATCTAGCGAGTGTAATTTAATTTCATCTGACGATCATTACTTTATTTCATATGATGAGCTTCAATTTCTTTCACCATTTAAACTTCCGCATAATTCTTGCGATCCACACATGTCATTAAAAACAAAAATCAACTATTTGTTGCGTCCTAATATCGGAAGAAATGTAAAGCGCATTTGGCGCTCAAAACTGATTATCATTTGTTAATATTATCAATCATATCGTGCATTTTCCATATATTGATCATTCTCATCAGTGAATTTATTTAAGGGCAACAAAAATATATATCGGCCGTCATTTATTTCATCTGTCTATACTGTAGTAATATTAATATTATTTCATTGGACAATCGTCCAAATCTGTATCATCTAGCGAGTGTAATTTAATTTCATCTGACGATCATTACTTTATTTCATATGATGAGCTTCAATTTCTTTCACCATTAAACTTCCGCATAATTCTTGCGATCCATACATGTCATTAAAAACAAAAATCAGCTATTTGTTGCGTCCTAATATCGGAAGAAATATAAAGCGCATTTGGCGCTCAAAACTGATTATCATTTGTTAATATTATCAATCATATCGTGCATTTTCCATGTATTGATCATTCTCATCAGTGAATTTATTTAAGGGCAACAAAAATATATATCGGCCGTCATTTTATTTCATATACTGTAGTAATATTAATATTATTTCATTGGACAATCGTCCAAATCTGTATCATCTAGCGAGTGTAATTTAATTTCATCTGACGATCATTACTTTATTTCATATGATGAGCTTCAATTTCTTTCACCATTAAACTTCCGCATAATTCTTGCGATCCATACATGTCATTAAAAACAAAAATCAGCTACTTGTTGCGTCCTAATATCGGAAGAAATATAAAGCGCATTTGGCGCTCAAAACTGATTATCATTTGTTAATATTATCAATCATATCGTGCATTTTCCATGTATTGATCATTCTCATCAGTGAATTTATTTAAGGGCAACAAAAATATATATCGGCCGTCATTTTATTTCATATACTGTAGTAATATTAATATTATTTCATTGGACAATCGTCCAAATCTGTATCATCTAGCGAGTGTAATTTAATTTCATCTGACGATCATTACTTTATTTCATATGATGAGCTTCAATTTCTTTCACCATTAAACTTCCGCATAATTCTTGCGATCCATACATGTCATTAAAAACAAAAATCAGCTACTTGTTGCGTCCTAATATCGGAAGAAATATAAAGCGCATTTGGCGCTCAAAACTGATTATCATTTGTTAATATTATCAATCATATCGTGCATTTTCCATGTATTGATCATTCTCATCAGTGAATTTATTTAAGGGCAACAAAAATATATATCGGCCGTCATTTTATTTCATATACTGTAGTAATATTAATATTATTTCATTGGACAATCGTCCAAATCTGTATCATCTAGCGAGTGTAATTTAATTTCATCTGACGATCATTACTTTATTTCATATGATGAGCTTCAATTTCTTTCACCATTAAACTTCCGCATAATTCTTGCGATCCATACATGTCATTAAAAACAAAAATCAGCTACTCGTTGCGTCCTAATATCGGAAGAAATAATGCGCATTCTTTCACCCGGCGATCATCACTTCGTTCAATCTGGAAATCGTATTCCTTTTTCATCTAACGGTCGACGCTGTATCTAAGATCTGGTGACCGTCGCTTACAATATTCATAAATAAAGCGAATTCACTATAGTATATGGCATCAACTTGAATCTTCAAAAATAATTCTTCCGAGCCTTACAGTCAAAGAAAGGGAAATACTTTGAAATGAGATTATACATGTATCATGCCGGCATGATCGATATCGCAATAAATGAAGCACCTTCGATCGCGCTGCGCATCCTTGGCTGTCCCGTTCATGATTTTTAATCACCGCATTCTGGGACCATGCCACGTCGACAACAAAGGGACATTTCCAGAATGCTCCCAGAATGCTTCCAGAATGCTTTCAGAATGCCCCTTTGTTCGACAACACAAAAGACGCCGATCGGCCGGAAATTTGAGAACGCGACTAGAATGGGGATATTCCCGACCCATTCTGGAATGCTTGATGACCCCATTCCGGATGCATTCTGAATGGTCGATGAATTTGGATGGTCTCCCTAAGCGCGTTGAATCAACCACCCACAGACACGGGGGAAGAGCCCGACACGGTGTACTAGTACACCGTCTGTGAATAAAGCCCCGTAAGGGGAGGAAAAACGGTAAAATAATTTGATTAATTTACCGTGAAGGAGGTTGACTCAGGAAAAATCTGATACACCAAAATGTGTGTGAAAACTTGGTGAACGGGATTTTTAATGCAAATAGCAACCAAAAACGCTTTTGGAGGTAAAAATCTCGCAATTTAAGGTTAAGACTTAGCTTCATAGATGTCACTTCTCTGACGGGCGAGAAAGGAAGAGGAAGAGTATGGCGGTGGCGCGATTGGATTGGTGGACGGGGAGTACGCGCGCGCAGGCAGGGGCTGCGCGTTTTAGACTTAGTTTTTCTCGAATGACGGCATAGTTTGGGAAACCAGCAAATAGGTAGATACATCGATTTATTGCTGTAAAATCATACTAGTACCAAGTTTGAAGTTCTTACCTCAAACAGTTCTTGAGATATCGCGGTAACGGTGCTAAAAACCAAGAATTTCATGTAATTTCATGTAAATTGACCTCTGTGACCTCTGACCTTTGACCTACTTACCCCAAAATCTAATCAGTTCATCTTCGTATGGGGATACATACTAGTACCAAGTTTGAGGTTCCTACCTCAAATGATTCTTCAGATATCGCGGTAACGAGAAGTGGGACGCACGGACGCACGGACGCACGGACGGACGGACGGACAACCCGAAAACATAATGCCTCCGGCACCCACCTTTGGTGGGCGGAGGCATAAAAATAAAATTTTGTAGCCACCCTTAGCACAAAAACAGGAATTTTAGGTTACATGGCAGGATTTTCGGTAGTCAATAACACCTGGGCAACTGCTTGCTGTGAGCCCTGTGGTGGGGTGAGTTCTTACCTCACTGTACCTGCTAGTAGACAGTGTGAACAGGTCCCCATGGATCTGTTTATCGAGCTCAGTGTAAACATGCTTGGCTTGGACCAACATCCTCATCTCATGCTGGAGGTACACCCGATCTATCAACAGAGCTCGTAGATGCCCCTTCTTCCCATGTAACTGTGGAAAAGAAACCATAAAAGACAGTAACAACCTTAATCAGCAACAGTCATATATATATCATGTCATATATTGTAGCTATTAAACCTTCATAATTCAAAGACCACATCATCCATGCATCACATCCTGCGCTAGGGTTTGTTGGAACACCTTGGCATAAAAGTTCATTCCCTTGACGGTCAATAGTTTGGATCCTAGCTTACCCTGTCCTCCATGGCTTTCTTGATGATGAGGAAATCTTTCCATCTGCTATCAAAGTCCATGTCTTCACCCCAGTACCAAATCAGAGCATTGTATATCTGCACACAAGACAAACACATTGTGAATGCTTAGGCTGAGGGACACTACCTAGTCGACTACTGGAAAACCAGAAACTTTCTCGCGCATTTAATGTTCACGAATTTCACGAGTGGTTCAGATTTGCGAAAGTTTCATGATGCAAAACCATTGAATCTTAATTGACAGTAACACAACATTTTGGCAAATTGTGAATGGCTGTCGTTTACAATTTGCGAAAAGTTCAATGTCGCAAACATTTCTGGTTTTACAGTATGGGCCAGCAAATTACAATTCATCATCCTTCAGTAACACTCCTTTGATTATTATGTATATACCAAGGTGTGGGATGAGAAAGAGACAGCTTTTGTTCATAAGGGTACTGTAAACTTAATTTCCTCAAAATAAGCTCTATTGTTATAAGTAAAGATGGTGCACATAGCTCTTTTGGCAATGCATGAGTGATTTTAATCAGTGTTTGCAACATTTATTATGGAAATACCAGTAGAGGTTACAAGAGTACAGGAGCTACAGCTTTCAAGCATAGAGCTTTTGGGTATTTTCTATTTTCTTTGTTGTTTCCATTTGTACAAGGGCAAGTCAAAGATATTTGGTCATTTGGTGCCCCACACTGGTTACCTGGTATAATAATAATAATCCAATTGAAGTCCACTCCAAATCTTATTAACCGAAATGGAAATACGTTTCGCCCAATTGATCGTGGGCCCGGCAGCCACTGTGCAGCGCCAGATCGACGTTGCTCTATCCCTTCAATTGTTGAATGCCAAACAAGGTAGCAGCAACTCCCATCTTTTAACATCTTTTGGTATGACGCAGCCGAGATTCGCACCCACGACCTCCCGATTGTGAGGCGGACGCTCTACTGACTGAGCCAACACATAGGTATTGTGGATTTCTGAACATAAATTGACATCAAATCTGTCATTTTACTTCATATTTGGTCTCATATAAGTTCTGTTAGGGCTATTAACTTGACACAATAATCAGATGTACTAAAATCTTATATGTGGTTGGTACATATAGGGTAAAATGGTTTGGACTTGCCCACAACTGGACTTGTGTTTTCTAAAGAAGGTTTTATACGGTGATGAAATAATGAATCTGAATTCAGAAAAAAAAGGAGATGTTGTTACTGAACTCACGTTGATAATAAGTATGATGGATTTGGTGTCATCCTCCCCCGTTGCTAGGAGATGATGAAGGAGGTCATGCATCACCTGGGCGAGTTCTTCCCTGATGCCTTCAAACATCTTCTGCTTGTCGCTTGATCCTAGCGTCCTATCCAGAGTGTGCATTGCAACCTGACTTGTACTCCTGTATGACAATATTTGTTGAAATCATTTCTTTATTAAAGTAAAGTAGGGTACCATACACAGGATATACACAAGTAAACATGATAAGGTACATTCAGCATGCTTTGACGAGAGAAAAAAAAAATCAGACAGAGCAATGACATAAACATAACAGTGAGAGTTGCAATTGTACCAGGTCCATTTACTGAAAATGGCAGTATGTGAAGAAGTAATTACAGAGATAATGAAGATCAGGTAGAATGCAAAAAACACATGGGCCCAGTAGAAGGTATAATGTGCTGTTTAAATTTTTCACATGAAGAAAGAGATGATTGATCATGAATTCATCAATGCAAAAATGTTGAAAATAAACAAGATGTGAAGCAGTAATTACAGAGATTAGGAAGGTTAGGTGTGAGGCAAAAATTTTGGGGCCCAGCAGAAATTTTTTTTTTCCATGATGATTGCAACCGCATCCCCAATATGCCTCCACCTAAATTCAGTGAAGTTAACGGCTCAAATTGGTTTTGAAATATCGTAAAAACAAGAATAAAATTTATAATTACATGGAAATCGACCTTTATGACTTTTGACCTTTGACCTAACAATCACTGTTCTATTAAATGACCTTTCACCTACTTCAAAACTCAAAACCTACCCCAAACTCTAATCAGTTTGTCACACTAAGGAGATGCATACTAAAACAAAGTTTGAAGTTCATGGCTCAAAAGCTAAAATGCACTGCACAATAATATACAACACCTAAAGGCTTGTTCCCATATGCCCCGGTAAACCACCTAAAAAAACACTGCAGTTTTATGTGTATTAAATGAATGCGCAGTTTACTGCTTCATGTTTGAACGAGCCTTAAGGGATTAATAGCAGTGTTATCCAAGCAATAAAAGAGAAGCCTCAGAAACAAATAGGGGTGTCCTCCAAAAGGGTACTCACAGCTCTGGTATGGAGGGCTTCTCCCATTTTGGCATGAGAGCCCCTGCCCCTGTCAGGACATTGAACAAGATGGTGAGGCTCTGTAGTAGCTTCTCCCTGAAAAAAATAAGGAATGAATACCACTTGTTACTTCTGCTGAATAGGTATGTACTGTTGTAAGATCATTCACGAAAGACAGTAGGGATTTTTTATAAAGCTTTTGCTTAACAAGCTAACATATTATTCTATTTTTTATTTTTCATTTCAAGTCATGATAATCGAACTTTAAGTCATAGACTACAGGAACCGGGTATTCCTTAAGGTAATGAGAGAATCCTGTAGTAAACATGTCAATACATGAAAATGACGAATTGATTTTAATCCCTATTTCCTATCATGAATTTTATAGGTCATATTTTGCAAATTCAATTTTCAGCATTTTTGTTTCATCACATTAAACCTGATACTATCTAATATCTAAACAGAAATATATAAGTAGATCTTTTGACCAATAAGTAAACTTCTTAATAAATTCAACATTTCTGTACTTTATGGAATGAAGTGATAATTGATATAAAAAGCATGAAATAGGAAGAGTAACAAATAATTCCTTGTTTTTCCTCTATACCTGCTTATAGCCTCTCCCTTGATATAGTTCTGGAGTTTCTCTATCTCGGGCTTGAAGAAGATATCTAAGAGCTCTTTGACACATGCTGCACCATCATCAGAGGGTGTATGCCACTTCACACCAAGGTTGTGTATGTCACCTGACTTTGCCCAGTCCTACCAAATAAAGATTAATAACCAATTGTCACTATCAGTAATATTGTCAATCATTGTCATCACTGTAATCATCAATTGATGTAAATTTCATGATGATCATAATAATCATCATCATCATCATAACCATCATCATCATAACCATCATCATCATCATCATCATCATCACCATCACCATTATCATCATCATCACTGTCATAATCTTCAACCACAAGTATATTTCCTCCTCCACTTCCTCCCCCTCTTCTTCTTCCTCCTTCTCCTCATCTTTATCATAATCTTAAACCACAAGTATTTTCCTCTTGCTCCCTCTCTTCTTCCACCTCTTCCTCCTCAGCATCATTGTCATTATCATCACCCTTCTCACCATCTTCATCACCATTGTGGTCATCCTCAGGAACAAATACTAAGAACTCTATCTCAGTGCCATTTCAAAAATACAAAAAATGGTAAGATGGGCAAACTATAGCATTGCACTGATTGGACTTCAAGACTCTTATGTGAGCAACTGTTCATAAATACATTCACATGCATAAATTGGGTGATTTTAATTTCATCATAGACATAAGACTACTTCAATTGCCAATTTTTGGTATCTAGCTAACAGAATGAAAGACAATAAATGTCTTTTATAATAAAGATGAATATATTAACCTATAGGTCTTACCCTGATAGGCAGGTACTCTGTGAGTGGTCTATCAAAGCCCTCTGCTATACTACAGTACTCTCTGGGATATGTGAGGCACATCGCTCGCAGCCAATGCTTGAGTAGCTGACAGGACAGCTCGTAGCCTTTCTTGGAGGTCGCATGAAGAGTGGCCTTCAGGACGTCATTGAGGGTGTCCTTGTAGACCAGGACAGCCTCACTAGGTACTCGTATAACCTGCAAGGAAGCACCAATCAAATCAGTAATCAGTAAAGCAATCACTAAAATAATAAAAAAGAATTTGAAAAAATAAAGCCGTACTCTTTACATGCTCATCAATATGTGTGTAAAATGTCGCATCAATCAGACCTATGGCCGACATCTTAAATATGGGGGAAAGACCAATGCAATTTTGCTCAAAAAAGCCCAGTTGGAATAATGGAATAGATAATATTTCAACTGTTCTAGTATCATAATTATTCTCTTTATAACATGTAAAAAGTTCCAAGAAATACTAGTGGTGGAAAGTGTTGAAAAATACTCCAAATCAGTGAAAATTTTTTCCCTTCATTTTCTAGAAGCACCAACCGAGTCATTCATAAGCTTTGTGTTATCTACATATCCATGACTCTGGCTCACAAAGACACCCTCTGAAGAAAGAAAAAACTAGAAATATCACTGAAGATGATGATTAATACCCCCACCCCGTGAGAACAGCCTTTCTTGACTTTTGGTTGAAAACTGAGGAAGTAGTTCGATCCGCAAGATTTTTCCTTGATTTTCTGCCATAAATATGCCGTTACCATGGCAACGCAGATTCCGACTCATCCGAAAAATATGTCTTGCACATCTTCCCACCAAGACCAATGTGTGTACCAAATTTCATGACTTTCGGTCAAAAACTGAGGAAGTAGTTTGATCCGCAATGTGTTTCCTTGATTTTCTGCCATAAATATGCCGTTACTATGGCAACGCAGATTCCGACTCATCCGAAAAATATGTCTTGCACATCTTCCCACCAAGACCAATGTGTGTACCAAATTTCATGACTTTCGGTCAAAAACTGAGGAAGTAGTTCGATCCGCAAGGTGTTTCCTTGATTTTCTGCCATAAATATGCCGTTACCATGGCAACGCAGATTCCGACTCATCCGAAAAATATGTCTTGCACATCTTCCCATCAAGACCAATGTGTGTACCAAATTTCATGACTTTCGGTCAAAAACTGAGGAAGTAGTTCAATCCGCAAGCTGTTTTCCTTGATTTTCTGCCATAAATATGCCGTTACCATGGCAACGCAGATTCCGACTCATCCGAAAAATATATCTTGCACATCTTCCCACCAAGACCAATGTGTGTACCAAATTTCATGACTTTCGGTCAAAAACTGAGGAAGTAATTCGATCCGCAAGATTTGCAACGGACCGACCGACTGCCCGACCGCCCGCCCGACCGACCGCCCAACCATCGACTGATTCCAGTATACCCCCTTCAAACTTCGTTTGGCGGGGGTATAAATATAATTTCAAAATATATGCAGTGATGTAACATGAGGTGACAAAATAAATCAAAATATATGCAGTGATGTAACATGAGGTGACAAAATAAATCAAAATATATCCATGTGCACAGGAGACAGAGAGAGAGAGATAGAGAGAGAGAGATAGAGAGAGAGAGAGAGAAGGGGGGGGGGGAAAAGCTATATAGAAAATGAGTTGAAATTAAATGAAATAAAATGATGTAGAAATGAACATGACATGAACAGGGAGGGATACATAGGGGTACTATCAAGGGGACTCACTTCTGAGAGAACTTGGAGGTTGAAGAGAATCTCCTTGTCCAACTCTTCTTCAAGCTGGACCTCTTCTGAGGTAAAGGCATCCAGGATCTTCTGGCTACAGTGAGGCACAAACTTGGAGAGAGTGTACTTGGGATCCACCTAAGAAATATGAAACAGGCAGCAATAATAAATCGAGTCCAGGTTACCATACTGCCACAGCACGACATTGGCCGCACTTGACCCAGGTATAGTAAGTGGGTACCTGATGGGATTTATTCCTTCCTCATCTAAGATTATATGGCTACAGTGAGGCACAAACTTGAAGAGAGTTTACTTGGGATCCACCTAGGGTGTTATATAACAGAGTGCAATAAGGATTCCAGTCTATGTGTAGGTTGCCATACTTGTACAATGAAGAAAAGCCCCTTTTTCTATTATTCAATCTGTATCTAAGATGTTAAGGGTACAATGTACTTGGGATCCACCTAGGATATGGAACAAACAAACACCTATGAGCAAGGCTTGATACATACCTTAGCAGCTGCTCTGCACATGTTGGCAATGATTTTACCAGACACCTTAGTCTCTAGGATAGAGGATGACACATAGCGGAATAACCGATCAACAGCTGCCTGTAAAAAGAAAAACAACCACTAGGATCACATCACTGTACACTGCTGAGACACTATCTCATTCAGCATTGCTCGGAGAATGGTCTTCTAGAGTTCGGAAAGTGTTCAGTTGGGTTCGGGAGAATTTAGTTCAGAAAATTTCCTCACAGTGTAGTTGTTTTAAAGTTGTATCTGCATCATGTAAGACATGTCTGTCTTAAACAATAAATCACAACATCGTCCCTGATTTTGTACAATAAATCACATATTCCTGAACTTATGCAATATAGCATGACATTGTCTGTGACCTTGTACAATAGATAACATTGTCTGTGACCCTGTACAATGAATTATGACATTGTCTGTGACCTTGAACAATGAATTATGACTGTGTTCCTGACCTTGTATATCTGAGGAGAGCTCTGGGAGCAGATGGTACTGAATGTTGAAGACAATTTCACATCTACCATTGCTTCTTGATGATTGACCTTCACTTGGTGATTGTCCAGGCTGTGTGTGAGCTCAATGGAACATGCCTCAATCAGATTGAAACATCTACAAACATATGGAAAATGCATGATGGTTGAATTCAGTATGGGTATAAAGATGGTCATTGATATGAATGAATAAAATCACATGTATCATAAGCAGAACAGGCAAATATAAGTACATTGCTGTTATCACAGCCAGTATTCATTAAACACGTCCAAGAATATTAACATCTCAGTTTCTCTCTTGATCCCTTTTATATCCGTCTATCTCTGTCCCTTTTTCTGTCCATATCGGCATTATACTTCCATAAAGAAAGATTCCTTTCATATATGTCTGTCTGTTTTCCTCTATCTCTCTCTGTCTCTCTTTCCCTTTTCTGTCAATCTCTGCCTTTCTCTTTCCGTAAAAATCTTGTTCCATTTTAAAAATAGATGACTAATAAATTTCCCCTCTCAAGCTACAACTTGTCTGTAAATGATATTCTACAAAAACATGATACCTGTCCATGAAAAGAAGAACAAAATCTTCAAAGGTTGCTGTAGCTGAGCAGAGCTCCCTCTCTTGTTCTGTGATATCGTCTCGAACCAGCGGGGCTTCAGAGCAGTCTACTATGGGTACCATGACGGTGAAGGTAGAGATTGCTTGCAGTGTAACCTGGTTTTGTAACAATGCAGGATGTTTGTGATGAAAATCATTTCTAATAGACTCATTCATAATAAGCACATTCTCAAATGATCCCTGATTTTATACAATAAATATAATGCACTTTAAGATTACTCAGATGGGCTGCGATTATCCATAGATTGTGTGTCCTCCTATGAAAAGAATACTTCCACTTGTAAATAAACAAGAGCCCCAGGGGGCACGACGCTCATCTCAGGTGGATCAATTCACATCTGGTGCATGTTCTCTCTAGCACCACCACGAGATATGTTAGAAATTGAAACAACTAGGCGGATGTACATGAGATGATGTTAGAAATTAACATAATCCCCCCCCCCCCCCCCCCCACCCCATGGTCTACAATGTCATGTATTATTTGAATCTCCTACATCTAATGATGATTCCCACCACGTGTGGTTGAATTCCGATCATGTGTTTTGGAGAAGATCAGAATGTACATTTTGCCTGGCAGCGCCCCCCCCTCCAGTATGTTACCCCCACAGGGCCCCTATAGGGCCACTCAGAGAAATTTCATGAACAACATTCATTCTTCATCTATAGAGGTATCTCCATACACAATACCAAGTCTGAGCTATGCTTGGTTCTAGAGAAGATGTTTGAAATTTACATAGCTTTTACAATTGGGGGCCCTCTCCCTGGGCCACCCTGGGGGCCACATGTACCATTTTAGCAACTTTGGGTCCCCTACCCCTAAGGATGATACCTACCAAGTTTGGTTGAATTCCGACCATGGGTTTTGGAGAAGATGAAGAAAATGTAAAAAGTTGACGGACGCCGGACGCCGGACAAATTTCCTTAGGCTCGGGTGAGCTAACAAATATCACTGGCATCCACAAATTTACTATCATAAGCATATTCACTTCTAAATGAGGTGGATTTCGCAATGTTATCCAAACGACTGTCATTTGAAAATGCCGACCATGAGAACTACATAATCTCAGAGATACAACCAAACCCAGTTTTGAGCAAAACATTGTACTACAGGCAGGTCGCATAACACTGAAATTTGGACTAATATGTATCGCTTTGAAACATGGCATATTTTGCTCTGAGCTTAACCTCTTGTAACTGATCATGACAAAGCGGGACTACCTACCATACATTTGTCAAAGTCGTTGGGATCGATACCAGGTAGCATTGCATGGAGGAGAGGTAGTAGGTGGTTGGGGCCATCAGGGAACCACTTGCCCCCTTTGAGCATGGTGCAGGATACAGACACCACACAGCTCACTGTAGCGATCAGCTGGTGGGGCTCTGTCAGGGTATCTAGGGCCTTGTAGGTCCTGTGAAGAGAATTGAAAGGGGATGTAGAAATGTATTCACATGGTGCTAAAAGGGATTGTGTCTTCTGGCATAAATTTTGAACATTTTAATGTAGACAGTTAAGCTTATCTTAGCAGAGCTACATACACAAACTCTTTATGGGTCTTCTTTTTTTCTTGTTTGTGTCATATGTACAATAAATATTAAACATATGAACTTGTAAAATCAGGACTGATTTTCTTATTTACTATATAAATCTATATACCTACCTATTATGCTAGTCACTTGACTACGCGAACCCGTTCGAGAACTTAACACAAATGAGTCACAATATTGTGCGCCCCCCCCGTAATCCTATTGTTCTCCCCTTCGCCACTCACGCGCGGCAACACGCAACGGCCATCTTCCTCTTTTGCGAGCAACCCCAAGTAGAAACATGTTGCTTGCAAGGTGAGGGGAAGGAGAGAGGGTCATAGGTAGGTATATAGATTTATATAGTAAATAAGAAAATCAGTGCTGATTTTACAAATTTACTGCAATAAATCATATATACCTACCTATTATGCTAGACCAGCGCCCATTCAAAGACCGGGAGGCATGTTTCAAGAGAAGAAGGGAACAGGATTACAAAGGATTACAAAATATCACCAAGCGCCACACCTTGAAACAGAGCCCAAGAAGTGCTGACACTACGAGTGTCATGAGCATGAGGCTTACTGTCTGACAAAAGAGCCTCTGTGCCAGCAGCCCTAATAGCCTCGACAATCCATCTAGAAATGGAATCAAGAGAAGCAGGAGAAAAAGGCTCTCGAGTGATCAGGAACAACTGATCATCCTTACGATAAGACTTAGTCTTATCAATATACCATTTGAGAGCTCTAACAGGACACCAAACCTTGTCCTCGCGCACTGACGAAAATTCAGAAAGCGGACAAAGAAAAATCTCAACAGGGCCAGAGGAAGCCGTTTGATTCTTGGCAATGAAAGAAGCCTTAGGAATCAATCTAACGCCTTTTCTCTCCCAGCGAACATGACCAGGAGTAAGACAGAGGGCATGAAGGGTACTGCGCCTCTGCCCAGAGGCAATGGCTACCAAGAAGAGCGTCTTAACCGTAAGATGGTGAAGCACGGCTCAAAAGGAGGCTTTGCTAGGGCTTCTAAGACCTTAGGCAGACTCCAAGACGGGACTAACTTAGAACGAGGAGGACGTTTCAGAAAGAAAGACCGAATCAAACCACTCAACAACGGGGAATTAGAAATCCCCGAACGATCTGAGAACCCCGAATGAATGGCCCCAATCGCCGATCGGTAACCTCGGATAGTAGAGATGGATCTCCCTTTGTCAAATAGCGAGATTAGAAAATCCGCAATTGAACCAATAGGAGCCTTAGACGGGGTTTGATCCCGCTCTTTACACCAAAGGAAAAAGACCGAAAGACAGGAATTATAAATTTCCCTAGTAGAAACTCTACGACTGGACATTAAAAAGTCAGCGGCTCTATCAGAGAGACCCGACTGTCTTGCAGATTCCCCGACAGTCAAATGAAGGGACTCTGGACTGTGGTGAAGAATCCCCGAGAGGGGTTGCAACACTAGATCCACTCTTAGCGGAAGAAGGAACGGTTGAGCCATCAGAATCAGCGGAATCAGCTGGAAGGGAGGGAAGGCGAACCCTCGAAGATTCTCCCAACTGAGAGAGAAAGCATCCAGAGCCCAAGCTCCCTGATCGCGAACACGGGAGCAGTATTTCGGAAGTTGGTGGTTCAGGACTGACGCAAATAGATCCACTTCCAGTGGGCCCAGGCAACTGCGAATGCGGCTGGATGGAGCTTCCATTCTGATGGAAGACACCTGCCCCGGGATAGAAAATCCGCAATGAGGTTTTCCTGACCGGGGATGAAAGAGGCAACGGGCGTGATCGCCATGCGACGACACCACCTCCACAGCTGTGCTGCTAAGGCATTCAGGGTGGCAGAACGAGTGCCTCCCTGCCGATTGATATAAGCCGCCACTGTGACATTGTCCGTGAGGATCAGAACTGAACGACTGAGAAGTCGACTTCTGAAGTGGAGCAGGGTTAAAAGAACTGCCATAAACTCCAGGACATTGATATGGGGAAGAGTCCCGAGATGAGACCAATCCCCCGCGACCGTGCTGCCATTGCAATGTCCGCCCCACCCTAACCGAGATCGACGGAAGGGGGGGACGGAAGGGGGGTACGGAAGGACTTGCCTCGCGCGAGAAACTCCTCGTTTGTCCAACGGGAGAGAAGAGACTTGATTCCTATTGGTACTGGAATCCAGACCAACAGAGAATCCTTGCCTGGTTTGTAAAACCTGAGGAGATGCCTCTGAAAAGGTCTCATAAGGAGCCGGCAATCCTCTAGAACATCGACTAGACTGGCTAGATATCCCAAGAACTGAAGCCACTGTCTGGCCCTGACCTTTCTGGCCAGAATGAGCTTGCGAGCCGCCGAGACAATAGTGAGAATCCTGTCTCGACTGGGCCGAGCCAACTGATTCCGAATGTCTAACACAGCCCCCAGAAAAACTGGGCTGCGAGTAGGAACTAACTCTGACTTTTCCCAATTTATTAGGAAACCCAAGTCTTGAGTAAGATTGACGAGCAAACGAGCCTCGTCCAACAAACGATCGTGCGACTCCGCTAGGAGAAGCCAGTCGTCCAGGTAGCAAAATAGCCGAAGGCCGCGGCGCCTCAGCGAGGCTGCCAGAACGGCTACAACCTGACTAAAAACCCAAGGGGCTGGGCGCAGCCCGAAGGGAAGAGCGCGAAAGCAAAAAGTCTCTGAGAGGAAGGAAAACCCCAGAAGATCGCGCGAAGCGCGATGAATGGGAATATGGAAATACACATCCTTGAGATCTATCGAGATCGCGTAGTCCTTCCTCTTGATCAACGGTAGAATGGAGGCGAGAGTCTCCACTCGAAAATGCACTGAAGGAATGAATTTGTTTATTCTTTTCAAGTTCAGTATCAAACGAAGTTTTCCCGAGCGCTTGGGAATAACAAAGATCAGAGAAAGGGAAAGAGACGGCCGGTCTCTTACCCTTTCTATAGCCCTCTTTTTCAACAGAGATTTGATCTCCGTTGAGGCATGAGAACGAGCCAGGGCAGACATGGGAGGTGAACGAGTTCTTATAGCCCCTCCGGGGAGCGAGGCGGATAGATCTATGAAGAATCCGTCTCGCATGACGGAGAGCACAAATGCATCCCCGGAGATGGCCTCCCAAGCGGGGAGAAAGGAACGAAGTCGGCCACCTACCATGTCGAAATGAACAAGCGCTCGGGGAAGACCATCAAAGCCTAGGCTTAGCCTTGTGCGAAGCCGTTGCCTTGCCACGAGAACCTCTCGAAGAGCCTCTGCCACGTCCCCCTCTTCCACGAGAAGGAGCTGGCTGAAGCTCAGCAGGCAGGACCCCAGAAACACGACTGTGTTGCCCCGAAGCGGGAACAACAGGCCTCCGACGGACTCAATGTCAGACCCTAGAAGAGGGACAGAAGCAGGGGTTGTGGTACCTGGTAAAAGGGACCAACCCTGACTCTGGGCAAAAGCCCGCATCATGCTGAGCATCTCAGATTGAGAGGACTCAGGCGGGTTAGACGGGCCAGACGGGCGAAGTGCACTGAGGGTATGTACCCAAAGTCGCGCACAAATTACCCATACTGGCTGAGCAAGAAGATGCAACAGCCATGGGCCGGGCGCTCAAGGCACCCAGTGCGAGGGCGGACCGGGAGGAGGTCCCAGTATTCGCCCACCGACTACCAAAAGCATGTGAACTCGCTATTGTTCCGCTCGTGAGCGGCAATAGGAGAGCACTAGTAGTCGCGCACTCAGGTGACCGCACCTGTTGCTCCGTAGAGCGCCCATAATTGTTGGCTCGAGCCTCCCCATCAGCTGGCAATGTAGACAGCCCGGGCAGTACTCGTTCCCCCATTTGGCATCGGCCGGGGGCTAGGGTTTGAGAACCCAGACCAACATGGGCGGTGCCCGTGAGCTGCCCTGCAGTAGTGGCACGCGTCTCCCCTAACGGATTTAAGCGAGTCATCGCTACCGTGCGGGAAACAGACGTCCCCCCCTCTGGTCTGAGCGACCGGGGGATTGGATTCGTGATATCCAAACCACTAGAACCTGACGCCACCCACCCCGAAGCCACGGGCTTCGGAGTTGACGTCCCAAGCTCAACTAACGCCACCCGCCCCGAAGCCGCATGCTCCAAGGCTGGCAAACCCTGCAGGGAAACACCACTGGGCAACTTACCTGCAGCCCTCCTCCCTCCCCCATGTACGAAAGTACTCGGGAGAGTTCTGGAAGGCCGAGTCGTCTTGCTAGACGACTCTTCGGAAGACTCTGCGACCTAGCTGCTTCTTCTTCCGAACTCATAACACTGCAATAAAACAGACAATAAAGTATACCAAAATATGAAATACTTTAAATGAGTGCAGGTAATAATAAAACCTAAAATTTGGAGATACGCACAAAAAATTTTCACAGCAAAAAACCGTAAAAACAAACACCGAACCATAAAGGCTCGGGCCAAACGGAAACACCCGCAAACACACAGATATAACTACGTGGGGCTGACCGTGAAAAAGAAAAATAATTGCCAAGAAAGGAATCAAAAATCCCTTGCAATCGGCAAGAGTGACATATAAAACACAAGAGTACTATAATCTTAGACGAATATAAGTACAGAAAAGTGCTTTTAAGATGCGAAAAAGCGCGCTGAAAAGATACAAAAAGACCTGATTTCAGGAGCGCAGTGACTCGACATCCTAACTCGACGGGGGCGAGCAAGAAAGAGGAAGATGGCCGTTGCGTGTTGCCGCGCGTGAGTGGCGAAGGGGAGAACAATAGGATTACGGGGGGTGCGCACAATATTGTGACTCATTTGTGTTAAGTTCTCGAACGGGTTCGCGTAGTCAAGTGACTAGCATAATAGGTAGGTATATATGATTTATTGCAGGAAATATAGGCTTACATTACACATTTAACCAAATGTATCTTTCACATCTATGAGTTAATGGTAGAGATAAACACCAAGGAAGCATTAGATACTCAAATACAGAGACAGAGAAAGAGAGAGAAAGAAAGAGAGAGAGAGAAAGAGTAAGAACAGAGAAAAGGAAAGGAATATAACACATGAAATGATATAAAGAAATAGACAGGCAGGAATAAGAGAAAAAGGTACAGATAAGACATTAACAGAAGCAGACTCAAAGAAAATGTACAGTGAAACAGTGCAGCAGAAGGCAGATGAACATAGAAGGAAGTCAGACAACAAAAAAGTTGACAAACCAGACAGAACTACATATTAAAAAGGACTGAAAAAGGTTGATAATAAGGTGGAACAGTACGACATCTACAAAAAAAGGAGAAGGGTATATGTCTCACTTTTTTAGCAGTGTCGGTATGACCAGCTTCGGTCTCAACAAGGCCAGGTTGTGCAGGGTTGAAGCTGCATATTTGTGACCCATCTTACTGTACATAGCTAGGAATACAGGAGCCTTGATGCTCTCAACGAAAGCAGTGACGTCTTCATCCTTCAGCTTGTGGCTCTCAGGAATCTGGTGCTGCCATGATGGCTCCTTATACCTCTCTCTGAAGAACAAAGATGTCACATTAATCAACTTTGAACAGGGTTTCCGGTATTTCATGGGTAAATAGACGATTGGTACTACAAAACTTAAAGATAACATTTAGCAAATTCATAGTGACGAAGCTTTTCGACCTGCACTCATCGGGTCACAACGAAGGAATGAGAGAATACAAGAAAATACGAAATTCAAGGAAGGGAGTATACAGTGACCCGGATATGATCCGGGCACGCTAAAATAATCGACGAGCCTGTACAAACTCCTTTTGTACAAACTTTTGTACAAACTCCTTTTCGTACAGTGCTACATCGTATAAAACTGGTTTGATTAATAACTTAGTGTGTCGCGCCTTGCAAATTTGTTCTCCGTGTAAGCTCAACGCCGAGCTTCTTCGCATCAAGCAAATCTTGCGAGACAATGGCTATCTGGAGCTTGTCATTGATCACGATGTGCAGCGTACCATTGATTCGCGGACTCGCCCTGTGTATGGGCCTAATAAATGCCCAGTCTACCTGAAATTACCTTGGCGAGGTACAGTGTCTGATAAGTATGCGCATGATATAAGCATACAGTGTCGCGCTGTTACTTTGCCGTGGCTACGCGTGTCGTGTTCTCTACTTATAGAATGCTACCCGCAGTTCGCAAGGATGTACTGCCTTCCCCCCAAATGAGCAATGTCGTTTATAAGTATCATTGTCGGTGAGAAGCCAGCTACGTTGGCCATACATCTCAGTGTCTAGCGGACCGCATTAAACAGCACGTACCCTCCGTGGTACGACAGACATCAGCTGGTAGCCGAGCACAGCCGACTCACTGCGACTCTGCTTTTGGTCAGCACTTGCTGAATAGTCCGGCTTGTTCCAGGGCGTATAACCCTGCTCAGTTCACTATTGTTGCCCGAGCACGCAGCTCTCAGCATCTTCGCTTTTTAGAGGCGTTGTTCATTTGAGAGATCCGCTATTGTGCCGACAAAAGGAGTTTGTACAGGCTCTTCGATTATTTTAGCGTGCCCGGTCGCTGTACACTCCCTTCCTTGACTTTCGTATTTTCTTGTATTCTCTCATTCCTGCGTTGTGACCCGATGAGTGCAGGTCGAAAAGCTTCGTCACTATGAATTTGCTAAATGTTATCTTTATTTCATGGGTTTAAAAAAATTCAGATTTTCCCCTGACTTTTCCCTGATGGACTTTTAAAATTTCAGGATTAATACAGGAGATATTTTACACACTAAAGAGCCACCATAGCCAGTTATCAAACAGATACGCTGTTTGGATGCTAGACAAAATATAAGAGCCTGACTGATTTCTATTGAGGCCCTTGAAATTCCCTGATTTTTCAATAACTGGAGGGATTTTTCTAGAATTCCCTGATAGAATAGGCAACTCTTTTTTTAGGTTTTCCGTGATTTTCCAAGATAACTGGGAATCATGTTTGAAGAACAGAATCACCCAGTAGACCACCTTACTATTACAGACATTTCTTCTGACAACCTCTTTTGTATGACAGCATATCTGCAAAGGAGTCTACCTTGCATACATTGACTGTTACTCCATCAGACATTCTCTAACCAGATTTCAGGTTGTCAAAGGTGACTTTTAAATATGAATGGAGTTTGGATATTTTCTTGTTAGGTGATCAATTTCACAGGTAAATTATGGATTATATCGAGCAATAAAGTCATATGTCCCCCTGACTGCTTATTTCCAAGCCTCTTCTTGCTTTCTTAGCAGTCAAGTGTAAACAAATCATCGTCATCATCATCATCATCATCATCATCATCATCATCATTATTCACCTGTGCAATCTCTTGACAAATCCACTAGCTAGCTGATCAAGCATCCTATGTAGGATGTCCTAGAGAAGCAGAAATAAATCAAGTGAAAACACAAGAATTAAAAACATTTATCTATACAGTAGAGAAGAAAAAAATTGAGTGAAAACACAGACATAACTAAAAAAAAAAACCACACAAGAATCAAAAAACATTTATCAGCACGTATGTGTACGACAGAAACAGTACTCTTTACATCCCATAGAGAGCTATTACATTTTGCAGACACTTTTTAAAGTAGTTTTGGCAAGTGAAGCTAAGACCCAATGAAGCTTTTGTTGATAAATAAAATAGACACATATTCAAGGCCCCCATTTCATAAAACTTGTTATCAGTAACAACTGCCACATTTCTATGACAAATTTGCTCTTAGCCAATCAGATGCAAGGATTTCAGTAGCTTATAACAGCTATTGCAACTTGTTATTGATGACAAGTTTTATGAAACGAGGCCCAGATGCATGCAGTTTACAAAGACAGTTTACTCCTACAGACAGACTTATTTACTGCAATTGTTGCTCTCCATGAATGGACAATCTGATATTTAGTTGTTTTTCATAGATCTTTCTTCTTCTTTTTTTTCTTCTCTCCTTCACTTTTTATGGTTTATTCTTCACTATTTACTCTTCTAGTAAAAGATGATATTAGGTACATGTAGTAACACAGAATATACTTACAGAGTATTTCCCAGCATTGGATGGATGGAAGTAGGAATCTGTGGCTACAAAGAATTTATGTAAGTGCTCTTGACAAGTTGTTGTGTGACCCTGCAAAATTAAACAACATGTAAATTCAATCAAAATCTCATCAGTTCGTCTCACTTTGGAGATGGATACTAGTACCAAGTTTGAAGTTCATGGCTCAGATTTTTCTTTAAATATATAAAAACATGAAATTTCATGGAAATAGACCTCTCTGATCTTTGATCTACTCACCCAAAAATCTAATCAGTTCGTACAAATGTCTGTAACCATTTCCGTTATAATCGGATTATGATGTGTTTCTACAGAAGCCTATGCCTGGAAATCATCAGTTAGACACGGAAAGTAACAATATTTTCAAATCCTCTAAATGCATGCCATTTGTAACTGATGTAACACAAACATATGTTTGCCCTTACCAACATTGATACAATCCAGGTTGCAAGAGGACCGACATCAAAGCCCTTCCCATTCCGAGCTACCTGAAGCCTCTTAGAACCAACGGGTAGACTAAGGCCTCTCAAGAAACATGTGAATATCTGTGAACAAAAGAGACATTCATTTGGTAATTGAAATACATTGCCGTTGAATCAGGTCAGTTTGACTTGGACCTGTTAATAATTTTGGGACACATTCTATATAGACCACAACACAGTAATGGATATAGAATGATCTTAGCCCCTTCCATGCCACCAGACTTTTGAGCAAATGTCAAAAATGAATTTTCAAGAGTTAAATATTAACTTTCATCAAAGAGTTTTCTCTCGAGCAAGCTGGGCAAAGTTATATTGCATTTTTTAAGAATAAACATTATACTGATGGCACAGGTTTCTGTATGAGGAAGAATTTTCAAGCCATTCTGAGCCTAAACAAAATGATGAACACTCAAAATTTTGGGCGTGATTTTCCGCCCACGTCATGGTAGGGGTTAAAGCATGATATATTCTGATACATGTGAAATGTAACCAAAAAAGATACATTGCTATTGAACTGGTTTGTACATAAATTTGGTAACAAATCCAGTAAACCACAGCACAGTATTAAAAATGTCAGCATAATCTTAAAACACTAAATATTCTGCCTCTTCAAAACGTAAAAGCAACCAGATGATTTTCACATTGTATGAAAAATCGTTTAAACATGATATTTTAACCAATATCTGGGCAATTCCACAGTATTAAACTCGCGTTACAAATAATGTGCCCATATCTTTGTAATTGTTATGATCTACAAGTTACTTTTTCCAACATGGGTAGGGTAGACATAGACCATCTAATCAAATCAAAAAAGAAAAACAAAGGACAAACATATTGAGATTCTTGAATCGTTTAATTTTGGTAACTCGTGTTACAAAAAATAAGGACATGGTCAATTATATAAGAGCCTCTTTTGGCAAAGTCTCCTCATACTACACAATCTTTACAAAACTTTTCCTACCTTGAAGGGATAGGAGGTTATGACTTTAAAGGTTGAGAAATAATGAACTGGTAAAATGCAGGAAGCATATATATCGGTAACTCGTGTTACATTATGTCCATTCAAAAAGCCTGGCACAAATTGATGGCATACAACTATTCTGTTGGCACTGTATCTTGTTTTAAGTATTTTTACAGATGCACAATTTTGCAGATAGTAAAAGGAAGACATCTACAGCATGTAGAACAATTATTGTTTGGTAACTTGCGTTACATGGCTCAAGTGGGTAACTTTTATGTGATGCTGAAACATTTTGGAAGGTAGTGTAGAAATTTCCTCTTAGGGACTGGGGTAGACCCAGTTTGCATTAATAGAAGTGTTAGCGATATTTATCCATTGCAGAAATACAAATTTTAGTAGTTTGGACAACTAAAAATCTCTCCAATGTTTGTAGCTTTATGTCGGAAAATATTCAACCAATTGATGTAATTCTTTTTGTTTCTTTAATTTCAACATATGGGTAAATCATAGTCATGTCCACCTTCCCATGGAATTGCCCATCTGTTTTGCTCTTGCCTTGTGACATGCCATGAATTCTTTATTATGTCCTTCTTGCAATCTGACACAACTTATCCATTTTCTCTAGATTTGTCCATGTTGTATGTAGCCAATAAATACTTGTATAACGCAATTAAACATTTTCAACTCACCTTTGGTATATATGGATCCCAATCAATGTACCCTATATTCTCAGATGCTAATCTAGAAAATAAGTCTACTAGTGCCTGTAAAAAAAATACATGATACAATAGTAAACAATAACAAAGTTGAAATGTGATGTAGGCACAAGGTTGTTGAGCATAATACCAGGGGAATGGAATGATGAAATATTCAACACAGCTATAATGGGATGGTTCAGACTTTGAAGCAAAACATGTATCTATGGTTACAGGGTATGGGAACTTTATTATTTAACTACAGTGCACATTAAACTCCTTTTATTCACCCAACCAGCTGGACTTTCTTCCTTTTACAGAAAGATATTGGAAAGTTTGTTCAAAATGAAGTTATATCATATGCTTAATGAACATTGAAAAGAAATTTTGAAAAAAAGCATTGTATGTACACTCAGTGTTCAACTGTTGCAAATTCAAATATCTTTCTCAATTAATCTTTGCAATTTTGTTTAGCATTACAGTCACCTAAAAATATAACAATTGATAAAATGCATCACTGCATGTAACGTTTTTCTTTTATTATTATCACGGTACAATGGGTTTTCACCATACTTACTGATTCTATGTGCGGTGAGTTTTGTGAATGGTTCCATATACTGATCATTTCATCCAGCCATAACCTGCAGGATAAAGCAACTGAATTAGCTATCTGCCTGAATGAGTACAAATCCTATGGTTAAAACATCCCCCACGAATATTTTTTCACAGGTGCTAAGGTCAAAGTTCATGATCTGGTATAGCGCATATCCTTGAGCAAAGCATAGCATCCATATTTCATCTCTCTACTCAGATGAATAACTGCATGAACTGTAGTAAAAGAATAAATTGTGGACAGATTGGCATATTCTGCGCACACCTGTAAAATATTGACTGGCTGTAATACTCTCTTAGGAATGAAGAGAGTGGAACTAAGCCAGTTTGAGTTTACAGTTTCCGCAAGTTCAAAAGTTCTGTGGATATTTGGGGTCACTTGGTCACACGCTAACTCTGAACTTGTCTATTGCAAATGAATTAGTAAGATTTATTAACTCTAGAGACCCCCTTACGGGGTATGAGAGTACAAGCAATCAAAACATATATACAAGTTATCCAATCAACATGGACAAGTTATAAAAAAAGGAATAATATTAAACATATATAAGTTATTAAAAAAAACAAAAACATAAAGACCATGTAGTAACACACCAAACATATTCTACAAATTTATAAGTTAAGCCTATCTGGGCATTTAACCCGTCTACCACTGCAGGTAGACCTACAAATACTTTGTTTTGAGTTTATATCTATGTAATCTTCATCATCTTCAAGTTAGCAAAATATGACATGATAATACTTACAAATTTTAATAATTTTCTCAGCTGGCAAGCATTAGACAGATTAAAAAGCTTGTTCATGCTCATGTACATGTACATACTCTGCCTTTCAACAAGTTCTTTGGTAAATAAGTATGTCTCAAGTCATGAAAAAAGGAACAAACAAAAATATAATGATATTCATCTCCAATATCTTTAGAAGTACAGTCATAAGGGACAATAAACACCATCAATAACACTAGCATCAAATCTACTTTTATTTACAGGCAGATTATGTGATCTGCATCTAAATCTACTTAATATCACAGTATCTTTATGATCCAGAAGCTCAAAATATTTTTCTTTCACCAAGTCATCTTTGAATATTCTGTAATTAGAACAAATACGGTTTTCCCAAGACTTCGCTCTCCAGTCCTGCAAATACATATCTGAAATCCTAGCTTTCATAAGTCTTAAAATTTGGTTAAGACTTAAATAAGCACCTCCCCTGATCTATCCAAATATTCCCATGACCAGCATTTTCTAACGTAGCTTTAAGAAAATATATCCAGTGGAATGGAAATTCAGTACCTAACTGATCGTTACCATTAATTTTCAACATCAACTGATACATTATAAATGAGTATTTAGTTTATTTACCAGAAACTATCATTCTTGACTTAATATTATTCAAAATGGTCCTCGACCTGTCTCACCATAGACCATGCAGTCAGGAGTGCTCTTATTCACATTCAGTATAACTCTTAAAAACTTTCTATAAAATACTTCAATTTGATTAATGTTTTCACAACCCCAAACTTCACTACCATAGAGTAGAACTGGTAATACAAGGTGGTCAAATAAGTGACACTGCGTGTCTACCGTAAGCTGTAGTTTCTTAGCTTTAAAGTAGCTATTCAAAGAAAATCACAAATATGGCAATTAATGTATCACTAGAAACTGGGAAGCTTACAGATGGCAATCGTATAAGTTTTATGTCAACTGCGTATCTGATGATTATAAAAACAACACAAATAAAAGCTCTTCTCAGCATCTGGAATATCCGAGGATTCGCCAGAAATATAGCGATGTCTTGATGTCGTCACACTCGGGATCGATCCTGCTTAAGCAGACGACGTCCTATAATGAATGAACGTAATTGCAATGCAATTATTTATCAAATTATAAAGAGTTTGGTGTATTTAAACATGACCTTATTTCACACCATTATAAAGGGAAAGTGAAACTGATTCTGATAGCTAAAACCGTTTGATTGTAAATACACAGGAGAAGGGTCAATGATCAATGAAATAAACCCCACTTTCAAATTGAAAAGCCCTCCGAATAATAGCAGGATGGTATTCGTTCCCTCTTGAAACGCCGAACATGCCCTGGTGCAAGCAGCTGAAAATACAATGGCGTCTTATTTTGTTTACAAGTGACTGATTCCTTTATTTCAGCTGCTATATCGGGGGCTGTATTTTACCGTTTTATAATTGATAATAATCATTACTTCAAATGTTTCCAAGCGTTGAATTTGGATAACCTTGTTTAATTTATGCCATCTATGCAATAATAAGTATTAAGCCAATATTTAAAATCATTAAAGTTCTACTTTAACTAACATACCATACATGGCTCTTCGGGCCTGAATTACCTGTTTAGATATTGACTTTTTAAAGGAGCCATTATTGTTGAAAGTAACACCAAGGTAAACAAAATCATCTACTATTTCTAATGTTTCATTTGCGTAGTAAAAACTCGCTTTCTTCTTGCCCTTTCCTCGTGAGAAAATGACAGTTTTAGTTTTACTTGCATTAACTGTTAAATGCCATGTATCGCAATAATCATTCACAGCATTTAAGGCCTCTTGTAAATCTCCTGGTGATTCTGCAAGAATTATTGTATCATCAGCATATAGCAAAGAATTGGGATTAATAATGAAGTCATCCTCCCCGGTAAATGTGTCTTTGACTACTGTAAACGTGGAATATTTCGCGGTGTGGAAATTTTCGCGCATTTCGCGCAGCATGAAATGTGGCCGAAAATAAAAACACGCGAATATTTGTGTTTATGTTTTCTTTTGCCCATGAGCCTAGCGCGTCGGCGAAATTAAAAACACGCGAAATTCACTTTACTCGGCCGAGCGCGAAAATATCCACTTTTACAGTAGTTTGTTAAGGAATTTTAAACCGTTATAAGCGTTTCCAATGAATTCCTGAAAGTCATTCAAAAAGATAGAGAACAGAAGGGGCGACAGATTTTCTCCCTGGCGTACACCTACATTACAAGAGAAAAGATCAGACATATCTCCATTCACAGAAATACATGATTTTGCATTCATGTAAATGTTCTGTATGACATTCAGAATTTTACCTTTTACTCCAATTTTTCTCATTTTCGACCACAGTGACGCTCATCAAATGCCTTCTTGTAATCAATGAATGCACAATAGAGACGTTTCTTCTTATTCAAATATAAATCAACAATAGACTTTAAAACAAAGATATTATCTAATGTGGAATAATTCTGGCGAAACCCTGCCTGTTCCTCCCCTAACAAATGCTCTTCATCAAGAAATTTTGTGATTCTATCATTCAAAAATGGAGGTAAAGAGCTTACCTAAGCAACTGAGAAGAGTAATACCTCTGTAGTTATCGGGGTTAGTTTCTTCCCCCTTTTTCTTGAATATAGGTATAATAATTCCAACACACCATTCTGTGGGGACTGCACCAGTATTCAAAATGATATTAAAGAATTTAACAATGGCACGCAACAAATCTACTGGAAAATTCTTCAGAAATTCATTACGTATCAAGTCCCTACCACAGGCTTTAGAATTCTTCAGCTTTTTAATCATTTTCTCAACTTCTGTCAATGAAATAGGGTCATTTAAGACATTCACATTCCCTTCAGAATGAGACACATGAGATTCATTTACAGTAGATGCACTAACATCTCCTTTTCCCAGCTTACTAAAATGTGCTACGAAGTCACTCATTGAAATATTTATAACAGGCTTTTGCTTATCTACTTCTCTATCACTTAGCATAGTCCAAAATTCTTTAGGATTCTTAGATTTTAAAGATCGTAAAGACTCATTCAAATTTTTATGAAAGAATTTCTTTTTACGCTTCAACAATTTCTTATACTTTTTTCCTGTATAATCATACTCTTCCCTGAGATCAATCAAACTAGCTTCATCTTTAAATTTCATCTTCCTCATATATCTATTCTTTAAATTCAAATAATCCCTGCGTGCCACATTGCATTCAGAATCAAACCATGGTTGTTGGCTTCTCTTTGTATAGCGATCTTGAATACGTATGTTATTCTTGTAGCAGTTCTTAAATTTACAGATACCATGCACTCCTTCTGCCGTCGTAATAATAGTATCACATAAAAGTGAATAAAAAGTGTCAATATCTGACTGGATAACATTAACTGATAACTTGTCTACACCATTATATAAAATACCAGCAAATTCTCCCAATTGTTCTCTAAAAACTGAGGAATTTTCCCTATCCCACTTAAATGTATGATGGTACTGGGTCTTTGAACTACTAGTGGTGATTGCATCAAGTGCTGAATTATCCGTAATTGAGCTGGCATGAATGACAGGTCTTAGACTTTTTAAGGTGGTCAATATAGGACATTATTACCTATATGGGACACTTTTACAGGGCAATTAATATTCATATTTTGCGCGGTCCGCGAATGACCTAGTTCTGAGCGGTCATCATTCCCTCATATTTTCCCTCTTCCGGGTTTCACCATTCACTTTGTGTACAAAAAGTGCGGTCAACATTAATTGAGCCCGAGTAACATCCACCTTTTCTTGTCAGTTCGCTTTTATTAAAGTACATACGCGCAGTATTGTGTACGCGTTAAATTGTAGGCTTAAACAATGGATACGCGCGGTAATAATTTACGTCACAATTGCTTGGCCCAGATTACATACCTGCATGAATGATCTGAAATCAGAGAGACTGACAGGCAAACAGACGTCCGTCATTGCTACAAGATAGGCATATACATGATATACTTGATATAGGTAATAATAATATTGACTGGCTCTACTTTCGGGGAATATCGAAAATGTTGCCCTTAAAAGAACCATATTGCCCTCGTCTTCGACTCGGGACAATATGATTCTGTTGCGGGCAACATTTTTCGATGTCCCCCTCAAGGCCAGTCAATATTATATAAGTGTACATCAGAAAAGCATCGATCAAAAACATCAACATTAAAATCAATAACATTTGCAAAAAGATCATCAGAAATAATAACTGTTACAGTCAACTTACCCAAATACTAGCAGTTTCTTAGCCAGTTATTTGTCACATAAAAACTGTTAACTGCTAACATAAAAATACTACAGCACTTTGCTAGCAGTTAATGGCTTCTTAGCCTTTGTAGAGGCCGAATTATTTAAATTAGCTTAACCATTAACTGCTAGCGAAAACTGCTAGCAAAAAACTGCTAGCAAAAAAACTGCTGGCAATAACTGCTAGTTCTAGCAGTTAACTGCTTCTTACCCTTTGTAGAGGCTGAATTATTTAAATTAGCTTAACCATTAACTGCTAAGGCTAGCTTAGCCTTTAACTGCTAGTGTAGTTTGTGAGCATACTGCTTAGATGAAAATGCTAGTGTTAGCCATTTATTTAAGAAACCAATAAAATTTAACAGTTGACCTCATTTGACCTTTGACCTATATACAGGTACTTGACCTTTGACCCCCTAAAAAGATCACTAGTGGGCATCTAGTTTAATTTCAAACATGCTGAAGGATGCAATGTTATGGACCCATAGATAAACTTACATGTAAAATTTATCGTTTGACCTCGTTTGACCTTTGACCCCCTAAAAAGATTCAGATCAATAGTGGGCATCTATCACCCAAGTTTGATTTCAAACAGGCTGAAGGGTGCGAAGTTATGGACCCGTAGAGAAACTTACATGTACTTCACTTTTCTTCATTGCAAAGAAATCCTTGACGGCAAAGAAGAAATGTGTTTCCTATAGCCCTTTGGCCTATAGGCTATAGCCTAGCTAGTCTAAACCTGCACTCATAGCGACATGACTAGTATACTTCATGTGTAGAATCTAGGCAGTCATACATCAACTTTATCAAACACCACTGCACAAAAGTCACCAACACAATCACTCGATATCGGCGTTTAATTTGAAAAAAACCAGACCCCAACATATCCATGAAATACAATTAATTCAACTCACCGATGTTGGAAAAGAAAATTCCAAAAATGAAATCCGTAATTTACTGTCAATTCTGGCAAAACGAGCTATCGGAGTCATTGTGTATGATGGGGAGCCCTACATTTGTATGTCTGCGCACCTAAGGTTTTGACCTGTAAATGAACAAGAATTTCTGTAATATTCCTCTAAAGCTTTATTTTATATTACTAGTATTCCTGATATTCTAAAGAGTAAGTTTTAAAAAAATTCATCAAAATTAGAGCAAGAATAATGCCATTTTCACAAGAAACGGTGGCGGTGTCATTTCAACATTGAAAAAACAATGGTGCCAATGTCTGCGCACGCATTCATTTTACACGCAGTTCAGGAGTTTTGACATGAAAGACAATATTTGAGGCTTGTGAATAAAATGTCTGAAATAAGACCATTATTTTGACTCGTTTTGTGCATGAAAACCTATCGCTATGATAAAAATGAAAAGTTTTTGTTCGTTGCGTGTTTTGTTTTATTAGAATCGCGCAGTTATGCGTCTGCGCAGACTTGGGCAATCTAGCCATACATTTCCCGGTCGCCGCGAGCGCTGACATCTCCCCAAAAGAATTTTGTCGTTAAAAATTCGGTCCCTATCGCGACAATTAAAGTCCCAATTTTTTGTGTGCGCGATCGTAGAAATCGCTGTGCGCTTGCGACCCTGAGTTTCTTTGTGTACAAAATTTTATTTTTAAACAAAGTTTCAAAAAGTTTATTGATAATGCTGGACACAATATATAGCTAGAAAACGGGCTTCTGAACTGTTGAATCCTTATAATTTTCAAATTATATAAAAGTTTAGGTCATTGACATTGTAGCTAGACTAATCATATTATATCAATATTTCAGTAGGCAATTTCGTAAAAGAGTATTTCAAATCAGAATATAAAATGGCGGCTGCATGCGACGGCGCGCGATACAACCATAATTGAAACTATCCGTCTGCATAACAAGAGGAGGCATGGATACACAAACACTGGTGAGTTCTCTGAAATTTCTTCGAGATCTTTTTTTGCATTTTTTTGTAAAAATACGTTCAATCAAAAAGAGATTCTAATTCCAAACGTTTCCCTAGGAGGAAACGCTGTGGGGAATGGCCTGTCAGTCATGGGAGTTATCAGAAAAGTGTGATTTCAGGGCATTTTCATGTCCTGCAAACCCGTGCGCAATATGATTGCTGGGGATGAACGCCTGGCTTCGTGATGTGAAAGGCGTATAGCCAATTCTTTTTTTTTTTACACTCACGAAGCCAATCCTGGCTAGTCCAGGGGCAAAGCCCATTTTGAGGGGTCAGGGAGAGAAGCCCCCTGAAGCTGGTACGTTTTCTTGTTCTTTAGAGGGCTAAAATCATTAATCTACAGTACATTATAAAGAAATATTGACATGATTAAATTAAGTTTTAACTTAATATTTTAGCCAAGGCAATTGATCTGCTTTTACCACACATCATGCAAATCACCTTTCCCAGTTGCCTTATTTTTTCTGAGTAAGATCTATCTAGATCTAAAGTAAAGTCAAATCCAGGAACCAGATTTTTTTTTCGAAGGAAAATTACTTTATCTTCATTCTATATAACATTCCAGGAATTCCCTGATCGTATGTAGTCAACCACAGATAAATTCAAACACCCAAACATAAATTAAAGATTAGAAAACATAGGCCTACCACAAAAGCCTGGTCATGACTGCATGAAGAACGATTCACGATGTGCACGCACTGTACCCACCACACTACCAATAATCTAGGCCGCTGGTGCTGGGGAAGAACGTCTCCCATTCCTGCTGGAAAGTGAATTCCAGCAGGGATTTTTCCAAAGAATATTTCAACAAATTAACCAACATATTATTATTAGACATTATCTCTCACCTGAATCAAGAAAAATAGCGATGATATTCCATTTTGACTCATTTGTGAAATTTAGAATCAGTTCTCATGGCATAGCCATAGCCCATAGGACAAATGCCGGTTGTTAGGGGCTGTGAGTGTGATTACCCTATCTCGCGATCGATAATCCGATCGTGCACTGCCATCATGCATAACATGGACTCACTGCTTAGTACGTTATCTTGTCAATTTACACTGTTTGTTCTCTCTCTCTCTCTCTCTCTCTCTCTCTCACACACACACACACACACACACACACACACACACGCTTCGTATACACTGTACATGTAAGCACAAACAGTGCACATAGACAAGATAAGGTAGTTGTAGGGTATCTACGTAGTACTATAAGTTCACACAACCATACTCAGAATTTACGGATTTTCGCACAGAAAAACGTACAGACGTACAGGTATTTTACTAAAAAAAAACGTACTACTTGGCAGCTCTGTACTTTGTACACAAGTCAAAAGTAGAAGGGGGTCTGCTCGCTAGTCATAAGGACCGCTATTCATAAAAAAAAATTATTCATAAGGACCGCTATTCATAACTAGAAATGTGCATTGCTGGGGCCGCGCAATGCTAAATGTATCCCCCGGCACTGGCAGCGATTTGAAGGAGGGACAAAGACCCTCCCCCATCCCCTCCCTCAAACAAAAGGATGGTGTAGAAATTAGATGTGTAGGTTTCACTAAGACACATCTTCATATAAAATTTGAAAGAAATGTGTTGAGAGATATACCAAGATACATCTCCATACAAAATTTGAAAGAAATCCATCAAGAAATGTGGCCTGCAGAGTGCACTCACGCCATGCCCTGAAGTATGACCTTTGACCCTATAAAAGACGGAACACTGGTGGCAGCATCACCAAAAAATATAGGTTTTTAGATTACACCAAGAGACACCTTCATGCAAAATTTGAACGAAATCCGTCAAGAAATGCAGAAGTAAGAGTGCAAGAAATGGAAAAATGGCCTTTGACCCTATAAAGGACGGAACAATGAGGGCAGCATCACCAAAAATTAAATATATGTAGATTATACCAAGATACATCTCCATACAAAATTTGAATGAAATCCGTCAAGAAATGCAGAAGTAAGAGTGCACAAAAGGGACAAATGAGCTTTGACCCTATAAAGGACGGAACAATGAGGGCAGCATTACCAAACAGTCAAGATGTGTAGATTATACCAAGATACATCTCCATACAGAATTTGAAAGAAATCCATCAAGAAATGTGGCCTGCAGAGTGCACTCACGCCATGCCCTGAAGTATGACCTTTGCCCCTATAAAAGACGGAACACTGGTGGCAGCATCACCAAAAACTATAGGTTTTTAGATTACACCAAGAGACACCTTCATGCAAAATTTGAACGAAATCCGTCAAGAAATGCAGAAGTAAGAGTGCAAGAAATGGAAAAATTACCTTTGACCCTATAAAGGACGGAACAATGAGGGCAGCATCACCAAAAATTAAATATGTGTAGATTATACCAAGATACATCTCCATACAAAATTTGAATGAAATCCGTCAAGAAATGCAGAAGAGTGCACAAAAGGGACAAATGAGCTTTGACCCTATAAAGGACGGAACAATGAGGGCAGCATCACCAACCAGTAAAGATGTGTAGATTATACCAAGATACATCTCCATACAAAATTTGAAAGAAATCCATCAAGAAATGTGGCCTGCAGAGTGAAGTCACGCCATCCCTTGAAGTATGACCTTTGACCCTATAAAAGACGGGACACTGGTGGCAGCATCACCAAAAAGTACAGATTTTTAGATTACACCAAGGGACACCTTCATGCAAAATTTGAACGAAATCCTTCGAGAAATGCAGAAGTAAGAGTGCAAGAAATGGAAAAATGACCTTTGACCCTATAAAGGACGGAACAATGAGGGCAGCATCACCAAAAATTAAACATGTGTAGATTATACCAAGATACATCTCCATACAAAATTTGAACAAAATCCGTTGAGAAATGTCGCCTGCAGAGTGCACTCACGCCATGCCCTGAAGTATGACCTTTGACCCTATAAAAGACGGAACACTGGTGGCAGCAT
Source organism: Heliocidaris erythrogramma (assembly GCA_025617745.1). Taxonomy (NCBI): domain Eukaryota; kingdom Metazoa; phylum Echinodermata; class Echinoidea; order Camarodonta; family Echinometridae; genus Heliocidaris; species Heliocidaris erythrogramma. Next base: position 49,943,619 of record CM046855.1, on the reverse strand, counting down.
CACCAAACACTATAGGTTTTTAAATTACACCAAGAGACACCTTCATGCAAAATTTGAACAAAATCTGTTGAGAAATGTGACCACCAGAGCGCACACAAGAGTACACACAAGACATCTATCAAAATATGACCTTTGACCCTATAAAAGACGGAACACTGGGGGCAGCATCACCAAAATCTATAGGGTTCCAGATTTTACCAAGAGACACCTCCATACAAAATTTGAACAAAATCCGTTGAGAAATGTGACCGCTAGAGCGCACACAAACTATCCCCAAAAATATGGCCTTTTAACCCTATAATTGTAAAATCAGCACTGATTTTCTTATTTACTATATAAATCTATATACCTACCTATTATGCCTGTAGTCTTGACTACGGGACCCCTTCGAGAATTATCACACATGTGTCACAATATTGTGCGCACCCCCCGTAATCCTATTGTCCCCTTCGCCACTCACGCGCGTCAATACGCTACGGCCATCTTCCTCTTTTGCGAGCAACCCCAAGAAGAAACATGTTGCTTGCAAGGAGCGGGGAAGGAGGGAGGGTCATAGGTAGGTATATAGATTTATATAGTAAATAAGAAAATCAGTGCTGATTTTACAAATTTACTGCAATAAATCATATATACCTACCTATTATGCCAGACCAGCGCCAACTCAAAGACCGGGAGGCATGTTTCGAGCAGAAGGAAATAGGATTACACCAAAGACTACAAAGAAGACACAGCGGCCTTCAAGGTGGCCGACGCAAACAAAGCTTCACCTGCGGGAATATCCCTAAGGTAGCAAGAAATGAAGGAATTGGGCGAACGCCAATAAGCAGCCTTCAAAATATCAACAAGCGCCACACCTTGAAACAGAGCCCAAGAAGTGCTGACACTACGAGTATCATGAGCACGAGGCTTACTGTCGGATAAAAGAGCCTCTGTGCCAGCGGCCCTAATAGCTTCAACGATCCATCTAGAAATGGAATCAAGAGAGGCAGGAGAAAAAGGCTCTCTAGTGATCAGGAACAACTGATCATCCTTACGATAAGACTTAGTCTTATCAATATACCATTTGAGAATCAATCTAACACCTTTTCTCTCCCAGCGAACATGACCAGGAGTAAGACAGAGAGCATGAAGAGTACTGCGCCTCTGCCCAGAGGCAATAGCTACCAAAAAGAGCGTCTTAACCGTAAGATGATGAAGCGAAGCTTCACCTAACGGTTCAAAAGGAGGTTTCGCCAAGGCCTCCAGGACCTTAGGCAGACTCCAAGACGGCACTAACTTAGAAAACGAAGGTCGTTTCAGAAAGAACGAACGAATCAAACCACTTAGCAGCGGGGAATTGGAAATCCCCGAACCATCCGAAAAACCCGAATGAATGGCCCCGATCGCCGAACGGTAGCCTCGGATAGTAGAAATAGATCTCCCTTTGTCAAATAACGAGATTAAGAAATCCGCAATTGAACCAATAGGAGCCTTAGAAGGGGTTTGATTTCTCTCTTTGCACCAAAGGAAAAAGACCGAGAGACGGGAATTGTAAATTTCCCTAGTAGAAACCCTACGACTGGACATTAAAAAGTCCTCGGCTCTATCAGAGAGACCCGACTGTCTTGCAGATTCCCTGACAGGGGCCAAGCAGTCAAATGAAGAGACTCCGGATTGTGGTGAAGAATCCCCGATAGGGGCTGTAACACCAGATCCGCTCTTAACGGGAGAACTAACGGTTGAGCCCTTAGAAGGCTCATAAATTCCGGAAACCAATTCCTCCTGGGCCAAAAGGGAGCTATTACAAGCACCCTCGCCCGATCTTCCCTGATTTTCCGCAAGACACGCGGAATCAGTTGGAAGGGAGGAAAGGCGAATCCCTGAAGGTTCTCCCAGCTGAGGGAGAAAGCATCGAGAGCCCATGCTCCCTGATCGCGAACACGGGAGCAATACTTCGGCAGCTGGTGATTTAGCACCGATGCAAATAGATCCACTTCCAGTGGACCTAGGCAACTGCGAATGCGGCAAAATACCTCCGGATGGAGCATCCATTCCGATGGAAGATACCTGCCCCGGGACAGAAAATCCGCAATGAGGTTTTCCCGACCGGGGATGAAAGAGGCCACGGGTGTGATTGCCATGCGACGACACCACCTCCACAGCTGAGCTGCTAGGGCATTCAGGGCAACCGAACGAGTGCCTCCCTGCCGATTGATATATGCCGCCACAGTAACATTGTCCGTGAGAATCAGAACCGAACGACTGAGAAGTCGACTTCTGAAATGGAGCAAGGTCAACAAAACTGCCATAAACTCCAGGACATTGATATGAGGAAGAGTCCCAAGATGAGACCAATCCCCCGCAACCGTGCTGCCATTGCAGTGTCCTCCCCACCCCAACCGAGAGGCGTCCGTCGAAACCGATATCGACGGAAGAGGGGCAGAGAAGGACCTGCCTCGCGCGAGAAACACCTCGCTCGTCCAACAAGAGAGAAGAGACTTGATCTTTACTGGTACTGGAATCCAGACCAAAAGAGAGTCTTTTCCCGGCTTGAAGAACCTGAGGAGATGTCTCTGAAAGGGTCTCATGAGGAGCCGGCAGTCCTCTAAAACATTGACTAGACTGGCTAGATAACCTAGAAACTGAAGCCACTGTCTGGCCGAGACTCTTCTGGCCAGCAAGAGCTTGCGAGCCGCAGAGACAATGGTGAGAATCCTGTCTCGACTGGGCCGAGCTAACTGATTCCTTATGTCTAACACCGCCCCCAGAAAAACTGGGCTGCGAGTGGGGACTAACTCTGACTTTTCCCAATTTATTAGGAAACCTAAGTCTTGAGTAAGGGAGACGAGCAAACGAGTCTCGTCCAACAAACGATCGCGCGACTCCGCAAGGAGAAGCCAATCGTCCAGGTAACAAAACAACCGCAGGCCGCGACGCCTCAGAAAGGCCGCTAGCACCGCTACAACTTGAGTAAAAACCCGAGGGGCCGGGCGCAGCCCGAAGGGAAGAGCCGAAAAAGATAAGTCTCCGAGAGGAAGGAGAACCCCAGAAGATCGCGAGATGCGCGATGAATGGGAATGTGAAAGTACGCGTCCTTGAGATCTATCGAGACCGCGTAGTCTTCCCTTTTGATCAACGGAAGAATGGAGGCAAGAGTCTCCATCCGAAAATGAACCGGAGGAATAAATTTGTTTATCCTTTTCAGGTTCAGTATCAAACGAAGTTTTCCCGAGCGCTTGGGAATAACAAATATTGGAGAAAGGGAAAGAGACGGCCTGTCTCTTACCCTTTCTATAGCCCTCTTTTCCAGAAGAGACTCGATCTCCTTTGAAGCATGAGATCGAGACAGGGCAGACATGGGAGGTGACCGAATTCTTATAGCCCCTCCGGGGAGCGAAGCGCAAAGATCTATGAAGAATCCGTCTCGCACGACGGAGAGAACAAACGCGTCCCCGGAGATGGCCTCCCAAGCGGGGAGAAACGCGTGAAGACGGCCACCTACCACATTCGGTTGAACAAGCGCTCGGGGAAAAACATCAAAACCCAGGCTTGGCCTTCTGCGAAGCCATCGCCTTACCACGAGTACCTCTCGAAATGCCCCTGCCACGACTCCCTCTCCCACGAGAAGGAGCTGGCTGTGGCTCAGGAGGCGGGACCCTAGACACGCGACTGCGTTGACCCGAAACGGGACCAGCAGGTCTACGCTGAACAGGGGCCCGCGTTGGCTTAGAGCTAGTGTGAAACTGCTTAGTCATATCCGAGATCTGCTTACGCGCATCGATCTCTCTCTGAAAAACCGTAGCGAATTTACCACCAAAAAGCGAAGGACCCCGAGACGGAACATCTCGGAGAAGTTGAGCAATGCCCGACTCTCTAACACCCAGTGCCGAGAGAGCCGAGGTCCTGCGACGGAACGTAACCGAAGCAGCTGCGGTGGAAAGCTGCGACCACTGCAGACAAAAAAGAGTATGCAACAGGTCGTCAATAATCAGCTTGTCACCATCGGTAACATTCAACTCCTCCGCCCTGGACCTAAGGTCGGAGAGAAACCCTTGAAACGCCGACAAACGCATCCCCGACCTAACCTGGTTTTCAATATTAGACCAGATCTTATCCTCCGCCTTGAAAGCGGCGGAGGTAAGCGGATTAGTCGCCCGTAAGCGACGACCAACCTCCAAAATCTCAGGAGACAGAGTCTTAGCCTTAAAAAAGCTGTCTTGGTCCTGAGAACAAAAGGCAAAGGCCTTACCCTTGACCGCATTAGAGCGCTTAATCAACAGCGCGGCCTCAATGCGGTCATACTCCAGCTTGAAAACCTCCTCAAGAGCGATACCCTCAGAGGAATCCTGCTGCTTAAATTTCCAACGCGAAGTCGAACCCTGCGCGCGGGTTGACTGAAATTCAGGGAGATATTTGGACAACAAAGCAATCGCTTCTACCCCGCGAAGAGCAAGCGATTGAGACTCCGCCTGCCCAAGCGATTCGGGAACCGAAGCTTGAGAAGCCACATCCGAATCTGGTTCCACCCGAGTGGAATGAGACAAAGGAGCACTAACAAAGGCCTCCGCAGGCAGAGCCCCGCATGGTTCAACAAAAGTCTCCTCGCCCGGCGGAGCCCCAAGGGCCGCGGGAATAGGAGGCACATGCGAATCCGACTCAGACAAAGAGGAATCAATCACAAAAGGCTGATTAGACTCAAGGCGAGATCCCTGAATAGGGACAGAAGTCAGGGTTGAAGTAGCCGGTACAAAGGACCAACCCTGATTCTGAGCAAAAGCCCGCATCATACTGAACATGTCAGCTTGAGAGGAGCTAGCTGGGTTAGCCAGGCCAGACGGGCAAGAGGCCGGCAAAGCCTTGCCACTTTTTGCCTTCTTCTTGGCCTTTTTCTTGGCTGGCTCGACAAAAGTCGTAGCCGAAACCCTTTTCTTAGAACGCTTAATCGGATTCGTTCGGGTCCCCGAAGCCTCTTCGGAAACACAAACCGATCCCTCCGCAGGGGCGTTCACTTCCCATAAAGGGATTGGAGCGCTCATGGCGTAAGCCTAGAGAATCGCCCAAATCACCCATATTGGCTAAGCAAGAAGATGCAGTAGCCATGGGTTGGGAGTTAAAAGCTCCCAGTGCGTGGGCAGACCGAGATGACTACTAAAGGCGTGTGAACCCGCTATTGGACCGCTCGAAAGCAGCAATAGGGGAGCACTAGTAGTCACGCACTCAGGTGAAAACACCTGTTGCTCCGAAGAGCGTCCATAATTGTTAGCTCGAGCATTCCCATTAGCTGGCAATGTAGACAGCCCAGGAAGTACTCGTTCCCCCATATGGCGTTTGCCGGGGGCTAGGGTTTGAGAACCCAGACCAACATGGACTAAGCCCGTGGGTTGCCCTGCAGTAGTGGGGCGCGTCTCCCCTAACGGATCAGAGCGAGTGAACGCTACCGTACGGGAAACAACAGCCCCCCCCCTCTGGTCTCAGCGACCGGGGGATTGGATTCGAGATATCCAAACCACTAGAATCTGACGCCACCCACCCCGAAACCACGGGCTTCGGAGTTGACAATCCCGATTCAGTTAACGCCACCCGTCCCGAAGCCGCAAGCTCCGAGACTGGCAAACTCTGCAAGGAAACACCACTAGGCAACTTACCCTTAGCCCTCCTCCCTCCCCCGTGTACCGCAGTACTCGGGGGAGTTCTGGAAGGCCGAGTCGTCTTGCTAGACGACTCTTCGGAAGAAGCAGGTCTCCTTGACCTAGCTGCTTCTTCTTCCGAATCCATACCACTGCAATAAAACAGACAATAAAGTATACTTTATTTCAAAATAAGAAATACTTCAACTGAAAAAAACAGTAAATAAGGGTAAAATTATTTGGGAGATACGCACTAAAGAAATTTTCACAGCCTAAAAACCGTAAGAATAAACGCCGAACCCGAAGGCTCGGTGACAAACGGAAACACCCGCAAACACGGAAATATCTACGTGGGGCTGACCGTGAAAGAGAAATATAAATGCCAAGAAAGGGAATCAAAAAATCCCTTGCAATCGGCAAGAGTGACTAATAAAACACAAAGTACTATAATCTAAACGAATATAGGTACCTAAAAGTGCTTTAACTATGTGAAAAAGCACACCAAAAAGATACTATACGACCTGATTTCAGGAGCGCTGTGACTATACGTCCTAACTCGTCGGGGGCGAGCAAGAAAGAGGAAGATGGCCGTAGCGTATTGACGCGCGTGAGTGGCGAAGGGGACAATAGGATTACGGGGGGTGCGCACAATATTGTGACACATGTGTGATAATTCTCGAAGGGGTCCCGTAGTCAAGACTACAGGCATAATAGGTAGGTATATATGATTTATTGCAGTAAATAAGACGGAACACTGGGGGCAGCATCACCAGAAACTATAGGGGTCCAGATTTTACCAAGATACACGTCCACAGGAAGTTTGAAAAAAATTCGTCGAGAAATGTGACCGCTAGAGCGCACACAAGAATGTGACGCGGCGGCGGCGGCGGCGAAACACTGCTGAATCCAAAGTATCCTCCGGCATACTGCCGGGGGATACAATAAGACATAAGGGTTGCTATTCATAAGGGTAATTATTCATAAGGACCGCCATTCATAATAAGACATAAGGATCGCTATTCATAATATGGAAAGAGGGTCGCTATTCATAATACCAAATCAGCGTCGTTAATCATAAGGGTCCCTATTCATAATACGAAAATAGGGTCGCTATTCATAAAGGTCGCTATTCATAAAGGTCAATATTCATAAGGGTCGCTATTCATAATCGAAGAAGAGGGTCGCTATTCATAATCACATAAGAGGGTCGCTATTCATAATTGGAGAAGAGGGTCGCTATTCATAATCACAAAAGAGGGTCGCTATTCATAATCACAGAAGAGGGTCGCTATTCATAATCGGAAAAGAGGGTCGCTATTCATAATCACAAAAGAGGGTCGCTATTCATAATCACAGAAGAGGGTCGCTATTCATAATCGGAGAAGAGGGTCGCTATTCATAATCACAAAAGAGGGTCGCTGTTCATAATCACAGAAGAGGGTCGCTATTCATAATCAAAGAAGAGGGTTGTCATTTAAATCAAATAAGAAAGGGATATGGAGGAAGGACAACCCAAGGCCCAACGGTATTGTATTTAAGAAAGCTCTATACAATGCATTTCCGGTTTTTGTCAAATATATCCCTATTTTCTAAAAAAGTGAACTATATTTATCAATACTCCCCACACTTTGAAAGGCGCTTTGCCAGTGCCTTAATAATTAAAAAAACGATGTCTAATCCATACATCTACGTGGGAGGAGAGGACCCCCCCCCCCCCCATCCACACACCCACATACACGCAGACATGTGCTTTGTTTTGAATATTGGAGTGTCATTGCCACACCTATTTTAGAGTTAGGGGAAGTACTGGTTGTCTATTTATGTACCCTTTTCGTTCTTTCTTTTTTCTTTTTCCTCCTCTCTCTCTCTCTCTCTTCCTCTTTCCTTCCTTTTCCAGCTTCTTGTTTCTTTGTTTCTGCATGGTTTTCTGCAAGACATGGACCTCTTGCTTGTACTCTTATTTCCTTTTGTATACTGTTTACGTAGATTTATCATGGAATAATTAATAACTAATTAATTATGCTAATTTATGCACAAAATTAATTTGATCCAATTAATTAAATAAAGCCCCAAATTTTTGGTATAGATACTCTTTGTCAGATTCTGATCAAATAAACCGGTAAAAATCCTTTTTTTCTTATGTTTTTTATTGTTTTTTGGATGGAATTTGTCGGCGACACTATTTTAATCCTAAACAACATAAAATTAATTGTTTTTAAACAGTAAAAGTAAAAATAATGAAACATTTATGAATTTTAGCTGGAAACACAATTTGGATTGGATTTGTACACGAAATCACGTTTTTGAACAATTTTGGGTCTGACATGCACTTACGAAATGTTGGGTAACTCCGGAACTGCATGCGCGGACATCACAAATTTGGTCTCAAAAGTTGCGCAAGACTTGAAAGAAAAAAGTAGTGAAGCGGCGTGGTGACTGCTTTTCGCGATGCGAACATATTACGCGAAACGTCGAGGGGGAGGGGGGGGGGGAATCCGCCCCGGGCCTATTAGGGTTAAGTCCTCTCCGAGGGACTTGAGGTTAATGCCTTACCAAAGGACATGAGTGCATCCTGGTTTCAAACACGCATCCTTCAGTTACAAAGCCACTGTTCGACCTCTGAGCTATCTCGCCTATCTCTGAGGATTATGGACATGATAGAACAACACCTGGTGGCAACACCTACTACAGCACCCCCCCCCCCCGCCACCCGCACACAGACTATGCCATTTATGAATTGCTTTGACGAAAATTGTCAGTACTATGTGCTTGTACCAAAACAAGATGGGTAGAATAGCGCAACGTGATCGGACTGATGGGGGGGGGGTGACACAGGCGTAGCCAGGATTTTTCAATATGGGGCGTTTGTGAGCCCGCGAAGCGTGCCAATTTGGTGATGAGCACTCTTTGCGTGCTCCCCAGGGGGATGGATGCAGGGAGGGGGAGATTCCCCCATAGAGTTGTTAGGGGTATGTAACTATATGGTTTTCCCCCTCCTGCGCGAAGTGCGAAAGCTCTGACGTTTTATAGCAAATCTGAGATAAAGATAATGGCTCGTTGCAATACTGCACTGTATGTAACAGGGGTGGGTGCATGGAGAGGGGGGGTCCCTCTGACATTTTGTAGCAAATTTGAGAGAAAGATAAAGGCTCGTACATGTAGCACCTCCTTTTAGGCGGAAAGTTAGTTCGACACCCACGCAATGCTGCATTGCATGTATCAGGGGTGGATGCATGGATGGGGAGTTACTTCCCCCTCCCCGCGGGAAGCGCGAAAACTGACGCAAATTTCGTAGCTTTTATTGCTCTCCTCCTCCGCTTCCTCACGCTTTTTCGCTCTCCCCTGTTTTTAAGGGGTGTATTTGTTTCATCGCCCGTCCCCATATTGGCTCGACACACACCCGTGGGGTGTCTAGATCCCATCCAATATTATTATTTTTGTTCTTTCATATTTGAGTGTTCATTGAACAATGAAAATCATATTACAATATTTGACAAATAATCCTAACCCTAACCTATTCTTCGATTATGAATAGCGCCCCTCTTTCGTGATTATGAATAGCGACCCTCTTCTTTGATTATGATTAGCGACCCTCATCTTCGATTATGAATAGCGACCCTCTTCTGTGATTATGAATAGCGACCCTCTACTTCGATTATGAATAGCGACCCTCTTCTGTGATTATGAATGGCGACCCTCTTCTTCGATTATGAATAGCGACCCTCTTCTGTGATTATGAATAGCGACCCTCTTCTTCGATTATGAATAGCGACCCTCTTCTCCGATTATGAATAGCGACCCTCTTCTCTGATTATGAATAGCGACCCTCTTCTGTGATTATGAATAGCGACCCTCTTCTCCGATTATGAATAGCGACCCTCTTCTCCGATTATGAATAGCGACCCTCTTCTCCGATTATGAATAGCGACCCTTATGAATATTGACTTTTATGAATAGCGACCCTTATGATTAACGACCCCGATTTGGTATTATGAATAGCGACCCTGTATCTGTATTATGTATAGCGACCCTTATGACTGATTATGAATAGCGGCCCTTATGAGTAATGACCCTTTTCTTCGATTATGAATAGCGACCCTCTTCTCATATTATGAATAGCAATCCTTATGAATAATGCTCCTTATGAGAATAGTGACCCCCTTTTCGCTTTATGAATAGCCACCCTACAGGTATAGGAAATTACACTAGCGGTCCTTATGAGCCACTGATCCTTATGACTAGCGGTCCTTATGTCTAGCGAGGTTACCCCAGTAGAAGTACCGACTACCGTACATCTAAAACTTAGTTAGACTAGAGTTGTTTTGTGTGTGATAATCATAAGACCAAGACCAAGCTATGCATGAGTGCAGTCATGCAAGTGACGACTAACGACATGTTTTACCTTTAGCTTAGGCTTAGCCTAGCCTAGGCCCTGCCCCTGGCCTAGGCTTTAGTTTATAGTACCAGCATTACCTTATTATTACAAATTAAAGAAAAAATTACCATTGTCCAAAGACGTAACTGACTTCACTTTCCGTGGCCCCAAAGGCGGCGGTGGCGGCCGGGCCTCCTGGCCTCCTTCTTCTGCTCATTTCGGGAACTTATTATAGATCTGCCATGTAATATGATTGATATCCACACTCACTATGCCTGGCTACGTAGGCCTACCCTAGCCTAGCTAGACCCTACTACAATTTACAAACAAATTTCACTCCAGTTTGTTTGCAATTCTGCTTGGTCGCAGCTGAAGATCGAAGCTTGGAGATATATGGGCAAAAGATTTGTTCTGTTTTTTGTTCTAATTGACCACGCCAAGAATGGCAAATTATTAAGAATAGTACTATTAATTCTAGCCCGTAGATAAATTAAAACCGTCAACAATAACGTGTACCGTACGCGTATGTACGCAAATATTTTTCAAATAATTGCGCCAATGGAATTCCACGATTGTGCAAGTGATGGTGGCCTTGAAGAGACATTTTCGAAGCTGCCGACTTTTCTGGTAAGGTAAGTTATTTCAATGCCATTAATTTTTTATTTGATATAGGGCCTAGGCCCTGCCCCTGGCCTAGGCTTTAGTTTATAGTACCAGCATTACCTTATTATTACAAATTAAAGAAAAAATTACCATTGTCCAAAGACGTAACTGACTTCACTTTCCGTGGCCCCAAAGGCGGCGGTGGCGGCCGGGCCTCCTGGCCTCCTTCTTCTGCTCATTTCGGGAACTTATTATAGATCTGCCATGTAATATGATTGATATCCACACTCACTATGCCTGGCTACGTAGGCCTACCCTAGCCTAGCTAGACCCTACTACAATTTACAAACAAATTTCACTCCAGTTTGTTTGCAATTCTGCTTGGTCGCAGCTGAAGATCGAAGCTTGGAGATATATGGGCAAAAGATTTGTTCTGTTTTTTGTTCTAATTGACCACGCCAAGAATGGCAAATTATTAAGAATAGTACTATTAATTCTAGCCCGTAGATAAATTAAAACCGTCAACAATAACGTGTACCGTACGCGTATGTACGCAAATATTTTTCAAATAATTGCGCCAATGGAATTCCACGATTGTGCAAGTGATGGTGGCCTTGAAGAGACATTTTCGAGGCTGCCGACTTTTCTGGTAAGGTAAGTTATTTCAATGCCATTAATTTTTTATTTGATATAGGGCCTAGGCTAACCTGTTCTGAACAGAAAAAATGATTTATGAAGAGAAAACTAGCCTACTTGATTAAATGTTGGTGGTTGGAGCCACTCCACAAATACGCGCGTACTCGGGAGACAGCAAACTCGACCCAAGAATTTGCTTCAAAATTGCTCCTTTTCTGTAGGATCGGAGTCTCCTTACTGCGGCAACCCGAACGCTTAGCGTTCGGGCTGCGATCAGCAGTCCTTCGAAAGGTTGGGTGCCTCTTAATTCCAAGCTCGTATGTCAAAATTATACCATGAAATATGACATAACTTCATTTAAGGCTACTTTAGGTACTTACAATACTTTCCGCATAACTGTCGTCTTTCTTTTCGATGAGGATGATATAAAAAATGTCTATTAATTTCCCGGCTCCTGTACTAAAAACTTTCGTAGGCCGGTGTATAGTTTGCAATACGCATGCGCGTCAGTCTATGTTTTTACGTACGTTCGAATTCTCGCTCGCGAGAGACGAGAGGGAGGATTACAATTGAGTGAAAAAAGTGACATTTGATCGACTCTATACATTTATGAGGAAGAGCTGATCTGCGGAAGGTCTATTTAGGTAAGTGGCATTGCATATATGATACTTAAATTTAAAAAATATGTACGGTACCTACGGCACAACTATACATCGTCATTTGCCCATGTAAATTGTGAGACCCACGGAATAGTAGTGGTTTCACTCGGGACGCTGCCACTTTGTGGCAGCGTCCCGGGGCTAGGAGTCTTCATGCTAATATATATTCAGTGGCGGATCCAGGGAGGGGGGCACAGGGGGCATGTCCCCCCCACCCCCCGGCCGAAAAAAAGCCTTTTTTGGGGGGCTTGTTCGGAGAGACACAAAAATACTGAGCTTTTTTTTTTTTTTTTGCCTGTCAGAGAATTTCGGAGAAAATTGCTCCTTTTCTGTAGGAGTCTCCATGCTAATATTTGATTGATATATTCAGTGGCGGATCCAGGGAGGGGGGCACAGGGGGCACGTCCCCCCCCCCCCCCGGCCGAAAAAAAAGCCTTTTTGGGGGGGCTTGTCTAAGCTAAGATACTTAGTAAAATTTCATAAAATGCCAATGCAGTCAGCTTAAATGCTTATTAATAACTGCTAAGACAGATAAATGCTTAGTAATAACTCTTAATACAAATTAAACGGCTAAGAAGAACTGCTGAGACTATTATTACTGCTAAGAAGAACTGCTAATACTATGAGTGCAGGATGCTATTTTAGCAGTTAAATGCTAAGGAACTGCTATCATAGCATTTATTTTGGGTAAGCTGTGCTTTGTCCACCATTCTTATTAAAACATGTAAAACTCCCTTTGCATTTATCGACACCAGCTCTGCCATTCACAATTCGTAAATCAAAGCTCTGGCACATTTCGATAACTTTCTTTCCATTGTTATTCACCACGGTGTCTGAATTTGACCGTATTGGGATAGACACATCAGTAATATCTGCCAAAAGAAAAGAATTATCCACTTCAAAAGAGTCATTAAGTAAACCTGTTTGTGCATTAAAATCACCTAGCAAGCACAAGGGTAATGAGAACCTACTTTTAAGAGCAGTAATATCAGTAAACAAATCATCGAAAATGTCTTGTGAGTGGTGAATTGAACCTTCACATGGTAAATAAACAGCACCAATAATAAAACTAAAACCTATGACTTGTTCATGTATTTTAACCCATAATACAGATTTTGAGGTAGTAGACTGGATTTTCTCAGCAAACTCAAATATTTCTTTCTTCAATAATAAAGAAATACCATGGAAACCACCATATTTCTGGGCATTTGACTTTTTCTGGAGAGAAATACTTTTATAATCTGAAAGAAATGAATTGGACAAATTAGGGGCATCAGTTTTGGTTTCTGTAAAACAAATTATATCATTACCTCTCAAGTAGAAATCAAGTAACCCTATATCAAGTGTGCTTCGTACAAAGAAACCAACACCTCCTCCTCTTCCTTTTGGTCGGTCAGAATGAACAAAATTATATCCATTAATATGAAACGTAGGTAGTATATCAGGGGAAAGCCAAGTTTCTGAGATTCCAATAACAGAAAATGAAAATTCAAGAGTAAACAAAAAATTGCAAATATGATCAAAATTACATGGCAAGCTTCTGGCATTAATGTGCAATAAACTTAAATTTTCAGTTGTAGTATCTATTTTGTTTTTGAATTCATAGTCGTATATATACTCAACAGGAGTTGGTTTAAAGTCCATGTCTTCATCATTGTCTAAGTCAAAACTAAATTTGTTGTTTAAGTTTAAACATGAATTTCTTGTTTTTTCTTTAAATACGTTTATTCGTATAAACTCATCGTCATTGATATCATGAAAAGGAAAAATAGTGGACTCATCATCATATGTCAAACGATCTGAAAAAGAAGACATTATTACATAAGACCATACAACGACCGTTCAAGGATATGGAAAAAGTTATTTTAAGGTAAAAAAAAAAGGGAAGGGAAATAAATCAGTAGTGGTGTGTTACAACATGAAACAAAAATATTTCAATATAAACAAAATCCAAATCCAAATATCCACGGAGAAAAAAAAAAGGTAAATATTCAAAAGTAACAGGCGAGTAGGAAGAAAAATATATGCATCAGTCTGAAAATTAACAAAATGGATTCAGAAAGTGTCACGAAATCGGTTGATTGTTCCGTAAACTCATCAGATTGAGTTTAAGTCATCTTCCTTTCGTATGACTCGTTTAATAGTCTTGTTCCCAGTCGCTGGAAGGAGAGCAATAATTTTCCCATCAGACTCCCCATCCCTCTCCGGGACTCCTCTTATAACAATGTTATCTCGTCTTGAGTATTGCTCAAGCTCATCAAGACGTCTCTCATTTTCCATCACCTTCTTGGTCATCTCTGCATGTGGCAAGATCTCTGGCATTCTTGATGCAAGTGACTCAAACATAGGCAAAAATGCAGCTACCACCGCCTTAACCACATTGCCAACCAGATCATCATTCGCATTGTTGCCCACACTGGAGGGCAGCTTCTTCATTGCTGCCTGAACAACATTGTCATACTGAAAGGAGACTTCAGACCCAGTCTCACCTTCAACATTAAGAACACCAAACTTATTACGTCCAGTAGAAGACATTTTGACAATACACGAATGAGATCAGATGTAGGGGTCTACTTACAGGAAATCCAGTATGTGGGACAGCACAAAACAACACGTGTTAATAACGGCACATGAATGAATCCAAATGGACCAAAATAGCAATACAAAAAGGCACTTGTTTATCTCTTGGTTGGAGCTCTCTCCCTTTCACTGCAATGCCATGTCATGACAGACTAAACAGACTAAACAGACTCGATTAAACTGACAAAATCAAGAGCGAGAGCGAGAGCGAGCTCATGTCGTGATCGTAATAACCAATCGTCGCGCGAAACAATACAGTATTAGTAATATCATTATCAATAAGCCAAGAGTTATTATCTGGTTTACCATTACAAAAATTCAACCAAATCAAAGAGGCTTGTGCCTTTGATAGCCTGAAACGATGTACTCACTTGAAGCCATATTGGTGCTGTTCTGGAGGAAGCAATGTTGGAAGAAAGCACTCCATGTAGTGGACACCCTTGGCCATGGTCTTGTCAAACGGACATAAGAGAGGGCGCCATTCCTCTAGCATTTCTCTAGTACTGTCTACTGAGAAATATCTGTCAATGTGAAGAAATAAACAGAGATCCGATGTTGTTAATACCTCATGAAGCTACGAGTCTTATAGAATTTTAGAAACTTATGTTGCCAAATTGACCCATTAGTTTGGTTAAACAAGAGCCCCAGGGGGCACGACGCTCACCTGAGGTGGATCAATTCACATCTGGTGCATGTTCTCTCTAGCACATGAACAACTTTCATTCTTCATCTATAGAGGTATCTCTATACACAATACCAAGTCTGAGCTTCCTACCAAGTTCGGTTAAATTCCAATCATGGGTTTTGGAGAAGCTGAAAATGTAAAAATTTTATGGATGGCGGACAACTTGCCCCACCACCCCCCCCCCCCCTCCAGTATGTTACCCCCACAGACCCCCTATAGGGCCACCCAAAAAAAATCATGAACAACTTTCATTTTTCGTCTATAGAGGTATCTCCATACACAATACCAAGTCTGAGCTATTCCTGGTTCTGGAGAAGAAGATGTTTGAAATTTACATAGCTTTTACACTTGGGGGCCCTCCCCCTGGGCCCCCCTGGGCCCACTGGGGGCAACATGTACCATTTTAGCAACTTTGGATCCCCTACCCTAAGGATGATTCCTACCAAGTTTGGTTGAATTCCAATCATGTGTTTTGGAGAAGATCAGAATGTACATTTTGCCTGGCAGCGCCCCCCCCCCCCCCCCTCCAGTATGTTACCCCACAGGGCCCCTATAGGGCCACTCAGAGAAATTTCATGAACAACATTCATTCTTCATCTATAGAGGTATCTCCATACACAATACCAAGTCTGAGCTATGCCTGGTTCTGGAGAAGAAGATGTTTGAAATTTACATAGCTTTTACAATTGGGGGCCACAATGTAGCAACTTTGGGTACCCTACACCTAAGGATGATTCCTACCAAGTTTGGTTAATTCCGATCATGTGTTTTGGAGAAGAAGATCAGAATGTACATTTTGCCTGGCAGCGCCCCCCCCCCCTCCAGTATGTTACCCCACAGGGCCCCTATAGGGCCACTCAGAGAAATTTCATGAACAACCTATCATTCTTCATCTATAGAGGTATCTCCATACACAATACCAAGTCTGAGCTATGCCTGGTTCTGGAGAAGATGTTTGAAATTTACATAGCTTTTGATTTTGATTTGATTTGATTTATTTCTGCATTTTTCCAAATATACACAGTATAATTGATATACAATAAGTGAACGGAACATAGTAACACAATACATGACAATATAATATAATCATACTTTGACATAACAAATTATAGAACGCAAACAAAACAAAGGTTTGATGAGGACAAAAAATGCAGGTGGTTTCCATCATAAGCATATAGCTTGACTGGGATGGGAGCCTCGAGAAGATTTTATACGATTTTTGGACATTGTAACGGTTTAATAATTAAACAAAAAGGAAAAGAAAAGAAGAGGAAAAAAAAAAGAAATAAAGAAAAAAAAAATACATCTGCAGTTTCGGGCGTATGGAAGTAAAAGTACAAGTGTGTGCACGTGCATCTTGGTTGATCGATCGTTTTATTGTTTTATTATGTAGGGTGTGTATTGAAGAAGTAGTTTTTTTTCATAATGAATGTATCAATATCTAACGAGAACCCTGAATAATTGTTATTATATAAAAAAAAAATGGGTTGACCAAGAGTTAATTCTTTTTTCCAGTAGCATTTTTGTTAAGTTAGATTAGATTAGATAGGTGTACTTTAATATTTAAATAATAAATATTTTTTAATCGATGTTTTAAAAGAGTGAATTGAGGAACATTGCTTTAGCCATTGTGGTAGGGCGCTCCAGACATGGACGCTCCGGACCATGGTGCCTGATTGACTTTTGTGCTAAAATAATTCTGGGATTTTCTAAATGATAATCTATGGAGTGACAAGTAGGATATGCATGTATATTTGAATACAAGTTGAATATGTTACAAAATAACGAAGGGAGTTGCTTAAATGTGAATTTGTACATAAACATTCCTGTTTGAAAAGCATGTATATCCTGTATCCTTAAAGGAGAATTATCCCCAGGCTTTTAAATGTAAATAGGGTCATAGTGAATAAAATAACATTTAATTTGATATAAAAATCACCGTTTTAGACCAACTGATGCCGTTGTAAGAGCAGAAAATAGAGACCACTTTTTACGATGATTACAACGTCGTCTACTCCTACTGGCGGCGTCCATTTTCTCTAAATTTCCCATAAAACCTTGCGCGTGATGACGTAGGGGATGGAGAACTCACTAGCTGGTAGCTAGCTTGCATGAAGCGCGCGCTGCATATACACACGGTAAACATGGTGTATTGTCAAGCGTTCGGTTGTTGTAACTGTTCCAAGAAAACGATAGGGAAATCATTCCATCGGTTCCCAGACCCGCAGAAATGTCAGCAATTGTTCAAGCGTTGGGTGACCATATTGAACGTGGAAAAATTCCAAGGAAAAGACTTCAACTTGATCGGAAAAATGATGTGATCTGCAGTGATCATTTCACGGAGGCCGATTATCACGTAGATCTGCGGGCTAAGCTTATGCCCGGGCGAATCGTATAATCAAGCTAGTGTGTCCTGGAACACGTTTTACTTACGATGATTATTTTACTCTAATAAATGTTTTTCAAATGTGATAGTTATGTAGATAAATATAAATCGATTTATTTAATTTAATTATGAAACTCTTGCGTAATTTATGTTATTATTAATAATAATAAACTCTTTTTAAAATAATGTTGGTGAACTATTGCGAGCCAATTACAATGCGCTACGGCCAACTCCATGCCCTACGTCACACAGCCCGATCGCACCGGGAACATGGCGACGCTGCTTTACTCTCGAGAACAATAAAAATCGGAGGATTCAATCGACAATTCCCATCCTCTCGATTCTCGAATATACGATGTTTTTACTTTATCAGAAACTGTTTAGAATTCTGTTTTAGGTCAATGATAAAAGTCTCGTGGGGATAATTCTCCTTTAATGTTTTTAGACGCTTAAATAAAGGATCAGTGTGAGAAAAATAAGTAGAATTAGTTACAATGCGTAATGCCTTTTTTTGAAGTAGTAATATAGAATTTAATTTAGTTACACAGCAATTGCCCCAAACAATGTTGCAGTACATTATGTGAGATAGAATTAAGGAATTATATAATATCATTAGGGACCTTTCAGTTATTAAGTGTTGTAGTTTGTAAAGAATTCCGATGTTTCTGGATATTGATGTATGAATGTTACGTGTGTGTTCTGCCCAGGTTAAATTTGAGTCAATTGTAACTCCTAAAAATTTTGTAGAGTGTTTTTCTACCAGAGGCAATCCATCAATTAATATATTACAATCTACATTCTGTGCGTTTGCCTGTCTAAACTGAATAAAAGTAGTTTTATTATAGGTTTTCTCGGCCAACTTCATAAGCTTTTCATTCGTTTTGATACATGGGTCATTCAAATTCGCGAAATACCGATGTAGGCTTGAGAATGTCATTCAAAATGGCACTTCGTTTATTTGAATTACTTCTTTGGTCAATGGAATTTGCACTTGTATCATTCAATTTAACAACCGGTTACAAATGCGCAGTTTGCATTCAAATTCGTCAACGCTGGCAAAGTGGACCTCCGGATTCATTCAATTTCACACCTGGTCATTCAACATAACAAAGTTTTCATTCAAATTCGCCTATCATTATGGTATATGCACATTTTTCTCATCTAACAAAAGTGAGCTTTATTCTTTATCAATATCCGGTGATGTGTCTAGGAAATAACTCCTTGCATACCACTTAAGGGTCATGGGTATCAACAGGCGGGGGGACAGGGGGGGGGGGCATGCCCCCACCCCACAATTAGGATGGTGATTGTGATTATGACTGTGGTAGAAAGACTACATATAATGTACACAAATATAAATGGCCCAAAAGAGATTTATGACCGCCGAATAAATTTTCCAAAAAAAAAAATGAACAAATAAACAAACATGAAACATGAAACATGTCCCAGCATGTAATGTCCCACACCACACACTTTGCTAATTCTACATGTCGGTGATGTGACTAGGTATAAAAAAAATTATATATGATCGTTCAGTTGCTAAATAGTGTTGATTTAGTGGGTATACAACCCTAGTGGGAGCAAGTGAAATGTTTGTTGCTCACTATACCGTATAATTTAAAATGAATATAGCACGGAACGAAGCTAGCTGATTTATATGAAGATTGGGTGAGATTAACACGATTAACGTGTTTATTTTGTCTGCAAAGCGTGTGAAGTTGTATGCAAAGAAATGAATTTGAATTCACGGAAGGCGTTATTACGTAATCGCGAATCGTCTCGCTTTAATTTGAATGAAAATTCTCCAAAGACGAAACACGTTTTAATTCGAATGGAAACAAAATGTTTTTGAATGACAGTTTTATGAAATCGAATGCTAAAAAACGAATTTGAATGATAAAACACAGCTACGGTGGCAGAATCGGTGAATTTGAATGCACATAAAATGAATTCGTGTGGCCAGCTTACGAATTTGACCGAGAAATCCTATAATATTGAGAGCCAATTTATTCCATTTAAACCATAAAGATATGTTTTTTAACTCAGAATTAAGCCTATTTATAAGTACATGTACATTTGAATCATGGTGAGAATAAAGTATACTTGTGTCGTCAGCAAACATAACGAAATTCAAGGATAAAGAGGAATTAATTATATCGTTTACATAAATAATAAATAATAATGGACCCAATATTGATCCCTGTGGTACGCCACATTTTATATATTGTCTTTGGGAATTATAAGATTGTAAATTAACATATTGTTGTCGGTTATGTAGATAATCTTTGAACCAAGATAAAGCTTGTCCTCTTACACCATAATTATTTAGTTTATATAATAATATTCCATGATTAATTGTGTCAAATGCTTTCGATAAATCCATGAATATGCCTATAGTATGTTCCTTTTTTGCAAATGATTCTATAATTTTGTCACACATGTGTAAAACAGCATAATCAGTAGAGTGTCCTGGTCTAAAACCAAATTGATTAGGGATCAATAAATTATTTATAGTCATAAAATTATATAATCGTTTATAAATTACTTTTTCTAGGATTTTAGAGCTACTGGGTAACAGAGATATTGGCCTATAATTACTCATTAATGATGAATCATCCTTTTTAAACACAGTGTGTGTGTAATTGGGTTTTTACAGACGTGTATCAATCAGATATGATTATTTACGTCTGGGACCGACCTTTAACGTCACCATCCGAAAGACGTGACTCAGTCTCGAACCAGGGTCCGCTGAATCAGTTTATAACTTCCACTGGTAGCTGGATTACAGGCGCACGCCACAACGCCCAGGGATTACTTTTGCAACTTTGAGAGAGTTAGGGCATTTACCGTGATAAATTTTGTTATTTACTAGATAAATCTATGTATCTACCTATTTGCTAGTTTCCCAAACTATGCCGTCATTCGAGAAAAACTAAGTCAGAAACGCGCATGCCCTGCCCACACGCGTGCTCCCCGTCCACCAATTATGATCGCGCAGACGCCATGCTCTTCCTCTTCCGAGCAGTCAGAGACAAAGTCTAGGACATGTTGTCAAACAAGGAGAGGGGCTGGAGGGAGGGACATAGGTAGATACATAGATTTATCTAGTAAATAACAAAATTAGTTATAATTTTCTTGATTTACAGCAATAAATCAATGTATCTACCTATTTGCTAGAATAGCACGGATAAAAAACCCGGGTGGCATGTCCCAGGACGGGAAGCACTAACGCGGGGCAGAAAGGGAAGACGAAGCAGCTCTCAAACCAGAGGTAGCAAACCTAACCTCATCCTTAAGATAGAAGGATGTGAAGGCGTTAGGGGAACGCCAAAAGGCAGCCTGCAAGATATCTGCCAAAGGAATACCCTGCAAAAGCGCCCAGGAAGTAGAAACACTCCTGGTATCGTGCGCTCTTGGAGGATTCTCAGACAGAAGAGCCTCCGAACCCGCAGCTTGGATAGCCTCGACAATCCAACGGGAGATAGTCTCCCGTGACGCTGGGGAATAAGGGTGACGGGAAATGAGAAAGAGCTGATCATCCTTACGAAAGACCTTAGACCTATCCAAGTACCATTTGAGAGCCCTAACAGGGCACCAAGATTTGTCCTCTTTGACAGAAGAGAACTCTGACAGAGTACTCAAGAACACTTCAATTGAGCCAGAAGAATCCATCTGATTCTTGGCAATAAACAAAGGTCGAGGGACAAGACGTACACCTTGCCTTTCCCATCTGATATGCCCGGGCGCCGTAGAGAGAGCCTGAATAGTGCTTCTTCTCTGCCCAGAAGCAATAGCGACAAGAAAGGCGGTCTTAATCGAGAGATGGTGTAATGACGCTTTGCACAACGGCTCAAAGGGCGGTTTGGCCAAAGCATCCAAAACCAAATGAAGACTCCACGCAGGAGTCAACTGGCGATTTGCTGGTCGTTTCAAGAAGAACGACCTCAGCAAATGGGTCAAGAAGGGCGAGTTCGAAACTCCTGAACCAGCGGAAAAACCAAGGTGAGTCGCAGCAATAGCTGAACGGTATCCACGAATGGTAGAGAGAGATCTACCCTTATCGAAAAGGGCGATCAGGAAATCTGCAATAGCACCGACCGGGGCAGAACAGGGAGAAGCTCCCGTCTCCCCACACCAAGCATGGAAGGCTTCTAACCTCGAGTTGTAAACAGCTCGGGTAGAATCTCTTCTACTCTGGACTATGAACTGGGAGGCTCTCTCTGAGAGTCCTGCAGTCCTCGCATCCTCCCTGACAGAGGCCAGGCGGTCAAATGCAGAGCCGCTGGACGAAGGTGGAGGATCCCCGATAGGGGCTGAGCTATGAGGTCTGCTCTCCGGGAAGGGAGAGTGGCCGACCGTCCAGCAGAGACAGAAGAAGAGGAAACCAAGGTCTCCTCGGCCAACAAGGTGCTATGAGCAGAACCCACGCCTGATCCTCCTGAATTTTCCCCAGGACCTGAGGAATTAAGGAGACCGGCGGAAAGGCGTAACCCCGGAAGTTCTCCCACTGAAGGGAGAACGCATCGAGGGCCCAAGCTTCCGGATCTCGCACTCGAGAGCAGTATCTCGGGAGGCGATGATTGAGAGATGTCGCAAACAGATCTATCTCTAGAGGGACCCAGACTGAACTGAGGTAATCGAAGACCTCTTGATTCAGTGTCCACTCGGAGGGAAGGCACATGCCCCAGGACAGAAAATCTGCAATCAGATTGTCCTGGCCGGGAACATAGCAGGCGATCGGAATTACTCGGTGAGACCGACACCACCTCCAAAGCTTGGCGGTTCGATCGTTCAGAGTAGTGGTTGATGTAGGCAACAGTGGTGTTGTCCGTCAAAATCAGGACGGAGCGACCTACAATCATGTTCTCGAAATGACGGAGAGACATGAAGACTGCCATCAACTCCAATACATTGATGTGGGGCAAGGTGCACAGGTGTGACCAGTCCCCTGAGACCACCTGGTCCGAACAATGGCTGCCCCACCCCAGAAGAGAGGCATCCGTCGAGATGGTGACTGACGGAAGGGGCGTGCGAAGAGACTTGCCTTGAAGAAGGAACGACTCTTTCGACCAGGGGATAAGCAGGTGTTTGATTTCCCTGGTGAGAGGAATCCACACCTTGAGTCTACACTGGGCTTGAAAAACTTCAGAATATGAAGTTGGAATGGCCTCATATGAAGCCGACAGTCTTGGAGGACATCCACAAGGCTCGATAAGTGGCCCAAGAATTGGAGCCATCGGCCTGCCCGAACTCGACGTAAGAGACGAAGAGATCGAGCTAGTAAGACAATCACCTGAACCCTCTCCCGACTGGGGCGGGCCGACTTGGTTCACGATGTCTATTTCCGCACCCAGGGAAATGGGCCTGTGTGTAGGAGTCAACTCCGACTTGTCCCAGTTGACTATGAACCCTACTCTCTGTGTGGTACGGAGAAGTAGGTCCATGTGAGACTGAAGGACGAACACAGAGCTCACCACCAGGAGCCAGTCGTCGAGGTAAGTGAAAAGTCTCAGACCACGATACCTGAGTAAAGCGGCTAGGGTAGAGACTACTCGAGTAAAAACTCGAGGTGCCGGTTTCAGGCCGAATGGTAAGGCTTTGAACCGGAAAGTTTCGCCTTGAAAGGTGAAACCTAGTATGTCCCTTGAAGAAGGGTGTATCGGTATGTGAAAGTAAGCATCTTTCAAGTCTACCGAAATGGCCACATCTGACGGTCTGATCGCCGGAAGAAAGTAGGCCAAAGTTTCCACGCGGAAAAAGCTCTCTTGGAATGAAGGTATTTATGACATCCATATTCAAGATCATTCTGAGCTTCCCCGAACGTTTGGGAATTACAAAGATAGGGGAGAGACACAGATGGGGGTGGTCTCGTACCCTTTTCCAGCAGCTCTTGAATCTCTGTGGAGATGTGCTCTAGAAAAAGGGGCGAGAGTGTAGGAGGGTTGCGGCGGATGGCTCCGTGTGGGAGGGGCTCTGCGAGCTTTATGCAGAAGCCTCCTCGCACGATGGAGAGCACGAACTTGTCAGTAATTTCTTCCCAGGTGGGAAGAAAGTACTGAAGACGGCCTCCAACCCTCTCCTGCAATGCTCGGGGCGCACCATCAAACTCGCCGCGAATCGTGGGCTGAACCACGGCCCCGACCACGACCTTGGGCCTTCTTCCTACCACGCCTTGGCTCCAAACGAGCGTGGAGCACTGGGCTGAACTTGCGGTGCACGAGTGGGCTGATAGCAGGAAGTGACACCGCGTCGCGGAGGAGAAACATTAGCCTGAGCCTGCGACTTCGGAGCCGAGGACTTAAGGCGTTTGGAAAGTTCCGCCGCATCCTTGCGTGAATCAACTTCAAGTTGGATCACGTCAGTCACCTTACCTCCAAAGAGGTGTTGACCGGAGTGGGGAAGACTGGCCAAAAGGGCAGGTATGTCCCCGTCCGCAATGCCAAGACAGGAAAGAGCAAGCTTCCTCCTAGCATTGGTGGCTAGCGCTGCCGTAACGGACAGCTCCGACCATAACGAGCCCGTCAAAGACAAAAGGGCTTCGTCTAACAACAGAATGTCCGAATCGGACATCTGGAGTTCCTGGCCCCTAGCCCGAAGGGAAAGGAGCGTACCCAAGTAGGCAGTCAGTCTCAGGCCAGACCTGGAATGGGCTTCCATCAGGTTCGGGAACTTCTCCGCTTTGTTGTAACCAGTACTCTTAAAGTTGACACCAAGCCTTCCACCTACATGAATGAGGTCACTGGAACAAGACTTTCTCGTAAAGAAATCGAGTGTCTTGCTGGGAGAAGGTGAAATCCCTGGCCAAGGGACGAGCCTTACCAAGAAGGGAAGGAGGCTGAGAAGCGAAGTCATTGTAGACTCGCTTAAAGTCCTCCGTAAGAGGGATGCCCTTGGAGGGACGCTCACCTTTGAAAAGGAGAGACGGATGTCCCGAATCGACCCGACTCGTTAAATACATGTCGGGAAGATATTTCTCCAGCAGGGCTTGAGTATCTACCGCCAGGGACGGAAAGGTCTGGGGCGTAACCTCAGCCTGTGAAGAGGCATCATCCTCCGAGAATCCCGACTGCGAAGCCTGATCCCAAGAAGGGCGGTTTAGGCAGTCCCAGGATTCCTCCCCAGGCGGAGCACCAAGTGCCGCTGGAAGGGGAGCAGCCCCGACCGGACGATCAAAAGCTGAACGTGGTCGGGAGACGCCCGAAGAGGGGCGGCAAGACTCATGTGTGTTGGAACCCAACAGCACTGAGCCGGATACCTGAGCAGAGGAACCGGATCCCAATCCACTGGAAACAGTGGTGGAAAACAAGGGAAAACCAGCGTTCCTAGCCGGATAACCGGTAAAGCCGGATTCGGGAACCGGAAAACCGGTATCCGAAACCGGAAACCGAACCGGATCCGGTATGCAAACCGGTATCTGAAACCCCAGGCGGGTACAGGTATCCCCCCATCCCCCAGGGCGGGGAGGGGTTGGAGTCAGGCGTGGTGAGGGGTTGGAGTCAGGCGTGGTGGGGGGTACGGACATAGAGTCCGACCAACCACTCTTCTCCACAATGATCTTCAGATAATTCAGAAGTTCATGGGAGACGCTCGACTCAGAAGAAGTAGTCGCCCTCGGAGGGCTAACCCGCTTCTTCTTGGCCTCCACTGACATAGTTGGTAAAGACTCGGTCGATGTCGAGGGGAGAGAGTCCGCCCCGCCGGCCGGCTGGGCAAGACTCTGGCGCTTACGTTTCTTGGGCAGGCGAGCATGCTTATCGCTCCCTTTACCCTTTGAAACGGGCGCCGCTTCCGTAGTAAGCCCTGCACTGGGTACATTAGGAAGATCACGACTCCTTTTACTCTTACCCACCTTGCTTGGATTAGAAGCGTGCGGAGAGACAAAAGGAGCCGACCCCTGAGCGAACACATCTGTGGCTAGAGAGCGAGAAGTGTCACTTGAGCAAGACGAACTGCGGGTTGGGGTACCACCCACAGTTTTATCGGCGAGAGGTATTGGCCTAGTGAGGCATTCACTCTCCCCGTTATACAATGTCTCTATCCCCGAGAGAGATATTGGCCTAGTGCGGCACTCACTCTCCCGGTTTATCCCGCATGAGTTGGTCGTCAAAACAGACGACGAACTCATCACGGGGCGAGCCGCACACGAGGTAGGCCCTAACTTACCTACAGTCGAAGCTCCGGGGAAGATAACATTGGTGCGAGATGAACCTCTCGCAGCCAACCCTCCCAAGGCTAGGCGAGTCCCCACTGGGGAAACACTAGCCGTACGAGACGGAGACTTCGACATGGCTGAAAATAAAGACAAGCAAACAAATATAGAACTATATAAGACAACAACCAACTCACAATACGGAGTGGGAATAAACTCCTATTACGGAGAAACACAACGTTCTGATTAAACTGCTTGTCTAAGCGCGTTGAATCAAAGACCTACAGACACAGGGGAAGAGCCCGACGCAGTGTACTAGTACACCGTCTGTGAGTAATGCCCAGAAGGGGAAGAAAAACGGCAAAATAATTTGATTAAAATACCGTGAAGGAGGTTGACTTAGGAAAAGTCTGATACACCAAAATGTGTGTAAACGCTTCGTGAACGGAATTTTTATTGCGAATAGCAACCAAAAACGCTTTTGGAGGTAAAAATCTCGCAATTTAGGCTAAGACTTAGCTCATAGATGTCACTTCTCTGACGGGCGAGAAAGGTAGAGGAAGAGCATGGCGGCTGCGCGATCATAATTGGTGGACGGGGAGCGCGCGCGCGGGCAGGGCATGCGCGTTTCTGACTTAGTTTTTCACGAATGACTGCATAGTTTGGGAAACTTGTAAAATCAGCACTGATTTTCTTATTTACTATATAAATCTATATACCTACCTATTATGCCAGTAGTCTTGACTACGGGACCCCTTCGAGAATTTATCACACATGAGTCACAATATTGTGCGCACCCCCCGTAATCCTATTGTCCCCTTCGCCACTCACGCGCGTCAACACGCTACGGCCATCTTCCTCTTTTGCGAGCAACCCCAAGTAGAAACATGTTGCTTGCAAGGTGCGGGGAAGGAGGTAAATAAGAAAATTAGTGCTGATTTTACAAATTTACTGCAATAAATCATATATACCTACCTATTATGCCAGACCAGCGCCAACTCAAAGACCGGGAGGCATGTTTCAAGCAGAAGGGAATAGGATTACACCAAAGATTACAAAGAAGACACAGCGGCCTTCAAGGTGGCTGACGCAAACATAGCTTCACCTGCGGGAACATCCCTAAGGTAGCAAGAAATGAAGGAATTGGACGAACGCCAATAAGCAGCCTTCAAAATATCAACAAGCGCCACACCTTGAAACAGAGCCCAAGAAGTGCTGACACTACGAGTATCATGAGCACGAGGCTTACTGTCGGATAAAAGAGCCTCTGTGCCAGCGGCCCTAATAGCTTCGACGATCCACCTAGAGATGGAATCAAGAGAGACAGGAGAAAAAGGCTCTCTAGTGATCAGGAACAACTGATCATCCTTACGATAAGACTTAGTCTTATCAATATACCATTTGAGAGCCCTTACAGGACACCAAACTTTGTCCTCACGCACAGAAGAAAAGTCAGAAAGTGGACAAAGAAAAATCTCAACAGGGCCAGAGGCAGCTGTCTGATTCTTGGCAATAAAAGAAGCCTTAGGAATCAATCTAACTCCTTTTTTCTCCCAGCGAACGTGACCAGGAGTAAGACAGAGAGCATGAAGAGTACTGCGCCTCTGCCCAGAGGCAATAGCTACCAAAAAGAGCGTCTTAACCGTAAGATGATGAAGCGAAGCTTCACCTAACGGTTCGAAAGGAGGTTTCGCCAAGGCCTCCAGGACCTTAGGCAGACTCCAAGACGGTACTAACTTAGAAAAAGAAGGTCGTTTCAGAAAGAACGAGCGAATCAAACCCCTTAGTAGCGGGGAATGGGAAATCCCCGAACCATCTGAGAAACCCAAATGAATGGCCCCGATCGCCGAACGGTAGCCTCGGATAGTAGAGATAGGTCTCCCTTTGTCAAATAACGAGATTAAGAAATCCGCAATTGAACCAATAGGAGCTTGATTTGATTTGATTTCTCTCTTTACACCAAAGGAAAAAGACCGAGAGACGGGAATTGTAAATTTCCCTAGTAGAAACCCTACGACTGGACATTAAAAAGTCCGCGGCTCTATCAGAGAGACCCGACTGTCTTGCAGATTCCCTGACAGGGGCCAAGCAGTCAAATGAAGGGACTCCGGACTGTGGTGAAGAATCCCCGATAGGGGCTGCAACACCAGATCCGCTCTTAACGGGAGAACGAACGGTTGAGCCCTTAGGAGGCTCATAAGTTCTGGAAACCAATTCCTCCGGGGCCAAAAGGGAGCTATTACAAGCACCCGCGCCCGATCTTCCCTGATTTTCCGCAAGACACGCGGAATCAGTTGGAAGGGAGGAAAGGCGAATCCCTGAAGGTTCTCCCAGCTGAGGGAGAAAGCATCGAGAGCCCATGCTCCCTGATCGCGAACACGGGAGCAATACTTCGGCAGCTGGTGATTTAGCACCGACGCAAATACATCCACTTCCAGTGGACCTAGGCAACTGCGAATGCGGCAAAAGACCTCCGGATGGAGCATCCATTCCGATGGAAGATACCTGCCCCGAGACAGAAAATCCGCAATGAGGTTTTCCCGACCGGGGATGAAAGAGGCCACGGGTGTGATTGCCATGCGACGACACCACCTCCACAGCTGAGCTGCTAGGGCATTCAGGGCAGCCGAACGAGTGCCTCCCTGCCGATTGATATATGCCGCCACAGTAACATTGTCCGTGAGAATCAGAACCGAACGACTGAGAAGTCGACTTCTGAAATGGAGGAAGGTCAACAGAACTGCCATAAACTCCAGGACATTGATATGAGGAAGAGTCCCAAGATGAGACCAATCCCCCGCAACCGTGCTGCCGTTGCAGTGTCCTCCCCACCCCAACCGAGAGGCGTCCGTCGAAACCGATATCGACGGGAGAGGGGCAGTGAAGGACCTGCCTCGCGCGAGAAACTCCTCGCTCGTCCAACAAGAGAGAAGAGACTTGATCCTTACTGGTACTGGAATCCAGACCAAAAGAGAGTCTTTTCCCGGCTTGAAGAACCTGAGATGTCTCTGAAAAGGTCTCATGAGGAGCCGGCAGTCCTCTAGAACGTCGACTAGACTGGCTAGATAACCTAGAAACTGAAGCCACTGTCTGGCCGTGACCCTTCTGGCCAGCAAGAGCTTGCGAGCCGCAGAGACAATGGTGAGAATCCTGTCTCGACTGGGCCGAGCCAACTGATTCCGTATGTCTAACACCGCCCCCAGAAAAACTGGGCTGCAAGTGGGAACTAACTCTGACTTTTCCCAATTTATTAGGAAACCTAAGTCTTGAGTAAGAGAGACGAGCAAACGAGTCTCGTCCAACAAACGATCGCGCGACTCCGCAAGGAGAAGCCAATCGTCCAGGTAACAAAACAACTGAAGGCCGCGTCGCCTCAGAGAGGCCGCCAGCACCGCTACAACTTAAGTAAAAACCCGAGGGGCCGGGCGCAGCCCGAAGGGAAGAGCACGAAAACGATAAGTCTCTGAGAGGAAGGAGAACCCCAGAAGATCGCGGGATGCGCGATGAATGGGAATGTGAAAATACGCGTCCTTGAGATCTATCGAGACCGCGTAGTCTTTCCTCTTGATCAACGGAAGAATGGAGGCGAGAGTCTCCATCCGAAAATGAACCGGAGGAATGAATTTGTTTATTCTTTTCAGGTTCAGTATCAAACGAAGTTTTCCCGAGCGCTTGGGAATAACAAAAATTGGAGAAAGGGAAAGAGACGGCCTGTCTCTTACCCTTTCTATAGCCCTCTTTTCCAAAAGAGACTCGATCTCCTTTGAAGCATGAGATCGAGACAGGGCAGACATGGGAGGTGACCGAATTCTTATAGCCCCTCCGGGGAGCGAAGCGAAAAGATCTATGAAGAATCCGTCTCGCACGACGGAGAGAACAAACGCGTCCCCGGAGATGGCCTCCCAAGTGGGGAGAAACGAATGAAGTCGGCCACCTACCACATTCGGACGAACAAACGCTCGGGGAAAAACATCAAAACCCAGGCTTGGCCTTCTGCGAAGCCGTCGCCTTACCACGAGAACCTCTCGAAATGCCCCTGCCACGACTCCCTCTCCCGCGAGAAGGAGCTGGCTGCGGCTCAGAAGGCGGGACCCTAGACACACGACTGCGTTGACCCGAAACGGGACCAGCAGGCCTACGCCGGACAGGGGCCCGCATTGACTTAGAGCTAGTGTGAAACTGCTTAGTCATATCCGAGATCTGTTTTCGCGCATCGATCTCTCTCTGAAAAACCGTAGCGAATTTACCACCAAAAAGCGAAGGACCCCCGAGACGGAACATCCCGGAGAAGTTGAGCAATGCCCGACTCTCTAACACCCAGTGCCGAGAGAGCCAAGGTCCTGCGACGGAACGTAGCCGAAGCAGCTGCGGTGGAAAGCTGCGACCACTGCAGACAAAAAAGAGTATGCAGCAAGTCGTCAATAATCAGCTTGTCACCATCAGTAACATTCAACTCCTCCGCCCTGGACCTAAGGTCGGAGAGAAACCCTTGAAAAGCCGACCTAACCTGGTTTTCAATATTAAACCAAAACTTATCCTCCGCCTTGAACGCAGCGGAGGTAAGCGGATTAGTCGCCCGCAAGCGACGACCAACCTCTAAAATCTCAGGAGAAAGAGTCTTAGCCTTGAAAAAGCTGTCTTGATCCTGAGAACGGAAGGCGAAAGCCTTACCCTTAACCGCAGTAGGGCGCTTAACCAACAGCGCGGCCTCAATGCGGTCATACTCCAGCTTGAAATCCTCCTCAAGAGCAATACCCTCGGAGGAATCCTGCTGCTTAAACCAACGCGAAGTCGAACCCTGCGCGCGGGTTGACTGAAATTCAGGGAGATATCTAGACAACAAAGCAATCGCTTCCACCCCACAGAGGGCGAGCGATTGAGACTCCGCCTGCCCAAACGATTCAGAAACCGAAGCTTGAGAGGCCACCTCCAAGTCTGGTTCCACCCGAGTGGAATGAGACAAAAGGAACGCAAACAAAGGACTCAGCAGGCAGAGCCCCGCATGGTTCAACAAAAGTCTCCTCGCCCGGCGGCGCCCCAAGGGCGGCGGGAATAGGAGGCACATGCGAACCCGACTCAGACAAAGACGAATCAATCACAAAAGGCTGATTAGTCTCAAAGTCAGACCCCTGAATAGGGACAGAAGTCAGGGTTGAAGTAGCCGGTACAAAGGACCAACCCTGATCCTGAGCAAAAGCCCGCATCATGCTGAACATATCAGCTTGAGAGGAGCTAGCTGGGTTAGCCAGGCCAGACGGGCAAGAGGCCGGCAAAGCCTTGCCACTTTTTGCCTTCTTCTTGGCCTTTTTCTTGGCTGGCTCGACAAGAGTCGTAGCCGAAACCCTTTTCTTAGAACGCTTAATCGGATTCGTTCGGATCTCCGAAGCCGCTTCGGAAACACGAACCGAACCCTCCGCGGAGGGACGTTCACTTCCCTTAAAGGGATTAGAGCGCTCAGGGCGTAAGCCCAAAGAATCGCCCAAATCACCCATATTGGCTAAGCAAGAAGATGCAGTAGCCATGGGTTGGGAGCTAAAAGCACCCAGTGCAGGGGCAGACCGAGATGACTCGGTATGTGCCCGATGACTACTAAAGGCGTGTGAACCCGCTATTGGACTGCTAGAGAGCGGCAATAGGGGAGCACTAGTAGTCACGCACTCAGGTGAAAACACCTGTTGCTCCGAAGAGCGTCCATAATTGTTAGCTCGAGCATTCCCATTAGCTGGCAATGTAGACAGCCCAGGAAGTACTCGTTCCCCCATATGGCGTCTGCCGGGGGCTAGGGTTTGAGAACCCAGACCAACATGGACTAAGCCCGTGGGTTGCCCTGCAGTAGTGGGGCGCGTCTCCCCTAACGGATCAGAGCGAGTGAACGCTACCGTACGGGAAACAACCGCCCCCCCCTCTGGTCTTGACGACCGGGGGATTGGATTCGAGATATCCAAACCACTAGAATCTGACGCCACCCACCCCGAAACCACGGGCTTCGGAGTTGACAATCCAGACTCAGTTAACGCCACCCGTCCCGAAGCCGCAAGCTCCGAGACTGGCAAACTCTGCAAGGAAACACCACTAGGCAACTTACCCTTAGCCCTCCTCCCTCCCCCATGTACCGAAGTACTCGGGAGAGTTCTGGAAGGCCGAGTCGTCTTGCTAGACGACTCTTCGGAAGAAGCAGGTCTCCGTGACCTAACTGCTTCTTCTTCCGAATTCATACCACTGCAATAAAACAGACAATAAAGTATACTTTTCAAAATAAGAAATACTTCAACTGAATGCAGTAAAATAAGTACTAAAATTTATTTGGGAGATACGCACAAAAGATTTTCACAGCCAAAAAACCGTAAGAACAAACACCGAACCCAAAGGCTCGGTGACAAACGGAAACACCCGCAAACACACAGAAATATCTACATGGGGCTGACCGTGAAAGGGAAAAATAAATGCCAAGAAAAGGAATAAAAAATCCCTTGCAATCGGCAAGAGTGACTACTAAAACACAAAGTACTATAATCTAAGCGAATATAGGTACCTAAAAGTGCTTTAAATATGCGAAAAAGCGCGCCTAAAAGATACTATACGACCTGATTTCAGGAGCGCTGTGACTATACGTCCTATCTCGTCGGGGGCGAGCAAGAAAGAGGAAGATGGCCGTAGCGTGTTGACGCGCGTGAGTGGCGAAGGGGACAATAGGATTACGGGGGGTGCGCACAATATTGTGACTCATGTGTGATAAATTCTCGAAGGGGTCCCGTAGTCAAGACTACTGGCATAATAGGTAGGTATATATGATTTATTGCAGTAAATTAGCAAATAGGTAGATTTTAGTTGATTTATTGCTGTAAATAATTTGTTTCAATAAATAAACACTTATACCATCATTTCCCGTAGATTTACTCGACTTACGTTGTGTGTTATCAGCATCAATATTAGAGGCTAAGTTCTGACCTATATTAATAAAATAATTATTAAACGCATCCGATATTTTACCAAGGTCGCTGATTTGTTCGCCATCAATATTAAAACTATCACTAAGACCTATCTTTTTCTTACCCATGAGATTGTTTATAGTTTTCCATACCGAATTAATGTTATTTTTATTTTCTTCTAATATTCAAGAATAATGTAATTTACGTGATAATCTTATTAAGGATGTGAGTTTATTTCTATATTGTTTAGGCGAGAGATCAAAAATATCACAGCGTGCCGCCTGCAGGCTCCCGCCAAGGCACGCGCCAATTAACGGACCCATGCCCACCGCGGCCTGCCACCTCGCACTTAAAGTAGAACACTAATGATTTTAAATATTGGCTTAATACTTATTATTGCATAGATGGCATAAATTAAACAAGGTTATCCAAATTTAAAGCTTGGAAACATTTGAATTAATGATTATTATCAATTATAAAACGGTAAAATACAGCCCCCGATATAGCAGCTGAAAAGCTCCTTGAACGCTGCTGAGATGTGTGACGACACAAGAGGGGCGAGTCCTGTCTAAGCAGACGATATCCCATAACATTATACACATTTTTCAGTGCCTGTTTTGTCATCTCCTCTTCACTTATTTCTCTTACTTGACTAGCGTCAGTCTTAATGTTAGTCTGTTGCCTCACTCTTAACTTCGTGTATGGTATTATTTTGATGAAAAATGCAGCGTTAAAAAAATAAAGGAATCAGTCACTTGTAAACAAAATAAGACGCCATTGTATTTTCAGCTGCTTGCACCGGGGCATGTTCGGCGTTTCAAGAGGGAACGAATACCATCCAGCTATTATTCGCAGGGCTTTTCAATTTGAAAATGGGGTTTATTTCATTGATCATTGACCCTTCTCCTGTGTATTTACAATCAAACGGTTTTAGTTATCAGAATCAGTTCACTTTCCCTTTTAGAATGGTGTGAAATAAGGTCATGTTTAAATGTACCAAACTCTTTATAATTTGATAAATAATTGCATTGCAATTACGTTCATTCATTATAGGACGTCGTCTGCTTAAGCAGGATCGATCCCTCGTATGACGACATCAAAACATCGCTATATTTCTAGCGAATCCTCGGATATTCCACATGCTGAGAAGAGCTTTTATTTATGTTGTTTTTATAATCATCATATACGCAGTTGACATAAAACTTATACGATTGCCATCTGTAAGCTTCCCAATTTCTAGTGATACATTAATTGCCATATTTGTGATTTTCTTGAGTGCTCTACTTTAAAAATAAATCCGCCATGCCCGCCGCGGCCTGCTACCGATTGCACTTGAAATTAAATCCGCCATGCCCGCCGAAGCCTGCCGCGAATGTTCTTTAAAAATAAATCCGCCATGCCGCCTGCGTGCGGTCATAGTAGCAATCACCGTAAATATGACACTCTTTGTCAATTAAAGGGACATTTATAATGGCGCCATCTACGTTTGCAACCTTGGCCGAGTTACCCAAGAAAGCTGAATAAAATAAAAAATCTGCCATTCGAGCCGCGGGTGCGGCATTCCCATCGAAGATGCTCTTCGAGGCGAACTACATCTTTTATTTATTTTTTTAAATTAAAGTTGACTTTATCTAAATTGCCGACATCGTGGGCGTTCAGGGGAGAGGGTCAACTTAGCTGGAAAGTAACCATTTTTCATGTTCATGGATGTAAAGATCACATATTCACATGTAGTGTATTTGGTCTGTAAACGAATTTGCCGTCTGGCATGTTCTATCTGGTCGGTTAAGATTCCCGAAGTGGTGATAAATCGAAGCGATATTATGGTAACCGTGGGGTACACGTATCGGCACGGCTGCTGAAAAAAGCTGTGCGCGGCCATAGAGAATATGGTGTCCCGAATCTTACCGTTATGCGTGCGTTCAATTATTTCCCAGTTTACTAATATCTAACATATTCATACCTCCACTAAGATATATTAACGAATAAAAATGAAGATTAATGATCATATCACTATATTCAGCAACTCCAAAAAATATATAATTATTATCAGGAATAAATGTTAAAGGATATTTAACATGACCTTGTTTGTCCAATGATAGGGTACTTGGACTAGAAAATAACGCTACCTCAGGAAGAAAAATTTGCTTCATCCGAAAAAATCAAGAACATAAAAGTATTTCTCTTTGTAATAAAAAGGGAAATAATGATTTTCCCGACAACCATTTAGATTATATATGCAGAGAATATTAGGAAATAATGTAAGTTGGCGAAGGAAGCTCATTTCCGCGTCCAAATTTTGGTCTCGACCAAAATATGGACGTGGCAATTTTGCCCTCTCCCGAAAGTGAGGAAACGCCAAAAAGTGTTTATGAATTATAAAGACAGTGAACGGAATCTTTCAAGAATATATGCGGATAGGTTTCTTTTGCGGATACCAACACCCCCCCCCCCCCTTGAGGAGCACGCTTCGTGCGCTCAACCCCCGCCATGAAATTAATTCCTGGCTAAGCGGCATTTTGGAGTAACCAAAGAAACAAAGAGCCGTAATGACTTTGTATCTGATAGACTTATTATTTGTGTCAGCGTGCCTTTTTTCCTTCCACATCTACTGCGCACAAATAAAAATAAAAATGTAATGTCTTATAATAATAATAATAATCAATTTATATACCGCAAATTGCAAAATTGCCTCTAAGCGGTCGAAAAGACAAAGGAATGATGAAAGTTGACTAGAAAGAAACCAAATACTTCGCACAACAAATTACATCAATCAATACCCTCCAGTACACAATAATAGTACAAATTACAAAGCACAACCAAAATATGAAACTTATCACAAATTAATAGTAGTAGTAGTAGGCCTTGCATAACAACACAAACATAAAGGATGGAAAATGCCATATAGGGATATCAGATTTAAGATTTATGATTTAAAAAGATGGGTTTTAAGCATAAGTTTAAAAGTATTCACAGATCTAGCATTGCGAATTTGAAAGGGGAGATTGTTCCAAAGAAATGAAGGTGCATAGGAAAAAGAACTTATGATAATCTCGGCTGAGTTCACTTCACTTTCTCTCTGCTAAAGAAAAAAAGTCTGTGTTTCCGCTCTATTTACTGCAGTTTAAAAGAATCAATCATAAGTGCCTCTTGTAAAATTAACGCCCTGACAATTTTTTTCTCTCCTTCTAAATCACGTACCTGTATCATGACGAAAGTTCTTCTTAATTCTGTTTTTAAAGCTAAATTTCTGTATACGCTTTCCTTTTTACTGGATTAAAAGCGATAGGAACAAAAAAGGCTATTGAGGATATTATTTTGCCCTGATTCTTTTCTTTTCGGCTGTAATAAGAATTACATAATTGAAACGTACAGTCCCGCCCGCGGGAAACGGCATGCGTCCGTATAAATATACGCGTCTTCATAGCACTACGTCTAAATGACTGAATGAACTACAATACTTGGAATCCAGTTTGCATACATTATTTGTTGCTATGTCTAGGTACGGTATCTGCCGGGGTTGGAACATGGAACATGATCCGCCGGCAGATAGTGTTCTTGGCCGTTTTTAGAACGGTATCTGCCGATCCCCGTATCTGCCGCTACACCGGACGAGGGTTTGTGTGCAAGCGTGATGTTTGAGATGAGCCGCGAGAACGGCACTGGTCCACATCTTTTTGATTTATATTTCATCTTTGTTTTCTCTTGTTTATATTCCATTTTATAATTCTGCAATGTCCCTTCTCTTTCAAGACGTTAAAGACAAGGACAGGTGCATGTTGCCGATGTTACCAAAACATCCTTATGATTTATGTTTCAGCTAAGCGCCAAATCATTTTTCGATTCGATAAATGTATTTTGCGTCTTAGTTCTAATTCATTTGTTGTTTCATTTGGTCAGTAGATTCTTTGTAATTTATGCGCCGAATCAATTTTCAAGTCGATAAATGTACTTTGCGTCTTATAGTTCTAATTTATTTGTTGTTTCATTTGGTCAGTAGATTCTTTGTAATTTATGCGCCGAACCAATTTTCTAGATCTGGGTTCATAATTCCGGGATTGAAAAAAAATGTTTATATTTCTGAAGGTTCTTAAATTATTCCTAAAAGTCACATAGTCATATTATATTTTCGTAATTACGAATTATGTAGCCTACATCGTTTTCGAAATATACGTAAACGAGCTTCTGAATAACGAATCTTCACAAAAATACGTCACATAGTTGGAATTGTGAACCCCCTCGCTATGGAAAATTTGTATTTCGGAATTACAAACCTGATGAGTTATAAAACAAATTTTCTGAAATAAGGGGGTGCGGTGGGGGTGGTCGCTAACGCCCCCCCCCCCAAAAAAAAAAAACGAGAGCGAAAAAGCGGGGGAAGTGAGAGCAAAAAGCCTAATTAAGCCGCTAGAGCCGTTATCTTTCTCTCAAAATTTGCTAAAACATCAAAGTTTTCGCGGGGGGGGGGGTTGGAGGAAAGAAACCCCCCCCCCCCCTCCATGCAACCACCCTTGTTACACACAGTACAGTATTGCCCCGGAGTACTTTTTCTGCTAAAACGTCGAAGTTTTCGGGCTTTGCGCGGGAGGGGGCTGGGGTGGGGATGGGGGAGAAACTCCCCTCCCTGCACCCACCCCTGCATGTTACATGCAGTGCAGCATTGCGTCTAAACAAGTCAGTCCGGGCGTCGAACCGTACTTTCCGCCTACCGTTATCTATATCTCGAATTTGCTATGAAACGGCAGAGCTTTTGCGCTTCTCGCGGGAGGGGTCGCAGGAGGGGTGGCGGGTGGGACCCCCCCCGTAACATACAATGCAGTATTGCCCCAGAGTAATTTGCGTCGAAAGTTAAAAGCAGTCATGACGTCGAACTATAACTTTTGGCCAGAAAAAATGTTTGCTAAGCCGTTTTTCTCTCAAATTTGTCACAGTCGTCACAGATTTCGCACTTATTAGCGCAAGAAGGGGGAAAACTTTCCCCTCCCTGCACCACCCCTTTCATACATGTATACAGTGCAGTATTGCACCCCGTATAAAGCATTGTCAAAGTCCCCCACCCCTCACAAAAAATAAAGAAAAAAAAAACCTTCATAGGGAATGCATTTTAGTGAAAGGTGCTAGAAAGTACAAATTATTACTATGTACGAACTCCCCCGCGCCTCAAAAAGACAGGAGATTCTTAGAAAGCGGGAGGTCCATTGATGGATTATTGATCGTTATTTACAACAAAAACGATCTTTTCTTTTCAGTATCGACACTCCCCTCCTTGTGTCAAACCCCTGCCTTCCAATTTATGGCAGGAAGTTCTTAGAAATCGGAACCCATTGATAGATTAATGACCATGCCATGAAAAGGTGACACACGTCTATTGTGTAAAGGGGAGCTGGAGTTCTGGGAAAGGGTGAAACAAAAATAATTTCTAAACTTTCTTACTCTGTCTCTTACTACGTTCGTCTGGAAGATTATCATATTAGATATGTCCCCTGAAAAGGATTGCTCTTCAAATACCCTCACAGAAAGTAAATGTAAGCTTTCAAAACAGAATTATGAAGAGCGTTCGATTGGTGTGTGATTTTGGAGAGAGAGAATTGTTAAAGCTCCATACAGAGTAATAAATCGGAGAGATAAGAGTCCAATTCTGTAACTCTTTTAACAACCGAAAAGAAAAGGAGGTCAGCATTGTGACCAGAAAAAAGGATCTTTTTCGAGATTATGAAACAACTGCATGATATTTTTTCTAACCTCGAGTAAACTAGAGCGGAGAGAAGCGTTGACATTCGAGCTATATATAAACACAGTTTATCTTCGTCCCGCTGTTTAACATCAGGATGATACGTTTCAATTATGTAACTCTTATTACAGCCGAAAAGAAAAGAAAGTTAGCTTTATAACCAGAAACAAATTGGCATGTATGTGTCGAGATTATAAAACAAACGCGTCATTTAGAAGGACATAGGGAGAGAGAGAAAAAAAATCAACAATCGTCTCGTGCAGAGGCCTGAGGAGGTGCTTCATTAATTCTTGTTCTTTGAAAGGGGCGGATTCTATACCTCCGTAACATACAGACCTGGGGAAAAGAAAAGAAATTTAGCTTTTAGAAACCCGTAGATACACATTTTAAAAATAATTAGAGCAGGGTAAAATAATATCCCCATTAGCCTTTTTTGTTCCCA
Source organism: Heliocidaris erythrogramma (assembly GCA_025617745.1). NCBI lineage: Eukaryota > Metazoa > Echinodermata > Echinoidea > Camarodonta > Echinometridae > Heliocidaris > Heliocidaris erythrogramma. The sequence goes on along the minus strand of CM046855.1, from coordinate 49,904,838 downwards.
TCGCTTTTAACCCAGTAAAAAGGAAAGAGTATACAGAAATGAAATTTAGCTTTCAAAACAGAATTAAAAGAACTTTCGACATTATGATACATGTACGTAACTTTGAAGGAGAGAAATAATTGTCAGGGCGTTAATTTTACAAGAGGCAGTTATGATTTTAAAAAAACTGCAGTAAATAGAGCGTAAACACAAGACTGTTGTGTTAGCAGAGAGAAAGTGAACTCAGCCGAGATTATCATACAAGTGCGTGATTTAGGAGAGAGAGAAAAATCTATAATCGTGTGTTAGGAGTAATAAGACATTACATTTTTATTCGTACGCGGTAGATGTGGAAGGAAAAAGGCACGCTGACGAAAAGAGGTCACATACCATTCGCAGGACCAGAATGATTGACATGTTTACAATAGCGCGCAAAATGTCGGTTTCACCATCGAAGGGCGGTGGCTTTGCGGAGCGAAAAGAAGTACAAGTAATTTATGCATTTTGTTTCTCGTCACCTCTGAATGTGATCATTACTAGACGGATGAACATGCATACTAAATCTTGATTTTCAAAACCACTGTCGAGAGGGAGGGGGAGGGGGGTTGATTTGGAAATGTTTATATGGCAAGCTTTCCAATTATTTGGACGCAAGACTGCACTGTACATTTATTTAACTGGGATGGGAGCGGGGAAAGCTCTGACGTTTTACCAAATTTGAGAGAAAGATAATAATGACTCGTAGCAAACATTTTTAGGCGGAAAGTTACAGTTCAACGCCCTGACTTTTTAAAATTATTTGGACGCAATACTCCGGGGCAAGACTGCACTGTATGTTAAAGGGGTGGGTGACGCCCGGACTGCTTTTTAATTATTTGGATGCAGTACTGCATTGTAACTATGTCACCAATTTTGAGAGAAAGATATCGGCTAGTAGCGCCCTTTTAGGCTTTTTTCTTTTACTTCCGCCCGTTTTTGCGTTCTCCCTTTTTTTTAATTTCTTTTTTTTTAGTTGACGTTTAGTGGGGAGGCCGCCCCCACCACCACTCCCTAGTCATGCGCTTGAAAAATGGGGTTTCGCATATTCGAATGTTGATAACAGAACCATCGTCGCTTTATGTAAGATGTGCGGTACTAGTCAACAAAAAAGAAAGGTCATAAAGCAGTAAAAAGAAACAGGGTTAGTAATTCCGAAAAGTTAGGGCTCTATTAAATCTTCGGAATTACGAACCATAGGAGTAACGAACCATCTGCATTATGACGTATGGAGGGCAGTCTGGACAACCCCCCCCCCCCCTCATAAAATTATATAGTAACGGGCTTGAGTGATATACAATGTAGGCCCCTATATGATAACAGAGAAAAAATGTACGACGATCGTAACGAATACACATGAGGCACTGTTTACGTTCTTCAATAATTTATGACAGCATTAAAACATTCATTCTTGCATTTCCTTCTTGTACATGTTTGTTCCTTTAAAAAGTAAATACCTCAATGTAATATATCACCACACAAAAAAAATATGATTTAGTAAATTCAAGTATATCTAAAAAAAAAAGACGTATTTACAATAATTTTGCCGATTTAGATAAACTTTAAATTTTAAATGGTTGGCTTAATGTGTTCATCCTAGAAAATAGAGAAACTCTATAAACATGATAAACTACTGACAATTATAATTTGTCAAACTTGGCGCACATCTCACTATTTTAGAAACGTTATATAAACCAAACTCCAAGCAAAGACTTCAAACGGGCGCAACTAGTAAAATTTTACAAAAAATAAAGGATATCCCGATCTCAAATTGCATGTCGTTTTTGCTAGGCAACAGATAAAAATGATAATCAAACAATAACTCAGCGTACGTGAGTTTATGATCTATTCAAATGCAAAATAAGTAAATCCGCATTCATTCAGAAACCTATCCGCATATATTCTTGAAAGATTCCTAAACACTTTTCGGCGTTTCCGCACTTTCGGGAGAGGGCAAAATTGCCGCGTCCATAATACTAATAATTTGTACTTTCTAGCACCTTTCACCAAAACGCATTCCCTATGAGGGTTTTTTTTTCTTTATTTTTATTTTTTTTTTTTTTTTGTGAGAGGAGGGGGACTTTGACACTGCTTTATACAGTTCAATGATTATTGATCCTGAATTTAGCATCTCATAAGAACCTAGAATAGAGTTTAAGATCAAGTGTACAGTGTTCTCTTGTGAAAAACATTATGAAAGGGGTAGTGGAGGGAGAGGAAAGTTTTTCCCCTTCCCGCGCGAAATCTGTGACGACTTGGCAAATTTTAGAGAAAGATAACGGAAAGATAACGGCTGTAGCAAACATTTTTTCTGGCGGGAAAGTTATAGTTCGACGTCATGACTGTTTTTCACTTATTTGGACGCAAATTACTCTGGGGCATTACTGCAGTACTGGGGGAGGGGGTCCCCTCCCGCGAGAAGCGCAAAAGCTCTGACGATTAATAGCAAATTCGAGATAAAGATAACGGTAGGCGGAAAGTACGGTTCGACACCCGGACTGATTTTAAATTGACTTTTGTTTAGACGCAATGCTGCACTGCATGTAACAAGGGTGGGTGCAGGGAGGGGAGTTTCTCCCCCATCACCACCCCAAGCAAAAAAAGAATAAGTTCGCGGGCTTGGCTGAGTCCAAGCACAATAACAATATATATTTATTGATCAAGCATGCATGAAATTGTGACTCTCACTGCTCGATGATGATGATGATGATGATGATGATGATGATGATGATGATGATAGCGCAGGTGTCCACCTGTGCTGGGCGCTCATGGCGCTCGCTCTAAAAGTAGAATGTCTCGCAACATTCAACATGATAAAAACTACTTTCGAAAAATCAACTGAAGGCAATTTCAATAGCCCTGTGTATCACCTTTAGAAATGTGCGAACATTGTCATTGTAATCGCCTATTACGTAATCCAAACCTGATTTCTATGGGCAGTACAATAGGCCTTTGAAATTGCCCTTGAGTTTATTTTTCGAAAGTAGTTTTGATGGTTATTCTTGCTAAGTGCGTTGAAGTGAAGTCCAGAAGTCTAGGCTTTTGTCTAGTCCGTATTAATTGAGTGGTTTGGCTAATAATTAAAAGTCAATCCAAATGATCAATATCAATTAACCAATATAAGTAAACATCGAGTTAAATTTGAGAGAGAGTACACCTAGGCCTATGGCTACTAATTTCAGATAACTGTGGACATCGACATTGCGATGCGTCCCGTTTTCTAACCTCTATATAGGTTTGTAAAAAGAAGAGTTCCGTTTTTATTTTGACAGAAATCTTATCAGTATTATACTATTGACTACTGATTGCAAAGTGGAAATTCCTATTTCAGGAAAATCCGGCTCGTCGGACATAGAAGTATAAATCGGTCGAAAAGTTAGAACTTGAGAACGAAAGGATATAGGACTTTATATGCCACCACCGAATAATATGTGCTATCGAGACGGATTATTATTCACGAATCGTACATGTATTTCGTTTGACATCAATGGAAAATGTTTTTTTTTTAAACAAAGCACAGATCCAAACAACGTTACTGCAAACCTTCCGTATGGACCTCATGAATCACACCCGCCGCCCACCGATCGACCAACATTGCGTGCATGTCAACATGCCTTATTTTTAGGGGCCGCGGAGCTTTTCTGAAAGAGTGGCGTTTCTAAAAAAATATTTAAAAAACAGTGAACATGATTGTGCTCGCTTTTTTTTAATCTTCTTGTCACAAATATGCATATAAATAATATAAAAAATAACATGGTATACCCCCTCATTTTCGAAAAATCCAGACGAGAAACTAGGAATCCGTTTTACTTGGCCTCACAGGGGCAGGGGCATGGGCATGATCCAGGGTTTCGTACACAGGGAGTAGCACAAGTCTGAAAATGTTCAGACAAGCACTGTTAACTATTTTGGACATACAAAATAAATCAAATGAAAGGGGTGTCATATATATTCAAGTCCCTACCTATTTGGTCGGGGAAAAAAATGTACTTCGATGAAGAAAATACGAATTTGATGTATCCATTGAGTAAACACTTGTATAAACCCAGATATATAATTAAACTTCCTATTCCTATTCGTTATTCATGACTTCAAAACGATTAACATTGTGCAACTTTGAGCGTGTGTTGAAGGTGTAGCTTCATGGTTTTAATGAGCTTGTATTTTCGAAAATTTCAGTTCAGTGGTTCATGCTAGTAAAGAAATTGCAGGGTCTGAAAATTACAACTAGTATACATGTAACATGCATCTTGACTGTCATCGCTCACTGGCCGCACGCGCGGTGCCTTTTCATCTCCTTGAATTGGCACACAATGGACATGACGCAAGCGCTTTCCTTTCCCTATTTTCGACGTTTGTTTCCAAACAATTATACTGCGTATCGACTACAAGAGCCTGACAAAGGTATAATTTTCCTCATTTTAGTACTTACAGTTATTTTCCTTTCATTTATGACTAATTCATATTATTCGATCCTCTATACCACCCCTGAATCTCTTTAATATTCTATGCTACTTGCTTTTTTGCATGATATACTTGCTTTTTTGCATGATATACTTCCCTGATGACAGACAGTCAACCTGTCAACCTGTCCGAAACGTCGAGTAACCTCCTACTCAAGCCTCATCTACTCAAACCTTCGCTACTCAATCCATCGCTGCTCATCCATCGATCATCAACCAAGTCTTCTCATCTCATCTCATCTGGTCTACAGTCCTTCTCAGGACTTCACCCATTGTCACGAAAGATTATTTCTTCTTTTCTCTCTTGTCATCCTTTCTCGTCTATCCATCTCTAATTTCCTTTTCCCTTTCCTCCTACCATCACACATGGTGAACCGTAAACCTTCTCCACGTTATACTTCCCTTTGTTTTATTTTCCTGTTTAATTAATCTGTTTACATTTTTGTTCTTCCAGTTTTCACCTTTCTGTCAAGTTCCGCCAATCTTGTGACTCTTTTGAATAATTGAATTAAAATTCGTGTAGTGAGAAAGGAAATAACGATGTTTTCAAGGAACTTGCAGAATTGAATGAATTGTTTCATTTTTTTTTCTCATAAATTACCGTTTCCTCCAAGAAATTTGTGTTTCCCTCTATCAAACCAATGTGTCCGAAAATATTAATTTGAAACATGTTCTTCCTAAATATGTACTTGCTTGCCCCATTTTTAACATCGGAACAAATAATATACATTTGCAAAAGAAATAACGGAGTTGCTGGTTTATTGATTTTCGAACTTATTCGGATTTTCTACTTGTTAATTCTATATAATTTATGTAATTACACTTTCATTGGCCAGATTCCTTGATTTCTGTTTTAATACTAAACGTACAAATTATTGGCTTTTACTTGTCAAATAAGCCACTTCGGAGATGCAATCTGAGCATGAGCAGATAAAGGTCATCTGTACCAAATTCTAAAACCCACTGACACTAAATATTCGATATGTGCTCATGAATGTCATGTAATCATTATTCAATTATGCACTAATGGTGCATTCCATGATATCCAGGTGGAAGTATTCTTTTTAAAGGGGGAAACAAAAGCTATTCATGAGGCACCTCTATCACTCCCAGAGTTATTTTTCTGAAGTGCACATAAAGGGACCCTCCATGTCTAAAATATCTGTGGATATTTGGGGTCATTTGTACCATGCTCTAACCCCGAACTGGCTTATTTGACTTTCCTTATGATGGTCCATCATAATTAAAGCCAACGTTATACACCCCCTTCCCCTCCCCCACCCTCTATCAATATCCAAATAGGCCTATAAACAATGTTAGTGAAAAGAACATGTGGCCGAGAAAAAAAGCTATGTCCAGCGTGCGCCCCATCGAAGTTCGTGCCAACGTTCGTGACGGATAACAACTCGTCTTTCTATACTTTACAATGGATCGTGTAGACAAAAGAACATTTTTTACTACTATTAAAATAAGTAGAACAGCTGAACATGCATGTGACACCAGTTCTACATATACAGCAGTAAAGGTATTGTTCTTTTGACTACCGGAACCATTGTGAAGGGTACAATGAGGGTTTGCTTTGTCCACTCTCTTTGTCCGTCATGTTCGTAGCGACTCTGTCACAGAACTCCTGTGGACTCTGTATACAACTGGTGTCAATGGCCAACTGATTACGTAACCAAGTACATGTACAGCGTTGATGAAAAGAAACTTTGAACCTTCAACGTTGATACTGTACGTTGTAACCGCGATTTGGACATGAGGCATGTGTTAATATGAGACGCAGTGGGATGGATTGTGAATCCAAATAAGCCAGTTCGGGGTTAGCGCATGGTACAAATGACCCCAAATATCCACAGATATTTTAGACATGGAGGGTCCCTTTATGTGCACTTCAGAAAAATAACTCTGGGAGTGATAGAGGTGCCTCATGAATAGCTTTTGTTTCCCCCTTTAAAAAGAATACTTCCACCTGGATATCATGGAATTGATATCATGGAATGCACCATTAGTGCATAAATGAATAATGATTACATGACATTCATGAGCACATATCCAGATTTTAGAATTTGGTACAGATGACCTTTATCTGCTCATGCTCAGATTGCATCTCCGAAGTGGCTTATTGTAAAATATAAACTCCTGTAGATCGATGGAGAAGTGCAGAATAAAACAAAAGATGCGCATGCGGCTTTGTTTCCATTTCTAATCTGTCTTCTTTATTGGCGGCCAGCAGAACGACGTTTATTGAGACAATGAATTATGCTCTCTGTGTGTTTGTCGATAATTATGTTTAACACAAATACTTCTTTTCGTGACCATTTCAATAGTGCCTTTTTTTATCTGAAGGGGCTATGTGGGGATTTTACCGTGGGGATTTTCCCATGGACCGTTTCCCTTTGTTTCGTCATTTCCTATTATTCTCCTTATTAGGGTAATCACCGGGAGGGCGAGATATGAGATATGAATAGCGATGGTTTTATGAATTAATAGTTGAGAGAGTATAAGAAGGAATGTAAGAAATAGTAAAATAGAGTGTTAAGTGGGTTGTGCACGTCTGGTAATGGCATTGATAGCGAGGTCCGAAGTAAAATGAGACGATTTACTTGACGAATTAATTTTCCTCCAAACGATCAAAATAATTTCGTCGGGCCGTCTTCAATACAAGAATTATGAAACGCAAACTAACAGAAGGTGATACGATTTTAGATCTACTTGACGAATTACTTCTCTAGCTATCGATCGAAATAGTTTCATCGGGCTGTCTTCAGGAATTATGAAACGCAAACGATAAAGAGGCAATTTGCTGGACGAATTTTATGGAATAGTTTGGAATTTAGCAGAATTAATACACAGTTTAATAATACTTTTAAAAGACAATACAAAAAGAAATTACTTAGCAATTATTAATTTATGTTAGGATGACTATATGTATGTTGTGTGTTTATATATTTTGTCCTGTTTTACTTTCTCGGTTAATTGTATTTTAGTTTTTGTTTTAATTATTATTAGTTGGTACTGTACTTAATTACCGCATCCATGGTAGCAATATTATTTTAATCATCAATCCACGTTGGGCATGTGCGTTCATACAAGCCTTTTCTTGGCTTTTTAGTGCGTGCCCCTTTTCCATTCATTTATGTTCAACCATGTAACAACTCTACCTTTCCTATTACTTTTGACTGCTTTGTTCATGTTTTATTGACATGTTTTAATTCTCCTTTTTATTTGTCTGTATATGACTTTGTTCATTTTTATGAATTGGAAATAAATACTGAATTGAATTGAATTGAATTAATATTGATAAAATTCAAAATAATTTCGTCGGGCGCCTATATATGCAGGGGCGTATCCAGGATTTCCCAATAGGGGGGGCGCCAGGAATTATTGATCGCCGTCATGGGGGAGAAATGCAAAATAGTGCTATATAGTGCTATATTTTTTTTTTAACAGGCGCCACTGATATATTCGACAAATATAAATCGTTGAGAATTGTTGAGAGACAGTAAGGAGCCTGTAAGAAACAGTAGTTGTGCAGTCTAGTAATGGCATTGATAGCAAGGTCCGGAAAAAACTAATTGACGAATTAATCTTCCTCCAAACGATCAAAATAATTTCGTCGGGCCGTCTTCAATACAACAATTATGAAACGCAAACGAAAAGAAGGTGAGACGATTTTAGATCTACTTGATGAATTATTTCTCTAGCTATCGATCGAAATAGTTTCATCGGATAGTATTCAGAACAAGACTTATGAAACGCAAACTAAACAGGCGAGACGATTTACCTGACGAATTAAAATAATTTCGTCGGGCCATCTTCAATACAAGAATTATTTTTTTATCTTTAAAAAAAAATCCAATGGAGCATCTGTCTTCAGGAATTATGAAACGCAAACGATAAAGAAGCAAATTTGCTGGACGAATTAAAGGGGTACTCCGGCCTGCAATTAATATGAATTGAATAAATAGAGTAAAATTAAACTTAAATTTCCATTGTTTTGCTTGTTTAATTTTACTCTATTCATTCAATTAATATTATTTTTAGGCCGGAGTACCCCTTTAATATTGATAAAATTCAAAATAATTTCGTCGGGCGACTTCAAGGAAAGAATTATGAAACGCAAATGGAATGGGAAGTCGTCTATATATGCGACAAATATAAAAATAGCAAAGGATTTATGAATTAATCGTTGGGAATTGTTGAGAGACAATAATGAGCCTGTAAGAAACAGTAAAATAGAGTATTAAAAGTGGGTTGCGCAGTCTGGTAATGGCATTGATAGCAAGGTCCGAAAAAAACGAGACGAGACGATTTACTTGACGAATTAAAATAATTTCGTCGGGCCGTCTTCAATACAAGAATTAGTTTTTTATCTTTAAAAAAAATCCAATGGAGCATCTGTCTTCAGGAATTATGAAATGCAAACGATAAAGAGGCAATTTGCTGGACGAATTAATATTGATAAAATTCAAAATAATTTCGTCGGGCGCCTTCAAGGAAAGAATTATGAAACGCAAATGGAATGGGAAGTCGCTTATATATGCGACAAATATAAAAATAGCAAAGGATTTATGAAATAATCGTTGAAAATTGTTGAGAGACGGTAATGAGCCTGTAAGAAACAGTAAAATAGAGTATTAAAAGTTGGTTGTGCAGTCTGGTAATGGCATTGATAGCAAGGTCCGAAGAAAAACGAGACGATTTACTTGACGAATTAAAATAATTTCGTCGGGCCGTCTTCAATACAAGAATTACTTTTTTATCTTTAAAAAAAAAATCCATTGGAGCATCAAAAGTCCAAAGAGTTACGCAATAAAAGTAGAAAAGATAGATCTAAATAAATATATCTTTAGCATTTATGACTAAACAAAACAAAAAACAAAAAACGGCGTGTATGTCATCTGTAAGAGTTACGGAAACAAACAAAATGAAGACGCATTTATGAATTTTCAAAAAGGAAAGGAAACGTCAGTGAGACGAATTTCACAAATTAATTCAGCGAAGGAACTTGATTTTGCAGCATCTGAGTTCACAAAAGTTACGACACACAATGAAAGTATGAGACACGGTGATTTAAATAATTATATTCTTATATTAATGATGAAAATGACAGCATCGTAATATTTCATTTTGAAGAGTAATGAGGAGCAAACAATATCATAATAATGATTAAAAAAAATAAATAATTGCGTTCTCAATGTGCGTGAATGGTGTCCCACATAGTCTAGTTCTGGACTCTTTTTTATTGATTTTTTTATTCGCCGACTATACGCGATAAGCCGAGTGATGGCGCGATCCCGAAAACCTGTTGGCCCCGACGGGAGGCCACATGGCAGGGATGTTACGTGGTATATTCAAGCGGCGAAAGCTAGCCCGCGGGGGGCATGGTTTAATCCATACAGCGGGAGACCGCGGCGGGCATGGTATAAACCTACTGCAAATAAATACGGCGGGAGACCGCGGCTGACATGAGGGATTAACTCGAGATGCGCCCGGCTATGACCCCATGCCGGCTGCGTGCTGAACGGGGTCAATACTCAGTAACGACTGTTCATGCTGGCCTCGTCCGGCATGGGGGATTAATTTGGCCTATATGCGGCCTCTGGCGTTCCCCCCATGCCCCCTGCAGGCAACACGCTGTGATATTTTTGATCTCTCGCCTAATATTTTTTCATTTTAAAGTCACATTTACTTTTGAGTGCTTGCTTATTTATTTATATAATTTGTTGCGTGTAGATAATGCCCTTAGTGATCCAAGGTTGTTTCGATTTCTTGTGTTTCTTAGTTTTTACAATGGGTATATTCTTATCATAATAGTACATTAATTTACAAATAAAATTTTCATACGATACATCAACATTTGTCTCATTTAACACTTCATACCATTCCTCTTGAGCTAAATCAAAATTTAATAATTCTATATTATGTTTAGTTTCTTTTCTAAGTGTTTGATGTATAGTCTTATTATTTTGCATAAAAATAGGTTGATCGGAGATGGTAAATATTGGCAAATGATCTGAAATGTCATAATAAAGTATGCCATTGGCGCTTTTTTTGTTAATTGTATTAGAGAAAATATTATCAATAAGTGTTTGTGATGTACTTGATATCCGCGTTGGCTGAGAGATGTGTGAATGAAATGTATAAGTTAATGGTTTATAAATTTCAAAGTGTTATTATCATCTGTGTGGAGTAAATTAATATTGTAATCCCCCATTATATAAACTTCTTTATTTTCCTTTGAAACAATATTGGTCAAAGCTATCTAAAAATAAATCAATATTAGAATTTCAATGAAAAGGTCTTCACTACCTTCGATGTGTAAGTCGGGTCTTAATTTTAGTTTAATATTATCACGAATATATAGTGCTACCCCACCCCCTTTACTATGTTTGCGGTCCGAACGATACATTTGATAATTGTCAAGATTATTAAAATAAAGGTGGGGAATTGTTGTGAAGCCAAGTTTCCGATATGCCTATTACAGAAAATGAAAAAAATTTCAGATTGGATAGGAGTAATTTGAATGAATCAAAGTTCTTAAATAAACTCCTGGCGTTTATATGTAATAAACTTAACCCGTTGAAGACGGTAAAGCCCAGTGCGATTCCCCCGCTGGGAACGGTAAAAGTCCTGACAAGCTCAACCAAGCGTGGTTGTCAAGGAGGGGGTGTGGTTGTCAAGGAGGGGGTGTGGTTTACTGCGTTCATAGCCAATCAGCGCCTTGATCGCTTTTGCCGCTGGCTTACTGAATATTCATAGTGTTCGGTGCACGAAACTGCGCGATACCTCATGCATTATTCATTTTCTTGTTTCCTTATTGGCTAGTGCCGACGGAAGTAATGAATAATTTATGAGGTTCCGCTGTCAACACGAATGTTTTTTTGCGCCGGTTGTATTTTACCCCCCCCCCTCTCTCTCTCTCTCTTTAGAAAGAGGGATACGTGGTTGGTGAATTTATACAACATATCATTTCCACCCCATTTTGTTTCCTCCATCTCCATGAAATTCATCTGTTTCATCCTAATTTTCTGCCTGTATTCTTTTTCCGAGAGTAAATACTTTTACTTCCATTCGTCTTTTTTAATTTGATTGTATTTCTTGTCTTCCCCATCCCCCTTCCCTTTGACCCCCTATTTTGTTTTTGTTTTTTTATCAATTCTGAATTCTCGTTGTAGCTTCCTATATCTCACTTATTCACATGATTCATGTCTGCTTTTTTTCGTAAATTTTATTTTGTTGTTCTTTTTTCGTCGTTTATCCATGGGCTATTCTTTTATTTTCCCACATTTTTCTTCATTTATCATAATTATAGTTATTCCTTAATCTTATCCTTCCGTTTTTTCTCCCTTGATTTTTTTCCTTCTTTCTTCGTCTACCAGATTCTATCAGGGCAGCCGAACGTTTTTGAGATTGGTGGGGCCCAAATATGGGAACCATGCAGGGAATGTTACTATTGTGCTACAAAAATAGGCCCTGTTACCGCCGTCGTCGACATTCCCGACAAAAATTTTGTTGACAACCCAAAAACAAGAGCCCCAGGGGGCACGACACTCACCTGAGGTGGATCAATTCACATCTGGTGCATGTTCTCTCTAGCACCACCAGGAGATATGTTAGAAGTTGAAACAACTAGGAGGATGTACATGAGATGATGTTAGAAATGTCATGTATTATTTGAATCTCCTACATCTAAGGATGATTCCCACCAAGTGTGGTTGAATCATACAACAAATCAAGCAAAGAATGTACATTTCCCCTCCGGCAAATTAACCTCGCCCTCGCAGGACCCCTATGGGGCCACCCTGAGAATGTCATGAACAACTCTTTTTATTCATCTTCAAGATGTATATAACACACAAAATATCTAGATAAACTTCTGGTTCTGGAGAAGAAGATGTTTGAAATTTACATAGCTTTTACACTTGGGGGCCCTCCCCCTGGGCCCCCTGGCAGCGCCCCCCCCCCCTCCAGTATGTTACCCCCACAGGGCCCCTATAGGGCCACTCAGAGAAATTTCATGAACAACATTCATTCTTCATCTATAGAGGTATCTCCATACACAATACCAAGTCTGGGCTATGCCTGGTTCTGGAGAAGATGTTTGAAATTTACATAGCTTTTACAATTGGGGGCCCTCCCCCTGGGCCCCCCTGGGGGCCACATGTACCATTTTAGCAACTTTGGGTCCCCTACCCCTAAGGATGATTCCTACCAAGTTTGGTTGAATTCCGATCATGTGTTTTGGAGAAGAAGATCAGAATGTACATTTTGCCTGGCAGCCCCCCCCCCCCTCCAGTATGTTACCCCCACAGGGCCCCTATAGGGCCACTCAGAGAAATTTCATGAACAACATTCATTCTTCATCTATAGAGGTATCTCCATACACAATACCAAGTCTGAGCTATGCCTGGTTCTTGAGAAGAAGATGTTTGAAATTTACATAGCTTTTACAATTGGGGGCCCTCCCCCTGGGCCCCCCTGGGGGCCACATGTACCATTTTAGCAACTTTGGGTCCCCTACCCCTAAGGATGATTCCTACCAAGTTTGGTTGATTCCGATCATGGGTTTTGGAGAAGAAACCACGACGGACGACGGACAAATTTCCATCGCAATAGCTCACTCGAGCCTTAGGCTCAGGTGAGCTAAAAAGCCAATATCGTCGCCGTTGTCGACATTCCCGGCAAGCCCTCAAAAAACAACAAAACAAAAAAACAAAACAAATGGTTCAAAGGACATCGCCGATTGTCGATGTCGTCATCACACACATGGGGGGGGTCCAAATTTTTGTAACACATTTTATATGTCCGATGCAAAAATATTGGGGGCCCCCCGGTTCCGCCGGCCATACATATTATCCTCACAATTCTGTTTTTTTAATGAATTATTCATTTATTTTCAAAAGACATTATTGCGACAAATCATAAAGACATTATTGCGACAAATCATAAACGTGTTTGCATATCATATTTTCTATTTATTGCTTTATATGTATTTAAATAATTCGTCTTATGCTTATTCAAGCTGATTTAACAATGAATGAATTTTCATTCTTATTTTCCAGTCTTATCTTTCATATTTCCTTTCAAACAATATTTCATTAGTAGTCATTATTATACCATCATGATGGGTTGCTGTTATAGGAATTTATTATTTTAGCGAGACTATACGCTTCTCCGAATCATTCTGTATTTTCCCATTTTGTCGCCTTTTCAAGTTATTCAATTTTGTTGATGTATATGTAAAATGATGATTATATTATAAGAAATTAATATTGATAACTTTAGCAGCTTCGTAGTAAGAAAAGGACTACCATTTTCACAGTGCTAATGTGTTTTTTTTTGGCAAAAAACAAAAAATAAAAACAAAACAAAACGATTTTTCTCTTATTATAATCATCTTTACAGAATCGTTTCGTGTGGATTCTGTGTTATCTATTCTCGCGTTTTGTGGGGTTTTTTTGCCGCAGATTATAAGCTCTCATGAAGTGGTCGGAAGACTAATGAATTCACAGAGTTTAAACCTTATAAATCGGTTTGACTTTCGCTAACTTCTAAAGTCTAAATAGGGGAAATGTTCAATAATAATTCCTCTGTTATAAGTGGTACACTGGTACAAGTTTAAATACATATATATATTCGGTATTATTCTTTTCTACAGCCACCAACTTTGATCCGCCTTTGGATAAGAAAGTAATCGATGAGTGTTTTATTATGTTAGATCCTCTCGCCCCCTGGATTGGAGCTCCATTGACAAAATGGGGGATTATCTGGCGTGGCCTTGGCAACCTTCGTTCGTATTTCCTTTGTTCTCATCTGCGATGAAAAGACAGGAAATCCATTCATGCTTTTGAAACCGTTAGAACCCAAGCTGGACTCGGTTTATTGTTTGTAAAGTACGGCGACTAACTGAATATACTGTATGTAGTTCAATAAAATGTGAATAACGCTACTCCTTTATACAGAAAACAATTCAGCAGAGGAAGCAATAATGAAAGTATGATGCTGCATGATGATGAGAAATCGTGAACTCCATAATAAACCTATGAATGTAAAACAAAAAGTAGAAGAAATGTCCCAAAGATTTTCATGTATTTATTTCTAACCTTTTGCTTTTATTTCATTATGCATTTGACATTTAATTTTTTTTTTGCCTCATGAGTTTTGATCATACTCTTTGTTTCCACCTTTCCTCTTGGTGTTTTTTTTTTCTGTTCTGTTCTAAACGAATAGACGAGCACAGATGACGAAATTGTTGTTGAAGAGGGTGAGAGAAATATAAAATAGAGTGTTTATAATGGAGAAGAGACGGTAATAAAGAAGGTCAGAAATGAAGACAGAACAATTGATGAGAAAAGTGTAACAAAAATCCGATCAATGATAAAATAAACTTCCGTGGAAAATATTCAAAAATAAAAAGTTTCTATATGAAAATCAATTCGGTGGCATGCAAAGCTGGAGAAAAAGAACTCGGCACGCGAGTCGAAGTAGTCGATCGATTTAATTTGCATAAACTTTGCAAATAAGGCAGAGATCGAGGGTAAACGTAATTCATATGGAAATGAATAGAGCGTGTGCGCACAAGCCTATTTTGATTGGTCGGTTCTCGGCAGTGAGCCAGAGCGTTGCTATGCGAGTTCGAGTTCAAGAGTTCAAGAGTTCAAGAGGAAATAAGGTTTTGAAACTGTGTTTTCTACCCCAAACCGTTATCATTTCAAAGTAAAACAAAGCAAACCACTATATCAAATTTATAATCATTCGAATCAGTAAGGATATATGTTTATTCATGTAGTAATGAGTGAAATAAATGGTGTAAAAGTGAGCTCGTCTCTTCGATTTTCTCAGACCGCATATATGCGGGCTCAGTCCACGCGCGGGGAAAACTGAGCCCGCATATATGCGGGCTCAGTCTTCAACGGGTTAAGGATTGTGTATACAAATCAACTCCATTGTACTCTCGTTTATTATTAATTGACTCTATTTTATTTGGGGGGGGCTTATTTTTAAGAAATTTATCATGAAAATCTTCTACTGTAAAATACTTTGATTGTAGTATAGCGGAATCTATTAAATCTTGGTCATAATTTTCGTGCCGACTATTCATTCACAGAACCAACTAGAAAGGCCGTCAAAGGCGGCAGACCCACGCCTTAGCGGCGCTATTATTCTTGAAACTGCAGAAATAGATATATTTTTACTGGTTGGTTCCCCTGTCGTGTATAAAAAAAAAGTAAACCCAATATAGGTTTTGTTTTGTTGCGATTATTTTTGTAAGCAGTAGCCATTCAAAGGGGATAACAAGAGGCACATCTCCCCCCCCCCCAAATAAATTTTGCCATATCCAGGTCATAGCTTTGTGTGTCCCCACCCTTGAAAAAAATCTTCTGAAAAAGATATTTTATTATTGAAACATCCCTCCCCTAAAAGTAATTGATTAGACATGTCAGAGAGCGTGGGGTGGTGAGAAAAAAAATGTTAGCAATTTGTATTCAGTGTTCAGTCCAAGGCCGTACGCAGAAATTTTTCCTGGGGGGGCAAGATGATCGCTTTCAAAGGAACCCATAACTTGAAGTCTAAAACCTGATTAAAAAAAAGGATGATTTTGAAATTTCTGGGGGGGCAACTGCCCCCCCCCCGCTGCGTACGGCCTTGGTTCAGTCATGTCAGTGTTAGTAAATGTATTCATGTTCTATCTTTACATTGCAATTGGGGATGTTTTTTTTTCATCGGGCTTGGATAAAATAAATACGACGACAAAATAAGTTGGATCTCGACTTCAAAATGACATGCATGCGAGGCACAGAGCTTTAATACTGACTCAGCTCAGTCACCACCCATCAACAAAGTCAAAGTGTATACTACTGGCGTACATTCGGCGAACCTCAGCCACCAAATTTTGCAAATCCACACGAATTAAAAAAAAATACAGTTTTTGTATATATTTTACAACTACGAAATCCACTCAAACAGACATAAATGAGTTATAAACTAACTCAAATCTCAAATGACAGGACCGTTATAACCCAAAGAAAAAAGTTCAATCCTACTACAGTCAGCCACAGGCACTTCGCGACAGCGCTGTGTATAGTTATGTACGTACAGCTACACAGCCCACTCACTCAGATCATATCAACACACGCGAACACTCGCGAGTGCGATAGACTCACTCACGTCGAACAAACTCACCAGATTTTCACCGAAAACAATTAAAATCACGTACTACACGTCCACCACGTCCACCAGGATAAAATAAATCACAAAAAATTCCACAACAAAGTGGAAAGAACCGGGGAAAACAAACAGAAATGCACAGAAGATAAGAAATAGAGGAGAAATTAGATGTGCCAGGCCTAGGCCGTAGGGTAGCCTGAACTTACTTGTAGATAAAAAAAGGTATCGCGCGCGATAGCTTTTTAGCTATACCGTACGTACCTAGCCTAGCCTAGCCGCTTTCGATTTCGCAGTAGTATACAGTTCAAGCGCGCGAAAAATCCCTTGTTGCTGGGATACGTTGCTTTGAATATTCATTGCAGGCTCGTACGGATTTTAAGTGAAATGGCAAATAATGGGTCTAAAAGTCTTCTAAAATTCATAAACCTGAAATAGATTTTTGGTGAGACGAATATTTCTGCATCGGCAGGCGAAGTTTGGGGTCATCAAACTTTCTAGTTTCTTTCCTGTCACTATCTGAACTGAAGTTCCTATACTTTACTACAGGGTCAAAACTTCAAGGTCACACAGAATTTGCAGGGGTCAACCAATCATCACCAAAATCTAATCGATTCTTTCCTGTCACTTTCTAAACATTCCCTGAAAATTTGGTGCAAATCCGTTCACCCGTTCTCTCGTTATCTTGTACACAAAAAAACAAACAAACAAACAAACAAAAAAAAAAACATACGGAGCCCTTTACATAACCCTGCCGATTTCATCGGCGTGGGTAAAAATACAATCATCTGAAAAAGAAGGGCGATATTGTGACACATGCTGTACTGTGTGTATGTGTGTGAGAGTGTGTGCGTGTGGGCGTGTTTAGCCGTATGTCCGAGGACATTTTCGGACAGAGAACAAAAAAAAATCATGAGAACAATGGTCCTCGGAAGCCGGACAATAGTCCTCGAACGTCGAACAATGAATTTGTGCCTTATTCCGTCGACTGTCCGAGGACGGAGGAACAATAGAGGAACAATACTTGTCCTCGGAAATAAAGCCATACAAGACCTTGTGTGTCTGTGTGTGTGCTTTTGGGTGTGTGCACATGCATGTGAGTGTGTGCAGAGAGAGAGAAAAGAAATAAAAACAGCAACGAATCGAACGAAATCAAAAGGAAAATGAAATCACCGTGGTGATGCTCCGTATCGAGGTAAACAAAAAAAGGAATTCGAAATGCACTGACAAGTTTGATTGTAGCAACAAATATAAGGGTATAAGAATCTAATTAGAACTAGAAATGTGCATTGCTGGGGCCGCGCAATGCTAAATGTATCCCCCGGCACAGGCAGCGATTTGAAGGAGGGACAAAGACCCTCCCCCACCCCCCCCCCCTCAAACAAAAGGATGGTGTAGAAATTAGATACATGTGTAGGTTTCACTAAGACATCTTAATATAAAATTTAAAAGAAATGTGTTGAGAGATATACCAAGATACATACAAAATTTGGAGGGAATCCATCAAGAAATGTGGCCATGCCCTGAAGTATGACCTTTGACCCTATAAAAGACGGAACACTGGTGGCAGCATCACCAAAAACTATAGGTTTTTAGATTACACCAAGAGACACCTTCATGCAAAATTTGAACGAAATCCGTCAAGAAATGCAGAAGTAAGAGTGCAAGAAATGGAAAAATGACCTTTGACCCTATAAAGGATGGAACAATGAGGGCAGCATCACCAAAAATTAAATATGTGTAGATTATACCAAGATACATCTCCATACAAAATTTGAATGAAATCCGTCAAGAAATGCAGAAGTAAGAGTGCAAGAAATGGAAAAATGACCTTTGACCCTATAAAGGACGGAACAATGAGGGCAGCATCACCAAAAATTAAACATGTGTAGATTATACCAAGACACATCTCCATACAAAATTTGAACAAAATCCGTTGAGAAATGTGGCCTGCAGAGTGCACTCACGCCATGCCCTGAAGTATGACCTTTGACCCTATAAAAGACGGAACACTGGTGGCAGCATCACCAAACACTATAGGTTTTTAAATTACACCAAGAGACACCTTCATGCAAAATTTGAACGAAATCCGTTGAGAAATGTGACCGCCAGAGCGCACACAAGAGTACACACAAGACATCTATCAAAATATGACCTTTGACCCTATAAAAGACGGAACACTGGGGGCAGCATCACCAAAATCTATAGGGTTCCAGATTTTACCAAGAGACACCTCCATACAAAATTTGAACAAAATCCGTTGAGAAATGTGACCGCTAGAGCGCACACAAACTATCCCCAAAAATATGGCCTTTTACCCTATAAAAGACGGAACACTGGGGGCAGCATCACCAGAAACTACAGGGGTCCAGATTTTACCAAGATACACGTCCACAGGAAGTTTGAAAAAAATTCGTCGAGAAATGTGACCGCTAGAGCGCACACAAGAATGTGACGCGGTGGCGGCGGCGGCGGCGGCGAAACGCTGCTGAATCCAAAGTATCCTCCGGCATACTGCCGGGGGATACAATTAACAGAAGAAATATATGGGGGAAAAAAAGAAATTGTATATGTTGGCAATGTAATTGGATAAACTTCAAATTCATAATGACGAGAAAAACAATAATAACTAGAAATTTAATTCGTCACTGAAGACGAATTAGGTGATCTGTCTTTTGGTCTTGGTATTTGTGACGAAACACTTAGAATATTGAACGTTAATTTAAACAGAGTTTTGTTTTTCTTTTTGATTCGGCGTTTTTGGAGACACTGTACCATATACTAGTAGTGTGTTAATGGGCGTTGTGGCGTGCGCCTGTAATCCAGCTACCAGTGGAAGTTATAAACTGATTCAGCAGACCCAGGTTCGAGACTGAGTCACGTCTTTCGGATGGTGACGTTAAAGGTCGGTCCCAGACGTAAATAATCATATCTGATTGATACACGTCTGTAAAAACCCAATTACACACACACACAATGTTCAGAAAAACGGCGCTAAGAACGGCTCCGTATCGGTAAGATTGCATCTATGAAAGGGCTAGGCAAGCGCTAGTTGGAACTGAGCTGAAGCATTTGGTCTTTTGTTATTTTCTTAAGTTTTAAATACAGATGTATATACAGTATTAAAAGTTTACTTGATTCTAAATGTAAATTAAAAGAGAGAAGGAGTCAGAAATACTGAAATTGAATTACATGTACATATAACGTCATTGGCAACAATAGTGAAATTTGACTGTTTGCCGATACCATACAACGAAAGAAGAAGAAGAAGGTGTTTGATATTTCGGAACACTCGGTAAGTTGCTGTCGAAAAATCTTTATATGTTAGTATTTTAAATTGAATGATAGTGATGTATTCGTAATTTATGGAAAGAAATTAATTCGGAAAATGTTTAGGTTAATATGCATAGCCTGAAAAATGTGGGAAAGTGAAGAATAAATGCTTAAGCTTTTGCCTATTTTTTTGGCATTCTCGTGAAATAAGCCACTCCGCATTCACTTTGTACATGCAGTTAATTGTATGTTATTGCCTATTACTACTAGGCCTACCTAGTAGTATGACCTGGGGAGCCCCATGTCTGCGCATCTAAGACTAAGGTTTTGATCTGAAAATGAACAAGAATTTCTTTAATATTCCTCTAAAGCTTAATTTTATATAATTCCTGATATTCTGTAAGTCTGCAAAAAATCTCATCAAAATTAGAGCAAGAACAATGCCATTTTCACAAGAAACTGTGGTCGTGTCATTTCAACATTAAAAAAACAATGGTGCCCATGTCTGCGCGCTCATTCATTTTACACGCAGTTCGGGAGTTTTGACGTGAAAGACAACATTTTATGGCTTGTGAATAAAATGTCTGAAATAAGACCGTTTTTCATTATTTTGACTCGTTTTTTGCATGAATACCTATCGCTATGATAAAGATGAAAAGTTTGTGTTCGTTGCGTGTTTTGATTTATTAGAATCGCGCAGTTACGCATGTGCGCAGACATGGGCACTGCGCAAACTTGGGCACTCTAGCCATACTAGGCCTAGTATGATAAAATTGCCTGTTTGTAGTTTATTTCGGGGGAAAAAAGACTTTCATTGAAGTTATCATGAATAGTGTTTTTAAAACTGGAAAATTATTTTCTTTTTTAAAATATTTTTTTCTGTTTGCCTCATTTACAGATCCTGTGAACCAGTTGTTGGACCTTGTTTATGTTACTTTGTATTGTAGTTTTGTCTTGTCTTCTGTTTTGTGTCTCTGCCAGTTGGACAAATCTGACACCTATTAGCACACAGTAGTGGCTTCTCATCACCTTCAGGTGGGATTGTCAGCTTCTGTGGTAGGTGGAAGTGAGGAACCATCTGGTTAGAGTTTTGAATACTAATATATTTTTTGTGTTGTAATTGTATTTTTTATGCTAACAGTTGGCGATATCCTTGCCCATTATAAGCAGTATTGGCTGCCCACAATTGTCAAGTGGGATTTGTCACATATTGCGGTGGGTTGAGGTGGAGTACCATCTGTTCAGAACGTTCAGACTGACTACTAACACCTGACATATTGACAAATTGTCAGGCATTCAGTTCAATTCGATTCAAAATCTCTTCAATTTCAATCTCTTCAATTCAACTCCATTCAATTCAGTGCTGACAGTTGGCAATATCCTTACTCATTGTAAGCAGTATTGGCTGCCCACTATCATCAGGTGGAATTGGTCACATATTACGGTGGGTTGAGGTGCAGAACCATCTGCTCAGAACGTTCACTTAGAAATCAAAGATCAATGCAGTAATCAGAAGCTAAAATCAATAAGTCATACCACTCTAAATTGAAGTAAGAGAACAACATTGAGAAATAGAAGTGAGTTTGAATAGTTGGAAAGAGAGTAGGAAAGACACTTGGGTCAGAATCCATTTATAACTAATCTAGAAATACAGCTAAATTCCATTTATAAAGAAGAGAGTAAAAAAGAAATTTTTTGAGGAAATACAGGATTTTTACAAAAGCAAGTAATTTTGGGTCCAGAAATATAAGTCTACTTTATTGACGAAAGACAGATCAAAACGAAATTGGGTCAGGATATAAAGTGAGCTTGTTTGCAGAGAGTAAGAAAGAAATTAGCAATTTTGGTACGGTACATATAAGCCTACAGTACATTTAGGCTATTATAAAGCTACTCATAATTTTGATAAAGAGCGCCATCTTGAGACAAAAGCATTATAGTTCCTTACACAGTACAAGTGTATAAATCTAGGCTATTGATATACCATAGAGCAGTAAAATCAGAATTGATTTTATTATTTGCTAGATAAATCTATGTACCTACCTATTTGCTAGTCTTCCGACTACGCAAGCCATTCGAGTAATTAAAGTCACGACAGTGCATATACCCCCCCTAGGATCACGCCTTCCTCTGTGCACGTACGCATGACGCGCGCACACAATCCTCCTCTTTACGAGCAGCCTCAGACAAACTTTGACATGTTGCTAGGCAAGGAGTGGGGTAGGAGGGTGGGACATAGGTAGGTACATAGATTTATCTAGCAAATAATAAAATCAATTCTGATTTTACTGATTTACTACAATAAATCAATGTACCTACCTATTTGCTAGACCAGCACAGATTCAAATGGGGGGCATGTCCCAAGAGGAAGGTCAACAGGAACCCAAGGATGACGTTGCAGCTTGCAACGTCTTGTTAGAAAAAGACTCTTCAGACAGAACATCTTTTAAATAAAAAGATGTGAAGGACGTGGAGGAACGCCAGTAGGCTGCCCTCATAATGTCCACTAGGGGCACCCCTTGGAAAAGAGCCCAAGAGGCACTGATGCCCCTGGTATCGTGAGCACGGGGCTTCCCATCAGTCAATAGGGCCTCCGGCCCAGCTGCCTGGATCGCTTCGACTATCCATCTAGAAATGGATTCTCTGGAAGCGGCGGAAAAGGGCTCTCGAGTGATGACAAAAAGCTGATCACTCTTACGAAGAGTCTTAGTCCTATCTAAATACCATTTCAAGGCCCTCACCGGACACCAGACCTTATCCTCCTGCACTGAGGAATGGTCCGACAGCGGTCTAAGAAAAATCTCAACTGGTCCAGAGGAAGCAGTCTGATTTTTGGCAATAAAGGAGGGCTTGGGTATAAGTCGCACACCATGGTTTTCCCAACGGATGTGACCCGGTGTTATACACAGAGCATGAAGAGTACTCCTCCTCTGTGCCGAAGCAATAGCGACTAAAAATAGCGTCTTGACCGTTAAATGGTGAAAGGACGCTTTACCCAAAGGTTCAAAAGGTGGCTTCGCAAGCACGTCAAGGACCTTGGGTAGACTCCAAGAAGGAGTCAGGCTACGAGTTGATGGACGCTGCAAGAAGAAGGAGCGAGTCAACCTAGCCAAAAGAGGGGAGTTGGAGACTCCCGAACCATCAGCAAAACCAACGTGGACGGCGGCAATAGCCGAACGATAGCCACGTATGGTTGAAATCGATCTACCCTTATCGAAAAGGGAGATCAAAAAATCGGCAATAACACCGATAGGGGCTTCACGTGGCGAGACACCCTGATTCTCGCACCAAGAAAAGAAGGCCCCTAGACGAGAGTTGTAGAGATCTCTAGTGGAGTCTCTACGGCTTCTCATTACAAACTGGGAGGCCCTTTCGGAGAGCCCCGAGTTTCTGGCGTCTTCCCCAACAACGGCCAGGCAGTCAAGTGGAGGACCGCTGGGCGTTGATGAACAATCCCCGAGAGGGGTTGAATTATCAAATCCTCCCTGAGAGGAAGGGGAAACGGCTGGCCGGCCAGGAGACTCAGCAGGTCTGGAAACCAATGTCTCGCTGGCCAATGTGGAGCTATCAGCAAGAGCCAAGCCCTGTCCTCCTTGACCTTCCTCAAGACCTGAGGGATCAGAGGAATGGGGGGAAAAGCGTACCCCCGGATAGCTCCCCAATGGAGGGAAAAGGCATCCATCGCCCACGCCTCCTGATCCCGAACCCGCGAGCAATACCTCGGGAGTCGGTGATTGAGGGTGGAGGCGAACAGATCGATCTCCAGAGGACCCCACACCTCTAGGAGAAGAGCAAACACCTCCGGATGAAGAGTCCACTCTGACGGGAGGCATTTGCCCCGCGACAGAAAATCCGCGATCAGATTTTCCTGACCGGGAATGTAGGAGGCTACCGGAATAATGTTCATAGACCGGCACCACCTCCACAACTGGGCAGCTAAGGTGTTCAGAGAGGAAGACCGAGTGCCGCCTTGGCGATTGATATAGGCAGCTACTGTGACATTGTCCGTAAGAACGAGTACAGTGCGACCAACAAGACCGGGCCTGAAATGATGAAGAGACAGGCTGACCGCCATCATTTCCAAAACATTGATATGGGGCATAACTCTCAAGTGAGACCAGTCCCCTGAAATCATCTCGCCCCGGCAATGACCGCCCCAACCGAGAAGGGAGGCGTCTGTCGTCAGAGAAACTGACGGAAGAGGTGTACAGAGAGGCTTGCCTTGGGCAAGAAACGAACTGTTCGACCAGGGGGCGAGAAGGAGCTTGATATCTCTTGGGAGTGGAATCCACCCCAAAAGAGAATCTTTGCCCGGTCTGTAAAACTTGAGGAGGTGCCTCTGAAAGGGCCTCATCAACAGCCTGCAGTCTGGTAAGACGTCGACTAGACTGGCCAGATAGCCCAGGAATTGAAGCCATTGTCTGGCTCTGACCCTGCGGGCTACTCGCAATGACCGTGCGGTCATGGTGATAGTCCGAATTCTGTCCCGACTGGGGCGGGCAAGCTGATTCGGGATATCTATCTCCGCACCCAAGTACACCGGGGTACGTGTGGGAGATAATTCCGATTTTTCCCAGTTTATCAGAAAGCCTAAGTCTTGCGTTAGTCGCAGTAAAAGGCATAACTGATCCAACAGGAGGGACTCTGAGTTTGCAACTAGGAGCCAATCGTCTAGATAGACGAATAATCGGAGGCCGCGATTCCGTAGAAACGCGGCCAGGGCCGACACTATTCGAGTAAAGACTCGAGGGGCCGGCCTCAGCCCAAAGGGCAGGGCACGAAATCGAAACGTTTCGCCCTGGAACGCGAATCCCAGCAAATTTCTCGACAGAGAGTGAATGGGAATGTGAAAGTACGCGTCTTTGAGATCGAGGGAGATCGCAAGGTCGTCCCGCTTGATCAAGGGCAGAATAGATGCCAAGGTCTCCATGCGAAAATGCACTGGAGGTATAAACCTGTTGATTCTTTTCATGTTTAGAATCATACGTAAACTTCCCGAGCGCTTGGGAATGACAAAAATTGGGGAGAGACAGAGATGAGGATGATCTCTCGCCCTTTCTACAGCGCCCTTTCCCAGCAGCGTGGTGATCTCTGAGGAGATGTGCTGCTGGAAAAGGGCTGACATTGGAGGCGGGCGGATTCTGATGGCGCCGTTTGGAATCGGCTTTATCAGATCTATGTAAAAGCCGTCGCGCACGACGGATAGTACGAAGGCGTCGCCGGAGATTGCCTCCCAAACTGGGAGGAATCTCTGGAGCCGCCCGCCTACACTGTCCACAAGCACTCGGGGTAAGGTATCAAAAGGCCGACTTGGGCCTGACCGTGCCCTTGGCGGCGGTCTTACGCCCCCCTCTTCCTCTCGCCGAGCCTCTACCACGGTTGCTCAGGGTAGGGGTCTCAACCCGAGGGATAGTCACAGTCACTCGACGATTTGAGCGGTTAGCGCCTGTAGAGACCGACTTAGACTTCGGAAAGGACCGAGCAGGCTGAGTGGGCAAGAATTGTCTGGCCATCTCTTTTGCCTGTTTGCGACCCTCTATCTCTTTGAGGAAGACCTCGTTAAACTGGCCCCCAAAGAGTTTGGGATGAGAGGAAGGGATACCCCGCAAGAGAGGCGGGATGTCTTTCTCTAGCACTCCCAGTGTGGAGAGCGCCAGCTTGCGGCGTTGATGCGTAATGTCAATCGCCGCTGATGAGAGCTGAGACCACTGAAGTCCAGCTAACAAAAGCAGGAGTTCATCCAACAAATTGGAGTCCCCCTCGGTCACATTCAGTTCAACTGATCTGGCCCGAAGGCGTAACAGTGAACCCAGGTACACCGAAAGCCTTAAGCCCGACCTGACTTTGGTTTCAAAGTTCACTAGGGGCTTCTCGGCGGATCTATAGGACTGAGACTTGAAATTGATATTCAAACGTTGTCCCATACCCATAATTTCCTGGGATAAACCCTTGGCTGAAAAGAAGCCCTGGGTATCATCCCGATAGAAAGAGAAGGCACTACCAAAGGGGCGTCGGGTAGCCCGACCCGCATCGGCGAGTGCCTCCCTATCCCCATACTCCTGTTTGAAGTCCTCTGTAAGAGGAATACCAGGAGACGGGCCATGCTGTCTGAATAACAGCGATGGCTGATCACTGTCCGACTGGACTTGGGGGAAAATTTCTGGCATATACTTCTCTAACAGGGCCTTGGCATCTGCCGCCATAGCCTGACAAGGCTGGGGGTCGTAGCCGGCCTGAGATTCTGAAACAGACGGGGTAGAAACCTGCGAGACAGAATCAATTTCGGGAGAAGTAGTCCGGTGGGGAAAATCCCATGGGGGTGGATATGCCCACGGACCAGTGACAGACTCCTCCCCCGGCGGGGCTCCGAGAGCCGCAGGCACGGGAGGAGTAGGTCGAGAAACCGCATTCGGACAAAATTGTCCCAGGTTCTCATGAATATCGGAGACCGGGAAAACACCGGGGTCCGACTCGGGAACATCCTCCATCACAGTGACAACTGACTGGGGAGAACCCGTCTCAGTAGCCGGCAGCGTCGGGGGATTAGTATCCCAACCATGCTGCTCAGCAAAGAGTCTCATTAATCTGAGCAGCTCAGATTGAGAGTCGGGGGGAAGAGAGGGCTGAGCCTTCTTACCCGACTTGGGTTTATCCTTGGATTTACCCTTCTTGGCTTTAGGCTTCTTAGCGGGGGTGTGAGCCACCGTAATAGAAGGCCGTTTAGAAGCACGGGAAGTGTTAGGTTGCAGTATAAAAGCCTCACTACTGAAATTGTCCGGGCCGGGCTCCCCAGTGGGGAGAAGTAATTCGGCCGCAACTCTAGGGACTGTGCTTCCCCGACCAGAGCCCCGATTCGCATTGACTGCCGGGGAGTGGACGGGCTGCTGCATTGCAGCACTGCTGGAAATAGCACCCGGAGCACTGACGTTGGCCAGTGGCTGGCGGGAACCAGCAGTCTTCCGCTGCGAGAACCTGCTCGAGGAGGAGGTCTTCTTAGCGGGATGCGGATTTACGTTACCGGCTGTAATTCCCCCAGACACACCGACGGTGGTCGGATGTCGGGGGAAGCCAGTAACACTGGGTGAAATCTCGCTAGGCACCCCGACGGTGGTCGGGGGTCGGCAAGACCCAGTAACATCATTAGCTGACCGCTTAGCGGTCTTACCAGTTAATGCCCCCTCCAGGCTCCCGACGGTGGTCGGGGGTCGAGAGGACCCGGTAATACTAGCTACCGCCCCCCCAACTGCAGACGCGGTGGTCGTGAGTTGGAGGGAGCTAGAATTGCTAATGACGGGTGTTCGGTCCGAAGACTTATGAACACCTAACTTACCTATACAGCCTGTCTTGCTTGACGCTCCCGGTACAAAAATACCAGAGCGAGCAGACAGACTGACGCCCTTACCTCCCCTAACCATCGTGTTTGACTCGCTGGTAGGCGAGCGAAACACAGAGGTCTCCAACACACTCACTGGGCTGACGCCCTTATAAGTGAGAGTAGTGGACGGGAGGGAAGAAGAATTGGAAGAGCCTGGAGGTAACCAAGACCTCGATTGCTCTTCCTCCGAAGAACTCATTATCACCTGTAAGGAGATATAAAAGAGTCAACAATAAACAATTATAAAGAAAAGGGCGTACAAAGCGAGAGTGAAACGGAATGGAATTTTCCCGCGCAATGTGTGGAAAATTCCATTCACGCACTACGAACAAAAGAACACTCTCGTAAGGGTATATGCACACAACAGCCACACACACGAGACACCAACGAAACGTTACAGGGCTGAGCGCCCGGCAAAACGCCAAAGCGAATGCCCTGGGCTACTATACGAAAGAGGTGAAAAGTGAGGTATGAATATAAGCTCAAATATCACCAAAATAAATACGTGACAGACATAAACCGACACTAAACAGATAATAAACAAGTCTAGGACGGAAATATTGGCAAAAGTCACCCAAAACCGCGCTAAAAGAGTAGCAAACTCTGAATTTTTGCGCAAGATAGTGACTTAGCTGCAACTCTTTAGGCTGCGAGAAGGAAAGAGGGGGATTGTGTGCGCGCGTCATGCGTACGTGCACAGAGGAAGGCGTGATCCTAGGGGGGGTATATGCACTGTCGTGACTTTAATTACTCGAATGGCTTGCGTAGTCGGAAGACTAGCAAATAGGTAGGTACATTTATTTATGGCCGCGCCCATAGGATTTGCTCTGCGTGCAAATTAGCTCCCGAAATCGCGAAAATCAAAACTATCCTCCTTGACAATGGTTACCCTGAGCATGTTATATCTCGCACCATAACACGGACGCTGGAGGCACAATCCAAATCTGACACCAGATTTGGACCTGCCAAATGCCCCGTGTATCTCAAACTACCCTGGAGGGGTAAGGTATCTGACAAATACGCCAGTCAGATCAAACACGCAGTGTCACGTTGCTATTACGCGGTTTCGACACGCATTGTGTTTTCTACACACAGGATGCTACCGTCAACTAGCAAGGATGTACTACCCACCCCCCACTTGAGTAATGTTATTTACCAATTTCAGTGCCGGTGCGATGCCAGGTACGTGGGCCGTACTTCTCAGCGGTTGGCTGATCGCATTAAACAACACATTCCCTCGATTATTCGGAACCGTACAACCAATCAGCGCACGCAGCCCGTCCGTGCCTGCAAATCTGAAATGCACGCTAACAGACCAAAGATAGCCAAATGCGATTCAGCGATTGGTCTCCACTTGCTGAACAATCCAGCTTGCGCACAAAGCTATGCCGACGATCAATTCTCAATTATGTCCCGGGCCAGAAGCTCAGCGCATTTACGCTTTCTGGAAGCTGCTTATATCCAATCGCAAGAACCTCTTCTGTGCAGACAAAAGGAGTTCGTCCAAGCTTTGCGATTGTTCTGAAATTACGGCGTCTAGGTTGCGTCCGGGTTCACCGAGTATAATATAGTTGATTTCAAGTAATTTGTTTTATACCTGCGTGATAACCTGATGAGTGCAGGTCGAAAAGCTTCGTTATCATGTCTCTTTTTCGTGCCATATTGAAAGTCTGATATTAGTAAGGATTCATAATTCACAAGAGTAATTTTATTAAGCAATAAACTTTTGGAGTAAGGAATATATACACAACATTATATCAACATTAGAAATCTGTTAAGAGAAAACTCTAACTTGTTTACCTGTAATTATTAACTGGAATCATTGCAAGTTTTGTATTACAAGCAAAATTTACCATGATGGATACAATTGAATTTAAGGAAGTACTTGATGAAATCTTAGATATACTGACTAGTTGTGCATTGGTGACCAACCCAGAGCTTAATGAATGTAGTGTCTGTAGCAATGAAATCAAAGAAATTGAAAGTGATGCAACATGTGAGTGAGTGTTGTAATAAGCATTTTCATGTGACATGTATGGGATTCCCTTGTGAAGACAGACTTACTGACCAGAGATTGATTTGGATTTGCTCATGCTGTGGTAGTAACAACACTGGTCATCGAATCTTTGACAAAGTATATATCCCATCTCATTATAACAGATATGAGCCTCTCAACATGCTTGCAGATGAGGAAAACTTTGAACAACTGGAACCAATCAAGAAACAGAAAACGAGAAAAAATGGCAGATCAAACAAGAGGTATGTTAAAGGACGAAAGAGCACTGTGTTTACAGAGAAAGAAAGTAAAAATGACATGAGAAGTAGCGAATGTAACAGATCTAAACCTGATCCTGTAGCTAAGGAAATTGCTTTTCAAGCCAGAGATGAAAACCTACAGAGAGAGGAATCTGATGATGAGTGGGTAACTGTGAAATCAAAGAGAATAAAATTAATGGAGAAAAGAAAGGAAGCAAGATCACATTCCAAATCAAGAAATGATTATGGACCAGACAAAAAACACATGAGATCAATCAATGGTGTATTCTTGGAACCGGGTGTGACTTACATTGGGAGAGCAATCAAGATTTTCCAGACAAGTCGTAACAGAAAAAATAGAAACCAGAAGAAAGAAGAATGTAAGAGAAAGGAAAATGTGAATAATGTGGAGAAAGATGTCAGTTTGCAATCTTATACAGAAAGTCTGTTAGATGTATACGCATCTTGTGTGAAGTCCCCACATTCAATGAACTTGTACAATGAAGCCTGTGAGGAAATTGAAAGAATGCAAAATCGATCTTGGGCTGATGTAGTTGATAATTTGTCTCCATTGCCAAGAACAGTATCTGATGTTGAAACTGATGCACGCACTTGTAACCTTTTTGAACAGATGAAGGAGTTACAGAGATACAAAGTCTATGCTGGTGGAAAGAAAAGGCAACCTCAAGGAAGGAACAAGAAGGGACAGTTTGAAAAGAAGAACAAAGGTACTGATGAAAGGAAGTGCTTTGATGTGTCCAAGATGTGTAAACATGAAGACAAAAGGGAATCAATCAACGAAGAGTTGAGTGATAATGAATTTGTAAATTCTTGTGATAAGGGACCTGTTTCAAATATCCTGAAGAATACTGATACATTGATTAGATTAGACCAAGAAAATGGAATAGGCCTAGACTTGAGAGATGCGAATGACAAACATGATCGAAAGATATGTGCAGATGAAAGTGATCAAGAAGATGCATATGCATATCCAAAGGACGAAAAGTCAGACCGGCATATTTGCAATATGGCAAACAAGACTTGTGCAGATAGAGTTATGCAATCTGATTCAGAGATTAATCTTGAAGAAAGTGAGGATAGTGGCATTGATACAGTAGTCAAACGTACCTATGGACAAAATTATATAGAATCTGATACAGACGCATGTCTTGAATGTGATTTAGTACTACCCAGCAATTTGGTTGAAAGTGAAAAGTCAAGTCAGTGTATTAGTACAAATGACCTAAATGACAATACATGTCATGATGAAATTATTCCAGACTTAGTATTGAATGAAAAGATCAGCAATACATGTGATGAAGAAAAACAACTTGATGATCATTTTCTTTCGACAAATTCCTTGGAGTCTCTTTCAAAGCCACAAGTTAAAGAGGAAATTATTGAAGAAGCAAATCAAGATACTATGTACAGCTGTTCTGATGAATCAGGAGAGGAAGTAGAATTTATATCGGATCTTGGAATGTGTGATAGACCAGACAAATTTTTCACATTCTCACCTCTTGAGATAAATGACAAACAGAACCTATGTACAAAAATGAACATTTCCTATAGAGGTAGAAGCTATGATGGAAGGATAAATAGACATGAATTTATCGGAGTTCCTTCACGTATCAAAAAAATAAGTGGTGATGGCAATTGTTTCTTTCGTGCAATTTCATATGTCATTTCTGGAACTGAATCTAATCATGCAATTTTGAGGAATGCTACTGTAAAACATTTATTAAAAACCAATGATATGTTCAAGAATACATTGGGAAGAGAGTTCAGAACTGTCAGAGAATATGTTTTGGAAAGGAGAATAATTGAAGATGGAACTTGGGCTACAGACACTGAAATAAGTGCATTGGCAAATTTAATTGATATCGATATCTATTCCTACAACGATCAAGTACCATGTTGGCAGTTGTACTCGGCAAAGAAACCTGGAAGAATAAATGTTCAAACATCTGACAAGGGAATTCACATACAATACACTGATAATGTTCATTTTAATGTTGTGGAATCTGTCAACACTGTCATTGTCGATTCATTAGAGCAGACAAGAATAACAAATGATGAAAGTGTAACAATCAATACAAAAATAAGACAAATTGCACAAGGAACTTTCAATCAAGGCCATACAAGATTTGGTTATTCAGCAGGAAAGCAATGTGTTGCCAATTCATTATCTGCTCTGTTATATAGCAAAGTGAAAAGTGCTAATGATTGGAACAGCGAAGATTTAGACAGGATTCTGATTAATGGTGATGAATTGTATCGTTTCATAAGGCATTTTGTTTCACGTGAGCAAGAATATCTATTAATTTCTGATCTACCTGAACACTTGGAGACATATGACGAATTATTTGAGATTAAGTGTTGTGAATCAGTCAGTGGATTATTAGATGGAGATGAAAACATTTTGGCTCAATGTCTATCACTGCCATTGAAACAGGCACTTGAAAGAGAACTTTGTAATGATTCTGATGCATGCTTTTTAACTTTCGGTGGCAGTACTTTTATGATTATATCAAGTCAAGATGGTTATTTCATATTTGATTCTCATTCCAGAAACAGACGTGGATTGTTGAGTGACGATGGACACAGCGTTCTTCAATATACTCCAAGCTGGGAAGGTGTGTACAAACATTGCATTAGATTAGCAAAGACAATGGCATGTTCTATGAATACTGAATATGAAGTTACTGGTGTCTATGCCAAAGCATTTTCGAGTAGAAATGAAACATTGAAAGGCTATCCACAGTTACAAAACATTTCTGTCGATCAAAGTACATTATCAAACGTGCTTAGTGAAAGCTCTCAATCTTGTATAGAATCTGAAGATCCTGATGAAATTCAAAGATTGGATCAGAGTATTCCTGAACAAAAAGTGATCAGCAGTCCAGATTTGTGCCTTATGAAAGGACATGATTCTGTCAAAACAGAACACATGAATGAAGAGAAAGGAAATTCCAAGAATCATATAAAATGTGGAAATGACTGTGATGAAGTAAATGTAGTGGACAATGTTCAGAATTCCAATGCAACCTTGGGCAGAAAAAGAAAGTTGTGTAACCTCGAAAATAATGTCAAAGTAGATGATCTTTGCAAGGAAGTCAAAAAAATTAAATTGGCAAAAACGAATGAAAATGCAGGGACAAATATCAAGCAGGGAGAGAATGATGAAACGAAAAGTGTTAAAAATGCTGGCTTTTCAAAGAAAAAACATCAAAGGAAAAGTGTTGAGCAGATTAGGAAATTGACAAAAGAGCATATGAGAAAAAAAACGAGCTTTGGCCAAGGAAAGGGAAAATAGAAGTGACGAAAAAAAGCATCATACTGCAGACCTATGTAAAAAGAAAAAAAAGATTGCAAAGAAACAGAAATATCATTCTGATCTTATTTTGAAAATAGAAAAAATAAATCGTATGAAACAAAGATACAAAGAAATGAAAGGCAATAATTCTGTGATTCAAAACAAAAAATACAAACAAGATCTAAATTTTAAGAAGAAACAAGTCACTTCTATGAGAAACAAATACCACTCTGATGCACAGTATAGGAAGCAAATGCTTATTACAAATAGACAGAAATATACGATTGATAAACAATTCAGAGACAATGTTAAAAGATGTATGAGAAGTAGCATAAGAAACAGATATCAGAATGAGAAGAAGTTTAAGGAAAAGCAAAAGGCTAATATGAGAAATATCATGAGTAACAGATATCGGAATGAAGAAAACTTCAAGAAAAAGCAAAAGGTTACTATGAGAAACAGATATCGAAATGAAGAAAACTTCAAGAAAAAGCAAAAGGTTACCATGAGAAACAGATATCGAAATGAAGAAAACTTCAAAAAAAAGCAAAAGGTTACTATGAGAAATATCATGAGAAACAGATACCGGAATGAAGAAAACTTCAAGAAAAAGCAAAAGGTTACTATGAGAAACAGATATCGAAATGAAGAAAACTTCAAGAAAAAGCAAAAGGTTACTATGAGAAATATTATGAGAAACAGATATCGGAATGAAGAAAACTTCAAGGAAAAAAAGAAAATTCTTTCCCAAACTAGATATAGAATGAAAGATATAAAGCAAAATAAACTGATAAGTTTAAAAATGAAGTATAAAAAAATAGGAAAGTATAGACAGAAAATTATTGAACTGAATTGTAAAAGAGCGCTAGCTAAAACATTAAGAATGTCGGAGTTTGATAATGTACTACAAGAGTTTAGGAAGATTATTTGTCATGGCCCACAATATGTTTGCTGTGTGTGCTTTAAACTTCTCTACAAAAACCAAGTAGTTAAATGTATAAAAAGCAATTACAAACTTCAGACATGTATAAGTGAAAGATATTTGCATGTTTGCAATTCAGAATGCAGATCAGAATGTGAAATCAACCACTCAAGTAGATCAGCATTATGGATATGTTACACTTGTCACAGAAAGTTGCAATCTGGAAAAATACCTGGAGAAGCGAACATAAATAATTTACAAGTACATGAAGTCCCAGAAGAACTTGGCAACTTAAACACTTTAGAACAGCATTTGATTGCACTAAATATCCCTTTCATGAAGTTGATGGCTTTGCCTAAAGGTGGTCAAAATTGTGTCCATGGTCCTGTAGTTTGCGTCCCTTCAAACACTTATGAAACTGTACAGATATTGCCTAGACCACAAACAGAAGATCAGTTGATCCGTGTTAAACTGAAAAGAAAATTGTCATACAAAGGTCATTATGAGTACAAATTTGTAGATAAATCTAAATTGATAAATGCTCTGCAATATTTGAAAACGAATAATAAGTATTATGATAAAGTTGCTGTGAATGAAGAATGGGAAAATTCAATGGAACTAAATGAAAAAGATAATGAAAACGAAGACGAAGTGGAAACCTCTGGTAAAGCTCGTTTATCAAAATATTGGAAGGACATGGAAGAGCAGTTGGATAACATATTGATGAAAGACAAAAATGATATTGAAAGCATACAAGACAAAATCAAATTACTCCCAAAACTAGATGACAATGATACTGAAGATGATATGGAGGAACGATTACATGGAATTCATTTAGATACCTGTCTACAACCAGTTGATATCGGGCAAGAAATTTTAGATCAGTATTTTGATGACATAATATGTTGTGCTCCTTGCGAAGGGAAAAGTCCTATATCGATTCTGCAAGATGTGAGTAATGAAGCTAAATGTTTTCCAGTATTATTTCCTGAAGGTCAACCGACATTCCACGATAAAAGAGATGTTAAGATAACCTTGGGACGCTATCTGCACAATCGATTGATGCATGTGGACAAGAGATTTGCTCAAAATACAGATTACATCTTTTATGCACAGTATATATATGAGATTCAACAAGTTTTGTCGCAAGTTTCCATTGCATTGAGACAAAGTCGAAGCAAAAAGTATGACTCATCGTTAATTACTGTTTCAGATTTGAAAAATGCTGAAAATGTTCAAAATATTCTAAAATCAGACAAGGGATACAAATTTCTCAAGCAAATTCGTGGAACACCACCATTCTGGCAAAGGACACAAAAAGATATATTGGCAATGGTACGACAACTTGGCAAGCCAACATGGTTCGCATCATTTTCATGTGCTGATATGAGATGGCCAGAAATAATCAATACATTGCTTAGACAAAATGGAGACAGCAGGAAATCAACTGAATTAGATTGGGCAGAAAAATGCAACCTTATAAAATCAAATCCTGTAACAGTAGCAAGAATGTATGACAAAAGATTCCACACTTTTTTGAAAAATGTAATCTTGTCTTCAGCTGCACCAATTGGGAAAATATCGGATTATGCACTACGTCATGAAGTACAAATGAGAGGTGCCTTTCACACACATGCTTTGTTCTGGGTTGAGAATGCTCCACAGTTGGGAATTGATAATGATGATAAAGTCAGACAGTTCGTAGATAAGTATATTTCCTGCAAAAAACCTGATGAAAAAGAAGACCCGGAACTACATGAAATAGTTGGCTCCGTTCAACAACACAGTAAGAAACATTCAAAATCTTGCAAAAAGAAAGGAACTGCATGTAGATTTAATTTCCCAAGACCACCCTCTGAACGAACATTCATTATAAAACCTGTTGAAGATAATAAAGCTAATAACAGGAAAGTGAAACGTAAAGCTAATGATAACAGGAAAGTAAAACATGAAGTAAAGGATGAGAGTCAACCAGAAGTTTCTGAAAATGCTGAAACCAATGCAAAGGAGTTGTTGAATTCTGTCAAAGATGCATTAACTGATGGAACAGAATATGAAAATGCAAGGCATCTCTTTGAAAAACTTGACATCACCCAAGATCAGTTTGAGAAGGCACATAATGAAATTGCATCACAGGAAAGTGTAATCATTAAAAGAGAACCACGAGATGTATGGATAAATCAGTTCAATCCAAATTTGCTTCGAGCCTGGAATGCTAATATGGATTTGCAATATGTAACAAATGCATATGCATGTGTAGCATACGTTGTGTCGTATATGTCAAAGGCTGAACGAGAAATGGGAATGCTCTTGAGTCATACAGTATCTGAGATGAAAGAAGGAAATAAAGATGCCAAAGAAAGCATGAAAAAACTTGGTCAAGTGTACATGCAGAATCGTGAAGTGTCTGCTCAAGAAAGTGTCTATCGTGTTTGCAGTCTCAGACTGAAAGAGTGTTCTAGGAAAGTGGAATTTATTCCTGTTGGACCTGACCCTGTAAGATTGAGTTTACCGTTAAATGTGATAACAGACCAGACTGTGATGATGATGATGATCAAAATATTTGGATGCATAGCAAACTTGATAGATACAAAGGTAGACCCAGAAACCCAGAATTCAATAGCATGTGTCTTGCAATGTTTTGCTCTCGGTATAGAATCTTAACTGCTTCTCAGGTAAAAAGTACAAAGAGTAAAAATATTTTCAAACTAGATAACAATTTAGGATATATTCAGAAACGCACACGCTCTAAAGATGCAGTTGTAAGGTATCCCAGATTCTCCCCCACCATATCGCCTGATAAATACTATTTGAGCATATTACAACTCTTTCTGCCACATGTTCGAGATGACCAATTAAAGCCTCCAGGATTTGAAACATTTCAAGAATTTTATGACACAGGTTCTGTGAAATTACATGGATGTGAATTAGAGAAAGTCAGCTCAATTGTGTGTGCTAATCGAAAAAAATTTGAAATAAATTCTGAATCAATTGATCAAGCACAAGAGCATTTAGAGCAGTTTGGTATCAAGGAAGATGCATGGGGCCTTTTATGTCCAGAGAGTGAACTAGAACGACTTGAACATCCCAGGCAAAAAGTAGATGTTGAAGATCATGATGAAGATCTTGCTATTCCTGATTTAAAGGACAATCCCTCAAAAGATAATTACAACATAGAATTTTCCTCAGTGAAAATATCCAAAGAAAATAGGCATTGTATGATAAGATCTTTGAATGAAAAACAGAGCATTGTCTTTTACAAGATTCGACAGTGGTGTTTAGATAGAGTTAATGGAAAATTTGTTGAACCATTTCACGTATTCATTACTGGTGGTGCTGGTACTGGAAAGAGTCATTTAGTTAAATGTCTTTACTATGAAGCGACACGCATACTAGCCCGAATGTTGCATCAGCCTGATGATGTCTCAGTATTGAAATTAGCCCCGACAGGAGTTGCTGCCTACAATATAAATGGTCATACTATACACAGTGCTCTTTCCATTCCAATTAAAGCTCAAATGCCCTATCAGCCACTTAGTGAAGAAAAAATAAGTGTTCTTCGCAATAAACTAGCTCAATTGCAAATTTTAATCATAGATGAAGTATCAATGGTAGATCAGAAATTAATGTGTTACATCCACAGCCGCTTCCGACAAATAAAGCAGTCACGTGATCACACTCCTTTTGCTGGTATATCAGTTATTGCTGTTGGAGACATGTATCAGTTACCTCCTGTCTTTGGAACTCCTGTCTATAAAGATACACTAGAAGGTGCATTGTGGAATGATAATTTCAAGAAAGTAGAACTTGAGGAGATAATGAGACAAAAAGATGATGCTGAATTTGCTCTTCTCTTGAATAGATTACGCATTAAAGAAGATAAGGATATTCTCAGTGATGAAGACATAGCTATGCTAAAGAGTTGTGAAACTGGTGAAATATGCGAAGATGTTCTCCATATTTATTCATGTAACAAAGAAGTAGATGAATGGAACAAGAAATTATTGCACAAAAAATGTGATAATGTGATATGTATAAAAGCAGAAGATTCTGAAAGAGATATAAAGAAAGGGAAGAAGATTCGTGAAAAACCTATCACACAATGTAAAAGCCAGTTGCCTAGTTATCTTTGGATTACATGTAATGCAAGAGTTATGCTGTTAAAGAATATTGATGTTGACAAAGGGCTGACAAATGGATGTTTTGGAAATGTAACTGAAATCATAATGGATCAAGCTAAGTCTAAAGCAATATGTATCAGAGTTGATTTTGAAAAAGCTGACGTCGGCATTCATTCAATTGAAAAATCTGATGAATACCTGGGTAAGAAATATTTGAGGCGGCAATTTCCTCTCAAACTTGCTTATGCATGCACAATCCACAAAGTACAAGGTATGACATTAGACAGAGCTGTGGTATCATTAAAGAGGATATTTGAATATGGACAAGCATATGTTGGGCTTAGTCGTGTATCTTCATTATCAGGTCTTGTTATAGAAGATTTTAATCAAAGACGTATACACTGTAATCCTCAAATCAAACCAAGCATGGATGTAATGAACGCATTTTTTGATGATACTATTGCTGAAGATATTGATGGTCATAGCTTTTGCTTAATTTTACAAAATGTGCAAGGATTAAGACAACATTTTGCTGATCTTCAAGCCCAGATCCAATTAATGCACGCAGATATTATTTGTTTGACAGAAACATGGATTAACGGGGATGCTATCTCTGATGTTCTTATGGATAACCTCAAATTTTATCATCAACCTAGAAGTCTTTCATACCATGAATCGGGTGCTGCAAGCAAATTCAAGGAACAATCACATGGTGGTGTTGCAATGTACGTCAAAACTATACACTCAAGTAGATTAAACATACACGTTGACAACTTGGAGTTTATTGCAATGCTTGTTAGCAATCCTGTTTCTTTTGTTGTTTCAGTTGTATATCGACCCCCATCGTATCATATCAACTCATTTTGTGAATGTCTCAACAATTTAGTGAATGAATTAGATAAAACAAGCATTAGATGCATTGTATTGGGAGATTTTAATGAGGACTTATTTAAAGGTTCTTCAAGGATACACGAGCTAATGTGTAATAAAAGTTACAGACAGCATGTTGTGAGTGCTACAACTGAGAATGGAACATTGATAGACCATGTTTACTATGGGGCGCCAAGTGTAAAGTGCCTATTCCGTTACAAAATTGCCTCATTTCGTGACAAAATTCACTCAAAACTGTCTTCTGTTACAAAATTATTGAACAACGGTTCATTTTGTTACAAAATGAATTTGGAAAGGTTATTCTGTAACAAAATGATTCTGACCATTTTCATTCTGTAACAAAAAATTTTTTGTGACAAAATATTTTACACTCCCATTTTATTCTGTAACGAAATCATTCTGTTACAAAATTGACATTACAAAATAATTTTGTCCATTTTCATTTTGTAACGAAATCATTCTGTTACAAAATAGTAAGGACGAAATGATTTTGTCTATGTCGTTTTGTAACAAAACTATTCTGTTACAAAACTGACAGGACAAAATAATTTTGTCCATTCTATTTTGTAACAAAATCATTCTGTTACAAAATTGACAGGACAAAATAATTTTGTCCATTTCATTCTGTAACCAAATTATAGCTGTTACAAAATGGACAGGACAAAATGATTTTGTTCATTTTCATTTTGTAACAGAATCATTCTGTTACAAAATTGAAAGGACAAAATGATTTTGTCGTATTTCATTTCGTATAACAAAATCATTCTGTTACAAAATGTATAGGACAAAATGATTTTGTCCATTTTCATTTCGTATAACAAAATCATTCTGTTACAAAATAGAATTAACAAAATGATTTTGTCCATTTTCATTTTGTAACAGAATTCATTCCGTACGCACAGGACCAGGACCGAATGGTTTTGTCCATTTTCATTTTGTAACAGAATTCATTCTGTTACAAAATAGAATTAACAAAATCATTTTGTCCATTTTCATTTTGTAACAGAATTCATTCCGTACGCACAGGACCAGGACCGAATGGTTTTGTCCATTTTCATTTTGTAACAGAATTCATTCTGTTACAAAATAGAATTAACAAAATCATTTTGTCCATTTTCATTTCATATGACAAAATCTTGATTTTGTAATCGTTACCCACAACAGCCAACAACAGCCAACAACCGCCAACAGCAGCCAACAGCCGAAAACAAATCCCAGAGCAGCCAAGAGATAATAAAGAGGGACTTTCAAGATTGCTAGGGCTTATTTCAGTAATTTTCAATCAGAAATTGACCAGAAAATATTATTTCAGGACCTAAAAATCACGAAATAATCAAAGAACAAGTTGTGATCGATTCATATATATTTTAATACGATTATTATTATTATACGTAATCTGATTGGTCAATATGTCTGAGAGATAATTCCGTATTCTTGACCAATAAATTATAGGTGTACACTTTAAGGGATAAAATCGTTGCACCCTGCTTGTTCTCACGGAATACGGGAAATATCTACGTTCTGGTTGCATATTCCATTCGGCCACAAGCAGGGTGTAACTAATATTATTTTTTAACCAATAACCATAAGGGTATGGAAGTACAAGTACAAAATGAAGTAGTGGCAAACATAATGAGACTTAATTTTTTTAAGAAAAAAAAAATAATATTCATATGTTTTAATATTTTAAAGTTTTCCTCCCCTATTTTTTCCTTTTCGTTTTCTTTCTCCCCCCTCCCCCCTTTTTTTTTTTGGGGGGGGGAGGGGTGAGGGCGGTGAAGGGGTCCGTACTCTAAAAGCCCCTCACCCTAACCCACAATGAAAAATAAAGATAGAAAGAAGGGATATGAAAATGAATAAATGATAAAATAGGTGAACAATACTTCCAAAGCTTTTCATGTTGATAAGAATTACGAGAAAAAGAAATTAAGTGAAATAAATTGAAGGAAGGGGAAAAAGGGTTTGCAGGGGTGCGGGGGCACGTACCTCCTAGGCCCTGCATGCATCCGCCAACAAGTTATTCCACCCCCCCCCCCCCCCCCCATGGTCCACTTAATGAAAACTAAAATTTATTGAATAACTAGATAATAAATACGTGAATAAATACAAGGAGATAATGAAGAATGTCAAGATATATATCCAGGTACATGTATATATAGATGAATTTCTTTTCTTTTCTTTCCTATTGTTTTCCTCTAGCCTTTCACTCTTGTGGATGATAAAGATGATGCTAATGTCCATGATAATAACAATAAATAGCTTAATTCATGTTGATATATAATGATACTTATTCATTCATATATAAAGTTTATCACAAATTTGTAATTGTATAAAAAAAAATTATGTTTAGAGTGTCAACTCCCTGAAAAACATCCTGGCGCTGAGAGTGATTTTTACTTCTCTTTACTTATATATTATATGAAGTATGAACGAACTTCAACTATTTATTGAGTCATGATAAAATCTTAGCATGGTTGAACTTACTTTTTCTTGCCTGAGTGTATTATAACCTATTACTCAATATTTCTGTAATGTCTGAGAGCGACAGAGATACTCAGGATAATGATCATTTTTTTTCTTTCCAAGTTATATGTTTCTATGCAAAGGACCTACTATCTTCAACAATCCCCCCCCCCCCCCCAAAAAAAAAGGGGGGGGGGGGAGAAAGAAAAGGAAAAGGAAAAAATAGGGGAGGAAAACTTTAAAATATAAAACATATGAATATAATTTTTTTTTCTTAAAAAAATTAAGTCTCATTATGTTTGCCACTACTTCATTTTGTACTTGTACTTCCATACCCTTATGGTTATTGGTTAAAAAATAATATTAGTTACACCCTGCTTGTGGCCGAATGGAATATGCAACCAGAACGTAGATATTTCCCGTATTCCGTGAGAACAAGCAGGGTGCAACGATTTTATCCCTTAAAGTGTACACCTATAATTTATTGGTCAAGAATACGGAATTATCTCTCAGACATATTGACCAATCAGATTACGTATAATAATAATAATCGTATTAAAATATATATGAATCGATCACAACTTGTTCTTTGATTATTTCGTGATTTTTAGGTCCTGAAATAATATTTTCTGGTCAATTTCTGATTGAAAATTACTGAAATAAGCCCTAGCAATCTTGAAAGTCCCTCTTTATTATCTCTTGGCTGCTCTGGGATTTGTTTTCGGCTGTTGGCTGCTGTTGGCTGTTGTTGGCGGTTGTTGGCTGTTGTTGGCTGTTGTTGGCTGTTGTGGGTAACGATTACAAAATAAAGAGTAACGATTACAAAATCAAGATTTTGTCATACGAAATGAAAATGGACAAAATGATTTTGTTAATTCTATTTTGTAACAGAATAAATTCTGTTACAAAATGAAAATGGACAAAACCATTCGGTCCTGGTCCTGTGCGTACGGAATGAATTCTGTTACAAAATGAAAATGGACAAAATGATTTTGTTAATTCTATTTTGTAACAGAATGAATTCTGTTACAAAATGAAAATGGACAAAACCATTCGGTCCTGGTCCTGTGCGTACGGAATGAATTCTGTTACAAAATGAAAATGGACAAAATCATTTTGTTAATTCTATTTTGTAACAGAATGATTTTGTTATACGAAATGAAAATGGACAAAATCATTTTGTCCTTTCAATTTTGTAACAGAATGATTCTGTTACAAAATGAAAATGAACAAATCATTTTGTCCTTTCAATTTTGTAACAGAATGATTCTGTTACAAAATGAAAATGAACAAAATCATTTTGTCCTGTCCATTTTGTAACAGCTATAATTTGGTTACAGAATGAAATGGACAAAATTATTTTGTCCTGTCAATTTTGTAACAGAATGATTTCGTTACAGAATAAAATGGGAGTGTAAAATATTTTGTCACAAAATAAATTTTTGTTACAGAATGAAAATGGTCAGAATCATTTTGTTACAGAATAACCTTTCCAAATTCATTTTGTAACAAAATGAACCGTTGTTCAATAATTTTGTAACAGAAGACAGTTTTGAGTGAATTTTGTCACGAAATGAGGCAATTTTGTAACGGAATAGGCACTTTACACTTGGCGCCCCATAGTTTACAGCAAGGGATTTGATTCATTGGAAGCAAAGGTTATCCCTACATATTACAGTTATCATGAAGCTGTTAAGATTTTATTTGAATCATTGTAAAAACACCAATGGAATTTTACTTTTCATTTCATGACATTTTCATTAATGAATAACATGTCTGTGTAATAACTCCTTCTTTCTTGCATATTATATATTTACTCAGATATTTCAATTGAATTGAAGTGAATAAGAATATTATGATATAACATGAGATAAGGGCTTAAAATTTTTAATTTTCTGTAAATATGAAGAATAAATTAGTGCTCACAAATACAATTTAGCAAATACCAGTCAAAGAGAAGCAATGCCAAGAACAGTTACGTTCATTGTATTATTGAAATAAAGAGATGAAATAAAGAGAAGGGAGTGCATAGAAAAGTTTAAAAAGAAAAGTTTAAAAAGAAAGTGATAGCGAATGAAATAGAGAATAATATACATATATATACAGAAAACCACATGAATTACAGAATGCAAGGGGAAAAACAAAACATATGCTCCACGAATGGATAGAGAGAAGGAAAAAAGAGAAAGATAAGATAGAATGACATACAAGTGATACCAAATGATATCAAATGAATCTTGATATGTTCTGGCAACTGAGGTCGACAATATTGTGATTCATGTGGAGGTAAACACAACAGGATTATATACTATTTTGAATTCTAATTCATGATGTGGTTAAATTTTACTTATATTTTCAGTATCCACAATAATACAATGCAAAACTTTTTCTATATCTCCTCAGATGACTTCTAATGGTTTTGTCATACATGTATATGACATCCCACAAGGTCTTTCAGAACTTCCTCAAATCCAAGGCACCAGGTAGAGCATGTCCAACAAGTCATTAAAATCCATTCAGCAAAGTTGGCAGTGTCTTGTTACTCCTCGCCTGGTGCTCCGAAAAGGTAGGATGTGGATACATTGCAACATCAATGCTCGTAACATCATGTCAGTTTACACAGATCATGGAAGGAGGCTTCTGGGTCATGTCATCAGTTCACCTCTTTGTTAGATTTCCAATCATTCACATCCCCTGTGAATAATGTGGCCAATGTGATTTAATTCTTTGTGAATATCCACTTTCCACTCTAATAATCTAACACTGTCAGGCCTCATCAGCAAATTGGAAAGAA
The DNA here is from genome assembly GCA_025617745.1 of Heliocidaris erythrogramma. Classification (NCBI taxonomy): domain Eukaryota; kingdom Metazoa; phylum Echinodermata; class Echinoidea; order Camarodonta; family Echinometridae; genus Heliocidaris; species Heliocidaris erythrogramma. The sequence continues at coordinate 49,860,778 of CM046855.1, read as the reverse complement.
ACAAGCAACATGCATTTGTATTATTTGTTGACGGGACATCTCCATCTCACACGGTGACCGGAATGACATAATTGTGCATACGATATCTAAACTTTAGATCAAGAATTTTGAGGAGTCTCAATCTACAACATCGATAACCAAATGGATATTCACTTTGGATGTGACCAGAGCGGAGTGTTCACATCGTTCTATTTGGAATACAACATTCATCATGCTGCAGCTGATCGTATCGACCTCCATCATATAGTTTCAAATTATTTTGTGAATCATTAGAAAAATTGCTAAAGGAATTGCACGATAAAAGCACTAGATTCATTGTGATGGGGGATTTGAAGGAGGACTTGTTGAAAGATAATTCTCAAGTGAACAGACTAATGTCTAATAAAGGTTACACACAACATGTTGTGAATGCTACTACTGAGAAAGGTACATTAATAGATCATGTTTATAGCAAAGGAATAGATTCATTGCAAACACAGGTCATTCCTACGTATTACAGTTATCATGAAGCTATTAAGATCATGTTTTGATTATTTTATTTTCAATAAGATGGATATAAGATAAGATCCCATGATAATTTAACCCTTGCTAACTTTTTTGTCCAATCATATATTCTAAATTCTTATAAATTATTAGATAGGAAAATAATGTACATGTCATTTCTAAATATGTACATGACATATGCAGTGAAATGTAGCTCTCAAGATATGTGTTCAATGTACTGTTTTAGTTGAGGATAAAGTAGAAGAATTTTATAAAAGTAATCATAGTTAAAGGCTTTTCATATAAATTACTTATTTGAAAAAAAATGTATTTGGTTCTTCATGTGATTTCTTTCTTATACCTTATTATTTTAAGTTGAATTTCTAGTATAAGAAACACAGAAAAAAAACAGCCAAGGAAGACAAAGAAATACATAACGATAGATAGAAAATATTGATAATAAAAGCAAAAAAATGCTCAATAATAGGGGAAAAGAGAAGAACTTCAAAATTTTAAGAAACATAGAAAATAACTTTATTTGAATGTAAAAAATATGGTTTGAACAAAATAATGATCTTTCTTTCAAAAACAGTTATTTTTTGTTATTATTGAACTGTATGTATGGTTAAGGGGGGGGGGGGTGTAGAGCAATTGAATGATGTGTAATGTTTTGTGACCAGGAATATTGTTTAGGTGATAAATGGCTGACATGTTAACCTGCTGATATTATGAAGTAATATGTGCAGCAGTAAACAATATTTTTTATATATATGTCTTTATATCAAGTTTCCATTGTGTTGATAACTTGATATTCATACCTTGTACAACATACATTATATGCATGAAGTATTGATAGCATTGAAATTACTCAAAGTCTATGCTATTCACATCACCTTATTTGACCAGCAGTCAATTACTTTTTTTTTATAATGACTTATGTAAAAAAAATTTATCATATGACTGATTATGCACTGTTTGTAATTCATTGACATTTATATAATTACATGATATTGACTGGCCTTGAGGGTGATACAACATATATTTCCTGAACTAGATTCATATCTTCTGAGTCGAAGACTCGGTAGAGCAATTGGGGTAGAGCAATTGAATGATGTGTAATTTTTCGTGCCCAGGAATATTGTTTAGGTGTTTATGGCTAATATGTTAACCTGCTGAAGTAATGTGTGCAACAGTAAACAATCAGTATAAAGTATTACCTTGATATATCTGATATATTTTTATATCTATGTCTTCATACCAAGTTTCCATTGTGTTGATAACTTGATATTCATACCTTGTACTACATATATTATATGCATGAAGTATTGATAGCATTGAAATTACTTAAAATCTATGCTATTCACATCACCTTGTTTGGCCAGCAGTCAATTACTTTTTTTTTATAATGACTTATGTAAAAAAGTTTTTATGATACATGTATGACTGATTATGCATAGGGCTAATTAGACATGCATATATCTACATGTACAATGTGCATCAAAATAAAGGTAATCCAACTTTCAGGCATTATTCTTTGAAAGCACCATTTTTTTTTATAATGAGAGAGTTTTTCTTTAACTTGGCAACAGAAAATGCTCAATTTCCAACTTCCTGATCTTGCACAAAGACACTCAACCAAAGTTCATGGTATCACCAAAGGTCTTTTCAATAAATATTATGCATGTCTTGTATGTGAGCCATCAGTTGAATAATCCATTCGATTTATTCAATCAAATAAACTATTCAACTGATTGTTTACTAAAGTGAATGAACATGACCACTCTGAAATACAGTTATTACTGTGTTGGTAATGGATGTAAGTCTTATGGAAAATCATCAAAATGGTTCAGCTTAAAATTGAGCAGAGCGGTACTGTTGTTACCACGTTTCATGAGACTGGGAGTTTGAAACAGACACATGATGTTTTCAGAAAATGCTTCCTCGATCGAGAACCATTCAAGAACATGCATGGAGATCCAGGCTTGCAAACCCTAACCTGCATAACCTTAATAAGTGTCAAATTTTGAGTCTGTACATGTAAGCAAGTTACTGAACTCGTGTTACATTGTCCAGAGATTAATAAATACATGTAGTGCACTAAAAGTCCCTCCTGTTTATATATTCAACCAATCAGAGATTTCAAAACTATTCTAGAAAGGTTGAGATTATCATATTAAGCTGGGGACTTGCAGGAAAATTTCACAATTTGTACCAGACTAATGTCATGGAGCATGGATTGCTAAATTCTCAGTTATCGTCATTAGCATAGAATTATTTCAAACAGGACTGAAAGAAAGAAAATGGAATGCCAAAATACACAAATGCCCAGTCCAGATTGAATCAGGATTATATGATAGTGATATCGAACATCATCTGATACTTCATATTGGCATCGTCATCAGCATCGTGGTCTACTTCATTAACATTTCATTCTACATAGTCATTCTACATAGACTTACTCATCGATAATTTCCTGAATTACCTCGGATATCAATCTTCAGACATCGCGAATTGCCTTGGATATTCTTGAGATATCAATAACTTTGTGAATTACCTTTGATATTCTTCGGCTGGATCCTCTGGAATATTCTTACCCAGTTGGATACCCTACCATTTGGATTTTACTGTGTGGATTGTAGTAATCAACTTGTTCTACACTTCAAGGATAGTCGGAATTCATAATTTAATTCATATTCTGTGGATTAGGAATTCTTCAGCTGATTAATAACCTTTGCTAATTCAACTGTTATATTTGACAGTGTGTTGTTTTCATGTGAAGGTATGTGTGAATATGGAAGAATAAACCACTTTTTTATGTATTTTGGATCGTACAAAATCTTCAGAAACTTACATTGACAGATCTTGTCCATTTCAGTAAAACATTCAATGTTCCTTCAACAATTAAACTTGAAAGAAGTGCAACTTGTCACTTTTTTTCGTCAAAGTTATTGTACTTAGCCATGGATGAAAATTGTCTACACAACTTGGTGCAATTGGAAAGAAGAAGAGTTCTCCTTTCCAATTGAACCAAGTTGTGTTCTCCGTAGTTGATAATTATGAAAAAATAGCCCTCAAAAGTTGGATTATCTTTACTTTGAAACACACTGTATATCGAAATTATGAAACATAGTTGTGATATTGTAAACACAATTTTTTTGTTATTGTTTGTATAACCTAAAAAGTTACAATGGCTCCATATGTTTGGACCCTAAAAGCTCATTCGCATACATGCATTGTCAAAATGTCAACAAAACCTCTGGATTTTTAAGTGCCATTGCGCTTCAAATGTTGACACCTAGGATTGGGAGTATGCATCATGGTGTTGTTTACATGATAATGATTCTCCGTTCTTATATAGTACATATCACGTGTGCACTTGTACACTACGCTTAGAAGAATGTCGTTTGTTGCTTTACCTGTATCTATATGACCTTTGTATACAGTACAATGTATTAATGTAGAATACATGCAGATTTAAAACATCCATATGTATATAATTTTAATTTGTCTCCTTGGTGAATTTCAAAGTGTTCTACATGAAAAGTCATATCGTATTATTGATTACGTATCTTATAGATATTTTTTTTTTTGGATTGAAAATCTTCATCCTTCTATAAGTTGAATGTAGTTCACTACCAATATTGTCAATGATCATTTCCTCTGCTTTCATGTAATGATAGATTATGTAGTGTTCGGCACATATTTATTACACAAAATGCACCATTTCGTACAATATTTTGTCCATATTATTGTACAAATGATTAATAAATTTCTATTATTTACACAATGTAAGAGTGAATAAAAACAATAATTAGTGCCAATTTGAGAAGGAATGGCATATCAATGTTTACCATTTGATCACTCAATTTTATACTTTCAACCATCAATGAAATGTGTCTGCTGATGGTGAAATGTCAATATCTGTGATGATGCAGCTATGGCACATCTTTGGCATTATAGCTATAGATGATGGAAGAGTCACCGCATATTTCTGAGTGTAATGAGGCATTTCATGTAGGTGTCTCTACAAGGATAATGTCTATATTGACATTTTCCCATTAGAAAAGTTTTACAGCTACAACTCAATGTCTGAAAATGACTAGAGTAGCCCTGCACAGCTGAATTTCATATTTTGGAACAGATTACATGGATATTAGTCTGTCAGCTCTTTGATAATTTATATGCATTTCATGGTGAAAGGATTATGTACAAATCTCATAACTAAATACTTGCACATTCATCAACATTAATAAATTATCAATGTTAAATACGATGCTAATATTAACGTTTGTGTCTAAATGTGTATACATCATGTGCGATACAGAAAACATGTACTAATAATCTCTGTACTCTCATCTCCACACTGGTATCACAAAACTTTATTCTTATACATGTACTTTGATAATTGTAAAGGTCGTAGGATGAAAGGAATAACCAACTTCCTGATGTAACATGTCCATGGCTTCTTTTACACTGATGCTGTTGTTGTGTGTTGACTATTTTACTCAAAATCAAAGATATAGTTAAACGGTGCTATTAATCATCAAAATAATATTAGTAGAACAGTCCTTCTTTTCATTTCCCACTCATATAGACACATTGAAAAAGCAAAATAAGCCCGGTGTCACATTACATATTCACCTGTTCTATTTATATTACATAATAGCAGCGAAGGGATTTTCTTTTCACTGCCAGAACCATTGTTACGGTTTCAATGAGAGTTGTTTATTTTGTCCAAATTCATTGTCTCGCTGGTTCATAGTGAATTACTTTCTTGTAAATTTTATTGAAATTATGTGCAAATAAAATGTATGCAAATAAAATGTCTGTAATACTTTACTTTAATAACTTATGTTTAGATTTATTTAGTCTTGCTGCAGTATCGAATGCACGTGTGATTTACTAATGAGAACACAGAGAGTGGGGATGAAAATATTACATAGAGAAGGAGGAGATGGATGACAGAGAAGATGAGAGAAATAGGTTTGCTAGACAAAACAAGAAGGAACTTGAGAATTGATAACAAGATATATAGAGTGAAATGTGAGCTAATATTAAAAATGTACAGCAGGATTTTGCATGGTCATTCTTACAAAAGAAAAAAAGAAATCTTCCAGCGAGTTCACTAAGGAAATTTTGTTTTTACGGATCTTGTAGTGTTAACAGAAAAATGAAAAGAGAAAGATGCAACAGAAAACGATGCATTCCATATTTCTAGCATGACTATGATTGAATAACAAACCACCCAATGCAGGTCTCTGCATTGTGTTAACGGAAAACGAAGATAGAGAGGAAGAGACAAGAGAAAGAAAATTGAGGGGTGCAAAGCAACAGAGGGACGATGTCACAATGACAGAAAGAAGGAGAAGCTGGTGACCGAGAGACTGAGGCAGTGAGGGGAAAGAAGACGTGGCAAAAGAACGCAGAGAAAGCGGGGAGAGTGAGATGTAGGTAAATATGGAAAAAAATGAGCTATATCGCAAGGAAGTAAAAACAAGTTTTGCGTATCCGCTTACTTTTGTGCAATAGCGCCATCTAATGCTGAAACATTACATTACAACTATTACTTTCGGAAAACGGTAAATATGATTTTCAAATCATATTTGTTAGTTGAAATATCGACATGATCCCAATATCTGATGACAAACTTGGGGAATAATGATGACGACCATGAATTTAATAATGGATATGATGATGATTATCATGATCATCATGATCAGTAATAACAGAGTAATCACTATCATCATGGTCATCAAATTCATCAATATTCTGATCATGATTATCACAATGACCATCAGATTATCACCGTAATCATGATCGGAATCGGTACAACATATATATATCTACATGGCACGAAAAAGAGACATGATAACGAAGCTTTTCGACCTGCACTCATCAGGTTATCACGCAGGTATAAAACAAATTACTTGAAATCAACTATATTATACTCGGTGAACCCGGACGCAACCTAGACGCCGTAATTTCAGAACAATCGCAAAGCTTGGACGAACTCCTTTTGTCTGCACAGAAGAGGTTCTTGCGATTGGATATAAGCAGCTTCCAGAAAGCGTAAATGCGCTGAGCTTCTGGCCCGGGACATAATTGAGAATTGATCGTCGGCATAGCTTTGTGCGCAAGCTGGATTGTTCAGCAAGTGGAGACCAATCGCTGAATCGCATTTGGCTATCTTTGGTCTGTTAGCGTGCATTTCAGATTTGCAGGCACTGATTGGTTGTACGGTTCCGAATAATCGAGGGAATGTGTTGTTTAATGCGATCAGCCAACCGCTGAGAAGTACGGCCCACGTACCTGGCATCGCACCGGCACTGAAATTGGTAAATAACATTACTCAAGTGGGGGGTGGGTAGTACATCCTTGCTAGTTGACGGTAGCATCCTGTGTGTAGAAAACACAATGCGTGTCGAAACCGCGTAATAGCAACGTGACACTGCGTGTTTGATCTGACTGGCGTATTTGTCAGATACCTTACCCCTCCAGGGTAGTTTGAGATACACGGGGCATTTGGCAGGTCCAAATCTGGTGTCAGATTTGGATTGTGCCTCCAGCGTCCGTGTTATGGTGCGAGATATAACATGCTCAGGGTAACCATTGTCAAGGAGGATAGTTTTGATTTTCGCGATTTCGGGAGCTAATTTGCACGCAGAGCAAATCCTATGGGCGCGGCACACTAAGTTTCTAATGAGCCCAATCTTGTATGAAGTTGCACTGTACGAGTCCCATCTCGTGTATTGCCCGGTGAATGTGGGCTTGCGGTAGACGGAAGTGATGAATTTCCCATCACTTCTCTCAACGAGAACGTCGAGAAATGGGAGCGCATTGGACAGTTCAATTTCACATGTGAATTTTAGCGCGGGATGGAGCCGGTTCAGTTGTGTAAGGAAAACCTCACACGCTGCGCGGTTATCAAAAATTGCAAACGTATCATCAACATACCGACAATACACATGTGGGACTATATTAAGATCGGTGGCGTTCTGTAGCAGGCGCATTTCATGAAAGCCAACAAAGATGTTAGCAAGCGCGGGGCCTAATGGGGATCCCATAGCCACACCATCTATCTGTGAATACATCGTATCATTGAAACTAAACTCAACCGCGCGAGTGGCAAAGTTCATGAGATCAATGAATACGGGCTCAGGAACAGGTGGTGAGTCTAAGTCGCCATGATAGAGATAAGAAGCACAGATGTCAATAGCTTCTTTCAGTGGCACGTTGGTAAATAGGCTAGAGATATCGAATGAACACATAACACAATTACTATTATCAAGGGGCAGATCGCGGACGAGTTTAGCAAACGTAAACGAATCTCTAACAGTATGAACAGACAAACAATCTAAGACTGGCTGAAGTTGCTCGCTTAGCCATTTTGCCAGTTCATGCTGCGCTGACCCAACCATCGATAGAATAGGACGAAGCGGAACGTTTGTTTTGTGAGTTTTGGGGAGGCCGTACATGCGGGGTCTTAGCGAGCCATGTGGTCGAATTCTATCATAAACTGGCTTAGACAAATCGCCGCGTTTACATAAATCTAATAAATGTCGTTGGAGCTTGGTTTCCAAAGTGGCTGTGCGATCATGTTCTGGGACAGCACCTATGCGACAAAACTTTGATTCATCATGAAGAATGTCAGACATTTTGTTAACATAGTCACTTTTATTCAGAATGACGACACCGGTGCCCTTATCGGGTTTGCATATATGAATATCAGGATTGGCTTTAAGTCCGCGCAGTGCCACCAAGCATTCGCGAGTCATGTGAAAATCATTGGGAATGCCACAATACGCATGCGCAAGATCTGATAAGCGCGCTTTGAGTGACTCTCCGTCTTCCTTGGAAGTAGGAATGTGTCTAAACAGCTGAGAGTACAACAACTCAAATTCTGCGAATACCTCTTCTCGATTGATTTTGGACTTGGGCACGCCGAAATTAAAGCTTCGTTATCATGTCTCTTTTTCGTGCCATATTGAAATTTTGCAGTACCAAGAAATTATTTATATATATATTACACAGGAACATAGTGTTCATCATGATGACCATCTTTACATTGAATTATACGTAATTGACATCATGTATTAAACACATGTGAAATACCTCATGGAACAGACACTCATGAAAAAAATATATCTTAAGAAATCTAAGAGCAAAGAGATTATATAGATAATTGAGAGGTAGAGGTAGAGAGAGAGAAAGAGGTGCTATGGAGATGTTTAAATTCCCGATGCAGACAAGGCCTATAACATGTCTTAACCTGAGTTGAGATAATTGGAAAATCGACTGGGGAGGACATTGCCACCATAGAAAATGGAGTGTTTGATACAATAGTGTACACTATTGGAATAATTAACTTAAAAGTGTAATACATGATAATGTATAAGATTTCCCATAGACTTGTACATTAACTATTGAGATTTACTCTGCCATATACATAATACACAATATTCTAATATTTTACACAATCATTTGTGATGTAAAATGGTATAATCGTCAATTACGATGATGAAGAAGCGTAAATAATATGCAAAAAAAAAAAAAAATCGGCCCCGGGGATAGAACCAGGTACCTTGACCATGGTAGTCATGTGCTTTACCGATAGACCAGAATATGACCCATAGGGTTTACACGTAGATGGAAAATGGGATTCTCATATCGTATATTCAGCGGAAAATTTCGATATGTTCCTGGAATTGGATTGAAAAAACCAAACCCATGGAGCAAGAATATTTATCAGGCTATAACATATTTCAAAGAGAAAGAATTTTGAGCAAGAATAAGGGAGATTTTGCAAAAATAAGACAGGGATGCAGAATCAGGTTTTCTTTAGAAGTCCTTTCCCATAGAGATTACACGTAAAACAGTGGAAATTGACATGTCCATATATATGGTAAAATTAAACCATGATGCCGTTGTCAAAATGGAAAACCATAGTGACTAATTTTGTAGGAAATTGCTTCAGCTACAACATATTAAAATCTGGGCGAAAAACGACCAATAATGACGAATCTAGAGCCAAATTTGCATAAATGTGATGACGTCGAAAAATGGAAATTTTGAGTTCTGGCGCCATTTTGATGACGTCATAATGTTTATAAGGATGAAATGATACATGAAATGAAATCTATGATTCATACCCTACCTGATGATGACAAAAAAATTGGGGGTCAACGGACTATCTAACGAGCTACAGTGAATTTTGTAGAGGCATGTTTTTGCACGTTTTTACGTTATTTTCGCCATAGACGCGCGCACGGATTTTGAACTTTGACGCGCCCGTACGACCTTATTATTGATTGAAATTGATTCCAAATTGATGGAAATGATGAAGAAAAGTGTCAGGATTGCAAATCAATCGAAAAAACAGCGTTCTGACGTTATTTTACGATTGGCGCGCGCGTAAAACGCGCGCACGGACGCTTACGCACGGACATTTTTGAAATGCTCAAAATGACCTGAAACGTGTGCAGACTTGATCCTACGTGATTTTGAGCATTTTAAAATTTTGACGCGCGCGTACGCGTACGTCCTGACCTCTAGATGACCTGTGAGGACATGACTTGATGACCCGTCATGTGAAGTTTATGTGATGTAAATATAGTTGATTTTTGATGATCGATTATGAAGATATAATCGATCTTGTAAATTTACAAAATGGCGTCTTGATGACGTCATGATAAACTGATGACCTTGAATGAGATGCCACATCTTGACATTAACAAGTCTGATAAGTAACGAAAATTTGAAGTAAATTGAGAATGAAATTTTTGAGGAATCATGGTAACAAGAAAATGGGCGAAAAATAAAAATAAAGAATAATAAATAATAAAGAAGAAAAATCTTGACGAAATTAAGAGGTGATCTGTCGATCTACGACAGATCACCTAATAATACATAAAATACAAATAATTAAAAGTTGCTAGGACGTGTGTGATAAAAAAGCAAAATTTTAGAACTTTTTAGAGAGAAAAAAGATTAGTATAAGCTCGGCTTTAAAACCCAATTATGAGAGAGAGTGTAACCAGTTATTGAAACAAATTGACAAATCGTCGATGGCCATTGTGTAACACAGAAGTTAACACTATATGAACCAGGAATATGGTATATTAGCAATAAACTGTAGGAACGATAGAAAAATAACAGAAATTGTACTTATAATAATTAACAAGTGGTATGGAAAGTGTGTGTAAAAAGCAAACAGCGAGGCAGGAGAAAAAAAATAAATAAGACACGTATACATGCAGTATAAGGTAAACCAAAAAGTAAAATAGCGTGGAACAATTTGTGTAATCGAATATGAATATATTGCATGCAATACAAGTTAATATATAGAATCATTGATGGGGTCGTTGAACATGACCGTTCAGCATGCAAGAAAAAAAACAAAACAAAACTAGAAATATCACTGAAGATGATGATTAATACCCCCGCCCAGTGACAACAGCCTTTCTTGACTTTTGGTCGAAAACTGAGGAAGTAGTTCGATCCACAAGGTGTTTCCTTGATTTTCTGCCATAAATATGTATGTTCAGTAGTGAACATTTTATCTACGAGTGAGCTTCACTTACCTATCCAATAACAAGTGCCATTATTCTTTGCCAGAAGAATTCCCTCGGCTATTAAAAAATTGACCTTTTGACCCTGGCAGCCCTGCTAGCCACCTGGGAAACCCCGCACACTCGCGCTATAAGAATCCCCACATGTTATAAAACATCCTCTTTCGGAGCCGGCATAGCAGATAAAATGCCGCAGAGTGGGGAAGGAGGGAGGGGTCCCATAGGTAAGTGAAGCTCACTCGTAGATAAAATGTTCACTACTGAACATACATATCTACTTCCTTTCGCTTCACTTACCTATCCAATAACAAGTGCCAGATTCCAACAGACAATATGGCGGAGGGACTGCGGCACAACATACGTACTCAACTTCAGGACGGAAGACAGACCCATGAACCACAAGAAGGTCTCTACCGAACCAACAAAACGTACGAAAAAGGGGCTACCAGGGCAGCGGAGAAGCCAAAGCACCAGTCACTTTCTATTAGGGCAGGAAAGGACAGCTGATGCAAAAGCAGCTTCCTTAGACATAACATCAGATAGGTAAAAAGAAGTGAAAGTATTGGGGTTATGCCAATAGGCCGCTTTCAAAATATCCTCAAGGGGAACCCCCTGGAACAGGGCCCAAGAGGAAGCCACCCCTCTCGTATCATGGGCACGAACCCGAGAGAGAAGGGTGGAATCTCCCCCAGACCTAATCGCTTGAACAATCCAGCGAGAAATGGTGTCTGGTGAAACAGCTCCATGAGGAGCAGGAATGCTGACAAAGAGTTGCTCCGAACTACGAATTGCCTGGGTTCTATGAATATACCACTTCAACGCCCTTACTGGGCACCACAACTTGTCTTGCTCAATCGATGAGAAAGACTTGAGCGAAAGAATGAACACTTCACCAGGGGACGAAGTCATAGTTTGATTTTTAGCCACAAACTTAGCGTGAGGGATAAGTCTAACACCATGTTTTTCCCAACGGATATGGCCAGGACTCACTGTCAATGCATGGAGGAAACTACGCCTCCTTCCAGAAGCTACTGCCAACAGAAATACAGTCTTCACTGTTAGGTTCATCAGAGAACTAGCATCCATCGGTTCAAAGGGAGCTTTAGCTAAAGCACGCAACACCCGTGACAAACCCCAAGACGGGCTCAACCTAGCCTGAGGGGGTTTAGAAAGGAACAAAGATTTTACGAGCCTAGAGAGGTACTTGGAAGAGCTCAGCGTTTCTCCATCCTGAAATTTACCTTCATGGATGGCTGAACTGTGTCTAAAAGACTCGCTAGATACCCTAGGAACTGAAGCCAAATAAGGGCTGTCGACCTTGGTCTGTCGAGAATGGACAGTCCCACCTGCTTTATCCTGTCCACCCTGTGGGCGAGGGGACGAGCAAGCTGGTACCGGAGATCCAGCTTTGCGCCTAGAAATTCTGGATGTTGGGAAGGGGTTAGATGCGACTTCTCGAAATTTATTATAAACCCCAACCTTGTGACCAGTTCTATTGTCATGTCTATGTGACGACGTAGGTTGTGTTCGGAGTCCGCCACTAATAGCCAGTCGTCCAGATAAACAAATATTTTGATGCCTCTTTAAGTGTGAGGCGATGACCTGCACGATACGCGTGAAAATGCGTGGGGCCGAGTTTAGTCCGAATGGTAGAGCCCGGTATTGATACACTTCGTTTCCTACGGCAAACCCGAACAGGTGTTGAGCCGAGTGAGCAATAGGGACGTGCAAGTAAGCGTCCTTTAAGTCCAATGTAGCAGCCCATTCGTTTGGTTTGAGGAGGGGAAGAATGGTGGCTAGGTTTTCCATTTTGAAGGTAGAGTTTGCTATGTACTGGTTTAGTCTTTTGAGATTTAGAACCATGCGGAAACCTCCAGTCCTTTTGGGGGTTAGGAACACTGGCGAGAGAATCACATTTCTCCCTTCGGGAACTCGTACTATGGCCGAAATAGCTAGGCGGTCTGATTCGCGCAGAGCCGTAATCAAATAACTCTGGTACGCAGCCAGACGCATAGAAGAGCGAGCTGCCCTATCAATGAATGTCAGACGATCTTCTGACTTTTTGAACGAGCGATTCCTCATTGGATTGAATTTGCTCTTCCGAGAGCGGGCGTCTACCACGCGAAAAGCGGACTCGGGTATACGCGGAGTGCTAAAAAATTTTTCATAATCTCCGCTGTCGAATCTATAGCCCGCTTGCACCTCCTTGCGGTACGGACGGAGATGGTAAGAACGGCCAGCTAAGTTATTATAACATGATGAGAAGGGGGCATCCAGTTTCACCGCACTTCCCTTCTGAGCAGGAGACTTCAACTCTGAGTCTATGCAAAATATAGGCTGTGTTTCGTTATCCTCACCAAGAGAGGTCGACTGAGACTTTAGTTGAGGGCAGTATTTTATTACCAAGTCGGCCGCTGATAAAATCTCTTTGTTGGGAATCCGCTGCTCGTATTCGGTTGGGGTGGATTCTTGTGACTGAGAACTTCTAACACTCCCAAAATTCTCCGATCTAGCGGACACAGAATACAGGGAAAAGCTTTCCCCCTCATCGCCCCATTTATTCGCACGCGACGCCAATTGGGGCTGATGATAACCAAGCTCCTCATCAGACACTTCGGTTAAATGAATAGAAGCGGGAGCAGGATGTGACCGACCCCCAAGATCAGCCGATTCACGGTAGCGGGGCTTATCGGTACGACGAGAGCAATCCCGAGATTTCCTGGCGGGGAGGGAGTCTTCCCTACCACCAGCGGGAACCGTCCCCTGCCGAGTGGGGAGGTCCTCCCGTTCCGGCGAGGCTGGCGGGGGGCGCGAGACGGTATGCGGTGCTGAAGAGCTACGGGGACCTGTCGAATCACCCGCGATTGCGGGTAGGGTCTGCGTAGCTGAAAAAACATGAGAAGAGTTCCCCGAACCTGTCGTATCCCCTGCCCGAGCAGGGAGGGTTCCGGAGAATTGTTGAGCGAAAGCTGACATGGCCTGAAAAAAGAAGTTGCAGGCCGCGGCGGAATCGGGAAGAGACGAGCTCGGGGCCCCGAGAGCGGGACCCACGCCCGGTACTACACGTTGCGGAGCTCCCGATGGGAGCTCGGGTCGGGTTCTAACGATTGACGTCCCGTAACTCGGGACTGAGCCTCAGAGCCGAAGGGGGTGTTGTTATCACCCACGACCTCGGACTGCTGAACACTAGCCTTAGCTATGGAGGTGGTTAATTTTTTAGAACCATCAACCTCGAGCAGGCTATCGGACTTATGTTTGGAGGTGGTAGAGAGTTTACCATCGACCTCGCTTTTGTTTTGGGGTTTAGCCCCCGTTTTAGTCTTTTTCGGAGGGGGAACCTTCGGAGGGTTAGCGCCGGGCTGGGACGGCCGCTTTCTCCCTCCACTGCTGCTGTTCGACCGCGGCGCCGAACGGGAAGAAGAGGAGGCTTGATCGAGCGCCTCGGCTAAAGTTAAGTTTTCTTTCGTCATAATTACGACTAAGAAGAAACCTAGAAACAAGAAAGGTCTACTTAGCTGAAAATACGAAGGATTTCTGCAAAGGTAGTGAAATAATCCTTGTAACAGTCCAATAAATTCCAGAAGAAACTCGCGAGGGAATCACTGTAATGAACGTGAAGGCACGTCGGCAAAGAAAGAGGATGTTCTATAACATGTGGGGATTCTTATAGCGCGAGTGTGCGGGGTTTCCCAGGTGGCTAGCAAGGCTGCCAGGGTCAAAAGGTCAATTTTTTAATAGCCGAGGGAATTCTTCTGGCATAGAATAATGGCACTTGTTATTGGATAAGTAAGTGAAGCGAAAGGAAGTAGATATGCCGTTACCATGGCAACGCAGATTCCGACTCATCCGAAAAAATATGTCTTGCACATCTTCCCATCAAGACCAATGTGTGTACCAAATTTCATGACTTTCCGTCAAAAACTGAGGAAGTAGTTCGATCCGCAAGGTGTTTCCTTGATTTTCTGCCATAAATATGCCGTTACCATGGCAACGCAGATTCCGACTCATCCGAAAAATATGTCTTGCACATCTTCCCATCAAGACCAATGTGTGTACCAAATTTCATGACTTTCGGTCAAAAACTGAGGAAGTAGTTCGATCCGCAAGATTTGCAACGGACCGACCGACCGACCGCCCGCCCGACCGCCCAACCATCGACTGAATCCAGTATACCCCCTTCGAACTTCGTTTGGCGAGGGTATAAAAAAAAACGTATGTAATATTAAGCGGAATTAACAAGATTTTTTTTGTTGTTTTTTGTTTTTTGTTTAGGAATTAACAAGATATTCACATACATAAATACATACATACATGCACGTACATATATTATGTATATACGTACATGTACATACATACATATCAACATAAATACACACATACGTATACATTCGTTTATAAAGAACAATCAAAAACCCCCCCCCCTCAAAAAAAAAATGATAGAATAAAATGAATGGAGAAAAAAAAGGAAAAACAAATCAAGTGGTAGAATGTTAGAAAAAGCAAACAAAATGTAAATCTATATGCATTAAAATCATGAACTGACAAGAGAACATGACGTGTACAGACGGCGTGTGACAAACTCCACAGCCAATAAAAGACATTGTATAATACTATGCATGCAATAAGCGGGGTGTAGAATTTTATATTGGGGCATGCATGTACAGTGTACGTATTAGTTATTTTAAACATGATTCGGCGAGGATACATTTTAAGGGGAATATAAAAGATGATCTTTGAATGTTTGGGAATATAAAAGTCTGGGCAGGACAAGCATAATATGTCCATATGATGAATTCAAGAATTTAACTCTTCACGTGTTCGTTAAGTATTCCAAGAGAGAAAAAAATCGATAAGTACATGCCTCATCACGAGAACACGTGAAGAGTTAAAATATCTTACCTCCGGTCTCTTTCTTGTTTGAGGGCACCTAACGAGACAGAAGCTATATACGTGTAAGTCATGAGTTTATATCCTAACTACTAATTTCATTTCATTTCATTTATTTCCACTTCCAACAATATAAAATACATAGGTTTACATCGTACATAGCAAATCAATGAAACTTACAATTATTGTTTACAGCGTACAATATAGACATAGAAAAACCAAAACCAAACTAGGTTGGTAGCGGAGGGGACTGCTAAAAAGCTAGGCTTGTAGATTGCAGCCCCCGATAACTTATAATTGAAAAATAGTGTATCGTTGAAAAGGGAACATATTTGCACATGAACCGGATAAACAAAACATAACAGGAGTGAGAGATAGAAAAGGAAGGGAGAAAAGAACGAGAGAGGGTAGGACTCTTACCAAGGAACACACACAACACAACACAGACCGACCAGAACACGGATGACAGCATAAATTGAATAGGAACTTAATCGTGTACAATGTTGTTTGAAATAATTTGAAGAAGATTGAGGGATGATGAGTTTTAAAGAGCCGAGGTTTGAGAACAGTTACTCAGAAGAATTGTTTTCAATTTAAATTTAAAAGAGTTTAAACTAGGGGCATTCTTGATGCTATTATCAAGAATAGTCCAGAGCTTCGGGCCTGTGAAAGTAAAGATGGATTTAGAGAGCATAGTTCTAGTTAATGGCAGATGAAATTCGTCTGATTGTCGAGTGGGGTATTGATGTATAGTTTTGTTTTTATTGAATATTATATTGAAGATTGAGGGTAGAGCATTATTATTCAATTGGTACATAAACTGACCGAGATTATAGCGATATAAGTCAGATATCTTCAAGATTTTATTTTCTATAAATAAGACATCAGTATGGGATCTCCATGAAGTGTTACAAATAACACGCATGGCTTTCTTTTGTAGAAGCAATATTCTATGAAGATAGGAATTGTGTGTATTTCCCCAAACAATAATACCATAATTTAGATAGGGTAAAATTAATGTCGAGTAGAGCATTAGTAGTGAATTAGTTGGCAGAACAAATTTAACCTTATTTATAATTCCTATATTCCGGGAAATTGTTCGGCAAATTGTATCAATGTGTACTTTCCATGAGAGTCTATCGTCTATTGTCAAACCTAAAAATTTCATTGAAGAAACGACTTCAATATCAGTACTATCTAATTTAATGTTATGTGGCAAGATATCTATAGAATTGCTAAAGAGCATACATTTTGTTTTTTGTAAATTTACTGACAACTTATTGGCTCTTATCCATTGTAACAATTTGTCTAATTCAATATTTAGGGTATTAGTCAAAATATCAGGATTTGGATGTGAGAGGAGCACATTAGAGTCATCTGCAAATAACATAAAAGAGAGGATATTAGATGAGTTATGGATATCATTGATATAGATTATAAATAAAAGGGGGCCCAGTAAACTACCCTGCGGAACACCACAGTTTACATCCTGCATAGAAGAACATTGGTCATTTATACATACAAATTGCTTTCGGTTTGTTAGATAGTTGCTGAACCACCCCAAGGCCTTGCCACGAATTCCATAATTGTTCAATTTGTAGAGAAGTATTTTATGATCTATGGTATCAAAGGCCTTGGAGAGGTCCAGGAAAACGCCCACAGTATGATTTAATTTATCAATAGCTCTTGTAATTTTTTCGACAAAGGCAAGCACAGCATGGGATGTATTATGCCCTCGGCGAAAGCCAAACTGAAAATCAGAAATTATGTTGTTTTTATTAAGGAAATTTAGAAGTCTTTTGTATATTATTCTTTCCAGAATTTTTGAAAGAGCGGGTAGAAGAGAAATTGGTCGAAAATTACAAATATGACATTTTTCTCCTTTTTTGTAAACCGGAATAACCTTGGAAATCTTCATACAATCAGGAACAACACCGCTAGACAAAGACAAATTAAATATATGCACCAACGGATCGACTATGTAATTTATGACGTTTTTCAATAAAATGTTATCAATACCATCGTGTCCAGTACTCTTTTTATTTTTCAAATTGTGAACTATATCTATTAACTCATTTCTATGTACAGGGACAAAAAACAGCGAATTGGGATTTGGCTGGTGTATGAAATCTGAAAATTTCTTTTGCGTTGGAGGAATATTTTTTGCAAGATTATGTCCTATCTGAGAAAAATATTGGTTGAATACATTAGCTATTTGTACTGAATCGTGGATTTCTACATTGTTATGTTTAATATTTGTTACACGTGATTTATCGTTATTCTTATTAATAACACTATTTATGATTTTCCATGTTTTACTAATATCGTGTTTAAAGAGAATCAACTGATTTTGAAAATATTTCCGTTTTTCAATTCGTAATATTTTGGTGAGAATATTTCTGTAAGAAGTATATTTACGGTGAGACTTTACAGAACGCTGAATTTTGTTGGCGTAATATAAGTTGTTTTTTCGATTTATTGATCTTAAAATTGATTTAGTTATCCAAGGAAGTCTTGGGCTCTTTTTATTATTAGAGGATTTATTCACTAGTGGAATATGCCTATCTAAATGGGACATGAAACTCGTCATAAAAGTATTGTAAGCTGTATTTGTATCGTGCGAACTATAAACATCAGCCCAATCAGCACCTTTAAGACGTCCTTTCAATTGCGCTATTTTATTAGGTGTTATTCTTCTAAATCTTTCCGACGGGATATCTTTTTTATTAAAACTACAAGGACTTCGTGAAAAAATTGGGTAGTGATCTGATATGTCAGATAAAACAATTCCTGATTCAGGTAAAGGAATAACATTACAAAAGATGTTATCTATGAGGGTTGCTGTTTGGTTGGTAACCCGAGTTGGTTTAGTAATTAAAGGTAAGAAGGATGCAGAAAACATGGTATCCAAAAATTCTTGTGAAGTATTAATAGAAGAATTAGATATATCTATGTTAAAGTCTCCTATAATATAACAATCTTTGTTTGTAAATAGAGGATTGTGCAATAAATCTTGCAGATATTCTAAGAAGTCATGAATATTTGAATTAGGAGGCCTGTAACATACCGTGATCAAAATGTTCTTGGAATTTGGTACTCTAATTTCAATGACAATTGATTCAGCAATTTCAGTCATACAGTTAAGATCACTATGAATAAAATAGTCAAAATGTTGTTTAATATAGAGAGCTACCCCACCTCCCCTTCTATTAATTCTATTATTCTCTACAAAAGCATAACCGGGGAGTGAGTATGAGCTAGCAGATTCTTGAGTTAGCCATGTTTCGGTCAAAGCAATTATAGAAAATGAGTGACCAGGAGTATCCATTAGAAAGCGCAAGTTATCAAAGTTACAATTCAAACTTCTAATATTCAGGTGCATTAAAGAAAATGTAACAGGTGTTATTTCAAGAGATTTAAACTGATTCATAGTAAAGTAGTTTGAGCTTATATAGTTGTTGTCCGTATCTTCATTTAAGTCAGTAGCTAGAGTATTAATTCTCTGAGATGCAAGATTATCAAAATGAGAAGAATTACAATTATTATTTGGAGTACTAGTATTAGGTCTAAACAAGCCGTAAAGCTCATCATCGCTCAGTATATTGAAGGGAATGTTATCAGCCATAAAGTATCAAAGTAAAACACGGAATGGAGTAAGTCGTTCCTAGTACGGACAATGATCGTGTGCGTGTGGGCAAGGCAGTGACCTGTGAAGAGATAGAAGTCGAAAGAGAGAATAAATTAGAACAGTTACAATACAAGGAAGAGGCTACACATAGAGAAACATTGATACATAGATACAACTGGTAAACATTTGGGCACACACGCCATTTCGTGTGCATAAATGAACTACCAAGCATACTTCAGTGAAGCATGCATGGACATGGATGAGCTCCCATGCATAATTATGAAACACGTTAGGAGGTCCACCCTGACAAGAGACCGGCTTCCAAAGAGCAACCAATCCCAAATCAGGGTGGGCCTCCCAAATGCAGGTGAAAATACGGAACGTGATAAACCAAACATCACATGCTACAGATATACACTAACTTGTAAAGGTAAAAATGTCATTGTAGTGCAGTGAAAATAGACTGAAGAGCTGTTTAAACGGAATTGCATCACCTGGGTAGCATATTACGTAAAAGGAATTGCCAAATTACCTCTATATGCAAAACAAAAGGGATTCAGTCATTTAACATATTCCATGAACAAAATTATTGCTTATGTTGAGATTTATGAAGAAATCAACAATCACCATTTCCCAGTGCTATTAGAGAATTAAAAAAAATATATTTTAAACAGTCATTTTCAATGATTCTAGAAGAACTTTTAGCCTGTGTTCAATTTCATAGGAGACACAAAATAAACAAAAAAAAATCCAGGAAATCTGACTTTTTAGAACTTAATTTTATCAACAATGTATTACGTTCAAACCAGCCAATTAGTCAATAAATCAAATGTGTAGCGTATACCAGACATAGTTCCTCACTGCATGCCCTGCACAGTACATATAAAGACACATTTATTTCACATTCCTTAGTGGCTAGATTTATCCACAATCTTGAAAAGAAGTGGATATAATATTGAGA
This sequence comes from Heliocidaris erythrogramma, assembly GCA_025617745.1. Taxonomy (NCBI): domain Eukaryota; kingdom Metazoa; phylum Echinodermata; class Echinoidea; order Camarodonta; family Echinometridae; genus Heliocidaris; species Heliocidaris erythrogramma. The sequence continues at coordinate 49,840,251 of CM046855.1, read as the reverse complement.
ACTTCCATAAACAATGATACCTACAGCATGCCGCATTAAATGCCTTTCAGTGAATTATATGGTATGAAAATACAGTTGAACTGCAAAATTCTAAAGGTAACAGTAAGTACTGGCAGCAAAACTACTAATACGCTAAAGCTAAAGATAATATAGACAGTTACAAAAAATGTAAAATAATATGCATACCCATAAAATTAGTTAAGGTGACTTGTAGTGTTTTATCGTTTAATAAGGATCGTAAGACTATGGCACTTTAGAATTGTTCAGGATTCGAAAACAAAGACAGAGGATTTGGGATAAATAGAGTAGGGCCTAAATAAGAAAGTCATTATACAGACGAGTAATAATTATTCCAGTAAGCATGTCATTCAAATAAGAAGTGGGCTGCTTGACAATTGTTCGGCGTCCAGTTCTCCTACCAATCACGGGTATTGTACAGTCATGAGTATTGTACTTGATTTACTGCCCCCCCCCCTTCCCTAAAGTCAATACATCTAATGGATACAATAGAATGTATCAATAGGCACCATTTATAAATTGACATAGCACATCAAAGCATATAATCGCAATGGGGAGGGTTAAACCAGTTAGATAAAACAAGCCGTTATATGAATAGAGAGAGTGGATAAAGCGAACTCGAACTAGATTATTCCATAGGTATTCAGTAGGTAAGAGGGGGGAAATCGAAACATTGACAAAATAATAAATATCGTTGTATACACAGAAACTTAACTTTGTGATCGTAAAATAAATTGTGACTCCAAACAAATTTGACGATTTTTAAAAAGAAAATATGAAAAAGGAAAAACAAACAAAAGCAATATAGCCTATAGGCCTAGGCTACTTAGCCAATAAGATTATGTACAAACTCTAGTTCAGTGGATTAAATAAAAAAGAATTAAATTTGTTGTTCATTTGCTTTACATCAAAGAGAAGAGAGAGAAAGAGAGGAGAGAAACAAATTTCCATCGCAATAGCTCACTTGAGCCTTAGGCTCAGGTGAGCTAAAAACACAAAATTCTTCTATGATTTTGAGGTTATATCTATGTGTAACAACATTCTGGACAAAAATGTCTCTAACACAACTTTGACCCATAATATAGCATTACGATATGTCCATGTACAAACCCACTTTATATTTGAACTAAGTCTTGTTGACTGCTTGTCTGATTCTAAAGTTCTAAAGTTTTAAAGTGGTAAACTTTCACCTTTCATACATGTACATGTACCTACCCCTCAATTGAATCAGTATAGCTTTCCACAAACATACCTGAGTTCATAATGTAAACATAACCGTCACTGATTAAGGAGGTATAATAATGGATATTCATGGTATTTATGATGAAGGAAAGTCTTCCACGGAAACACTTACGGTCGAGACATTCGAATGAGGGCCTTCAGTCGATTTTCCAGGGTACTGATTACAGAGAGAGAGAGAGAGAGAGAGCAGGTAAGAACACATTTGCAACAGACTGTCAGTATTTAGCAGGTACATGATACATTACACTGTATTTGAAAAGAACCACATTGAAAAGTGCTTCCATATGGTTAGTAATGCCCCTCGCAAATCACTGACGCCTATGCAATCATTCTGAAAAATGTATGTAAACAATACATACATTATTTAACAATGGGAAAATAAAAATTGCATCAAATCTTGAAATATCACATACCAAAAAAAACAAGAGCCCCGGGGGGCACGACGCTCACCTGAGGTGGATCAATTCACATCTGGTGCATGTTCTCTCTAGCACATGAACAACTTTCATTCTTCATCTATAGAGGTATCTCTATACACAATACCAAGTCTGAGCTTCCTACCAAGTTCGGTTAAATTCCAATCATGGGTTTTGGAGAAGAAGTTGAAAATGTAAAAAGTTTATGGATGGTGGACAACTTGCCCCACCCCCCCCCCCCCTCCAGTATGTTACCCCCACAGACCCCCTATAGGGCCACCAAGAAAAAATTCATGAACAACTTTCATTTTTCGTCTATAGAGGTATCTCCATACACAATACCAAGTCTGAGCTATTCCTGGTTCTGGAGAAGAAGATGTTTGAAATTTACATAGCTTTTACACTTGGGGGCCCTCCCCCTGGGCCCCCCTGGGGGCCACATGTACCATTTCAGCAACTTTGGATCCCCTACCCCTAAGGATGATTCCTACCAAGTTTGGTTGAATTCCGATCATGTGTTTTGGAGAAGAAGATCAGAATGTACATTTTGCCTGGCAGCGCCCCCCCCCCCCACCCTCCAATATGTTACCCCCACAGGGCCCCTATAGGGCCACTCAGAGAAATTTCATGAACAACATTCATTCTTCATCTATAGAGGTATCTCCATACACAATACCAAGTCTGAGCTATGCCTGGTTCTGGAGAAGAAGATGTTTGAAATTTACATAGCTTTTACAATTGGGGGCCCTCCCCCTGGGGGCCACATGTACCATTTTAGCAACTTTGGGTCCCCTACCCCTAAGGATGATTCCTACCAAGTTTGGTTGAATTCCGATCATGGGTTTTGGAGAAGAAGATGAAAATGTAAAAAGTTAACGGACGACAGACGACGCACGACGCACGACGCACGACCCACGACGCACGACGCACGACGGACGACGGACAAATTTCCATCGCAATAGCTCACTCGAGCCTTAGGCTCAGGTGAGCTACAAAGTTAATGCACATTCTTTCCATTCCTAAATACAATACTTTCATGTCCAATGGATAAAATTATTATATATTGATATGAAACAAGAAAATTATAACTAATTTTGTTATTTACTAGATAAATCTATGTATCTACCTATTTGCTAGTTTCCAAAACTATGCCATCATTCGAGAAAAACTAAGTCTTAAACCCGCAGCCCCTGCCCGCGTACTCCAATCGCGCCACCGCCATACTCTTCCTCTTCCGAGCAGTCAGAGACAGATCTACATGTAGGACATGATGTCAGACAAGAAGAGGGGCTGGAGGGAGGGACATAGGTAGATACATAGATTTATCTAGTAAATAACAAAATTAGTTATAATTTTCTTGATTTACAGCAATAAATCGATGTATCTACCTATTTGCTAGAATAGCACGGATAAAAACCCGGGTGGCATGTCCCAGGACGGGAGGAACTAACGCGGGGCAGAAAGAGACGACGAAGCAGCTCTCAACCCAGAGGTTGCAAATCTAACCTCACCCGAAGGAACATCCTTAAGATAGAAGGATGTAAAGGAAGTAGGGGAACGCCAAAAGGCGGCCCTCAAAATGTCTTCCAAAGGAAGACCCTGAAAAAGCGCCCAGGAGGTAGAAACACTCCTAGTATCATGCGCTCTTGGAGGATTCTCAGACAGAAGAGCCTCCGAACCCGCAGCTTGGATAGCCTCGACAATCCAACGGGAGATAGTCTCCCGTGATGCTGGGGAATAAGGGTGACGGGGAATAAGGGTGACGGGAAATGGGAAAGAGCTGATCATCCTTACGAAAAACCTTAGTCCTATCCAAGTACCATTTGAGAGCCCTAACAGGGCACCAAGATTTATCCTCCTTGACAGAAGAGAATTCTGATAGAGGATTCAAGAACACTTCGATTGAGCCAGAAGAATCCGTCTGATTCTTAGCAATAAACGAAGGTCGAGGGACAAGACGTACACTTTGCCTTTCCCATCTGACATGTCCTGGCGCCGTAGAGAGAGCCTGAATAGTGCTTCTCCTCTGCCCAGAAGCAATAGCGACGAGAAAGGCAGTCTTAATCGAGAGATGGTGTAACGACACTTTGCACAACGGCTCAAAGGGCGGTTTGGCCAAGGCGTCCAAAACCAAGGGAAGGCTCCACGCAGGAGTCAACTGGCGATTTGCTGGCCGTTTCAAAAAGAACGACCTCAGCAAATGAGTCAAGAAGGGAGAGTTTGAAACTCCCGAACCATCAGAAAAACCAAGGTGAACCGCTGCAATAGCGGACCGGTAACCACGAATGGTAGAGAGGGACCTGCCCTTATCGAAAAGGGCGATAAGGAAATCCGCAATAGCACCCACCGGGGCAGAACGGGAAGAAAATCCCTTCTCCCCACACCAAGCATGGAAGGCTTCTAACCTCGAGTTGTAAACAGCCCGGGTAGAATCTCTTCTGCTCTGGACTATGAACTGGGAGGCTCTCTCTGAGAGTCCTGCCGTCCTCGCATCCTACCCGATAGAGGCCAGGCGGTCAAATGTAGAGCCGTCGGGCGATGGTGGATGATCCCCGATAGGGGCTGAGCTATGAGGTCTGCTCTCCGGGGAAGGGAAAGAGGCCGACCGTCCAGCAGAGACAGAAGAAGAGGAAACCAAGGTCTCCTCGGCCAGCAAGGTGCTATGAGCAGAACCCACGCCTGATCCTCCTGAATCTTCCCCAGGACCTGAGGAATTAAGGAGACCGGCGGAAAGGCGTAACCCCGGAAGTTCTTCCACTGAAGGGAGAACGCATCGAGGGCCCAAGCTTCCGGATCTCGCACTCGAGAGCAGTATCTCGGGAGGCGATGATTGAGAGCTGTCGCAAACAGGTCTATCTCCAGAGGGGCGCAGACTGAACTGAGGTAGTCGAAGACCTCTTGATTCAGTGACCACTCGGAGGGGAGACACATGCCCCGGGACAGAAAATCTGCAATCAGATTAGGAGGCGATCGGAATCACTCGGTGAGACCGACACCACTTCCAAAGTTTGGCGGTTAGATCGTTCAGGGTAGTGGAACGAGTCCCGCCCTGTCTGTTGATGTAGGCAGCAACAGTGGTGTTGTCCGTCAAAATCAGGACGGAGCGACCTACAATCATGTTCTCGAAATGGCGGAGAGACATGAAGACTGCCATCAATTCCAACACATTGATGTGGGGCAAGGTGCACAGGTGTGACCAGTCCCCCGAGACCACCTGGTCCGAACAATGGCCGCCCCACCCCAGCAGGGAGGCATCCGTCGAGATGGTGACTGACGGAAGGGGCGTGCGAAGAGACTTGCCCTGAAGAAGGAACGCCTCTTTCGACCAGGGGATAAGCAGGAGTTTGATTTCCTCGGTGAGAGGAATCCACACCTTGAGCGAGTCTACACTGGGCATGAAAAACTTCAGAAGATGAAGTTGGAAAGGCCTCATATGAAGCCGACAGTCTTTGAGGACATCCACAAGGCTCGATAAGTGGCCCAAGAACTGGAGCCATCTGCCCGCCCGAACTCGACGTAAGAGACGAAGAGATCGAGCTAGTAAGACAATTGCCTGAACTCTCTCCCGACTGGGGCGGGCAAGTTGGTTCACGATGTCTATTTCCGCACCCAGGTAAATGGGTCTGCGGGTAGGAGTCAACTCCGACTTGTCCCAGTTGACTATGAATCCTACTTTTTGTGTAGTACGGAGAAGTAGGTCCATGTGTGACTGAAGGACGGACACAGAGCTCGCCACCAGGAGCCAGTCGTCCAGGTAAGTGAAAAGTCTCAGACCGCGATACCTGAGGAAAGCGGCTAGGGCAGAGACTACTCGAGTAAAAACTCGAGGAGCCGGTTTCAGGCCGAAAGGTAAGGCCTTGAACCGGAAGGTTTCGCCTTGAAAGGAGAAACCTAGAAGGTCCCTTGAAGAAGGGTGTATCGGTATGTGAAAGTAAGCATCTTTCAAGTCTACCGAAGTGGCCACATCTGACGGTCTGATCGCCGGAAGAATCGAGGCCAAGGTTTCCAAGCGGAAACGCTCTCTTGGTATGAAGGTATTTATCACCTTCATATTCAAGATCATTCGGAGCTTCCCCGAGCGTTTGGGAATTATAAAGATAGGGGAGAGACACAGATGGGGGTGGTCTCTTACCCTTTCGATCGCGCCCTTTTCCAGCAGCTCTTGAATCTCGGTGGAGATGTGCTCTAGAAAAGGTGGCGATAGTGTAGGAGGGTTGCGACGGATGGCTCCGTGTGGGAGGGGCTCTGCGAGTCTTATGCAGAAGCCTCCTCGCACGATGGAGAGCACGAATTTGTCGTCGGTAATTTCTTCCCAGGCGGGAAGAAAGTACTGAAGACGGCCGCCAACCCTCTCCTCCAACGCTCGGGGCGCACCCTCAAACTCGCCGCGAATCGCGGGCCGAACCACGGCCCCGACCGCGACTTCGATGCCTTCTCCTACCTCGAGGAGAAGGCTCCGCCCTGGCCCCCTGTGTGCGTGGGGCACTGGGCTGGACTTGCGGTGCACGAGTGGCTTGATAGCTGGAAGTGTCACCGCGCCTAGGAGGCGGAAAATTAGCCTGCGCCTGCGGCTTAGGAGCCGAGGTTCAGAAGTTCCGTCGCCTGCTTGCGTGAATCAACCTCAATTTGAATCACATCAGACACCTTACCTCCAAAGAGGTGTTGGCCGGAGTGCGGAACACTGGCCAGGAGGGCAGGTATGTCCGCCTCCGCAATGCCCAGAGAGGAAAGTGCAAGTTTCCTCCTGGCATTGGTGGCTAATGCTGTCGTCACAGACAGTTCCGAACACAACGAGCCTGTCAAGGACAAGAGGGCTTCGTCTAGCAACAGGATGTCCAAGTCGGACATCTCAAGTTCCTGGCTCCTAGCGCGAAGGGAAAGGAGCGTACCCAAGTAGGCAGTCAGCCTCAGGCCAGTCCTGGAATGAGCTTCCATCAAGGACGGGAACTTTTCCATTTTGCTGTAAGGTGCACTCTTAAGTTAACACCAAGCCTTCCACCTACATGTAGGAGGTCACTGGAACAAGACTTTCTCGTAAAATAATCGAGAGTGTCCTGTTGAGAGAAGGTGAATTCCCTGGCCGAAGGACGGGCCCTACCAAGGATTGAAAGAGGCTGTGAGGCGAAGTCATTGTAGACTCGTTTAAAGTCCTCCGTAAGAGGGATGCCCTTGGAGGGACGCTCACCTTGAAAAAGGAGAGACGGATGTCCCGAATCGGCCCGACTCCGCAAAAAGGTGTCGGGAAGATATTTCTCCAGCAGGGCTTGAGTATCTACCGCCAAGGACCGACTGGTCTGGGGTGTAATCTCAACCTGCGAAGAGGCATCATCCTCCGAAAATCCAGACTGGGAAACCTGATCCCAAGAAGGACGGTTTAGGCAGTCCCAGGATTCCTCCCCAGGCGGAGCACCAAGTGCCGCTGGAATGGGAGGAGCCCCGACCGGACGATCAAAAGCTGAACGTGGTCGGGAGACGCCCGAAGTGGGGCGGCAAGACTCCTGTGTGTTGGAACCCAAACACAATGAGCCGGATACCTGAGAAAAGGAACCGGATCCCAATCCACTGGATGCAGTGGTGGTAAACAAGGGAAAACCAGTGTTCCTAGCCGGATAACCGGTAAAACCGGATTCGGGACCCGGAAAACCGGTATCCGAATCCGGTATCCGAACCGGACCTGGGTCGGGACGTGGTGGGAGGTACGGACACAGAGTCTGACCAACCACTCCGCTCCACAATGATCTTCAGATAATTCAGAAGTTCATGGGAGACGCCCGACTCAGAAGAAGTAGTCGCCCCTTGGGGGCTAACCTTCTTCTTCTTGGCCCCCCCTGACATATGAGGTGAACACACAGTCGATGTCAAGGGGAGAGAGTCCGCCCCGCCGGCTGGCTGGGCAGTACTCTGGCGCTTACGTTTCTTGGGCAGGTGAGCATGTTTATCGCTCCCTTTACCCTTAGAAACGGGCACCGCTTCCGTAGTAGGCCCTGTGGGGGGTACATTAGGAAGATCACGACTCTTTTTACTCTTTCCCGCCTTGCTTGTATTAGAAGCGTGCGGAGAGACAAAAGGAGCCGATCCCTGAGCAAACACACCTATGGCTAGGGAGCGAGGAATGATGCTCGAGCGAGACGAACTGTGGGAAGGGATAACACCCACAGTTTTATCGGTGAGAGGTATTGGCCTAAGGCACTCACTCCCACCGTTATACAAGTCTCTATCTTCGAGAGAGGTATTGGCCGAGTCCCAGCACTCACTCTCTCGGTTTTCCCCGCATGAGTTGGTCGTCAAAATAGACGGCGAACTCATAACGGGGCGAGCCGTACACGAAGTAGGCCCTAACTTACCTACAGTCGAAGCTCCAGGGAAGATGACGGTGGTGCGAGATGAACCTCTCGCAGCCAACCCTCCCAAGGCTAGTCGAGTCCCCACAGGGGAACCACTAGCCGTAGACGGAGACTTCGACATTGCTGTAAATTAAAGACAAGCAAGCAATATATATAGAACTAACAAAGGCAACTAGAAATATCACTGAAGATGATGATTAATACCCCCGCCCCGTGACAACAGCCTTTCTTGACTTTTGGTCGAAAACTGAGGAAGTAGTTCGATCCGCAAGATTTTTCCCTGATTTACTGCCATAGATATGCCGTTTCCATGGCAACGCAGCTTCCGACACATCAAAAAAATATGTTGTACACATCTTCCCAGTAAGACCAATGTGTGTACCAAATTTCATGACTTTCGGTCAAAAACTGAGGAAGTAGTTCGATCCGCAAGGTGTTTCCTTGATTTTCTGCCATAAATATGCCGTTACCATGGCAACGCAGATTCCGACTCATCCGAAAAATATGTCTTGCACATCTTCCCACCAAGACCAATGTGTGTACCAAATTTCATGACTTTCGGTCAAAAACTGAGGAAGTAGTTCGATCCGCAAGCTGTTTTCCTTGATTTTCTGCCATAAATATGCCGTTACCATGGCAACGCAGATTCCGACTCATCCGAAAAATATGTCTTGCACATCTTCCCACCAAGACCAATGTGTGTACCAAATTTCATGACTTTCGGTCAAAAACTGAGGAAGTAGTTCGATCCGCAAGCTGTTTTCCTTGATTTTCTGCCATAAATATGCCGTTACCATGGCAACGCAGATTCCGACTCATCCGAAAAATATGTCTTGCACATCTTCCCACCAAGACCAATGTGTGTACCAAATTTCATGACTTTCGGTCAAAAACTGAGGAAGAAGTTCGATCCGCAAGATTTGCAACGGACCGACCGACCGCCCGCCCGCCCGACCGCCCAACCATCGACTGATTCCAGTATACCCCCTTCAAACTTCGTTTGGCGGGGGTATAACAACCAACTCACAATACAGAGTGGGAATAAACTCCTGTTACGGAGACTAACCAATCGTTCTGATCAAAACCGCTTGTCTAAGCGCGTTGAATCAACCACCTACAATACACGGGAAAGTGCCCTGACACAGTGTACTAGTACACCGTCTGTGTAAAGCCCAGAATGGGAAGAGAAAACGGCGATTTAATAGACTAATTAAACGAAAACTTACCAAGTTTGAAGCTGTAATTACTATTTTCATAGTATCCGGAGGCGAGATAAATCATGATGAAGAATGCTGCCACTGCGCATGCGCTCAACCATAATTCAAAGCCGTCGTGCCCGACGCGAGGAAAAAGATACGAATAAAATTAAGACTAACAACGAAAAACTGAAGCTAGATGAAAAAGGGAGGGAGAGGAGGGCATGATTTATCTCGCCTCCGGATACTATGAAAATAGTAATTAAAGCTTCAAACTTGGTAAGTTTTCGTTTAATTAGTCTATTTTATTCGTATCCTCGTCTCAATAAATCATGACGAAGATTTTAAAGCCCTCGCAACGGGCACGAAAGCCGTTCCAAACACGGGTGTTTATCGAACACTGAAAAACACCCTTACCCATCAACAAAAAATGTGCTTCACTGACTCTCAAGGACAGCTTGTGAGAACGAAGGCTGTCCCTCTTCAAGTGGCTTCAAATAGAAGTCCTTAAATGTTTTTTCTCCCTTCCACCCAGCCTGCTTGAGAATTGAGGCGAGTGGAATGTCATGACGACTGGCAAAAGATGTCGACGCTGCCCTTGTCGAATGAGCAGAATACTTGTTCGTGTCGACTCCAGCCTGTTGTAGAGTAACTTTAATCCATCGACTGATAGTTTGTTTCGTAGCCCTATGGAAGGGTCTCTTAAAAGTAATAAAGAGGCCTTGCTCCTGACCCCTAATCTCCTGTGTTCTACTCTTATAATGCCTGAGGTAGTGTAGGATGCACAATCTCTTGTCTGCAGAGAAAGCTCCAAACGACAAATTTATTCCCACATTCCCAGGCCTACTCTGCTTGAGTAGCGAATCAATATTGATATCCACACGGTCCGAAGAAAACTTCAAGCTATCCAAAGATATCTCATACAGCGTCTGTACCCGTTGAGCCGAAACCAGTGCAAACAAGGTGCAAACTTTAAGTGATAAATTCTTCAAAGTCAGTTTGTGAGCTGGCGACTGTTTCCTAAGATAATTTAAGACTTTGCTCACATCCCAAATACACCTGTATCTGGGAACGGGGGGTCTAAGTTGGAAAACACCTTTTAAGTACCTACAAATCAGGGGGTGCGTTCCAATAGAGTATAAGCCCCCTTCTAAGCTCACTACTGAAGATAAAGCGCTACGAGCAGAGTTAATCACGTTGTAGTTTGCATGTTGCCCGTAGAAAAGCGAATCAAAGAATTGCAACACATATCCCGCTTTAGTATGGGTCCAAATCCAATTCTTTTCCTCACAAAATTTCACCCACTTTGACAAATAAACGTTATATTGACGCTTAGTAGAGTCCCTCCATGAGGCTCCAATAATGTTCACAGTTCTTGTGGTGAGGCCTTGTGAGTGAAGTTGCTGGCTCCAAGCCTGCAAATAAAAAGAGAGAGATTTGTAAGTGGGTGGGGGGTACCCGACACTGGTTGCCTAACTAGACAACTACAATCCCTGATGTGCCATGGTGCCTCCAGTAACATATCCTGTAAGAGTGGAAACCACGCTTGTGTCGGCCAGCAGGGGACCACCAACAATCCTTGTGCCTTATCTTGCCTGACCTTCTGGAGACACTTGGCGATGAGGCAAAATGGTGGAAAGGCATAAAACTGAAGGGGACCCCAGTCTAGCGTGAAAGCATCCACTGCCCAGGCATACGGATCTGGTAACCATGACACGTAGATCGGGAGCTGCGTATTAAGCCTAGATGCAAATAGGTCAACTTTGGGCGTACCAAATTTCTTGCAAATTTCCTGAAAGAGCCCTCTATCTAACATCCACTCGGTATTGTCATTAAATTTTCTGGACATGAGGTCAGCCTCAACATTTTGTGACCCAGGCAGATGCGCAGCCGTTATCCAGATATCACGCCTGCTGCACCAAATCTGAAGTGCCATTTCATTACAAGATGCAGATTTGACACCCCCCATATTATTCAGGTAAGCGACTGCAGTAGAATTATCAAGGTGCATAAGCATGTGAGTATTCCGAATCTGGGAGCAAAAGGCTTTCAGCCCGAACCCTGCAGCAAGGGTTTCCAAGTAATTAATCTCATTTGATTTGGCACGTTCCAATTCTTGCGCATTCCATCTGCCCCCTGTTTGCGAGGTTAGGTTCGTAGCGCCCCACCCCTGGCCACTAGCATCGGTCCGCAGCTCAACAGTGGGGTTTTTACGCCAGATTGGGTTCCAAACCATAGCCACGTTCTCGATCCACCACTGAAGGTCAGACTTTGCTTTATCAGAGAGATACATAGGGCGATCAAAATGGCCCTTCTGTTTTAATGCATTGATCTTTTCAACCTCCATGGCCAGATAGTGCAGTGGCCCATACTGGGCTGCAGGGAAAGTGGCTATGATTTTCCCTATTACTCTAGCTACTTTACGAATAGAGGGTTTCTCGTCAGAGATCAAGTCAATACATGCCTCCTTGATATCAGTAATCTTGTTCTCAGGGAGTGTGATTTTCATGGAAACGGTGTTGAGTCTGTAACCCCAAAATTCAATATCCTAAGTAGGATCCAGAACCGACTTGTCCGGGTGGATAACAAAGCCGAGTTTGGAGAATATTTCGACTGTAGCTTGCACAGCCTTTTGAGTGGCTGTTCTGGATTTCCCAATGATGATAGTATCATCTAGGTAGGCGAGAACAAGATGCCCAGAGTGTCTCAAAGAGGCAAGTATTGGTTTTAGTACTTTTGTGAACAGTCTTGGGGCAGAGGTTAAGCCATTGGGGAGGGCCTTGAACTGCCACAGTTGCCCTGCCCATTTGAAGCGGAGATACTTTCTTGACTCTGAGTGTATAGGAATTGTGTAATATGCGTCACGGAGGTCTACTGAAGCCATGAAATAGCCTTCTGAAAGAAGGGCTTTAATGGACAAAATATTGTCCATCTTGAAGTGTTGGTAATCAACAGAGTTATTCAGCTCTGACAGATCTAAAATTAAGCGGATCCCTCCATTTTTCTTTCGGCCAATTAAAAATTTCTGAAATGAATTCACCAGCCTCAGGGAGGCATCGCTCAATGACCCCTTTCTCCTGTAAACGAGCAGTTTCTTCATCAATCTTTGCCATTTCAGCTTTATCCCTTTTGTATGGGTAAAGGGGTCTGCTCCGCTGAGGAGGAAATTTGGCAGGGTTAAATTCAATTTTATACCCTCTAACGGCCTGAAGAATGAAGGGATCCGATGTAAGAGCACACCAGTCTTTGTAATATAACTTCAGTCGACCTCCGACTGCATTTGATAATTCCCTAGTAGAAGAGGTACTCACCTCTTGAATGATTGCTTGGGAGGCTCCAGTTACTTTCTCCCCTGCCCGTGGCGTTGGGGCTGGCCCTTGGCCTTTGTCCTCTGGTCGTCCATTCTGGCGGGCGACGGGTCGCTTGATCGGGGCCATTCCTTGTGGTGCCCCTTCCACTGTCCTAAAAAAGGCTTGCCATATCCTCCTGTTTGCTTTGGACCTGCGCTGAAATCCCGAGGGGTCCAGCCTGCATTCTTTGGAGTCGATTGCTTTTGGCGCATGTCACCCGTGCGCTTATAGGGATGGTATTGGGAGCTATGGCTATGAGTATGAGGTGGCTTCATCATCCCCTCCATTGCTTTTCTCTCATCTTTTAGTTCTTTGAGTGTTTGCCCCAAATCATCCCCAAACAAGAAATTGGAAGAGTTCATTGGGCGTTTGCAGAGCTTCCGTCCGAACTGCCCCAAATCTGGTTTGATCCCTTCTCAACGAATGGCACATAACTGGAAGCTGGCATCGCAGAGGAGAGCCAAGCCATCCTGCTGCGCTTCGGTCATATTGTCCGAGGACAAGTTCTGGGCAAACGCCGAAATCCCTTTTACGAGAGATTTTTGTAAGCTTTGTAAACGAAGGTCCCTCGTTTTAACAGCAGAAGATGTCATTTCCCAGATTTCGGGGTTGACTTTGGGGACGATAAGAGCAAATTCTGTGTTTGCAGGACAAGCATATTTTTCATTTGTCTCCTTCAGAGCTTTTTCATCGAGCTTCTGCCCCATCATGAAGTTAATTGTCTCAGCAATGTCTTCATCAATTGAGTCCCCAACCCCCGAGGGGGAGGCAAATCTGGCCGCCATCATAGGGATTTTCTTGCCCTTGTCCATGACTGGCGGGGCGGCGTAGGGGCTGGTCAGGCCCCCATCATCATCAGAGTCAGAGTACATAACTTGATCATTTATATCCTCACTGTGTAGCTCGATGGCATCCTCCAAAGAGGTAGCTGTTGAGCACTCGCCCGTGGCGTATTTGCTACTGCTTGCAACTGATCCGGGATCAGAGTTTGCCCCGTGGGCGTTAGAAATTTTATTGGCTGCCCCGTGGGCAAAAATTGAAGTCTGAGTTTCCACCAGCTTCGTGACAGCTTGCTCAAGTTTATCCATCCGGGCTAGCACATCCTCCGTATCTTTATGAGGCGTTGCTTTAGTGGTGGATTTTCCCGGCTTCACAATCTTCCGCTCCACCGCGCAGCGGGAGGAGCGGGGCTCGGCTTCGCCGCCGGGCTAGCCTCGGCAGCCGCAACGGGAGCGTTCCCATTCTTCTGAGCGGATCCCACGCTGTTCGATCTCTTCGATTTTTCAGCGGAAGAATCCGAATTTTGCGTTGACTTCGGCATTGTAAAAATCGTCACAAATGTAGAAAAACACGAGACATCCAAAATAAACTAGCAATATTCCAAGATAACTCCAAGATAGTTCCGATTAAGGAGGATTTTTATGGTTAAATCGAGCGCAGAAGAGTTAGATGCAATCCAACAAAAATGGCGCCGGCGATATGGTTGAGTGCATGCGCAGTGGCGGCATTCTTCGTCATGATTTATTGAGACGAGGATACGAATAAAATTTGATTAAAAAGACCGTGAAGGAGGTTGACTTATGAAAAGTCCGATACACCAAAATGAGTATTAGAATTTGGTGAACGGGATTTTTATTGCGAATAGCAACCAAAAACGCTTTTGGAGGTAAAAATCTCGCAATTTAGGCTAACACTTAGCTCATAGATGTCACTTCACTGACAGGCGAGAAAGGAAGAGGAAGAGTATGGCGGTGGCGCGATTGGATTGGTGGACGGGGAGTACGCGTGCGCGGGCAGGGGCTGCGCATTTAAGACTTAGTTTTTCTCGAATGATGGCATAGTTTGGGAAACTAGCAAATAGGTAGATACATTGATTTATTGCTGTAAATCAATGTGTGCTTATTGCAATCTAGAAGTTTACTAATATATCTTAATTTATGCATGTTTCTTTACAGACCTGTCTGTAAACTGTCACAAGTACAAGTTCACCGACATTCCACTGAAAATCGTGTATTACAATTAACACGCGTTTAAATGAGTTGTCGGCAAACTTGTACTTATGACAGTTTTGTGAAACGATGCCCTGGTTACTATTTAATTCATCTGCTATGCATAACAGAACTTCTATGGATGGAATTCATTTTTGCATGTATTGTTACTATGTCAGGCAAACATTTGGGAAGCTCTTTAGTTGTCACAAGAAACTTTAGTTCGAGAAGTACGCATAAATAGTAAACAGGTCTATTAGGCATAATGTATAGGCATGAGTATGTTGCTTTTACTACCCAAATTAGTATACCAACAGCAGCCTTTTAGATACCGGTAATTCATAAATCATGAAAGACTGGTCGTACAGTTAACAGACGAACCAAATGAGATGGGAAACTTACTGTGGGTACCATTCTAAGCCTAATGGTTCATATGCCGAGTACATGATTCTCTCAACAATCTTGTAGAGGGGTCGCCAGGGTATAAGCAGGTCATCCCGGGACAGCAGATTTCGCTTCCTGGAGGCAGAGGGATGCATTAATTTATCATTTTATTCTTTTTTTAAAATACAGTAGAAAATGATTTGGTATATTCTACGAAGACAATACTTTCATTATTACTTCAAGATATGCAAATTAATATATTACATCAATTATTCAATTCATTTTATGTCACATCTCTTTAAAACAATACATGTATACAATCAGAGATAAGCAACATACATAAACAAAACAAGAATATGAATAACAAATGATACAAGAGAAAATGAATACAGTGTTAACCTTGCATAGTTCAAAGTCACATAAGTCAAACTTTCCCTATAAAGTCAATTCTATTTTTTTTAACCAAACAATGCAAAACATGTGTTATTTACATTTCTTAAGTCGAATTTTACATATTAAGTCAAACAATTTTTTTGTGGTCACAACAGATTCCACTTATGCAAATTTAACTGTACATGAATATAAATGATGATTTGGATATGAGGGGGTAGCAAAGACAATTCTATGATATGAAAACATACCGGTAGATGATACAGTGTGAAAGTGTGTGTACATGTAAATCATAATTCTTCAGAATCTTACAATCTAAAAATAATATATGTGTATGACCTAAGTATGGCGAATCAATTAATATTTGAAGACGAAAAGTTGATCAGTTGTATCATGATGTGCAAACGAGGAAAGCTACGACGTTTCGACCTCTACTGCTAGTCTTCGTCAGGCAATGAGCATAGACAGTTAATAGAACTCATATCAATTGCCCATTTTTGTTTCATATAGCCATTTCCCTGTAATCTACAGTATAACTTACATTTGTATCAAATAACCATCATGTACATGTTTGTCAAAATATTGGAGGGGGTTAGTTTTATCCTACTTGTACAAAAATATGATATATTTGTAAGCCCATATTGTACAACTTGTGATCATGTGACATTCAATAATATTGTTACAGTTCGGGGATGTGCACTTAAAATTTCATAATTATTCCTAATTGGAAAGCATGCATCCATGCTTCAAATTGCATCCTCAAACAATAGTTTTGCATTGTCTTATTTGTGTTCTTCAGACACCAGAAGAAAATCTGTATAATCAAGAATGGATTGAGTAGAAGCAAGGCATGTAATTGCAAATACCCTCATTTTTATCACATGCATACCACTGTTCTATACAGCATCACTTCCAAATTTAATTTAAAATTCCCTCATGCAGTACTCAAGAAATTCTGATTTCATATATTTATATAATATTGGTCACTGGCCTTGAGGGATATCAGAATACATCATCACCCGCAACAGAATCATATTGCCCCTAGTTGAAGACGATGGCAATATGGTTCTTTATGGGCAATATTTTTGATATTCACTGAAAGTAGAGCCAGCCAATATGATTTTTATTGTAGTGGGGGCTGACTCGACCGACTTAGGCATAACTCGGACGCACTCGGACTCACTCGGACTGACTCGGACTGAGCTGGGGATCGGGAGACCCGAGTGAAAACACATGTCAAGACTCAAGCTACAAAGTTGCACTTCACTGAACCAAGACCAAGAATAAAGTCTGTTTTGGAGAGTTCAACCAGTAGCAGTTGGGTAAGTCATGTCACTTACTATATTATATGTAATACTAAGTACCTATAGTCCGGTGTGGCGTAGGACACGCCGACTATAATTGGCGTAGTCAGCGTTTTTCGATCCTCTTTTGTGGGGTCCCAACTATTCGTTTGTGTGCGGCGGGCATGGTACCTATTTAGCAGGCGCGGACCAATCGTGTCGCGATTGCGCTGGGGTACATGCTTCACTCACTTTTCAAGCGGTAGACTCGACCTCGAAATTGATCTCGAATTTCGTATATTTTTTTTAATCGTTTCGGTGCTATATTTCGTTTACTTTGTGAGTGATTTCCGTGAGTTTCCCGTTGATTGTTCTGTGTGACCTGTGATTTTGATTGTATTTGTTCGATTATTGGTTATTTTCGTGACATTTTACGTGCCTTTTTGTGTTTCTGTTTTTGCTTTTGGCGCTGCGTGAAGCTGTGCCATTTCGGCATTGCTTCGAGCTTAGCGCTGGCTGTGCAACGCTCGCTGCAAGAGGGCGTAGGCACGTTTGCTTACTTTTTGATGTTTAGTGTCTATTGAGATTGGATAGTCCATTCTTAATTGATGTGCTTGCTCAAGCCACAGTTTTGGGTGTGATCATATTTGATTGTGATCACATGTTTTTTTTCTTTTTCTCTCTCTCATGGGATAGGTTAGATTTCATTTGCTTTGCGAAATAAAATAAATAAATACCTACAACTCAAGAGCTAAAGTTGATAATAATAAATCAACACATAAATAAATAAAGTAAAATAAATAAATTCCTACCACTCAAGGGCTAAGTTGATAATCATTCAACAGTATAAATACATACTTAAAAATAAATAAAGACCAAGCTAAATAGGGCTCACTCTAACTACATAACTTTGTTAGACTTGACCTACACAGTATGGTGGGTTATTAGTAGATGACAACTAAATGACCGGATAAGGGATAGATACACAAGGAATAAATAGTAGGCCTAACAAAAAAACAATAGGGACAGACATATTTAAGTTGAACTTGAGTGCTTTGTTCAGCCTTATTGGGGGTTCAATACGGCTTTTGAGATTTTTTTTTCTCTTATTATACTGCGTTCAGTCTATTTTCTGAGCTTCACCTGACTGGGTGTATTTCTGTGGCCTCTTCACAGATTCGGCTTAGAAATAATTTTTTTTAATTTCATTTCTTTTGCATTCGCATTGTAGTGCATTAAGTCTATTTTCTGAGCTTCACCTGAGTGGGTGTATTTCTGTGGCCCCTTCACAGATTCGGCTTAGAAATTAATCTTTTTTTTAATTTTTTTTTTTTTTAATTTAATTTCTTTTGCATTCGCATACTTTGCTTTTCCCTACTTTGGAGTGAGGCAAGGTGTTCTGCTTTTTGCTCAAGCACTGTATGCCCAGTTAGGGTATTCTAGTCTGCTCCCTTTTTATATTTTGTTGAGGTAAATTTAAATAACAT
The DNA here is from genome assembly GCA_025617745.1 of Heliocidaris erythrogramma. Lineage (NCBI taxonomy): Eukaryota > Metazoa > Echinodermata > Echinoidea > Camarodonta > Echinometridae > Heliocidaris > Heliocidaris erythrogramma. The sequence goes on along the minus strand of CM046855.1, from coordinate 49,822,153 downwards.
AAATAAATAGCTAAATAAATAACAACTAACTAGTACAATAAATAGTCCCTCTGCTCGCGCTTCAGCTGTACTTTCGCTTTGCGTGTGCCGGTGTTCTGTTCTGGTCAAGTGCGTGACTGGGCGGTGGACAGCTGCACGGACGCCGGATGCTGTCTTTGATACCAAGACTTCTTTGTTTTGTTTTTGAGGCCACTTTATGTGCACACAGTTTTTCATGTATTATCTGTGTGCATCTTGGTGATTCTCTGTGTGATTGTTATTGTCGAAGTGCGGTTATTCGCGCATGTTCTTCAGCACGGGAAGGATATGTTTTCGATATCACATAAGTACTGAATATTTTGTTTTTAGGCTAGTAGATTAGATTTAAGTACAGGGTGCTGATTCATTGTACACCCATGGACAGAGTCCATGTTAATTCGTGCTCTGCTGAGGAGTTGGCCGGCATTCCGGGGATTGACCCGGATCATGCTCAGCGGCTCCTGCAGATACGGGCACGTCTAGGGGAGTTTTCTCCCGGCTCTTTTCGGGAGTGGGCGGACGTGGCGGGCATCCATCGGCCTGAATACGTCCTCCCGTATTTAGATTTTTCTCTCCCGCGGCTAGCACCCACCCCCCCTGGGGGTTGTGACCCCACTCCGTCCCGGTCTGGGGGTCTTTCATTGGGGGAAACTCTGTCCACCTCTTTGGACGGTATGCCTTTGGGCCCTGTGCCTGCGGCCAATGGCACCTTTTCAGTTCCCCCGTGTATCGTTATGACCGCTATCCGCCCCCGCCTGCTGTACACGGGGGGGGGAGGGGCTACCCACCCTGACCCCTCAGGTAGGGAATGGGCGTGGCTCATCTGCACTTTCCGCACCGCCTGGTTTCCAGGCTGATAGGGAGGTGGCCCTCACCCAGTTTTTTGGGTTGGGCCAATTTGAGCCACAACACCCTCGGGCAAGAACTACGCCAGACAGGAATCATCCTGGGGCTCCATGCCCGCACTATGACAATTTGAGGGATTCTTCCCCCTCTCAGTCTACACCGTTTGCCAGTTCCCAGGGAACACGGCAGGCGGCGTATCCTGTGGGACATCATGCCCCAGGATACCTTTCCACTGAGGGATGTCGGAGACAACAGGACAATTCACCCCTGCTCCGGCCGACACGGAACGTCTCAGTCCCAAAGTCTATAACTTATAATGGGACAAGTAACTGGCGTACATTCTTTGGAAAATTCCAAACATTTGCTGCCCAACATAGATGGACAGCATCTATGTACATCGCAGCTCTATTGGTGTCTCCAAGACAGAGCGGCAGACTATTTTACCACGCTGGTTAAATGAGACCCAGCCCCTCAGTTCTACTAGCCCGCCACATGGAGGAAAGGTTTGACAGGCAACTCCAACCAGAGTTTGCCCATGTCGAGTTTGCCGGTGCACGCCAAGGCCCTGCCGAGTCAATACTGGATTGGGCTGACCGTGTTACACAGTTAGCCTTTCGGGCATTCCTGGGTATTCCCGTCGACCAAGTGGAGCGACAAATCATTACTCGGTTTTGTCAGGGCTGCTCCGATCGGGAAATCGGTCAACAGGTGTTAAATCGCCGGTTTTCAACGATTAAGGAGGCCACCCTCCATGCGCAATGGGTACAGCAGACTGCGTATGTATTTGGCAAGCACCGCAAGGAAGTGCGATTTATGGCCACAGAGGAGGGTGCAGCCAACAGGGTCCACAGGGTGGACATTCGTTCCCCTGACCTGACTGGCGAGGATGACAGGCTCTCCCGAATGGACCAAGGCCTAGCAACTCTCAATGCCAAAATCAACCAGTACCAGGTAGATTTGAGGAGGGACATTGAGGTACAAATCTCTCCACTGGCCCAGCAAGTGCAACAGCTGACGGCCATGGTGAAGCAGCTGTGCCAGCAGGCTCGGACTCCTTCACCAGCACCGCAGCGTGCCTCCACCCGTGCTTCCTCTCCGGGATCAGCACGTGGTTCTCCCCAGCCCTCTGTAGCATCTCAACGGGCCTCCTCATGTCCCACTTCTCCTATCACACGTGCCAATGCGTGTTTCAACTGTGGGGGACAAGGCCACTTCCGGCAGGCCTGTCCGTCACCGCGACAGGAGGGGTCAAGAGCCATAGCCACACAGAGAGTGGCGGCTGTGGTGGAGGATGGAAAAAATTTAAACGCGAATGGGTCAGGGGAAGAGGCCAACCCCTGGCCCGGCCTGGAGATGGCCGGTTTCTTCCAGTAGGAAATGCACCATCCATGGGTACCCCCTACCCAACACTGGAGGAGCAAGAGACCCTACTGGAGGGCACCCAATCCTTAACAGAGGATCAGGTGCAGTCGTTAATTGAATATGTGGACCAGCTGGACTCGGCTACACTTAGTGTATCAGAGCCCGAGGCAGGTCCAGGAGTATCAGGGCCACAGTTTGAGCCAACTGAGACCAACCCCCCTGCTTCCAAACCCACCGACATGGATGTGCCCAACAGCGCTACCGGGCCAGTATCTACTGATCGATTGCATGGGAGTGAAGGGCCGGACCAAGGTGAGCAGTTTGTTGTTTGCCAACTCCGGTCTGACTCATTGCTCCGGGTTCGCCTGAAAATCGGCAATCGGCTGCTTCGAGCAGTAGTGGATACAGCGGCCCAGGTCACGTTGATCTCGGATAGGGTTCTTAAGAAATTGGACCGTCAACCACTAGCAATCCGGGAAGTAACCCTTAGGAATGCAGGCCGCGACCTCACTATGAAGGGGTTGGCGGTGGGCCCAGTCAAAATTCAGCTGGGCCAACAGCATTTCGACGAGGACGCCCATGTTGCCCCGATTGAGGATGATATGCTTCTCGGGCTAGATTTTCTACGACGCCATCGAATTGATGTACACATCAAGGTCATGGAACTTGTCATGGAACTTGTCATGGAAAAGCAGGCCATCCCAATGGAATTCGGGATTACCCCAGAACAAGATAGGGTGGCCAGGGTCACACTCCAATATCGAGTGGTGATCCCTCCTAATAGAGTAAAAAGAATCACTGGGTTAATCGACCAACGGATGCTCGGTGCCGATTTGACCGCGGCGAATCTCCCGGTTACAGCACGGAGTTGAATCTGCTGGGGCCAACGGGCCTACCAGCAAGCCCGCCCTATGCCGTATCGGCAGGGGGTCTCCCCAGCAGTTATTTGGCTGCATGGGTAGCATGGTGAGGGCTGTGACCCATATGTTGTTCTAGTTGTTGGTTATTTTGTTGGTTATTTAATTGATTATGTGATTTATCGGGTGATTTGCTGCAGTGGATAGGACAGAAAGGAAAGAAAAGAAAAATAGAATGTCACCGTAAATTTGGTTGACATATATTTTGTATAGTGACATTTGTAATTTGGGTTTTAAAGGGGCATAGACGACTCCCCTGGGTCCTTCGCTCCCCGTACTGCTCCCCCCCCCCCCTCTGTCGCATACACCGGGGTAAAGCAAAATTCTATTGGGGCTATGCCCCTCCTGGGAGGTTGCTTTTATGCGACGGGGGAGAGTGTAGTGGGGGCTGACTCGACCGACTTAGGCATAACTCGGACGCACTCGGACTCACTCGGACTGACTCGGACTGAGCTGGGGATCGGGAGACCCGAGGGAAAACACATGTCAAGACTCAAGCTACAAAGTTGCACTTCACTGAACCAAGACCAAGAATAAAGTCCGTTTTGGAGAGTTCAACCAGTAGCAGTTGGGTAAGTCATGTCACTTACTATATTATATGTAATATTAAGTACCTATAGTCCGGTGTGGCGTAGGACACGCCGACTATATTATTATCTATATTATGTATGCCTATATTCTAGCAATTACAAACAAGTCTGTTTGAATGTCAGTTGCTCTGGTTTCAGGTTATTCATACAGGTGTGTAATCTGGGCACGTATGTTCGTTAACTACACCACCAGTAGGCGCTTCGAGGGCGCGGACATTTTGGCAGATTGCTTGGGCATGAGAGGCCGCTAATTATTTGCCGATTCTACTTGATACGGTCAAATGAGGGCGCAAATGTTGTGTTTTGTATTTTTACTTTCCAAAGCTAAAAAATCATTTAAAATTCCCAATTTAATAGTTGAAATTGGTTAAGCATGCTATAGTTCAAGATGTGTGTATTTCTGCCCCAAACCTTTAGTTTAAAGAAGTTAATTCAGGCAATCGCTCACTGAAAGCTCATTCGCTGATAGACACTCGTAAGGGACGGCACACTTACATTTTCCATCGAAATTACTCATCATTTATACTCTTTATTTCATAAAAGCAATTTTGTTGTGAAAGAAGGAGAAGATAATTGCTTTCCGAGGCTATTTATCATGTCAGATAATGAGATTTGGCTAAGGGTATAGGACTCGTTTGGTCAAAACAGGCATTTCTATATGGCGGCCCATCTCTTTGAAATTAGATTCGTCTAATGTATGAAAATGTATCATGAGTGTATGTAAATGGCATGGAAGCTTCCCATTGTCTTATCTCAGTTGTATTGATAGTTTGATTATACGAAATTATTACATTGTTTTATGTTCAATCATTAAATCGATATATATCATATATGCTAGTTTTGAAACGGAAAACTAAATCAAATTAAATCAAATCAAATATTCCATAAATAGCATACAACTTATGATGACCCAGACCCAGAAATTCATCCGAAATCGATGTGAGAGTCATGCTGCAAAAGTTTTAAAATTAATCCAAGTTACAAGTTGAATGTTTGGCAAAGGGTTCAATGACTGACACAGTTACATTTTCCTGGTTGAAACATAATGATGTACGACGCCCCATATGCACCTGTGGAGAAAGGACTGCTAAGCCAGGAATTCTTAAGAAAATAATGCGAAGAGATAATAGTCATCATCCAAGAACAAGTGACATTTCCCTTAGCACCCTGGAACCACAAGGACACCCCAGAGATGAAAATGACCTTGTTTTCCCGTGCTTCCTACATGGATGTCTATCCTATACCTCGGCTTAAAATGATGAAATTATCCGAAATACATATTACTCTACAATATTATCAGTCATTTTACTTCAAAGAAACTGCAAAAATAAAGATATTTGCCGATTAGAATCGAAACACAAATAATTCATAATTATTCATAAAGTTTGAAAACTTTTTTTATTTCTAGAATTAAGGTTACTTCTGATCATATTCAGGTGACAAAGGTTAGCTTTAATAAAAGAGCTGGATTCATACATTTTCATACTATACTAATTTATCTTTAGAAGACATTCCCTCGGGCATTCATTGGTTAAACCATATTTTGAGCAATGTTTTCGCTCATTATCGCATGGGAGTGGTAATTATAGATGCAAGTCAGTCCCGGCAATTAATGTTGTATCTCCCAAAAGTAGCCAGTCCATACATGTATCATTATTATCAACAGCATCTGGCTTCTAAAGCGAACTCAAAAATATTGTAAAAAGTACTAACAGTTTATTGCCTATTATCTAGCACGCAAAATCCCACTGATATTTGAAAATGGGCAATAGACAATTTATTGGCCCTCAATTTTGTTGGCAATAAAATGTAAAAACTGCATTGCTCAGATGTCTGATATGGTTTAATATTAAACTCAGAAGATATAAAGTGCAGTGCTATAAGCTCATGAGGCTCAACACAAACAGAAGCATGGGACACACAGGCACCCAAAATCTATTAAAGTCAGTACTCTGGACCTCTAATATTTTAGAATTTTAACAAAGGGGCTCATGCATACAGACTTTCAAAATTGCATTGCGGACCCCCTATGAGAAATGATAGTGTGGAGCCTGAATATAAAGACATACAATATTAGGTGCTATTGTACATAAAAAAGTACTATTGCCATCATTATTTTTTCACATATCAAATATAATTTCACAAACACAACCCACACTCCAAAGAGAGTGAGAATGAGAGAAATCGTTGCAATCTGGTTTGTTTGGCAAAGAGCCAAAAGGTTAGAAATAACCTCTGATAGTCAACACAATCTTCAAAATGGCGATGTTCAATTTTGCCTTCTCATTGAAATATACAAAAAGGTCATCAAAAACTTCGGATAATAAATAAACTCCTTATCAATTCAAAATGGCGGCCTTCAATTTTGCCTCCTCACTGAAATATACAAAAAATTCCATTGATATAAAATAGTCAATATCAAGTCAGAATGGCGACATTCAATAATGCCTTCTCACTGGAATATAACCAAAAGGTTATTAATAACTTCTATTATTACATGTACCTATATAAGGCATTTTAGCGGCGCATTAAAAACGCATATTTTTGTCCGCTTGATTTGCGCATGCAATATGACAGCATATTGCACGGAACGCTGAATTCCCCATAGGCTACAGTACTAAACTTGCGGTTGCCGTGCAATATTATGCCGTATTTTGTCTGGTCTGTTTGCGTGCGCGCAAATAATGCAACGCATACACACATATGCACATGACGTCATAAAGAGGTTAAGTCAAGGAGTTATCACAAGTTAAACTTGTGTGATCACAATGAAGTATGATGAGGGGCTCTATTAACTGAATGTGGTTGGTTAAAATGATTTTTACTACATGTAAGTTCTTAAATCATTTTCCTGTAGGGTATAGATAATAATAATTATATTGGATGGCTTTATTTTATGGAATACCAGAAATATTCCACTCGTTAGGGCCAATATTGCACTCATCTTGGATTCGTGCAATAATGGCCGTAACTTGTGGAATATTCTCTGGTATCCCATTCAGAGCCATCCAATATAATATAAATAGTCAATAAAGTCAATATCAATTCAAAATGGCGATGTTCAATTTTGCATTCTCATTTGAATATAACCAAAAGGTCAATGAAAATTATTCATAGTCAATATCAATTCAAAATAGCAATATTGAATTTTGCCTTCTCATCTCACTAGAATACCATTCTTCATACTTTTCTACAATGCTAACAAGCATTCATGATTTTTTTTTTTATAGTTTAAAGATGGTTGGAGACAATGCTAGATGTCAACAAAATGCAGAAGTGTTGATAGAGGTGGAGGGGTGCTCCAAATAAGTGAATCAAAATGACTTCCTGCAATACCTATAAGGTTGCAATGTCATATATGATGTAAGAATATTTCAAATGGAAGTGAAAAAACACAATAACCAAGTACATCAATTTTTAATAGTCATTATATTAACATAGGAAATCCAAGTTGCTTAATATTCGAAATAAATTTCTGGACCATTTTCCATATAATATATTCAAAATTTTTCGGAAAGTTCTTCTTCTTGCCCTTCTTCTCGTAAAATAAAGTCCACCATCGAGTGTATTGTTGTACTATTGGCAATTCTGGTGTGGTGTATGCATATTGCTTTTTAAAAGTACACGTACCTTTAAAATTTTAAATTTGTCTCATGTCCTAAGACATATTACAATGACAATTTCAATTTTAAGGAGATTTTCTAAGATCTTGGAGGGACAGGTTAGTTCTCTAGATGCTCTTTACACTAATACATAATAGAAAATGAAATCAGCACAGAGCACATGAAGGAAAACAGATATCACAAATCAATAAATTGATCATTATTTTGAATTTCTTAGCCTATATCATGGAACCATCTTGTTCCAAGTTGAATGTAAAATTTGAGTAACTACTATTATCTGGAATTAATAAAGCAAGATGAGAGGGAGATGGGTCCAAATATTTTTTTATATTCAAGGACCAGATCTGCCTCAAAAAAATAACCCAGTTTGCTATTAAATAGAGAGAGAATAATAACTTACTTTAGAAGTATGTTTAGAATTCTGGCAAACTCTGACATGATCTTGAATTCCAGGTCTGGAATGTTGATAAGTTCAAAGTAAAGCTTGATGAAGGCCACGTGTTCTTCCTTGCTGAATTTTCTGTCATAATAGCGGATATAGCTGAGAAGAAAAATACAAAGATCAACGTAAGTAATCTACATGTACATTCAAATTAATTTTTTGGCTCGTCGTAAGAATAATTTTCCGGCTATTCTTACGACACGCGCACACGCTCCATTTTCGTACTCTGCGCCGTCGTAAGAATAGGGTTAGGGTTAGGGTATTTATATGTTTTGAACACCTTCGATGTCAACTTATTCTCACAGATACATCGTTAAGTCAGAGGACTGAATATATCGAGGACCCAGGATCGATTCCCAGCTTTGTCATTTGTCGTTTTTTTTCATTTGTTACTAACAAATGTTTTCTCTCTACAGAATTACAGATATAATATGGAAAAGGCTGAGGAGACAGAGAAAACAAAGACCGAGAGATTTTTACTCAACCCCCATCAAATATTGTAGGTGGCTGTCGCAAAAAGAACTCTTTCCTTTGGGGGGTTGTATGCAGGGGGGGGTGGGTGCGTGCCAACAGCCGGCCAATGAAGTGTGCGCAGAGTACGAAAATGGAGCGTATGCGCATGTCGTAAGAATAGACGGAAAATTATTCTTACGACTCGTCGTAAGAATAGCCACTGCCATATTTTTTACCAAAGTGTTTTTTTTTTAACCAGGGTTCCTTGGTTTGACCCACAATTTTGCCCATCTTTAATCTCTAATACATGTACCACATTTGTCAATTGATGTCATCTTGCACGAGATAAACCCTATCTCAATTTACTTACATTTCCTAAAACTAGCTATGACATTCCTTATAGGGGAGATTACTACCTTATCTCAGGCCTTTGCGATCGAAAAACCCGGAAGTGTTGCGGACAGAACTAGCTGCGTGTATTATGTACTATACTGTCGTATATTGTACAAAATTGAATATTCACCTTGAAATATTTTTATAAAAATAAAAAGTGTACGTCACTATTTGCTTGTGAAAATGTTGGTATATTTGTGAACAGCACCTAAAAGCTATATTTAACTGGCATCTTGTGCATTCTCCTGGAGATGGTGCCTGAGATATCTCAGGCTGGGGTCTACAGGAAACCTGTTAAATATAGTAAAATGAACCGTCTTCAGAGGGTTCTATGTTTGAATGTATGTGTATACACGTATGGGTATGTGTATTGGCGCTTGTATGAATAGTGGTATGTATGCAGATTATGGGGGGGAAAAAAAAAAAACTACAAATATCACTGAAGATGATGATTAATACCCCCGCCCCGTGACAACAGCCTTTCTTGACTTTTGGTCGAAAACTGAGGAAGTAGTTCGATCCGCAAGATTTTTCCCTGATTTACTGCCATAGATATGCCGTTTCCATGGCAACGCAGATTCCGACACATCAAAAAAATATGTTGTACACATCTTCCCAGTAAGACCAATGTGTGTACCAAATTTCATGACTTTCGGTCAAAAACTGAGGAAGTAGTTCGATCCGCAAGGCGTTTCCTTGATTTTCTGCCATAAATATGCCGTTACCATGGCAACGCAGATTCCGACTCATCCGAAAAATATGTCTTGCACATCTTCCCACCAAGACCAATGTGTGTACCAAATTTCATGACTTTCGGTCAAAAACTGAGAAAGTAGTTCGATCCGCAATGTGTTTCCTTGATTTTCTGCCATAAATATGCCGTTACCATGGCAACGCAGATTCCGACTCATCCGAAAAATATGTCTTGCACATCTTCCCACCAAGACCAATGTGTGTACCAAATTTCATGACTTTCGGTCAAAAACTGAGGAAGTAGTTTGATCCGCAAGATTTGCAACGGACCGACCGACCGACCGCCCGCCCGACCGACTGCCCAACCATCGACTGATTCCTATATACCCCCTTCAAACTTCGTTTGGCGGGGGTATAAAAAAAAAAATCCCTACCTACCTACCCTATTTTTCAGTGACCCGTTACGCCAATACAACAATTTTTTTGTTTGGCCTTATTTAAGATATTATTACTAATATTTAATTAATGTACTGAAAACACTTCCAAAATTCATGTCAAATCAATATCAGATGAGCAACAAATTCTAGTAGCCTGCCCGAATGTGCAAAGTATTATGTGCCCTACCCCCATCCCCCCCCCCCCCCAAAAAAAAAGGGGGGCAAAATAAATGCAGAAATTCTGAGATTCTCTTCTGTTATTTGTCATTTTTGTTTGGAAATGATATAAAGAACAAGATGAATGCGACTGCGACTGCGTCTCCGCCTGCGCCTAAATTCAGTTGATGGCTCAAACTGCTCTTGAAATATTGTGATAACCAGAATAAAAGCCTCTAATTACATGTTAACTGACCTCTTTGACATTTGACCTTACACCTTATAACCCAACTTATCTCCTCCTAGTCATGAATACAAATTAGTTGAGATATGGTGATAATGTAAAACTACCCCAAAATCTTTCTATGGGGATACATACTGGTACCAAGTTCGAAGTTCTTACCTCAAACAGTTCTTCAGAAATCGTGGTAACAGAATTTCATGTAATTTCATGTAAATTGACCTCTGTGACCTCCTTATCCCAAAATCTAATCAGTTCATCTTCGTATGGGGATACATACTAGTACCAAGTTTGAAGTTCTTACCTCAAACGGTTCTTGAGATATTGCAGTAACGAGGCTAAAAACCAGTAATTTCATGTAATTTCATGTAAATTGACCTCTGTGACCTCTGACCTTTGACCTACTTACCCCAAAATCTAATCAGTTCATCTTTCTATGGGGATACATACTGGTACCAAGTTTGAAGTTCTCACCTCAGATAGTTCTTGAGATATCGCGGTAACGGTGCTAAAAACCAAGAATTTCATGTAATTTCATGTAAATTGACCTGTGACCTCTGACCTCCTTACCCCAAAATCTAATCAGTTCATCTTCGTATAGCAGTCAGACCGCAGGTCATATGCAAATGAGCAAAAATCGCGCATTTTATTTCCAGTGCCCGAAATGGACTTTCTCCCTGCACCCAGCCGGTTGTATCGCATGGTCATCTTTAAAGTTATGCTCTTCAATAAATATTAATGCTGTGCTCATTAGACTTTCTGCAAAAATAAATGAATAGTTTACCAACACAGGGATATTTTGTTTTAGTCAGAATTTTAAAAATAAAATGTTTAAAATAACTGATGAAATAGTCGTACAAAAGCCTTTTTTTCACAAGATTTCAAGTTGTTAAAAGACATAAAAAAGTATATGAGCGGCCATCAAGACACATATGTATGGAAGCGCTGGAATCTCATCATTTTCATTGTTACATTCAAATCATCCATAAATTTATGACAGTCAGGATCCAGCAATATTCAGCCGCAGATCATCCGTTGTCAAGACCATGGTCAAGACCATAGAATCTTAGCCCTGTGATTGGCAAGCGAGCCATCCGTAACCAAGTGCGCGTTGAATGTAACATTGCGCAACCTGTTGCCTCATCCTTGCGCAAACATGCGCATAGCTGTTGCCTGGCTGTGAGAAAACATCTTGCGTGGTGGTAACCAATCAGAATGCTGGAATTGACTTTTTTAAAGACAAAGTGTGTACATTGGTTACATATTGCTGGATCCTGACCCTGTCATGAAGTGTACATTAATGTTATTTCAATCTTTGGAAAGTACAGAAAATGCCCTTTACGCTCATGTCAAATTTGCCCTGGCTCACAATAAAACTATGGTAGATTTGGCCAGATTTATATTTCATTTAATTTCCATTTTTTGTCATAAAAGGAACACCATTCTATACCAATTTCGTCTTTTATTTTGAACACAATAAAAGCATGTCACAAATCTCTGATCCCTCTTCTTTTATTTGATGTATAACTCATGACAATTGGTGAATGATAAGTAGTCTATTCAATAGTTTGCAAATGAGATGTTCCTGGCTGTTCTTGCTCATTATGTATTCATAGTCAGGCAGAATTGGAAATAAAATAGCGCGCTTTTAGGGGACCTGCGGATTGGCTGATAGGGATACATACTAGTACCAAGTTTGAAGTTCTTACCTCAAACGGTTCTTGAGATATCGCAGTAACGAGGCTAAAAACCAGTAATTTCATGTAAATTGACCTCTGTGACCTCTGACCTTTGACCTACTTACCCCAAAATCTAATCAGTTCATCTTTCTATGGGGATACATACTGGTACCAAGTTTGAAGTTCTCACCTCAGATAGTTCTTGAGATATTGCGGCAACGGTGCTAAAAACCAAGAATTTCATGTAATTTCATGTAAATTGACCTCTGTGACCTCTGACCTTTGACCTCCTTACCCCAAAATCTAATCAGTTCATCTTCGTATAGGGATACATACTAGTACCAAGTTTGAAGTTCTTACCTCAAACGGTTCTTGAGATATCGCAGTAACGAGGCTAAAAACCAGTAATTTCATGTAAATTGACCTCTGTGACCTCTGACCTTTGACCTACTTACCCCAAAATCTAATCAGTTCACCTTTCTATAGGGATACATACTAGTACCAAGTTTGAAGTTCTTACCTCAAACAGTTCTTGAGATATCAAGGTAACGGTGCTAAAAACCAGTAATTTCATATAATTTCATGTAAATTGCCCTGTGACCTCTGACCTTTGACCTACTTACCCCAAAATCTAATCAGTTCATCTTCGTATGGGGATACATACTAGTACCAAGTTTGAGGTTCCTACCTCAAATGATTCTTCAGATATCGCGGTAACGAGAAGTGGGACGGACGCACGGACGCACGCACGGACAACCCAAAAACATAATGCCTCCGGCACCCACCTTCGGTGGGCGGAGGCATAAAAATATGAGAACATCTAGACAATGAGATAACAAATTGTTAATGTAATGCAATTCTATTTTGACCTTTAGTCTTTCATGTGCATACACAAATGAAGGAAACTTGTCTTCAAATTGACCCAATATAAAATTTAAAATTAGATAACATGAAACTCCATTATTTCAAAAAAATCAGGTCAAGAACCTTCATGTACTATGGCCATGGAGAACGAGATTTTTTTAAAGGCAGTGGCTATTCTTACGACTCGTCGTAAGAATAATTTTCCAGCTCTTCTTACGACATGCGCATACGCTCCATTTTCGTACTCTGCGCACACTTCACTTGTTGAGTAAAAATCTCTCTGTCTCTGTTTTCTCTGTGTGCTCAGCCTTTTCCATATTATATCTGTAATTCTGTAGAGAGAAAACATCGGTTAGTAACAAATGAAAAAAAAGACAAATGACAAAGCTGGGAATCGATCCTGGGTGCTCGATATTGCCAGTCCTCTGACTTAACGATGTACCTGTGAGAATAAGTTGACATCGAAGGTGTTCAAAACATATAAATACCCTAACCCTAACCCTAACCCTAACCACTCATAGCTACATTCCTATACTTCGTGTGTAGAATCTAGGCAGTCATACACCTCAACTTTTTAAAACACCACTGCACAAAAGTCACCAACATTCACTCAAAATCGGCATTTAACTTACAAAAACCGACCCCAAAATATCCAAGAAATACAATAAATTCAACTCACCGATGTTGGAAAAGATATTTCCAAAAATGAAATCCGTAATTTACTGTTGATTCTCGTGAAACGAGCTATCGGAATCATTGTGTACATTTCCTGGTCGCTGCCGGCCCTGACATCTCCCCAACAGAGTTTTGTCCTTAAAAATTCGGTCCCTATGGCGTACATGGAAAAGTCCCGATTTTCTGTCGTAAAGATCGATGTGCGCTTGCGATCCCGAGTTTCTTCGTGGACAAAAATTTTATTGGCCGATTTTAGTTTAAGACATCGGCAGTATGTAAACAACACGCGATCGCGAAACAAATCGGCGGGGATTTCTCCAGTTTTGGACAAGATTTTGACTTTGGATTTTGCTGAAAATATCAAAAGTTCTTCCTAACGGCCATTTGAGGTAGGAGTGAGATTTTTAAGGGCTGAATTTGAAAGCAAGTATTTAAAATATTTACTCTTATTTTCTCCCCATACCTTTACTACATGCGACAGAAAATACCAACTTTTTTACAGTAATGTAGCCATGAATGACCCTAACCCTAATAAAAACACTACGGTGACTATAGTACCAGTACCACCACTAACTTTAGTGGAAATTATTTTAATTCAAGACATTTTCGATATTATCAGTATGAAATCTAATACTTAAAACAATAGTGCAATAAATTGTATGTCAAGCTGTGCATGTGTAATCTGCCCCCTTGCTTGTACTTTTGGATTGTGTAATTTACAAGCAGCATTGCCTAGGCCTGAAACTAATGGGGTGTTGCAAGAAAGTTGCGATTGATTGCAAGTTGCAACTGATCGGTACTGACCAATCAAAATCATTGTTGCAAGCGCATCTTCTTAAATGGGCAGACCCTGAACCATTCAGAATGGCTGTTCCAATTTGCTTTACAATTTGCAATCGATTGCAACTTTCTTGCAACACCCCATAAGTCTTAGCTTAAAGGAGAATAAAGTTTCGGAGATATACCAATTTATCTCAATAGAGAACATCATTGCCTACAATTTGGTGTATCTGGCAAGTCTGTAGGTCCCAAAATAAAAAAAATATTCCAATTTTAAGAAGCAATCATCGTCTGCTACGAGACGCGCATTCGGTCTTCAGGGGGCTGCCATTTTGTGTGGGAATACAGAGACCCCTGTGAAGAAATGACGAAATTGCGCTCTACTATACTGTACAACGCAATGCAATGCTGCCATACGTGCGCTCCTAGCTGTATACGTACATGCAGTACTGTCAATAAGAAGATGCCGTACTGTCAAGCCTTCAGATGTATCAACAAAAGTGGAAAGACGAGTGGGAAAACGTTCCATCCCTTCCCAAACCCAGCGAAAAACAAGGAACTTTTTCAGGAGTGGGTTGAGGGCTGGGGGGGGGGGATCAGGGGGAGCTTGGCGATCGTCATCGTTGTCTGAGCGCTCCCACCAGCTCCTTCTGCCATGTCTGCAGCTGCTTCAAGCCGTTGCTGCTCCATTTCACGCTCTGAAAACACTGGTTCATATCCGTAGGCCACTGGGCCAGTCATAATAGTATAAATTCACAAAAAGTAACAAATCTAGAGCTTACCATGCTTAATTATCGTTAATTATAACCATAACGTTTAAACACTAAACCTTTCGATCCAGAAAATGGACACGAATGAATGAAATGACGAAATAGAGTATGCGGTAGTAGACTAGCGCACGTACGCAAGAAGCGTGGAGCTCGATAATCAATTTGATGTAAAAAAAAAAATTGATATAATTTACGCTCTTATTGACTTAAACAAGAGAAAATACAATAAAATTAACCAAGGTAAAAAATAATAAAAGCTTGCTAAACATAATATTTTTAGTTTAAATTACGACTAAAAACAATTTTTAAGTGTCAAAGTTTATTGTGAGTTTAAATAGTGAGTATTGGCCACAGTAGCCAATCACACACCCAGAGCGCAAAAACGTCACACTTCCCGGGAAGCCCAAAGAAAATGGCTGCATACAGCTTCACGTAAAATCGTAGACCAAGCTTCAGTCTCTCTGTATCGTCGGTTGTTCCGCTGAGACTTTGTCTGGCTCCACTCCGTACATAGAGACTGAATGATCACATATCGCGTAGTGTGTGGACGGTCATATCCGGAACCGGAAGTGGTTCTCCGTGTGTTTGTGTGTGTAGCATGTATTCAGTGGCGTACTCGTGCAGTATGATGGGGTGACCATATTTCGCGCACATTCAAATTTTTATTAGAAATGTGATATTCGATACTTGATTTCTCATATTCTACAATAATTTATTTATAAAGTTTTATACCAAACGGAAAGCAAAATTCTGGACTAAAACTTGATTCAACAAGAACATTAATCGACGAAGAATTTCGCAAATATCGCGATCTCGAAACCCAGTGTCGGATCGCGCAACACACTGAAAAAAATAAAGGCATAAAAACCACGAGACCTAAGTTCGCGCACGTAAATTAACATCTAAGTTATCCAACGTAGCGGTCCAGCAAAGGGAAGATAATTCCATCATTTGTAAGACAAAATATCATACAATCATTTGGTATCACGTTTTACCTACAACTTTGATGACATCTTCTGTCAAAATGAGGATTTTTGGACCGTTGTCGGTAACTTCATATTTTTCGGAAACTGACGCAAAAAGTAGCAAAATTGCCGATATTTTGTCAATATCTTCATAATTTCTCACCCAACTTAAAAGAAAATATAGTCCATATGTAATTTTAGCTTCCTCTATCTAATAGCGCTATCAGATTTTCGAAATCTTGTGTAGTTTTTTAGATATTGCCCTGTGCGCGAACTTAGGTCATGCGCGAAATATGGTCACACCACCATATATACGTAACGGCAACGCGACCTAAGGCTCAGGTCGGCTGATCGTCCACCTTGTTGGTGATACACGGTCGTACCACTCATAGGTACATTCCTATACTTCGTGTGTATAATGTAGGCAGTCATACACCTCACTCATAGGTACATTCCTATACTTCGTGTGTATAATGTAGGCAGTCATACACCTCATCTTTTTAAAACACCACTGCACAAAAGTCACCAATATTCACTCAAAATCGGCATTTAATTTTCAAAAACCGACCCCAAAATATCCAAAAAATACAATAAATTCAACTCACCAATGTTGGAAAAGATATTTACAAAAATGAAATCCGCAATTTACTGTTGATTCTCGCGAAACGAGCTATCGGAGTCATTGTGTACATTTCCTGGTCGCCGCGGGCGCTGACATCTCCCCAAAAGAGTTTTGTCCTCAAAAATTCGGTCCCTATGGCGTACACGGAAAAGTTCCGATTTTCTGTGTGCGCGATCGTAAAGATCGATGTGCCCTTGCGATCCCGAGTTTCTTCGTGGACAAAAATTATATTGGCCGATTTTAGTCTAAGACATCGGCAGTTTGTAAACAACACGCGATCGCGAAACAAATCGGCGGGGATTTCTCCGGTTTTGGACAAGATTTTGACTTTGGATTTTGCTGTAAATATCAAAAGTTCTTTCTAACGGCCATTTGAGGTAGGAGTGAGATTTTTAAGGGCTGAATTTGAAAGCAAGTATTTAAAATATTTATCTTATTTTCCCCCCCATACCTTTAGTACATGCGACAGAAAATACCAACTATTTTACAGAAATGTACCCGGGAGTGATACACCTCATCTTTTTAAAACACCACTGCACAAAAGTCACCAATATTCACTCAAAATCGGCATTTAATTTTCAAAAACCGACCCCAAAATATCCAAGAAATACAATAAATTCAACTCACCAATGTTGGAAAAGATATTTACAAAAATGAAATCCGCAATTTACTGTTGATTCTCGCGAAACGAGCTATCGGAGTCATTGTGTACATTTCCTGGTCGCCGCGGGTAGCCAGGATTAGCTTCGTGAATGTAGAAAAAAAAAATGGCTATACGCCTTCTACACACGAAGCTAGGCGTTATTACCCAGCAATCAGATTCCGCACGGGGTAGTACGACATGAAAAATGCCCTGAAATCACACTTTTCTGATAGTTTCCGCGACCCACAGACCCTTCCCCACAGCGTTTCCTCCTAGGGAAACGTTTGTAATGACAATTTTTTTTTGATTGACTCTAATTTTGGAAATATATCCATAAAAAGATGATAAAAATTTCAGAAAACTCACCAGCGTTTGCGTATCCATGCCTCCGAGGTCAAATAATGATTTTACAATATTCATCATATATAAATAATGAATTTTGAAGTTTCCATTATTTATAAATAATGATTTCACAAATTCATTATATATCAAATATTATGGAAATTGCAAAATTCATTATTTATAAAACATTGTATCCTTTATGTCATTTTATCGTATAATAATGGTAGAAAAGAGCTAAATAGTGAATTATATGTAAATAATTGAGCTAAATAATAAATTTACAAACGGCGCCTAATAGTTTTCATGATTTCGATTACGGCGATCGTGCCGCCATTTTGATCTGCATGACCTCGGAGGCATGGATACGCAAACGCTGGTGAGTTTTCTGAAATTTTTATCATCTTTTTATGGATATATTTCCAAAATTAGAGTCAATCAAAAAAAAATTGTCATTACAAACGTTTCCCTAGGAGGAAACGCTGTGGGGAAGGGTCTGTGGGTCGCGGAAACTATCAGAAAAGTGTGATTTCAGGGCATTTTTCATGTCGTACTACCCCGTGCGGAATCTGATTGCTGGGTAATAACGCCTAGCTTCGTGTGTAGAAGGCGTATAGCCATTTTTTTTTTTCTACATTCACGAAGCTAATCCTGGCTAGCCGCGGGCGCTGACATCTCCCCAAAAGAGTTTTGTCCTCAAAAATTCGGTCCCTATGGCGTACACGGAAAAGTTCTGATTTTCTGTGTGCGCGATCGTAAAGATCGATGTGCCCTTGCGATCCCGAGTTTCTTCGTGGACAAAAATTATATTGGCCGATTTTAGTCTAAGACATCGGCAGTTTGTAAACAACACGCGATCGCGAAACAAATCGGCGGGGATTTCTCCGGTTTTGGACAAGATTTTGACTTTGGATTTTGCTGTAAATATCAAAAGTTCTTCCTAACGGCCATTTGAGGTAGGAGTGAGATTTTTAAGGGCTGAATTTGAAAGCAAGTATTTAAAATATTTATCTTATTTTCCCCCCCATACCTTTAGTACATGCGACAGAAAATACCAACTATTTTACAGAAATGTACCCGGGAGTGGGTCGTACCGTCTGTCTATGGGGAAGGTTGAGAAATGTCAGAAAAATGAGAAATATTAAAGATTTCCCCATAACAGACGGTTATTTCTGTCTAGTAAAATCGTAGCACTTTTGCGATTTTAACTTACATTTTCTCAAATACGTGAAATATGACATGTATGATCTGTGGTGTGTTTGGTCAAGCCTAAAAGGTAATACTGTCAGCTGTTAGATGGCCTAAACGTGTATTTTAACCTTTATTCTCCTTTAACTTAAGCCTTAGCGGGCAAAAAGGTCAACTTACGCCGAAAACTTCCCGGTCCAAAACAGCACACCAGGGCGAAGTTCACGAAGTTGCACGGCGAGCGACAAATTGGTTTTGATTTGGGTCAGATGTCTCTTCGATTCTTCCTCAAGTTCTGAAGAGTAGGGCAATAGTTTGTTGTAGATTACCGGTAATTCTTTCTGGTAGCGGGAATCACGATCCTTCCCGTTTTGATCATCCATGGTGAATTACGACGTTTGATTGCAAGGGCTCCGAAAATATTGGGAATACCGGGAACAACTGCAGAATACCCTGTAAGACGGAAGCACATGAAAAAAGTGAGCCAACGACTTACGATATATAGAACTAAAGGCGGATTCACACCGAACACGACACACGACACATGACACGACATGCTACACGACATGCTACACGACAAACGGCAAAAAATCAGTGCACACCGCACACGACATTCGCTAAAAAGTCGTGCTGGAGAGAGGGTGATGTCGTCTTTGATGATGAGAATGTCGTGATAGAATTTATTTGAAATTCATCATTGTAGTCATCAAAATAATTACAAAGATGAGACGGAAGTTTATATTTTTAAATTTTGAAATCATTTATTCTTGATTTGGATTTTCTAAAAGTTGTTAAATTGTTCATGTGACTATGTTGAAAAATTACAAAAGTGATATTTGGTGTTGTATATTCGGAATAATCACTACTGAGGTTCATAATTATGCTCATGTGGAACCCCCCCCCCCCCCCCGCACGTACCCCTGTTATACACCTCCGTTTGCGTACAGTGCAGTATTGCGTCCAAAATAACTGAAAAGCAGCCAGGGCGTCGAACTAACATTCCGCCTAAAAAAAGGGCTGAAACATCAGAGCTTTCGCGCTTCGCACGGGAAGGGGGAAACTCCCCCTCCCTGCACCCACCCCTGTTACATACAGTGCAGTATTACGACCAAATAAACTGAAAAGCAGTCCTTAAAAAGGCTGCTGCGAGCCGTTATCTTTCTCTCAAATTTGTTATAAAACGTCAGAGCTTTCGCGCTTCGCGCGGAAAGGGGGAAACTCCCCCCTCCCTGCACCCATCCCCAGCTTTGCGTGCTCATCACCAATTTCGCACATTTCGCGTGCTCACAACCGCCCCCTAAAATGAAATCCTGGCTATGCGGTTGGATCCTTGACGTCTGCCCCCCCCCCCTATTGAAAATCCTGGCTACGCCTGTGGTCAGAGCTTTCGCACTTCGCGTGGGAGGGGGAAAACTCCCCCTCCCTGCATCCCCCCTGTTACATACATTGCAGTATTGCGTCAAAAAAACTGAACAGCAGTCCGGGAGTCGAAATAAATTTCTGCTAAAAAAAAAAAAGGTGCTCAAAAATGTGCTATAAAACGTCAGAGCTTTGCGCGGGAGGAAATTCCCCCTACACCACCCCCTAAAACCGCCCTTAAATTAAATCCTGTTTACGCGGTTGGATCCGTCACGTCTGCCCCCCCCCCCCCCAACTGAAAAATCCTGGCTACGCCACTGATTGTCCATGACACAACCGATGGTGGTCTCCCCGGCATTAAATCTGCCCTCTGTGACATTATATGCACATTTTCCGAAACCTATAAAAAAATATATTATTCTCTCTACGATTTGATGCAGCCACTGAGGGGGGGGGGGTGGAAGGGGGTTGAAATAAATGGCCAAGGGGAAAGTTGTGAAATGATAGGACCCCTCACGCACCCTCTCCTTCTAACTGGTCTTATACTTCACAATCTATCTATCAAGTATACTTACTTCAATACCAATAGACCTGCAATAATATGTCAGTCACAACCGAATACCCTCCAATTTTCTCCTTTCTTTCTAATTGTAAATTTATGGTTTTGCAAGCCTGTGAAATGAGCAACTAACAATTATATACATATTATTTTTTTTTACTAGGGGGGGGATGTTGGGCGAAATTGTGGGGGTCTGCAGCCCCCGGGCCCCGTGAACCAAACAATTACTCTTTTTTTGTTGGAGGTTCAGGTGGTGGTGGTGGTGATGGGTATGGGGGGGGGGGGTGGGGTTCGGTGTGATAAGGCCTATAGTGCAATAAACTAAAAGTGACACTAATTCCGTGAGAAATTTGTGTTTTCACTTTTGGATGCGGGATATGTAGGTTCACGCACGAATGATAAATAATAAAGCAGACTTGGCCGACATTAGCCGAACCAATTTTTAAAAAAATACAATGAAGGGAACGAAACAAACGAGGGGCAAGCCTGACGTGAATTGTTATGAAGCAATATACATATTAGAGAAGAAAAATACAGCATTATACATATGAACTGCCACTTCCCTTCCCTGGCCTACTAATATTGAGTGACGACTCTGACATTAACATGTCAGACATTTATATTATTTCTTTTCTGGGGGCTGAGGTGGTTTGCTTGTAGTCTAGTCTTGTCTTCAGGGGCGACGGAGTGACTTCCAAAGTGGGGGAGGGGCGCCAAGAAAACAGGGCACTTTATAAGAGAAATGGACACTTAATTCAGTTAGGAAACTGTCGACTGAAAATGGGCACGTCACAAAATGAACAGGGCGCTTATCAGAGATCAAAAGGGGAAGAGGCACTTTTACAAAGTAATTCACTTCACTCTCAAGCTTTCTTCTCTCTCTTTAGCGAGTCCTTCTTTCTGTATGATTTTATCTTGTTCTCCCCCTTACTTTTGAATACATGGGATGTACACGATGGAACAGCCTTAGTGTGAATCAAAGAAATAGTCGGTCGTTGAATGCTTTTAAGTTGTCACTGAATAACCCTAATTAATAGTTGATCTAAAGACTTTAAATTAAAGTTTGGAAAAAAACATTTTTCTTCAATCTAATTCTTAGTTGTCTTCAAATCTGGATTTTGTGTATACGTATTATAATTTAATTCTTTGTTAGTATTTTCTACAAAGGATTGTATTCTTTTATCTGCATGTCAATCTTTAAAAATAGATTAATGTGCATAATAAATGCTGACAGGGCTGTTGTGGAAAGCAGTTGGGGTCTGTCAGGGTTATGCTGAGTACGTCTCTGTTATCATTTTACAACAAAAATCATACGAACCAGGGGAGAATCCAGCATTTGGTATGAGAGGGGGGAGGGGGCATACTAATGCAGGTTTGTCAACTTTTGGAAAAGGTAGACCCGTATTTTTTGGGCCAGCTTGTCGAAAAGTCGCTCAGCGGAGGTGGGGTGGGGGATGGGGGGGTCCTTTATGGTCAAAATGCATACTTTTCTTCCAAAGGGGGGGGGGGGCACTTCCGTGCCCCCCCCCCCCCCTTGGATCCGCCACTGATACGAACAATTCAGAAAGATCATGTTCATTGTCAATGGACGCTTGTATTGAATATGTCTAGACTGCATGTTTCATTAAATCCATTCATTATCAGAACAATATACCAGGATCATCTGATCATGAGTCAAGATACACTTCCTTTTTAAAAACATCCTTTGATTATACCTGACATACCGTGAATTTTGCAACAATGCAAAATCCAACATTCAATGTTGTTTAAAAAAAAGAACCAGAAACATTTTTTTTTCGAATTCCCCCTCCCACACAGATATGGCTTCATTGTATTCTTTTTTTTTAATATTAGAAATAAAAAAAAACATTGTTCTATTCAACATTTCAATGTTGAAAGCAAGCGAACCATGCAGGCAGTGACATTTCTTTTTCGAAGTACCTCCCACACAGATATATTTTGCGTGTACTTTTTAAACATCGTATTTCTTTGTTACTTCAAACAACAGTTCTTCAAATACCATGATTATTAGTGAAAATACATTCTCTTTATAGAATCATCTATTGATTTATACCTGTACTATATTGTGAATTTGGAGGTCACACATCAACAATGTAAAATCCAACATTTCAATGTTGAAAAAAAAAACGAACCAGGAACTGGAATATGTTTTTTCGAAATCCCTCTTCCACGCAGGCATGAGTTCACTGTACTTTTTAATCGACATTGTTCCTTGTTACTTCAAACGGCAGTTGCCATAAATGTATCAACACAGAAATGTATGGTCATAAATGTCATAAAACAATACACATAACACATATGATTTTTTGATTTGATTTATTTCTGCATTTTTCCAAATATACAAAGTATAATTGATCTACAATAAGTGAACGGAACATAATAACACAATACATGACAATATAATCATCAATACATAGAATATATACTTTGACATAACAAATTATAGAACGCAAACAAAACAAAGGTTTGATGAGGACAAAAAATGCAGGTTTCCATCATAAGCATATAGCTTGACTGGGATGGGAGCCTCGAGAAGATTTTATACGATTTTTGGACAGTGTAACGGTTTAATAATTAAACAAAAAGGAAAAGAAAAGAAGAGAAAAAAAAAGAAAAAAAAAGGGAAAAAAATATACATCTGCAGTTTCGGGCGTATTGAGGTAAAAGTAAAAGTGTGTGCACGTGAGTGCGTAAGTGCAGAGATGTGTGCACGTGCATCTTGGTTGATCGATCGTTTTAATGATTTATTATGTAGGCTGTGTATTGAAGAAGTAGTTCAACCCTTGTTTCATAATGAATGTATCAATATCTAACGAGAACCCTGAATAATTGTGATTATATAAAGAAAGAAAGAAAAAAATGGGTTGACCAAGAGTTAATTCTTTTTTCCAGTAGCATTTTTGTTAAGTTAGATTAGATTAGATAGGTGTACTTTAATATTTAAATAATAAATATTTTTTAATCGATGTTTTAAAAGAGTAAATTGAGGAACATTGCTTTAGCCATTGTGGTAGGGCACTCCAGACATCCGGACCATGGTGCCTGATTGACTTTTGTGCTAAAATAATTCTGGGATTTTCTAAATGATAATCTATGGAGTGACGAGTAGGATATGCATGTATATTTGAATTCAAGTTGAATATGTTACAAAATAACGAAGGGAGTTGCTTAAATGTGAATTTGTACATAAACATTCCTGTTTGAAAAGCATGTATATCCTGTATCCTTAATGTTTTTAGACGCTTAAATAAAGGGTCAGTGTGAGAAAAATAAGTAAAATTAGTTACAATGCGTAATGCCTTTTTTTGAAGTAGTAATATAGAATTTAATTTAGTTACACAGCAATTGCCCCAAACAATGTTGCAGTACATTATGTGAGATAGAATTAAGGAATTATATAATATCATTAGGGACCTTTCAGTTATTAAGTGTTGTAGTTTGTAAAGAATTCCGATGTTTCTGGATATTGATGTATGAATGTTACGTGTGT
Organism: Heliocidaris erythrogramma; assembly: GCA_025617745.1. Taxonomy (NCBI): domain Eukaryota; kingdom Metazoa; phylum Echinodermata; class Echinoidea; order Camarodonta; family Echinometridae; genus Heliocidaris; species Heliocidaris erythrogramma. The sequence continues at coordinate 49,798,028 of CM046855.1, read as the reverse complement.
GTTCTGCCCAGGTTAAATTTGAGTCAATTGTAACTCCTAAAAATTTTGTAGAGTGTTTTTCTACCAAAGGCAATCCATCAATTACTATATTACAATCTACATTTTGTGCGTTTGCCTGTCTAAACTGAATAAAATTAGTTTTATTAATATTGACAGCCAGTTTATTACATTTAAGCCATAAAGATATGTTTTTTAACTCAGAATTAAGCGTATTTATAAGTACATTTGAATCATGGTGAGAATAAAGTATACTTGTGTCGTCAGCAAAACATAACGAAATTCAAGGATAAAGAAGAATTAATTATATCGTTTACATAAATAATAAATAATAATGGACCCAATATTGATCCCTGTGGTACGCCACATTTTATATATTGTCTTTGGGAATTATAAGATTGTAAATTAACATATTGTTGTCGGTTATGTAGATAATCTTTGAACCAAGATAAAGCTTGTCCTCTTACACCATAATTATTTAGTTTATATAATAATATCCCATGATTAATTGTGTCAAATGCTTTCGATAAATCCATGAATATGCATGCCTATAGTATGTTCCTTTCTTGCAAATGATTCTATAATTTTGTCACACATGTGTAAAACAGCATAATCAGTAGAGTGTCCTGGTCTAAAACCAAATTGATTAGGGATCAATAAATTATTTATAGTCATAAAATTATATAATCGTTTATAAATTATTTTTTCTAGGATTTTAGAGATACTGGGTAACAGAGATATTGGCCTATAATTACTCATTAATGATGAATCATCCTTTTTAAACACAGGGATTACTTTTGCAACTTTGAGAGAGTTTGGGCATTTACCGTTTAATAGTGATAAATTAAAAATATGAGTTAAAGGGGTAGCGACGTAGTTAATGATTTGTTTCAATAAATAAACACTTATACCATCATGTCCCGTAGATTTACTCGACTTAAGTTGTCCAACAATATTTAATATTTCCTGATTATAAGTTGGATTAAGAAATAAAGAATTTTCACAAGGGGGTGATAAAAACTTGGAAAATTGTGTCTTATCAGCATTAATATCAGAGGCTAAGTTCTGACCTATATTAATAAAATAATTATTAAACGCATCCGATATTTTACCAAGGTCGCTAATTTGTTCGCCATCAATATTAAAACTATTACTAAGACCTGCCTTGTTCTTACCCATGAGATTGTTTATAGTTTTCCATACCGAATTAATGTTATTTTTATTTTCTTCTAATATTCGAGAATAATGTAATTTACGTGATAATCTTATTAAGGATGTGAGTTTATTTCTATATTGTTTATATTTTTTCATTTTAGAGTCACATTTACTTTTGAGTGCTTGCTTATATAATTTGTTGCGCGTAGATATTGATCGCAAAATGCCCTTAGTGATCCAAGGTTGTTTCGATTTCTTGTATTTCTTAGTTTTTACAATGGGTATATTCTTATTATAATAGTACATTAATTTAGAAATAAATTTTTCATACGATACATCAACAATTGTCTCATTTAACACTTCATACCATTCCTCTTGAGCTAAATCAAAATTTAATAATTCTATATTATGTTTAGTTTCTTTTCTAAGTGTTTGATGTATAGTCCTATTATTTTGCATAAAAATAGGTTGATCGGAGATGGTAAATATTGGCAAATGATCTGAAATGTCATAATAAAGTATGCCATTGGCGCTTTTTTTGTTAATTGTATTAGAGAAAATATTATCAATAAGTGTTTGTGATGTACTTGATATCCGCGTTGGCTGAGAGATGTGTGAATGAAATGTATAATGAGCTTATAAATTTCAAGGTGTTATTATCATCTGTGTGGAGTAAATTAATATTGTAATCCCACATTATATAAACTTCTTTATTTTCCTTTGAAACAATATTAAGGTATTGGTCAAAGCTATCTAAAAATAAATCAATATTAGAATTAGGGGGTCTATATATCAAGCCTATTATTATATTTTTAGTGTTACTATTTAAAATTTCAATGAAAAGGTCTTCACTACCTTCGATGTGTAAGTCGGGTCTTAATTTTAGTTTAATATTATCATGAATATATAGTGCTACCCCACCCCCTTTACTATGTTTGCGGTCCGAACGATACATTTGATAATTGTCAAGATTAAATAAAGGTGGGGAATTGTTGTGAAGCCAAGTTTCCGATATGCCTATTACAGAAAATGGAAAAATTTTCAGGTTGGATAGGAGTAATTCGATTGAATCAAAGTTCTTAAATAAACTCCTAGCGTTTATATGTAATAAACTTAAGGATTGTGTATACAAATCAACTCCATTGTACTCTCGTTTATTATTAATTGACTCTATTTTATCTTCTACTGTAAAATACTTTGATTGTAGTACAGCGGAATCTATTAAATCTTGGTCATAATTTTCATGCCGACTATTCATTCACAGAACCAAAAATACAATCATCTGAAAAAGAAGGGCGATATTGTGACATATGCTGTACTGTGTGCATGTGTGTGAGAGGGTGTGCGTGTGTGTCTGTGTGTGTGATTTTGGGTGTGTGCACATGCATGTGAGTGTGTGCAGAGAGAGAGAAAAGAAATAAGAACAGCAACGAATCGAAAGAAAAGGAAAATGAAATGATATGATACATATCCTAATAAATGTAAAAAGTCACTAAGTTTGGAGAAGTTCCCGTCTATAACTGAATTGTACCCCAAAACCATTGCGACTTCTCAAATATAGCTTCGTACCTATTATAGAACAATATGCTGGGATAATCTTATGAGACCGACGACCCACGGGTAGGAAATGATGAAACATAGGACAGCCTAACAATATGTACTGATACAAACATGCCCCTTTTCCCCAGAGGCGAATTGGAGGGGGGGGGGGAGGCACAGCACCTCCACCCAATTTCCAAGCACCCATAAAGTGCTCTTTCCCCCCTCTGATATGTGTCTTTTTTTTTCTTTCCATAAGAACACCCTTTCCCCATCCTATCAAGTTCTCCTGTTCAAATCTGATGAGTGTTTATATTTACTTCCGATAATTTCCCCTTTTCCTTTCAGTTAAGTCCCCCTTTTACCACTTTTTAAGTGCCCTTTTTCAAATCTGATGAGCGCCCCTTCTTTCCTTCTGAATAAGTGACAATTTCCCTTTCTTAGAAATGCCCATTTCCCATTTTGACAAGTGCCCTTTTTCAAACCTTATGGATGCCCTTTTGTTTTTGTTTTTTACTTCTGACAAATGTCTCCCCCTTGCCCTTTTCCCCTATTGACAATTCTCCCTTTTTCAAATCTGAATAGCGACCCTCTTCTTCGATTATGAACAGTGACCCTCTTCGATTATGAATAGCGACCCTCTTCTTGGATTATGAATAGTGACCCTCTTCTCCGATTATGAATAGCGACCCTCTTCTTCGATTATGAATAGCGACCTGCTTCGATTATGAATAGCAACACTCTTCTTCAATTATGAATAGCAACCCACTTCTTCGATTATGAATAGCGACCCTCTTTTTCGATTATGAATTGCGACCTTCTTCTTCGATTATGAATAGCGACCCTCTTCTTTGATTATGAATAGCGACCCTTTTCTTCGATTATGAATAGCGACACTCTTCTTAGATTATGAATGGCGACCCTCTTCTTTGATTATGAATAGTGACCCTCTTCTTCAATTATGAATAGCGACCTTTTCTCTGATTATGATCAGCGACCCTCTTCTTCATGGATTGTGACCCTCTTCTTCGATTATGAATAGCGACCCTTATGAATATTGACATTTATGAATAGCGACCCTCTTTTCGTATGAATAAGGACCCTTATGATTAACAACCCTGATTTGGTATTATGACTAGCGACCCTCTTTCCGTATTGTGAATAGCGACCCTCATGTCTTATTATGAATGGCGGTCCTTATGAATAATGACCTTGTAAATAGCGACCTTATGTCTTATCATGAATAGTGGTCCTTATATTTTTTTATGAATAGCGATTAGCGGTCCTTATGACTATCGAGCGGACCCCCATCATTCTGTCACTCAACAAAGAAAAAAACTAACAGTTAGATCTAGATCAATAATTCGTGATGAGATTCTGGATCATATGACTATAAACAAATTGTTTAGTGTCAAGCAGTATGGTTTCTTGCCTGGTCGTTCAACAATGCTCCAGCTGATAAACGTAGTTTGATGTGCAGAGACACTGATATTCAAACAGACTTGTTTGTAAGTGCTAGAATATAGGCATATACATGATATAGATAATAATCATCATATTGGCTGGCTCTACTTTCAGTGAATATCAAAAATATTGCCCATAAAGAACCATATTGCCATCGTCTTCAACTAGGGGCAATATGATTCTGTTGCGGGTGATGATGTATTCTGATATCCCTCAAGGCCAGTGACCAATATTATACCGGTATAAATATATGTATGAAATCAGAATTTCCTGAGTACTGTGTGTGTAATTGGGTTTTTACAGACGTGTATGAATCAGATATGATTATTTACGTCTGGGACCGACCTTTAACGTCACCATCCGAAAGACGTGACTCAGTCTCGAACCTGGGTCCGCTGAATCAGTTTATAACTTCCACTGGTAGCTGGATTACAGGCGCACGCCACAACGCCCAGTACTGCATGAGGGAATTTTTAATTAAATTTGGAAGTGATATTGTATAGAACAGTGGTATGCATGTGATAAAAATGAGGGTATTTGCATTTACATGTACATGCTTTGCTTCTACTCGATCCATTCTTGATTATACAGATTTTCTTCTGGTGTCTGAAGAACACAAATAAGACAATGCAAAACTATTGTTTGAGGATGCAATTTGAAGCATGGATGCATGCTTTCCTATTAGCAAAAATGAAATTTAAGTGCACGTCCCTGCACTGTAACAATATTATTGAATGTCACATGATCACAAGTTATACAATTTGGGCTTACAAATATATCCTATTTTTGTACAAGTAGATACATGTATATATATGTACAACTAACCTCCTCTAATCTTTTGACAATCATGTACATGATGGTTACATGTATTTGATACAAATGTAAGTTATACTGTAGATTACAGGGAAATGGCTATATGAAACAAAAATGTGCAATTGATACGAGTTACATGTATAACTATTAACTGATTCGCCATACTTAGATCATACACATATATTATTTATATATATATACCTATATTTGAAGAATTATGACTTACACACACTTTTCAAACTGTATCATCTATGTTTTCATATCATAGAATTGTGTTGCATGATATATTCAATAATTATTTTATTGCTGATAATGCTATAATTAGAATCAACAAGAAACACTGATAAATTATACATCCCCTTTACCGGTAATACAGTTACAGCTTCTCAAGAACAGTTAGAAGTTATAATGGAACGGTTGTGTTGTGTTGAATAATATGCCATTAGAATTTCAAGCATTGTCCTGCACTGCAATTTTTAAAAAGAAAATACAAAACTTAACTCTTGAACTATCAATCCCCTTACATGTAGATACCAAACTTGCATGCTATTTTGTGTAATTTTATGTTATTTGTTTGTTATATAATTTGCTTCTTGTATTTATTTATGATTTATGCCAGTAATTATGCCAATACACGGGGTAGCCTTGACAGGTTAATGGTCTTTGCTACCCCCTTATACCCACATCATCATTTATTTTCATATACAGTTAAATTTGCATTTATAAGTCGAATCTGTTGTGACCACAAAAAATAGTTCGACTTATGTAAAATTCGACTTAGGAAATGTAAATAATAAAATAACACATGTTTTGCATTGTTTGGTCAAAAAAATAGAATTGATTTAGGGAAAGTTCGACTTATGTGACTTCGAGCTATGCAAGGTTAACTGTGTATTCATTTTCTCTTGTATCATTTGTTATTCATATTCTTGTTTTGTTTATCCCTTTGTTACACTGTATGTTGCTTATCTCTGATTGTATACATGTATTGTTTTAAAGAGATGTGACATAAAATGAATTGAATAATTGATGTAATATATTAATTTGCATATCTTGAAGTAATGAAATTATTGTCTTCTTAGAATGTGCTAATTAAAATCATTTTTTACTATATTAAAAAAAAAAATTGATAAATTAATGCATCCCTCTGCCTCCTGCCTCCAGGAAGCGAAATCTGCTGTCCCGGGATGACCTGCTTATACCCTGGCGACCCCTCTACAAGATTGTTGAGAGAATCATGTACTCGGCATATGAACCATTAGGCTTAGAATGGTACCCACAGTAAGTCTCCATCTCATTTGGTTCATCTGTTAAAGGGGAAGTTCACCCTGACGTAAAGTTGGTTTTAATAAATGCAGAGAAACAAAAGAAACATATCAGTGAAGATTTGGCGAAAATCCGTTAAAGAATTATGGAGTTATGGATTTTTAAAGTTTTGATTTTGTTACGTCACATGCTAGCAGCTCCCCCATGTGTCATGTGATATAAATTTCAGAAAATGACATTTTCTCAGAAAAATGGAAATGGTGTTACTTGTGCATTCAATATAACATCTTAAACATTATTTCATACCCGCTCCTCTAAGAAAAATATCTTCAGTCATCATGAACCATTGAAAAATGGGAATTTATAGAATTTATATTGCATGACGTATGGGGTAGCTGCTCGCATGTGACGTCACAAATTTAAACCTTAAAACACCCATAACTCTCTTATTCCTTAATAGATTTTTGTCAAACCTTCACCAATATTTTTCTCTTATTTTTCTGCTTTTATTAAAACCAACTTATTGTCAGGGTGAACTTCCCCTTTAACTGTACGACCAGTGTTTCATGATTTATGAATTACCGGTTATCTGAAAGGCTGCTGTTGGTAAATTTGGGTAGTAAAAGCAACATACTCCCCCATTATGTCTAATAGACCTGTTTACTATTTATGCGTACACTGTACTTCTTGAACTAAAGTTTCTTGTGACAACTAAAGAGCTTCCCAAATGTTTGCCTGACATAGTAACAATACATGCAAAAATGAATTCCATCCATAGAAGTTCTGTTATGCATAGCAGATGAATTAAATAGTAACCAGGGCATCGTTTCAGAAAACTGTCATAAGTACAAGTTTGCCGACAACTCATTTAAAGGTTGACTAAATTAGAGAGAAAATGGGTGCTGTTTCCAGTTTTTGCCTTCTAATCACGAATCTGGCAATCGATTGTCCAAATTATGTCTCGTTTTGGTGAAAAAGGGGAAAAAGTCAAGGTTTTGGGACCGTTCCTTAAAACGTGTGAGCTGATTGGCTAAGTGACGTCACACCCCCAAGTGACGTATGAAGATTTATCAGATGATTTATCAGATCCCGAAGGCAAAGAAGCTCAAGTGGTGAGGGGAATTCAATTCGACCATATATGTTTGAACCCTCGCAGAAGATACGCCGGGGCCTGGTGAAGGGGCCGTGGGTGAAGTAACTCCAGGGAGCTCCAACGCGTTGGAGCTCCCTGGAGTTACGGATGAAGTAGACCGATATTTATGTCTTTCGTTCGTTAGCTCTTCACTTAGCAAACGATCGAGAGACATAATTTTCGGTCTACGGGTGAAGCTGCTGCAGCTGCTGGAGATGATGTCGTTGATAAAAGATTGGAAGACTTGACTCCAAATCTGATCGTTGGAATAGCTGAAACTTTTAGCTTGCTCCTCCTTTTCTTCATGCCAAATTCGGAATACATGCCAGGATCCTCAAAATCATCGGCAAAGTGATCACTGCAGATTGTACTCCACTCACTTGGCCGACCTGCCTTGCCACTCTGCCCGCGTGAGCTTTACCTTTGCAACCCACAATTTCCGTAGATTTTCATCTTTAGGAAAAAGATATAGGCTTAGATAATATTTAGGGGTCTTGCTACAGCCCGCAACTATACACCGATACAGCATTATTGATGAAACTGTGTCCCAAAAATAATCAACGTGTGAGGAATTTAAACACAAAAATATGAAGTGCAAATGTCGATGCGGTGAATATCATGCTTGCGCTCGGCACCGTACCGGGCTAGGGCTGCCAGGCCTGCGGGCGTGCACGGTATACAGGTGGGTGGAATATTTTCCTTTACTTCTTGTATGTCACAGATCACGTGATCACGATGTCGCTTCGATGGGTTTTCTTTAGGGGCGGGGCTTATGACTGTAAATCAGCAAAAATGTAATTTTCAAATGATTATGAAATACGACTGAATGCATAAAAAAGTGTGTGACAGATATTTTTTGGCTCCTGATGACTCCTTACGAAAAATGGGCAATTAATTTTCTATTTTAGTGACCCTTTAAACGTGTGTTAATTGTAATACACGATTTTCAGTGGGATGTCGGTGAACTTGTACTTGTGACAGTTTCATTAAATGATGTCCAGGTGGTCTGGAAAGAATCATGCATAAATTAAGATATAGTAGTAAATAAGTCTCTTCTTCTAGATTGCAATAAGCACACATTGTTTCATATCAATAAATATTAATTTTATCCATTGGACATGAAAGTATTGTATTTAGGAATGGAGAGAATGTGCATCAAATTTGGGGGGGGGGGGGGGGTTTGTGATAGATATTCCAATATTTTATTCAATTTTTTATTTCCCATTGTTAAATAATGTATGTATTGTTTACATATATTTTTCAGAATGATTGCATAGGCGTCTGTGATTTGCGAGGGGCATTACTAACCATGTGGAAGCACTTTTCAATGTGGTTCTTTTCAAATACAGTGTAATGTATCATGTACCTGCTAAATACTGACAGTCTGTTGCAAATGTGTTCTTACCTGCTCTCTCTCTCTCTCTCTCTCTGTAATCAGTACCCTGGAAAATCGACTGAAGGCCCTCATTCGAATGTCTCGACCGTAAGTGTTTCCGTGGAAGACTTTCCTTCATCATAAATACCATGAATATCCATTATTATACCTCCTTAATCAGTGACGGTTATGTTTACATTATGAACTCAGGTATGTTTGTGGAAAGCTATACTGATTCAATCGAGGGATAGGCACATGTATATGAAAGGTGAAAGTTTACCACTTTAAAACTTTAGAATCAGACAAGTAGTCGACTAGACTTAGTTCAAATATAAAGTGGGTTTGTACATATCGTAATGCTATATTATGGGTCAAAGTTGTGTTAGAGACATTTTTGTCCAGAATTTTGTTACACATTGATATAACCTCAAAATCATAGAAGAATTTTGTGTTTTTTAACCAAACTAATGGGTCAATTTGGCAACATAAGTTTCTAAAATTCTATAAGACTCGTAGCTTCATGAGGTATTGACAACATCGGATCTCTGTTTATTTCTTCACATTGACAGATATTTCTCAGTAGACAGTACTAGAGAAATGCTAGAGGAATGGCGCCCTCTCTTATGTCCGTTTGACGAGACCATGGCCAAGGGTGCCCACTACATGGAGTGCTTTCTTCCAACCTTGCTTCCACCAGAACAACACCAATATGGCTTTAAGTGAGTACATTGTTTCAGGCACAAGCCTCTTTGACTTGGTTGAATTTTTGTAATGGTAAACCAGGTAATAACTCTTGTCTTATTGATAATGATGTTACTAATTCATTTGCAATAGACAAGTTCAGAGTTAGCGTGTGACCAAGTGACCCCAAATATCCACAGAACTTTTGAACTGGCAAAAACTGTAACAACAAACTGGCTTAGTTGCACTCTCTTCATTCATAAGAGTATTACAGCCAGTCAATATTTTACAGGTGTGCGCAGAATATGCCAATCTGTCCACGATTTATTCTTTTACTACAGTTCATGCAGTTATTCATCCGAGTAGAGAGACGAAATATGGATGCTATGCTTTGCTCAAGGATATGTGCTATACCAGATCATGAACTGTGACCTTGGCACCTGTGAAAAAATATTTGTGGGGGATGTTTTAACCATAGGATTTGTACTCATTCAGGCAGATAGTTAATTAATTCAGTTGCTTTATCCTGCAGGTTATGGCTGGATGAAATGATCAGTATATGGAACCATTCACAAAACTCACCGCACATAGAATCAGTAAGTATGGTGAAAACCCATTGTACCGTGATAATAATAAAAGAAAAACGTTACATGCAGTGATGCACTTAATCATTTTTTATATTTAGGTGACTAATGCTGAACAAAGTTGCAAAGATTAATTGAGAAAGATATTTGAATTTGCAACAGTTGAACACTGAGTGTACTTACAATGCTTTTTTTCAAAATTTCTTTTCAATGTTCATTAAGCATATGATATAACTTCATTTTGAACAAACTTTCCAATATCTTTCTGTAAAAGGAAGAAAGTCCAGCTGGTTGAGTGAAAAAAGGAGTTTAATGTGCAGTGTAGTTAAATAATGGAGTTCCCATACCCTGTAACCATAGATACATGTTTTGCTTCAAAAGCTGAACCATCCTATTATAACTGTGTTGAATATTTCATCTTTCCATTCCCCTGGTATTATGCTCCACAACCTTGTGCCTACATCACATTTCAACTTTTTTATTGTTTACTATTGTGTCATGTTTTTTTTTGACAGGCACTAGTAGACTTGTTTTCTAGATTAGCATCTGAGAATATAGGGTACATCGATTGGGATCCATATATACCAAAGGTGAGTTGAAAATGTTTAATTGCGTTATACAAGTATTTATTTGCTACATACAACATGGACAAATCTATAGAAAATGGATAAGTTGTGTCAGATTGCAAGAAGGACATAATAAAGGATTCATGGCATGTCACAAGGCAAGAGCAATACATATGGGCAGTTCCATGGGAAGGTGGACATGACTATGATTTACCCATATGTTGAAATTAAAGAAACAAAAAGAATTACATCAATTGGTTGAATATTTTCCGACATACAGCTACAAACATTGGAGAGATTTTTAGTTGTCCAAACTACTAAAATTTATGTGCTTAACTTTATAGTTTGTATTTCTGCAATGGATAAATATTGCTAACACTTCTATTAATGCAAACTGGGTCTACTCCAGTCCCTAAGAGGAAATTTCTACACTACCTTCTAAAATGTTCCAGCATCACATAAAAGTTACCCACTTGAGCCATGTAACGTGAGTTACCAACACAATAATTGTTCTACATGCTGTAGATGTCTTCATTTTATTATCTGCAAAATTGTCTGTAAAAATATTTAAAACAAGATACAGTGCCAACAGAATAGTTGTATGCCATCAATTTGTGCCAGGCCTTTTGAATGGACATAATGTAACGCAGGTTACCGATATATATGTTTCCTGCATTTTACCAGTTCATTATTTCTCAACCTTTATATTGTTAATTTATAATTCATAACCTCCTATCAATTCAAGGTAGGAAAAGTTTTGTCAAGATTGTGTAGTATGAGGAGACTTTGCCAAAAGAGGCTCTCATATAATTGACCATGTCCTTTTTTTGTAAAGCGAGTTACCAAAATTAAACGATTCAAGAATCTCAATATGTTTGTCCATTGTTTTTCTTTTTTTATTTGATTAAATGGTCTATTTCTACCCTACCCATGTAGGAAAAAGTAACTTGTAGATCATAACAATTACAAGATATGGGCACATTATCCTGTAAATGTACCCATTATTTGTAACGCGAGTTACCGTGAAATTGCCCAGATATTGGTTAAAAAATCATGTTTAAATGATACTTCATACAATGTGAAAATCATCTGGTTGCTTTTACATTCTGAAGAGGCAGAATATTTAGTGTTTTAAGATTATGCTAACATTTTAAGTACTGTGATGTGGTTTACTGGATTTGTTACCAGATTTGTTACCAGATTTATGTACAGGTCAGTTCGATAGCAATCTATGGTTTTGGTTACATTCATATGTATCAGAATATTTCATGCTTTAACCCCTACCATGACATGGGCGGAAAATCCCGCCCAAAATTTTGAGTGTTGAACATTTTGTTTAGGCTCAGAATGGCTTGAAAATTCTTCCTCATACAGAAACCTGTGCCATCAGTATAATGTTTATTCTTATGCAACATAACTTGGCCCAGCTTGCTCGAGAGAAAACTCTTTGATGAAAGTTAATATTTAACTCTTGAAAATTCATTTTTGACATTTGCTCAAAAGTCTGGTGGCATGGAAGGGGCTAAGATCATTCTATATCCATTACTGTGTTGTGGTCTATATAGAATGTGTCCCAAAATTCTTCATTAACATGTCCAAGCCAAACTGAAATAATTCAATGGCAATGTATTTTAATTACCAATATCTCTTTTGTTCACAGATATTCACATGTTTCTTGAGAGGCCTTAGTCTACCCGTTGGTTCTAAGAGGCTTCAGGTAGCTCGGAATGGGAAGGGCTTTGATGTCGGTCCTCTTGCAACCTGGATTGTATCAATGTTGGTAAGAGCAAACAAATGTTTGTCTTACACCAGTTACAAACAGCATGTTTTACATCAGTTACAAATAGCATGCTTTTAGAGGATTTGAAAATATTGTTACTTTCCGTTACTTTCCGGGTCTAACTGATGATTTCCAGGCATAGGCTTCTGTAGAAACACATCATAATCCGATTATAACGGAAATGGTTACAGACATTTGTACGAACTGATTAGATTTTTGGGCGAGTAGATCAAAGGTCAGAGAGGTCACAATATTTCAAGAAAAATCCGAGCCATGAACTTTAAACTTGGTACTAGTGTCAATCTCCGTATTGAGACAAAGTGATGAGATTTTGATTGAATTTACATGTTGTTTGATTTTGCAGGGTCACACAACAACTTGTCAAGAGCACTTACAAAAGTTCTTTGTAGCCACAGATTCCTACTTTCATCCATCCAATACTGGGAAATACTCTGTAAGTATATTCTGTGTTACTACATGTACCTAACTTTATCTTTTACTAGAATAGTGAAGAATAAACCATAGAAAGTGAAGGAGAGAAGAAAAAAAAAGAAGAAGAAAGATCTATGAAAAACAACTAAACATCAAATTGCCCATTCATGGAGAGCAACAATTGCAGTAATAAGTCTGTCTGTAGGAGTAAACTGTCTTTGTAAACTGCATGCATCTGTGCCCCGTTTCATAAAACTTGTCATCAGTAACAAGTTGCAATAGCTGTTATAAGCTACTGAAATCCTTGCATCTGATTGGCTGCGAGCACATTTTTCATAGAAATGTAACAGTTGTTACTGATAACAAGTTTTATGAAATGGGGGCCCTGAATATGTGTATTAGTCTATTTTATTTATCAACAAAAGCTTCATTGGGTCTTAACTTTACTTGCCAAAACTACTTTAAAAAGTGTCTGCAAAATGTAATAGCTGTCTATGGGATGTAAATAGTACTGTTTCTGTCGTACACATGTGTGCTGTACTAGTAAAAGTAAAAGAATGTAGGTAAATGTAAATGTAGGGGAAAGGAAGGCATGCATTTTTAAAGTGAGAAACACAAAAAAAGGAACATCATGTTCGATGTTCGATGTTATGTTCGATAAGTAAGTGAGGTCAATGACCAGTTTTGATAATTGCTTCTCCCTAGTGTGTTGATAAATGTTTTTGATTCTTGTGTGGGTTTTTTCTTAGTTATATCTGCTTTACAATGTAGATAAATGTTTTTAATTCTTGTGTTTTCACTTGATTTATTTCTGCTTCTCTAGTTCAGCCTACAGAGGATGCTTGGTCAGCTAGCTAGTGAATTTGTCAAGAGATTGCACAGGTGAATAATGATGATGATGATGATGATGACGATGATGACAATGATTTGTTTACACTTGACTGCTAAGAAAGCAAGAAGAAGCTTGGAAATAAGCAGTCAGGGGGGGACATATGACTTTATTGCTCGATATGATCCATAATTTACCTGTGAAATCGATCACCTAACAAGAAAAATATCCAAACTCCATTCATACTTAAAAATCACCTTTGACAACCTGAAATCTGGTTAGAGACTTGCCTGATGGAGTAACAATCAATGTATGCAAGGTAGACTCCTTTGCAGATATGCTGTCATACAAAAGAGTTTGTCAGAAGAAATGTCCGTAACTTGGAATATATTAGTAAGGTGGTCTACTGGGTGATTCTGTTCTTCAAACATGATTCCCAGTTATCTTGCAAAATCATGGAAAACCTGGAAAAAAAGTTGCCTTTTCGCCAGTCAGGGAATTCTAGAAAAATCCCTCCAGTTATTGAAAAATCAGGGAATTTCATGGGCCTCAATAGAAATCAGTCTTTTATATTTTGTCTATCGCGTCCAAACAGCGTATCTGCTTGATAATTGGCTGTGGTGGCTCTTTAGTGTGTAAAATATCTCCTTTAATGATCCTGAAATTTTAAAAGTCCATCAGGGAAAAATCAGGGGAAAAATCAGGGGATTATCAGGGAATTTTTTTTAACCCATGAAATACTGGAAACCCTGTTCAAAGTTGATTAATGTGACCTCTTTGTTCTTCAGAGAGAGATATAAGAAGCCATCATGGCAGCACCAGATTCCTGAGAGCCACAAGCTGAAGGATGAAGACGTCACGGCTTTCGTTGAGAGCATCAAGGCTCCTGTATTCTTAGCTATGTACAGTAAGATGGGTCACAGGGACGCAGCTTCAACCCTGCACAACCTGGCCTTGTTGAGACCAGAGCTGGTCATACCGACACTGCTGGAAAAGTGAGATATATTACATCCTACCTTTTCTACCTGGTATAGATCTAAATGATATGCTTCTTCCCCTCCATGTTGTCCATTTCCTCTCTCTGTTGCTCTGTTCTATTTTTACTTCTGATTCTCTTTCTTTCATACTTTTAATCTCTTTCTTTCGTTTTTTCTGTCATTCTCTCGATCTTGCTCTCTATGTCTGTCCGTCCCCCCCCCCTGTCTCATGCATTCCTCTGTCAGTACCCCTTTCACTTTATTTTCTGTCTTTCTCTGTCTTTCTTTTCATTCACCTGTGCCTCTTTCTTTGTTCCTTCTGCATCCAGTATCTGCAGCTTCTTTTCTCTTCTTCTTCACCAGCAATTCTCTTGTTGTCTTTATCTCTTTCTATCTCTGTTTATGTCAGGGATGTAAGACTTCCGGATTTTTTTTAATTTAAGAAATATTTCCGGGTTTTTTCTGTGACTTGTTATGTGTTGAAGGCATTATCGTACTTTCGTGTGCATTAACCTAGTGGCAAAAAAAAAATCTCGCAAATGAAATATAGTCTTGTACGGGCCGTTTCATACGAAGTATGTTAATATAGCGTGAAGTGGTTCTCGTACGCACAGCACGAATTTTGTATAAAAATCCTGGTAACGAGTATGTGTGGACAAGTGCTATAGACTGTAAAACCATGCGCTTTACTAAAATTCGTGTAACAGCCACGTAATGATTTTGTATTTTGAACGTGCGGCGACAGGGAAAGTGTACTGATGTACGAGACTATACGTTCTGGATCATGCATTGTCAGGACGACCGCATTGCGAAGCTAGCGCTAGCACACGTGCACAGCGATACTGTGCTGTATATTGTGTACTGTCGACGTCGCGTATCGCATGCATATCACGCAGCTGCACAAATAGTTTACGACTTTGTGATAGCATTTCGACTTCGTTTCCTGATTTTCTTTTGCCTCTTATTGGAATAAAAAATCAAAATGGAAGTGGACAGGGCTGCAAATATAGCGAAAATCGACATAGGAATCAAGAATACCGGTAAGTGGAATTGGAAATGGACAGGAGAAGGATGCGAACGGAGTATTCTTGAGCGATTACGTTCGGACACCTACACTTGACTGAATCACTGCGCTGGGATCAAATATTTTCCGGATTTCTTTTGCTACCCATGTACATCCCTGTTATGTCGTTATGTGTTGAAAGTATCAATGCTTCTTCTAAGGAAAGATTTCCACAAATAATGCATGAATATAAAGGATCAATTTGATTGAGTGTTAAGTTCTTGTTCTTGTCTCGATATATAAATTTTGCTTGCGACATTAAGAAGACAACAAAATAGATTTTAAGGTGCATACATGTACATAGTAGCTCTGTGCTAAGACAAATTATATTTCTGCTTTCAAAAACTATATCCAACAAGACACATTACAGCATCACTAAGTATGTACCGCAAGTATGTATCCACATTATCTTTCATTTCTGTTCACAGGACCTACAAGGCCCTAGACACCCTGACAGAGCCCCACCAGCTGATCGCTACAGTGAGCTGTGTGGTGTCTGTATCCTGCACCATGCTTAAAGGGGGCAAGTGGTTCCCTGATGGCCCCAACCACCTACTACCTCTCCTTCATGCAATGCTGCCTGGTATTGATCCCAACGATTTTGCCAAATGTATGGTAGGTAGTCCCGCTTTGTCACGATCAGTTCCAAGAGGTTAAGCTCAGAGCAAACTATACCATGTTGCAAAATGATACATGTTAGTCAAAACTTGCAAAATTTCAGTGTTATGCGATCTGCCTGTAGCACTATGTTTTGTTAAAAACTGGGTTTGGTTGTATCTATGAGATTATGTAGATGGTAGTTCTCGTGTCGGCATTTTCAAATGACAATCATTTGGACGAGGTTGTGAAATCCACCTCGTTTAGAAGCAACTATGCTTATGATCGTAAATTTGTTATACTCATTGGTGGATGCCAGTGATTCATTTGTTTATGTACAAGTGGAGGTATTCTTTTCATAGGAGGACACATAATCTCAGCCAGTCTGAGTTATCTAAAATTGCGCTATATTGATTCTAAAAAAATTATTTGAGAATGTGCTTATTATGAATGAGTCTTTTAGAAATGATGTTCATCACAAACATCCTGCATTGTTACAAAACCAGGTTACACTGCAAGCAATCTCTACCTTCACCGTCATGGTACCCATAGTAGACTGCTCTGAAGCCCCGCTGGTTCGAGACGATATCACGGAACAAGAGAGGGAGCTCTGCTCAGCAACAGCAACCTTTGAAGATTTTGTTCTTCTTTTCATGGACAGGTATCATGTTTTTGTAGAATGTCATTTACAGACAAGTTGTAGCTTGAGAGGGGAAATTTATTAGTCATCTATTTTCAGACATTTATTTCCATTCTAACTCATTTGTTGATGACTGGATAAAATGGAACAAGATTTTTATGGAAAGAAAAGGCAGATATTGACAAAAAAGGGACAGAGAGAGATATAGACATAATATAATGAAAGGAATCAAAAGAGAAACTGAGATGTTAATATTCTTGGAGGTGTTTAGTGAATACTGGCTGTGATAACAGCAATGTACTTATACTTGCCTGTTCTGTTTATGATACATGTGATTTTCTCATTCACATCAATGACCATCTCTATACGCATACTGAATTCAACCATCACGCATTTTCCATCTGTTTGTAGATGTTTCAATCTGATTGAGGCATGTTCCATTGAGCACACACGCAGCCAGGACAATGACCAAGAGAAGGTCAATCATCAAGAAGCTATGGTAGATGTGGGATTGTCTTCAACATTCAGTACCATCTGCTCCCAGAGCTCACCTCAGATATACAAGGTCAGGAACAAGGTCATAATTCATTGTTCAAGGTCACAGACAGTGTCATAATTCATTGTACAGGGTCACAGACAATGTAATCTATTTCACAAGGTCAGGGACAATTTCATAATCTATTTTACAAGGTCACAGGCAATGTCATGATCTATTTTACAAGGTCACAGACAATGTCATGCTATATTGCATAAGTTCAGGAATATGTGATTTATTGTACAAAATCAGGGACGATGTTGTGATTTATTGTTTAAGACAGACATGTCTTACATGATGCAGATACAACTTTAAAACAACTACACTGTGAGGAAATTTTCTGAAATATATTACCCTGAGCCCAACTGAACACTTTCCGAACTCCAGAAGACCATTCTCTGAGCAATGCTGAATGAGATAGTGTCTCAGCAGTGTACAGTGATGTGATCCTAGTGGTTGTTTTTCTTTTTACAGGCAGCTGTTGATCGGTTATTCCGCTATGTGTCATCGTCTATCCTAGAGACTAAGGTGTCTGGTAAAATTGTTGCCAATATGTGCAGAGCAGCTGCTAAGGTATGTACCAAACCTTGCTCTCATAGAAACACTCTTTGTGGTATAAATAATGCAAATTTAGATAGGTGTTTGTTTGTTCCATATCCAAGGTGGATCCCAAGTACATTGTACCCTTAACATCCTAGATACAGATTGAATAATAGAAAAAGGCTGGAGCAGACATAAGGGGGCTTTCTTCATTGTACAAGTATGGTAACCTACACGTAGACTGGAATCCTTATTGCGCTCTGTTATATATCATCCTAGATGGATCCCAAGTAAACTCTCTTCAAGTTTGTGCCTCACTGTAGCCATATAATCTTAGATGAGGAAGGAATGAATCCTATCGGGTACCTACTTACTACACCTTGGTCAAGTGTGGCCGATGTCGTGCTGTGGTAGTATGGTAACCCGGACTTGATTCATTATTGCTGCCTGTTTCATATTTCTTAGGTGGATCCCAAGTACACTCTCTCCAAGTTTGTGCCTCACTGTAGCCAGAAGATCCTGGATGCCTTTACCTCAGAAGAGGTCCAGCTTGAAGAAGAGTTGGACAAGGAGATTCTCTTCAACCTTCAAGTTCTCTCAGAAGTGAGTCCCCTTGATAGTACCCCTATGCATCCCTCCCTATTCATGTCATTTTCATTTCTACATCATTTTATTTCATTTCATTTCAACTCATTTTCACTTTTATTTCATTTTCTATATAGCTTTCTTCCCCCTCCCCCCTCTCTCTCTCTCCTGTGCTCATGGATATATTTTTATTTATTTTGTCACCTCATGTTACATCACTGCATATATTTTGAAATTATATTATTTTCTTTCTTCAAAGGGTGTCTTTGGGAGCCAGTCATCGATATTTAGATAAAATATAATGGCTCGGTTGGTGCTTCTAGAAAAGGAAGAAAAAAAATTGTCTCTGATTTGGAGTATTTTTCAACACTTTCCACCACTAGTATTTCTTGGAACTTTTTACATGTTATAAAGAGAATAATTATGATACTAGAACAGTTGAAATATTATCTATTCCATTATTCCAAATGGGCTCTTTAGAGCAAATTTTCATTGGTCTTTCCCCCATATTTAAGATGTCGGCCATAGGTCCGATTGACGCGACATTTTACACACATATTGACAAAGCATCTAAAGAGTACGGCATTATTTTTCCAAATTCTTTTATTACCCACGCCGATGAAATCGGCAGGGTTATGTAAAGGGCTCCGTATGTTTTTTTTTTTTTTGTTTGTTTGTTTGTTTGTTTGTTTGTTTGTTTGTATGTTTGTTTGTTTGTTTGTTTGTTTGTGTACAAGATAACAAGAGAACGGGTGAACGGATTTGCACCAAATTTTCAGGGAATGTTCAGAAAGTGACAGGAAAGAATCGATTAGATTTTGGTGATGATTGGTTGACCCCTGCACATTCTGTGTGACCTTGAAGTTTTGACCCTGTAGTAAAGTATAGGAACTTCAGTTCAGATAGTGACAGGAAAGAAACTAGAAAGATTGATGACCCCAAACTTCGCCTGCAGATGCAGAAATATTTTGGCCAATCAAAACACTCATTACTTCGTCTCACCAAAAGTTTATTTCAGGTTTATGAATTTTAGAAGACTTTTAGACCCATTATTTGCCATTTCACTTCAAATCCGTACGAGCCTGCAATGAATATTCAAAGCTAGCTATCGCGCGCGATACCTTTTTTTATCTACAAATTCATTTAGATTCAGGCTACCCTAGCCCTATTTCTTATCTTCTGTGCATTTCTGTTTATTTTCCCCGGTTCTTTCCACTTTGTTGTGGAAGTTTTTGTGATTTATTTTATCCTGGTGGACGTGTAGTACGTGATTTTAATTGTTTTCGGTGAAAATCTGGTGAGTTTGTTCGACGTGAGTGAGTCTATCGCACTCGCGAGCGTTCGCGTGTGTTGATCTGAGTGAGTGGGCTGCGTAGCTAGCTGTACGTACATAACTATACACAGCGCTGTCGCGAAGTGACGGCGATCTGGTCGGGCTAGGGCCGGAGTACATAACTCAGGCCAGGGAGTGCAGTGCAGTGCCTATGCCTGGCTGACTGTAGTAGGATTGAACTTTTTTTCGTTGGGCTATAACGGTCGTGTCATTTGAGATTTGAGTTAGTTTATAACTCATTTATATCTGTTTGAGTGGATTTCGTAGTTGTAAAATATATACAAAAACTGTATTTTTTTTTAATTTGTGTGGATTTGCAAAATTTGGTGGCTGATCGAGATTCGCCGAATACATGCACGCCAAGTATCCACTTTGACTTTGTTGATGGGTGGTGACTGAGCTGAGTGAGTAGGCTCTGTGCCTCGCATGCATGTCATTTTGAAGTCGAGATCCAACTTGTTTTGTCGTCATATTTATTTTATCCAAGCCCGATGAAAAAAAACAACAACGCCAATTGCAATGTAATTTAAAGATAGAACATGAATACATTTACTAACACTTACATGACTGAACACTGAATACAAATTGCTAACATTTTTTTCCTCACCACGCCACGCTCTCTGACATGTCTAATCAATAATTACTTTTAGGGGAGAGATGTTTCAATAATAAAATATCTTTTTCAGAAGAATTTTTTCAAGGGTGGGGACACACAAAGCTATGACCTGGATATGGCAAAATTTATTGGGGGGGGGGGGTAGATGTGCCTCTTGTTATCCCCTTTGAATGGCTACTGCTTACAAAAATAATCGCAACAAAACAAAACCTATATTGGGTTTTTTATACACGACAGGGGAACCAACCAGTAAAAATATATCTGCAGTTTCAAGAATAATCGCTCCGCTAAGGCGTGGGTCTGCCGCCTTTGACGGCCTTTCTAGTTATTTTAGTGATTGCTTTACTGATTTGATTGGTGCTTCCTTGCAGGTTATACGAGTACCTAGTGAGGCTGTCCTGGTTTACAAGGACACCCTCAAAGTTAGGAACTTTATCGAAAAGTTGAACAAAATTTTACAATTAACATTGATTTTGAACCTCTCAATATGTTGCCAATTTAAAGATTTTAAGGCTTATTCTCTTTTTAAAAATTCCTATACAACACAATATGGTCATGCAACAAAAAGAGACACATTGTGTGGAGAAATTTTTGCTATTTCTACTTATGCATCTGATATATTTTTGAGGACTCTGAATCAAAAGTTATTGAGCCAACCACAAAATGTGGTCAATTGTCTCGAAAGGGTTAAGGCTCCTTCGAACATGAAGCAGTAAACTGCCCATTCATTTAATACACATAAAACTGCAGTGTTCTTTTAGGTGGTTTACCGCGGCATATGGGAATGAGCCTTTAGGTGTGATTGTTAGGTCAAAGGTCAAAGTCATAAACGTCAATTTCCATCTAATTATAAATTTTATTCTTGTTTTTACGATATTTCAAGACCAATTTGAGCCGTTAACTTCACTGAATTTAGGTGGAGGCATATTGGGGATGCAGTTGCAATCATCATGGAAAAAAAAATTCTGCTGGGCCCCAAAATTTTTGCCTCACACCTAACCTTCCTAATCTCTGTAATTACTGCTTCACATCTTGTTTATTTTAAACATTTTTGCATTGATTAATTCATGATCAATCATCTCTTTCTTCATGTGAAAAATTTAAACAGCACATTATACCTTCTACTGGGCCCATGTGTTTTTTGCATTCTACCTGATCTTCATTATCTCTGTAATTACTTCTTCACATACTGCCATTTCAGTAAATGGACCTGGTACAATTGCAACTGTCACTGACTGTTATGATTTTTTTCCCATGTCAAAGCATGCTGAATGTACCTTATCATGTTTACTTATCCTGTGTATGGTACCCTACTTTTCTTTAATAAAGAAATGATTTCAACAAATATTGTCATACAGGAGTACAAGTCAGGTTGCCATGCACACTCTGGATAGGACGCTAGGATCAAGCGACAAGCAGAAGATGTTTGAAGGCATCAGGGAAGAACTCGCCCAGGTGATGCATGACCTCCTTCATCATCTCCTAGCAACGGGGGAGGATGACACAAAATCCATCATACTTATTACCAACGTGAGTTTAGTAACACCATCTCTCTTTTTTCTTTCAAATTCAGATTCATTATTTCATCATCGTACAAAACCTTCTTTAGAAAACACAAGTTCAGTTGTGGGCAAGTCCAAACCATTTTGCCCTATATGTACCAACCACATATAAGATTTTAGTAATCTGATTATTGTGTTACGTTAATAGCCCTAACAGAGCTTATATGAGACCAAATATGAAGTAAAATGATGGATTTAATGTCAATTTATGTTCAGAAATCCACAAACCAGGTAACCAGTATGGGGCACCCATACTCATGCGTTGCCAAAACAGCAATGTGCACCATCTTTACTTGTAGCAATAGAGCTAATTTTAAAGAAATTAAGTTTACAGTACACTCATGAACAAAAGCTGTCTCTTTCTCATCCCACACCTGGGTATATACCTAATAGTCAAAGGAGTGTTACTGAAGGATGATGAATTGTAAATGAGTCTTTTTGCTGGCCCGAACCAGAAATGTTTGCGACATTAAACTTTTTGCGAATTGTAAACGACAGCCATTTTCACAACATGAAACTGTCGCACATCTGAATCACTCGTGAAATTCGCGAACGTTATATGCGCGCGAAAGTTTCTGGTTTACAGTAGTCAACTAGGTAGTGCCCCTCAGCCTAAGCATTCACAATGTGTTTGTTTTGCTTGCAGATCTACAACGCTCTGATGTGGTACAGGGGCGCAGACAAGAAGGACTTTGATAGCCGATGGAAAGGTTTCCTTATCATCAAGAAAGCCATGGAGGACAGGGTAAGCTTGAGCATGATCAGGATGATAGGATTCAAAATATTGAACGTCAAGGGAACAAACTTTTATGCCAAGGTGTTCCAACAAACCCTAGTGCAGGATGTGATGCATGGAGGATGTGGCCTTTGAATTATGAAAAGTTAGTAATGGCTAAGTTTTAGCATTGTGTTCTTGGCTTGAAGGAATTTATTTAATGCTTTTAAGAAACGCAGGGGCAGCCCAGCTGAAGGTAGTATACTACTGTAAACGTGGAATATTTCGCGGTGTGGAAATTTTCGCGCATTTCGCGCAGCATGAATTTATGTATTCTTTTGCGCATGGGCCTAGCGCGTCAGCGAAATTAAAAACACGCGAAATTCACTTTACTCAGCCGAGCGCGAAAAAATTAATCCCGCAATGTCAATGTGATATGCTCTATGCAAAAGTAGACTTTTACTATTAAAATGGCTAGAACATTCTCGTTAATGTATGATGTTAATATTGGCTCACAGTATAATTCTCCTATCCACCATGCACCATATAACCATGACATAAACAATATTAATATGTTGTCATGAGGTTCAATAGCCATAATACATGACATTATATATGTGACTGTTGCTGATTAAGGTTGTTACTCTCTTTTATCGTTTCTTTTCCACAGTTACATGGGAAGAAGAGGCATCTACGAGCTCTGTTGATAGATCGGGTGTACCTCCAGCATGAGATGAGGATGTTGGTCCAAGCCAAGCATGTTTACACTGAGCTCGATAAACAGATCCATGGGGACCTGTTCACACTGTCTACTAGCAGGTACAGTGAGGTAAGAACTCACCCCACCACAGGGCTCACAGCAAGCAGTTGCCCAGGTGTTATTGACTACCGAAAATCCTGCCATGTAACCTAAAATTCCTGTTTTTGTGCTAAGGGTGGCTACTAAATTTTTAATTTTTTTGACTGTTAATTGTTACTGATATGATTTTATGCAGTTCATTGTAAATGACCCCCAAAATTGGACTTTGGCAACCTAATCTAATGTGTAGAATGCCCAACTGACAACACAAATGCAACTTTAAGCGAGAGCCCTGAACATACAATGATGTAAGCATCTTTGGGATGAGATATAGATTAACTGGGGTTTGTTGTATGGTCCAAACCTTTGTTTTGAAGAGCATGTTAGGCCTGTTCACATTGACAGGTATCTGGATGTAAGAATCAGATGAGATTAAGACAGATTTCAAGGCAATTTATCTGCACTCTTTGGTCCGAATTCACAAAGGAGGTTTAAACCATGGGTAAGGTTTAAACCTCCGTAAGCGTACTAAAATAAGCGTAAATAAGCGCACATTGCCCATGTGCATGCTCGAAGAAAATTAATGATTGGATGGGATTCTGTGCGCACGTACGCTTAAAAAACCCAGGAGGGGGTTTAAACCAAACCTCCTTTGTGAATTCGGGCATTTAGGTTTAGATGAATTCATGGAGATCTGTTTGCACTTGCCACCAGTAGGTACGTTTAGGAAAGAATTGACAGCTGACATTTTGATAAGCTTAGGTGCAGTATGTTTATAGATGTTGTACTATGGGAACATAACATGTTATAAGTGTTTTACTGGCTACAGCAGGTACAACAAGGAAAGATTTGTTTTTATAAATAAGATGTCGATAAATTTGGATGGGGTGTATTCCATACTTTTTGGTGTTGACAGATCCATGAGTTCCAAATTGTTAGATGAGATGATGGTCAACTTGATTTTGGATATTTTGTTGTGAATCTTTGATCTTACCTTCTTAATCATCTTGCTCTGTTTATCTTTATTATGAACGCAGGTGCGTAAGAAGGCCCAGCTCTTGCTGTTCAAGATGATGGATCACTTTGTGTCATCGGTGAAGCTAATCATTCCTAAGGTCCTAATCAACCTCAAGTCAGACCCAGACATTTCACATCACCAGTTCAAGGTAAAACTTAAAAGTCATGATTGTTAAGTTTGAACTCTTTCAGAAATATGTTTGTCCAAAAGTTTATTGTTTTCTCCCAAATTTAGAAATATAAAAATATTAACAAGGACCTGATGTGTTGTCTTCCAATATTTTGCCCCAGACCCCACTATAAAAAGTTCATTTGGAGCTCTGAATTAGAGATTAGGAACTAAAAATTTGATTTTGGTAGTTTCTTGATAATTCTTTGTAAACTTAGTGTGGAACAGAAGAGTGTTAAAACTGACAGTATTATCATCTTGTCTGTGTCACAGGGAGCACTCTACGTACTATCTGGCTACAACATGAACAGCACCTGGGCATGCTTGCCATACTGGTCACTCCTGAAGGATATATGGTTAGGACTGGTCAATGCCGGTCACTCTGAGAAGCCATCCATCATGAAGATCTTAGGTCAGATCATGATGAAGATCAATAAGGTCTTTGACACGTCAGCTATCACTGTCAAGGTTTGCAATCCACATTTTTTTTTCCCTCCTCGTAAAATTCAATTTCAAAATGTTGTGAGACAGTATGTTGCAAGAGCCATGTGTGCCTGGCAGAGATGAATACAAGAAGGCCATAATCCTCATCAGAGGGATTGAAATAGACAACAAAATGATTGAAAGTAAAGATTAAAGATGATGCATTGTTGAAGATGAAAAAGGAGACTGTGATAGATGCTGTAGGGAAGCATGCTGACCTGACTTAGTTATGTGCTCGTGAAGGAAAAAGGCAATGGAAATGCCAAAAAAGAAAAAAGAATTTAAGAAAAGGAATATCTTTGACGTTTGTTAAGAACTGTTTTGAGTTAATTATTTGATGTAAGGGTGGATCAGCTTCTGATTAATCTAATTACATGTAGTTTGACCAATTTTTGAGTGAAAAGCATACCCACATCCACAATTACAGAAATTACCAGTTATTAGCAGTATATTAATTTGATACCTTAATCATCTTGTCAGGTTACAGACAGTGCTAGGAGCAGGGCCAGTGACTTGATGCAGGGTATGAACACCAGCATCACACCTGAACAAGAGTCTACATCCATTCAGAGGTTACAGGAACGCAACCAAAGCAATCTGAGGTGAGAATCGGCAAAAGGAATGAGAATGGTATAGCAAACAGAGAAGCAGCAAATGAGTATTTATCAGTGAACTATGGACCAACAACTGGAAAATACCAGAAAATTTGGCAATGCAGTTCATGAATTTTAACTACAAGTTATGCACCAGTACGTGAACAATAAATTGAAAGGAATACACAAATGAACAAATTTCATCTTATATTTCACAAGTTATATTAAAAAGTGTCAGCGGGGAACTTAGTTTCTTGGTTGTGTATTTTTTCCACTGCTGGAATGATCTATATTATCCAACAAATTAATGTTGTCTTGTTAACGTATTATTGACGTGATTATGAATCAATACATAATCTTTTTATATTGCGTCTCCTTTTTATATAGAGTGTATAATGAGCTGGTAACAGAACTGGTGGATCTAATAGAGCAAGGCACATTGTAAGTATCTCATTCAAATTACAGAGACAAGAAAAAAAATGAGATGATTCTACCAGAGAGTAACCATTTGTTGAAAAAAAATGAACGATTTGTGTAAATGAAACACTAATGACGATGATAAAGTCTGTTAGAATATGGTTTTCATTGTCAAAGTCTGCTTCATTTATGAATTATGGTTCCAAAGAGTAGATTACATATATATATACAAACAAAATTCTTTTATTTTTGGATTTAATATCAAGTTTGGTTACTTTTCTTCCTCCTGTGGTTGCTAGACGATGGAAGTTTGCCCAGATGGCTGCTAGCCTACTCCGTCTCCAGCTCCGGGAAGACACTCCACCCCCAGTCCCTGCTGTAAGGCTCTTCACATCCCTCCTTGTTCATGACACACTTCACTTAAGAAAGGTAAACGGAGTGCTTGAAATTGGGGCGACCCTGCTTTTGTTGATATAATCATGCTCAAAGAATAATGTTTGGAGGAGATGGAAAGAGATGGGAAATAAGATAGAGAGAGTAAAGCAAAGATTTAGAGGAGAGAAAAAAAGAGACAAGATAAGATAAGATGTTAACTATATCATCACCTTATCTGCTATGGAGATATTTTTGGTGATTTGACAATTGCATATTTCTTTCATCAGATGTTGATTCATATATATGCAGTATTTCAGTTGCTTATGTGTTAAGTGAAGTAGTATGCACGAGTTGGCAACTCAATATGAAGGGATTACTGGAATGTTCTCATGGGCAACAGCATGGATAGTGCGATACAAGAAGCCAATAGTAATAACAATATACCATATTTATATAGTGCATATTGCAATATGTCCCTATCTGCTGTAATAAATAGGAAGAAGGAAAAGAGAATAGAGAAGCTTGAGGAGAGTGAGGTACATGTATGCTCAACATACTTCCTCTAGTTACCAGTTAACACTGGAAAATTTTTCTAAAAAGAAAGTTGTCAACGGTATCACAATACCATTTGTACATGCTAGATCAAGGTCTGCATGGTCTTCTTTCATCTAATCATTGAGCATCCATTATCTCTTTAATTCTTCATCCTCAGCTTGCCATTTCAGCCATGGGTGCAATACTGAAACAGCTAAAGCGTCCCCACAATAAGGTAGCCTTGGACCCCTACGCCGCCGCCGGGTGCCCCGCGCCTCCTGCCGATGCCCTACCCAACCCAGGGGAGCGAGTGGACAACAAGTGGACCCAGTACCAGTGTGACAGGTTACCCACCACTCAGGAGAAGTGGGACCAGTGTGTCTTCGTTGAGAAGACTCACTGGGGCTACTACAACTGGCCCAAGTAAGTTGCTGCTTGACGCGTCAGCCAAAAAGGGGATGTTGCTCTTGTAAAAGGTCATGTGACAGGATGAAGTCAGTGATCTTTGGGGGGGTGGGGATGTGGGAGGTGTGGGGGATGAATTTCTTCATGTGCATCTGTTGATACAGAATATGTAAAATGTATTTCCAAATACAAAATCATGTCTACATGTATTGAATATTTATATGAAATACAAATATGTATGAAATTTCATTGGTATATTATAATTGTATTTTTAGCTGTTCATCAAATTTCATCATTTCTTGTGACTTTGTGGCTGCAATCTCACCAACAAAGTGTGGGAAGCTACAAGGATTGTGTCATATATGACTGTATCTATAATTAACCGTCTTTGCTGCAGGAACATGCAAATCTACGCCCCGTTTGATGAACAGCCCAAGCTAGACCGGAGCAGAGAGGAGCTGTCAGAGGTAGAGCAAATCATCTATGATCACTTCAGCAATGCAGAGTTTGTAGAGAAACTTGTACGCTACCTCTCTCTCGAAGACAAGAAAGGAAGAGACAAGTTTGATAACAAGAAATACATGATCTTCAAGGTAAAGAAATTTATATTGTTTTATTTTCATGTTTTATTTGTTTATATACCATGCAATTGCAAACAGTAGCCATGTAGATATCAACAGTTAATTGTTGACTGATGGTCACATCAGTAGTCTTTGTAAAGGAGATTCAAAAAGAGGACAATCAAATTGATTCACCGTTGCTCAAATGATATGAAACATCTGTTTTCAGTCTCTGTTTGCATTACAAGAGATAGCATGTTCTATTTGCAGGTGTGTTTTAGCTGCAAGTGCTGGTGGCCCTCCCTGGAGCACCCTGGGTTAACGTCTTAACAACAGTCCACTCTTGTAATTTGAATGGAGTCTTAGTTTTCCAGTGGATTAATGAGATGTTACAATATGTATCGCTGTTTTTCCATTTCTCAGGGACTGTTCCGTGACTTCGGGGACACCTTCCTGCCAGTCTTCCAGCCCCACATAGAAAGGTTGTCCAAGGACTCCCAGGAGAGTAGTCAGCGCAGTATGATGGAGATGATGTCTGGCGTTATACGAGGCAGCAAGCACTGGGGCTTTCAAAAGGTATACTCTCTTTGTAAAATAGCGCCACATCTTTTGATGATTTTACAGCTGTATACAACGTAAACCTGACAAAATTTTGATGTTGCTTTGACAAAGAAAAAACATGATTTTTACATTTTGAAATTTAAAATGGGCTCATGAATTATAAAATGTCATGGAACAAAAGCTTGTTTGAATAAATTTGATGTCTGTAAACTTGATGGCACTGTAAGGGTTAAACTATGTGAGAAAAGGCTCGCCATACCCCTCTTTCCAACAGAATTCTTTAAGCTGATAGTCTATGGTAGTTATGGAGCAATTACATGCTTAGACAGGTACATCTATTACATGTACTTTACGATTGGAATTGAATGTTGCTCACATTTAATTGATTTACATATATACGATGATGTATTAAACATTGATTTTTACAGGGATACATTACCCTTTTTTCCCCTTATTCTACACCTAGTTGATTGATATTTCAATATGAAGTTTTCTTTTATTCAAGGTTTGATTGATGTGTTGACATGACTTGAGAATGGTGAACCAACTTTTGATGCAGTAATATTTGGTCTGTATTTTGTAAAAGATTTAGCTATAGGCTACGGGTTGCTCTTAGTTTTAGGATTAGGGTCAGGGTGGCCTCCAGTGTTGTATCCAGGATTGAAGTTAAGAATTCAACTGTTGTTAAAAATTGATCGCGATGCAATCGTCATGAATTAAGGGCCAAACTGAATTTAAAAAAAAGAGATGTTCAAAAAATAAGTTTGATAAATAATTCAAATTGTCTTCCCCCCCCCCCCAACACCACTACAATTTGTATTTTCCAGACAAAGAACCTGTGGGAGACAGTGTTGCTTCCTGCGCTGAAGACATCATTGTCCTTAGTAACAGCAGAGACCATCATTGATTGGGGGATGTGTATGGCTACGTCATGTGAGAGTAGAGACCCTCGCAAACTCCATTGGCTCTTTGAATGGCTCACCCAGCAACCAATCAGCGAAGACGAGGAAAGGGGATCTTTCCTAGATTCAAGGTAAACTAAGAGGAATAAGGAGGTGTCGTGGTTTAACTTTCATAGCTGCCAACTACTTGTATTATCGAGGAACGATTACAAAGATTCAACCTTCGAACTGATGTCGTGGACCTTAAGATTCCTCTCTTTCTGAAAAGAAATTGTCTCTGTAATAAATCATTATTATCATAATGTGCTTGTTATATATAGCATACTTTGATTATTACTCAACTTACTCAGCAACTTTGATTATTATTCAACATTTTGCAAGGTCTCAGATGTCCATTTCCATTGATTTTCTTGTAGAAGTTGTATTAATTTTGTCCAGACTTTTCTGGATACTTGCATGAATAAGTAAGATTTACAGATATACTAAGTTTTATTAGTATAAGACATAAGACATAAGACATATTTTCCTTGTATCTGACCCTCTCTCCTCCCTCTCTCTCTCTCTTATCCCCTTTATTTTTTCAGTCGTCTGTTCATCCTACAAGGTGGTTTGTTCCAGCAGGAGTGGAGAGTACCGGGTCTTCATCATAGACTACTAGGTTACATACGACAGCATCTTACCCACAGCTACAAGAACGTCAGGGACAAAATTGGCAGGTAAAGCTCTGTTCAGACGCGACATGGTAAAACATATTTTAAAAAAAAAAATACACAGCAAAACTGTGCATGTTAAATAAATGACAGGAGGTAATATGTTGTAAGGGTTAAAGAACATATTGTACACAACAATGACCCTTATGCGTACCTATTGATTTGTACAGGGTAAGGTAATTGTATACATTAGGAACTAGAGTTTGGGAGCAGGCAGTTCATTTTATAGTTAGTATGTTTGGGGGGAGCAGAGTCTAGGGAGATGTTGCCCAGAAATACCATTCACAGCTACCTCCTGAGCAAGCAATGTCCTCTAATGGAGTCCAACTGATCCATCTCATCACCAGCTTCCTTGTAATGATCTTCATGTACGACAACGCCTGGTCGCGGGAGAACAAGACGGCCTCCCCACACCGTCAGGAGTTCTTAGAGTGCATCCTGCCCCAGATGGCTCCTCTAGCTAACATTGATGTCTGGGGAGCTATCCAAGTCTCTGAGGAAGAGAGGGCAGAGGATGATGAGAGGAAAAAGGTCATAAGGTTATGTAAGACAGGTGAGTTACCCGATTCATTGTGTTACTGGCAGAAGGGCATAAACACAGGAATTTCTGTATTAGGAGCTCGATAAGTTTAATCAACTGCTGTGTGTCCCTATGGACATTTTTTTCAGGAAAGAACTTTTTGTTCTTTCATTCTCATGTCTATATGTAGATGTAAGATGTATGCATGTATAAATAAATCATGTAGCAATCGAATAGGAAGAGACTTTTCTTTAATGGCAGTTTTCCATCTGCCATCAAATGTTGAGAACCTATAATTTTTTACACTGATTTACTTCTTTTTTAACACTGATATACTGTTCTAAATGTTTTGATTGATGAAATGTCTTTGTGAACTTTTTGGAGAAGTTTAATTAATTGATTAGCAGTTGCTTAAAGTGATGGGACCCAGACTGCATCATTCCCTCCAAATATCTTTTCTGTTGAATAAATGAATGTTTTTCTTTCATCACAATTTCTCTCCCCAGTCATGAAGTGGATTATAGGCAGCCTAGGGAACCTCGTGTCACCTGCACCTCAGGAAATATTTGAGTACCTTCCTTTGGTGAGTGACATGTCTGTGAATTTCCAGCAAGTTACAAATGTTTAGTTTTTGTGGGGTACCTTTCCAAACCTTCAATCAAGTGAAGAATCATTTTTAAAATCAATCATTTTTAAAACAGTAGAATTAAGGTATACTTTCATGTGTTTCTGGACATAAATTTACTTCTGGCAGATTTTAAACTTTCACAGTCAGGATTTTAATAGCAGGATATTTTCATGAACAATGTTTCAAGTTTATTTAATTATTGATGCATTGATATATATGTTTCAGTTGGCACCTCTTGAGAGCTGCGAGTCTGATGAAGAGCTGAGGTATGAAGCAGAGATGACATTAGCCTGCCTAGCCCAGACTTTACTTCAACCAGAAACGATACCCCTTTTACTTGGATCTCTTCAACAGGTAAGAATGGTTTCATCCGTGTGTAACCTTCCTCTATCTCTCTCCTTTTTCTTCTGTCGCTCTCTCTCTCTCTCTCTCTTTTCCTCGGTTTCACTTCCTTTATATTCTCACCCTATCTCTATCCTTTTGTCTAATTTTCACCCTTCTATCTTTTTACTCTATCCTCCTTTTTCCTTCTCTCTCTGTCTTGTTCTTCTCTGTGTACCTTCCTTTATCAACCCATTTCTTTGTACCCTAATGTACCATGCTAATTTCCACCACTTTGCTTTCCTCCACCCTCTATTCCTCCTTCTTCTTTTGTTCTCTCTATCTTTCTCTCTAGTGCTGAATTCTGCATATCGGTAGAAATGCCTTTTAATACATGAAGTCATTTGTATTTATTTTCCATTAATTTGTGCACATGTAGATTGGTCAGGGTCAATCCTGGAGAGCCAAGTGTAGTATGCTGGAGTACCTTCAAGTGATGGTCTTCTATAACCTCTTCACCATCAACAGTCTACCCAAGCATATAGAAACCATTGGTCAACTGGTTCTGGACATGCTTAAAGATGACCGCCTGGAGGTAGGCTCAAAGTGGGATGTTGATGATAATAGTGATTGATGATGATGATGATGAGAGGGTGGTATGTAGTATAGAGATGGTGGATAATAATGATGATGGAAAAGTTAAGATAGACATGTCAGTGTGGAAATATAATGAATATTGATAGAGGATCCTGAGACTGCATGAGCGCAAAATGTCTGAATGTCAGGTAGTATCATGATTTAATTTGAAATAATATTCATCTGTTATGGGTCACAAATCCACCCAATAATGTTAATGTTCTACCACAAGCAAAAACAGGTATGTACATTGTGAAGGTCGAGCCCATAGGAGATATATCAACTTTAATAATCAAAGAAAAGATTGAAGACCCCAAATTTTGATCTTGAAAGTTCATTTAGGATAATTGTTCGCTATCTTAGTAACAGAAAGGGCTAAAGAAGGCCACAGTAATCTTAACAAATCAATTTATTATATTGCTAGTCCTCTCCTTTACAAGTATTGATGACAAAGACAATGTTGATGATGATGGTAAATAGAACTGAAATGTTTGCAAGAAAATGGGGCAAATGATAAAACATACTTATCCATCTGGCCTTGCAAGGGTCATCTCGGTCAACCCATGACCATGCCTATTAGCAACCATAAAAGCTCTGTTGCCAGTATTTCATGGGACACTGACCGTACCCATCCTGTGTATCTTATCCAGGTGAGGGAGGTAGCGGGTGCGACGCTGAGCGGTCTGATCCACTGTGGCTTCCTACCCATGGAGAATGGGATGCAGAGCCACTTTGAGAACCTTTGTAAGACCAGACTACCCACCAAGAAAGTAGTCAGTGTGGCTGCACCTGCTGAAGGTAAGGATCGCCTCTCCCGTAGGTTCCGTCTTGTCCTCACCAAGCCAGCTTGCAGTAATTTTAAATCACTAGAATCTAAATGATTGATAGAAAATGCTGGAATTAACTATTTTAAGCAAATGTTACGTAAAATTTCATAGCTGTACTTTCTTTGAAATTAGCTGACACCACAAGTAAAAGCAGGTAGCAGATAGTAAATTTGCAAGTACTGTAAACGTGTTATTTTCGTGCGATTAAATTTTCGCGCTGAGTAACCCCGAAACATATTCGCGGGTTCTTAAATTCGCTTTGCGCAATTACATGCTCGCATGTTTACCCACTCCATTTATTAATTTACACACGCAGTCCATTCAAATGCATACATCATGCGCAACTACACACACGCGCTCAAAAATGAATTGGACACACACATTAATGTGCTGAAGCGTGCAATTCAACCCGCATAGGAAATCAGGCTGATATTTTCGCGAGTTCTAGAATTCGCGCCCACAGAAAATAGCACAAAATCCGCGAAAATTAATGTACCGCGAATATTTCTGCATTTACAGTATCCATCAAAATTACCCTTCATAGAACTTTTTAAGTTTATCACCAGTGCACAGCTTATGACCCTACATTGATCAGATTTTTGAAAAAATTTGCATGATAGATGAGATATGACAATTTTTAAAAATGTGTATTCTTTGTGAAGGATAGTGCTCTGGCTTTATCCCTCTGTAAACAATAAAAAAAATCTTTTATTCATTGCTCTCTGCAGCCATAGTCCAGCGGCATGCAGGTATCCTGGGTCTGAGTGCATGCGTCCAAGCTTACCCCTATGATGTTCCTGAATGGATGCCTAGGATACTCATGGACCTCACTGATCATCTACATGACCCTCAACCAATCGAGGTATGTCCTCTCAAAACATTGAATCTTGTAATAACAAGAACGGCGTCTTCTACAGCGCCGGTATCTGCCACCTCCGCCGCTCATGGCGCTCGCTCCAAAATATGTATACATAATTCAGTTGAATTCCATGGGTGCACAGCTCGTGGTACTTACAGTTAAAGCAAAATGAAATGTTTCCAACAAATAATTGTCTACAATGTTGAATCATTCATGTCATCAAATTGAAGAGATGGGTCTTGAGAGCTGTTTTAAGACTTGTAGGTTGGTCTTAAGCGTAGAACTTAACCCTTTCAAAGACAACCACCCCCTCCCCCACAGTTCTTAAAAATCCCAATAAGGACAGGGCTAGTAGCTCTTTGTTCCATGCATACTAACCCCTATGATGTCCCTAAATGGATTCCTTAGATACTCATGAGTCACACTTAGTCACACTGATCATTTACATGCACATGCCCTTCAACCAATCGAGGTATGTCCAATTAAAAACACTGAATTCTACAGGTGGGTAATAAGTGCACAACTTTAACCCTGTCCAAAATGACCCCCCCCCCCCCTCCATTGTAATGATGAGGCTTATGTATGTGTGTGGGGTGGTGTTAAAGATCACATTGGAAGAAAATTCCATCAAAATAAATATTGGCTTATTGCATAGATGGCATAAATTAAACAAGGTTATCCAAATTCAAAGCATGGAAACATTTGAATTAATGATTATTATCAATTATAAAACGGTAAAATACAGCCCCCGATATAGCAGCTGAAAAGCTCCTTGAACGCTGCTGAGATGTGTGACGACACACGAAGGACCAGTCCTGTCTAAGCAGACGATGTCCCATAACATCATACACATTTTTCAGTGCCTGTTTTGTCATCTCCTCTTCACTTATTTCTCTTACTTGACTAGCGTCAGTCTTAATGTTAGTCTGTTGCCTCACTCTTAACTTCGTGTATGGTATTATTTTGATGAAAAATGCAGCGTTAAAAAAATAAAGGAATCAGTCACTTGTAAACAAAATAAGACGCCATTGTATTTTCAGCTGCTTGCACCGGGGCATGTTCGGCGTTTCAAGAGGGAACGAATACCATCCAGCTATTATTCGGAGGGCTTTTCAATTTGAAAATGGGGTTTATTTCATTGATCATTGACCCTTCTGTGTATTTACAATCAAACGGTTTTAGTTATCAGAATCAGTTTCACTTTCCCTTTTAGAATGGTGTGAAATAAGGTCATGTTAAATATACCAAACTCTTTATAATTTGATAAATAATTGCATTGCAATTACGTTCATTCATTATAGGACGTCGTCTGCTTAAGCAGGATCGATCCCTCATGTGACGACATCAAAATATCGCTATATTTCTGGCGAATCCTCGGATATTCCAGATGCTTTGAAGAGCTTTTATTTATGTTGTTTTTATAATCATCAGATACGCAGTTGACATAAAACTTATACGATTGCCATCTGTAAGCTTCCCAGTTTCTAGTGATACATTAATTGCCATATTTGTGATTTTCTTCCAATGTGATCTTTAAGAACAATTACATTCAAAAATTGAAAGAATTATTCAACCCCACAGTTTGGCAACAAAAGACTTGATAGCATTTGCCCACCCACCGACCCTCAGAGTGTCAGTATAATGTTCTAAATTTATAAAGTGAATTAACATATCATCTTATACAACATTTCAGAAGATCTCATATGCCACAAGTGTCTTTTAAAAATGTTCATTTTGGTAATATGGGTCATATGATTTCATGTATCATGAATTATTTACATCAAATAAGATCAATCAAGACGAAAAGTTAGTCAGTTGTCTCACGATGTGCAAATGAGGATAGCTACGTTTCGACCACTACTGCTAGTCTTCGTCAGGCAATGAGCCTGATTAACTGTAGGGTGGAAATATCAAGTTCACCCTCATAAAACATGCAAAGCCCTGTATCTTTTATTAGGGGTGACATAAGTACACCAAATGTCAATTATTCAAGAGTGCTCAGGGGCATATCAAATTTGATCAATATGAATATTACAGCCATTGATTAATAATTAGACATTGCCACTAGGCTTCGACCTTTTGACGTCTAGTCACTTTTTCAATACCGTTACTGATCTAGAAAATTCCCTTGTCTTTTCTCTGTTTATAATAAATAATAATGATAATAATGGTGAAAACTTACAGAGCGCACACGCATCGTCCGAGGATGCTCATGGCGCTAGCCCATCAACAGCTCTGTTTAGTCCAGATATTATACTACAAATTTATGTTATATTGGATTATTAGTACTGAATAATATATTTTATATACCGCATGTCTAGATTCTAGGCCTCTGATTGGTCAAATTTGCGGTCATGAAATTAACTACGGACTGCCGGGCGGTACCGTGAATAATATTGACCGGGCATAGTTCTGCTCGCGCGTACAATGCAATGCAATGTGTGCTTAGCATGTATGTACACCGAACAAAATTTCGAAAGAAATATCGATGAGAATTACTTTACGGTACCGTATTTCATCTGTCTTTGAAATGAATTCTGAGCTAAAGAAGGATGCGGTATATAAAACAAATGTTGACTGCTTTGAGGGGCACAGTTAAAACCATGGCCCTCATTGATCTTCCAATTGTGCTATGCCCTTCGACTGTCGTCTCGGGGAATAGCACAGTTGCGAGCTCACCTCGGGCCGTAGTTTTCACCGTGCCCCTCAAAGCAGTCAACATTTGTATAATATATAATATGCTTCATCGATTCTCTATTTCTTCCTGTTTCTTGGATTTCCAGACTTGATCATGCTTCATTTGTTCATCTGTTTCTCCCTTTGTCTGCAGAAAACAGTGCGAAAGACCCTATCTGACTTCCGCAGAACACACCACGACAACTGGCACGAGCACAAGCAGAGCTTCACTGATGACCAGCTTGTCGTACTCACCGACCTCCTTGTGTCACCCAACTACTACGCATGATGCAGCGTTTGATTCATTCAATGTAGTCGTTGCTGTTATTTGTAAGACTGTTGAATCAGGAGCAACCTATGGTGAAGGCATCTCCCAGTGCTTACCTACTGTATGATTTCGGTTTCTGTCTAGCATCTATAGATTATATTTCAATGATTCTATGCTAGTGTGATATCATATGCGTACATCAGATATCTATGCTGTTATAAAGATGTGTGTATGCACCTGTTCTGTGATAGAATGGGATAACAGCCATATATTGTCAGTGGTTCTTAACCCCTTGTTATGTTGATATAATGTACTGCCCAAAGACTAGAATTCCTTGTTATTTGCCCACAACATTCATAGTTATTGGCCTATGGGAAATGACTGACTGCACCCTTATCCACGTAGCTGTAAAATCTGGGGCATGAATGTTTGGTCCAAACTCATCAGCTATTTCTCATATTTCTGATATTTTCTAATATGAGGGCATTTTATAGAGTACTCCTTTTCAGGGAACATTTTTCCTGTGATATTCTTCAAAGTTTAAAGAATTAGAAAGCTTCACAAATTATTTCTCAACTTTACCAGAAGTGCCCCTTCTCTTAAA